>CM016621.1:134712012-135912012 GCA_005393395.2 Gossypium australe
ATTTCTATACTTAGGAGAGTATAGGGAAGCAAAAGGAACAAAAAACAGGCCAAAACCGGATAAAACTGGCCATCTTAAGGATCCGCACGGCCAAAGCCCGCACCACACGGGCTGAACATATGCCTGCGTGAACCACACGGGCTGGACACACGCCCGTGTGCCAGCCCGTGTCGATCGAGAGCCATGCAAATTCCCACACGGCTTGGGCCTCCTCACACGGGTTGAGCACACGCCCGTGTCCCTTTCGTACCCTGCTTTGTTTTCACGCGGAAAAAACCAATTTTTAGGGTTTCTGAGCCTTCTAAAGTCTATAAATACACATCAGAGGAAGACCTAAGGGAGGACACAGAGTAGATCGAAGAAAATTACTCGAAGGAAGCCGTCGGAATCATCTAGAAGGCGGATTCACTCCAAGATTGAAGATCTCCATCAAGTTCTTTAGAAGTTTTGGGTTCTTTATGTCTTGTTGTTTTCTTAATTCTATGATGTTTTCCTTTTATTTTATGAACTAAACTCCCTAAATACCTAAGAGATCGTGCCCTAACATGCTGGGTTTCGATTTTTCGTTCGTCCAAATGACCAAATATTCTTTTGATTTTGACCGTGTTTTTTTTGAATAAGGCAATGTTTTATATTTGGAAATTCAAGGAATTATGCCCTAACATGCTGGGTTTCGGTTTCTGTTTGACCAAATCGTTAAATATCCTTTAAGATTGTGTCCATGTTTTCTAAAATTAAAAAGTAAGGCAATATTTTGTGCTTGGAGGTTTTGAGAAATTGTGCCCTAACGTGCTGGGTTGCAATTTTTTGCTCGTCCAAAGGAATGAATATCCTTTTAAAATTTTGATCGTGTTTTCTCAACTTTAAAAATAAGGCAATATTTCATGTTTGGAAATTTGAGGAATCGTACCCTAACGTGCTGGGTTTCGGTTCTTTTGTTTTGCCAAATAATGGATACCCTTTTTTAAAATGACAATGCATGAATTTTGGGAATCATGAAATGATCTTGGTGTCAAAGGTTTGAAACATCGTATCCTAACGTGCTGGATGTGATACTTCGTCCTTTCGGAGCAAGAGAATTTCGATACCCAATTCAAATTACCCAAACATTTTCTAAAGGATTCATATTTTAAAATCTCTTCTAATTTTTGATATTAGGACATTAATCAGTCAATAAGGTACCAATTTTGGGCGTTACGAGGGTGCTAATCCTTCCTCGTACGTACTAACTCTCGGGCCCGTTTTTTCAAAATTCGTAGACCGAAATGTTTTCTAAAGTGACCCAATCGCACTTCCAAAAAGATTGGTGGCGACTCCGTTTTTCTTTTAAAGTCGGCCCATTTTCCAAACAAAAAAATGGTTTCGACAGCTTGGCGACTCCACTGGGGACCAATAAGAAAGCCAAGCCATAAAATTGATTAGTTTTTGTCCTTTTATCGAAAATTAAAATTTGATTTTGATTTTTCCATCGCATGAGTTTGGGTCACGTCATATGTTTTTTGTGATTTAGATGTCTAGGATACACTCGCATCATATTGCGTGACCGTAGTGGTCACACCTTTTAAGTGGGAGTGAGAAGCTACTCCTTCGTGAGGTTTTCACCACCGTGCAGGATAGTGAATCACTTTCGGGATACATACGTACCTATGTCTTCGTGAGATTTTCATCTTCGTGCAGCCATAGGGAAATATATTCCCCTGAACTGAACTCGGTCCGTATGAGCCTATAATAGGTGAGGATTGAGAAATCTACTAGTTCAGGTACCCTTTTTCCCTTAGAACCAAACCACATATAGTGAACCCTAGGACCCCACTTTAGGTAAAATTATGTTGAACCCTAGCAGTCACCTGGATAGGTGTTTGATTTTTACCATCTGTATATGATACTAACATGTTTCTTTTCTTTATGACTACATTGCATTTCATCATTATAGAAAGAAGGTGTTGATTCGTATTCGATTGCTAAATAGAATAGTTTGTCATAAGGAAATGGATTACTTGATAAAGTGAGTTATAATACGGTCGTTCGAATATAGTCCAGGTAAACAACGAGAGAAGGCTGATAGTCCGCAGAAGAATACAAGACTTTGCCCGAGGATTCAAGTCGACAAAGACTATTCAAGAGCCGTCACGTCTCGACTTTTCCAAAGAAGCTTATAAGCGTCGCGGAGGATAAGTGAGTGAAGAGTCACGGCCTGGATCAATCAACAATGAGCTAGAAGAGGCATGCATTTAGAAGGTTCATGGGACACGACCGTAACATTCGGATACGAAGAAAGAGTCTGGTGTCTTCACCTGGACTATAAGGACGAAGCCGCATATGTAATCCATTTTATGTGAAGAAATTTATTTTCTAGAAAAGTTCTTCTAATGGAATTGAATTCAGAATCAACGCATCTATTTCTTTTTGCATTCATTCCATGCATTTGCATTGCATTTCATCCATTTGCATTACATCTCATCATATGCATCAAATATCATGAAAGAACCTTATTAACTAGAGATCGTATTATAGTTACCTTGGAACATCACTACTACACTCGAAGAAAAACAAAAGTCATGGATCAAAGGTTAGAGAGGTTAAAGCAGATGCAGAAAGAGATGCAGGACCAATTGCAAACGCAGATGTAAGAACAGTTGGCTAAGATCCAACAAGATATGATGGATCAAATCCTGGAATCCCAGAAAAGCATGATGAGCCAGATAACACAATTGTTGACTGGAGGGCCTAATAAGGGAAAGAGCCCTATGGTCGACGCCGGAGATGACAATGAAGATTTTGCGTATCCTCCAGTCCTTGCCCTTGTAAATTCCCAAGTACAACCACCAAGAGTGTTTGTTAATATCAAACCCCAGTATCAATCTGGTACCTCAGCACTGGTAAACTTTCCGATAGGCTCGAGCTCCAACCCTGGAGATAATTTGACAAAACCAATGGTCCCTGACTTCAATGATGCAGTAGAAGGGGAAAAAGCAGGGGCAGAGCTCCCAAAATAGTTTGAAGACCGATGCAAGTGGTTGGAAGAGAAGTTTAAAGCATTGGAAAGCGCTGATTACCAATGCGAAGTGGATGCTAAGAAATTGAGTTTGGTCCCTAATCTGGTACTCCCACCAAAGTTCAAGATGCCAGGATTCGAAAAATACAACGAGACCAGCTGCTCTAAGGCCCATATTACAATGTTCTGTCGGAGAATGACGGGTCATGTCAGCAATGACTAGTTGTTTATCCACTGCTTCCAGGATAGTCTGACTGGAGCTGCGACTAAATGGTACAATCAGTTGAGTCGTACTTAAATCAAATCGTGGAAGGATTTAGCACAGGCCTTCATGAAGCATTATGGCCATGTGACTGATATAGCGCCTGACCGGATCACATTTAAAAATATGGAAAAAGTCAGGCGAAAGTTTCAGGAAATATGCCCAGAGGTGGAGGGAAGTCGCTACACAAGTTCAACCGCCACTACTAGAGAAAGAAACAACCATGCTCTTAATTAATACCCTGAAAGCACCTTTCATCAACCATATGTTAGGGAGCGTGACTAAGAGTTTCACAGACATAGTGATGTCCGACGAAATGATAGAGAACGCGATAAGGTGTGGGAAAATAAAAGTTGGAGAGAGCACGAGAAGATTGGCTCCGAAGAAAATGAAAAATGAAGTAGGTAATGTAAGCTCGAGTTATCCAAAACCCGTTACTATCAGTCAACCGAGAGCGGTAGCTGCTGGCCAGCATGCCTCACCAAGAAAAGAGCCCAACACGAGGCAGAATATCGAGAAATTCCAGTTTACTCCCATACCCGTGACGTATAGGAAGTTGTATAAAACTCTGTTCGACGCACACATTGTAGCCCCTATCTACTCAAAACCATTGCAACCCCCATATCCTAAATGGTACGATGGAAGCACTCAATATAAATACCATGCGGGGATAGTGGGGCACCCGATAGAAAATTGCTTTCCTTTCAAAAGGCTAGTCGAAAGACTTATTAAGGTGGGTGTTGTAAAATTTAACGACACACCAGGTGTGGGAAATCCGTTACCCAGTCATACCGAGAAAGAGGTAAACGCGATAGTCGAGTGCATGGGGAGGAGAATCAAACGAAATGTTGCTAAAGTAAGAACCCCATTAAGGGAGGTTTGGAAGGAAATGCGGAAAAGGGGTCTAGTTCCGCAAGAGTTGGGGAGCAAATCCCAGGATGCGAGGAACAACTGTGAGTTCCACAATAAGAAGGACCATGAGATCCAGCAATGTAGTGAATTCAGGGCCCTAGTGCAAGGGTTAATGGATAACAAAGAGCTGGAGTTCTTTGACTTTCCTGAAGGAGAAAACGTGTGCACCATAGGAGGAGAGTCGGTAGAGAGGGACGCCGAGGTCAAATGGGGATTAATGACTTTTCCCTATAGATCCAATACATTCGTATTGAAAGAAATTGTCCATCCGGGACCGGAGAACATGAATGAAGAAATGGCTAAAGACATGTTGAAAACTGTGAGCATCAACGCCGTATTTGAAGAGGGATCAAAAGAAGGAAACTTAGAGGGCATACGCCTCTATGAGCTTGGAAGTGTTATGAGCAACTGGACTGCGGAGGAAATTCCCATAGTTTTTAGAGCTAACACAGAGTAATGTTCAAAACACACATGTTGTTTTAGGCCTAGAAACAATAAGAATCTTTTGTGAAATAGGCTCATGTTCAAACATCTTTATTTTCAATAAAAATGCATTTTTGTGTTTCATACTGGGAAATTTTTTTTCCTTTTCCTTTTCTCATTTCATTATAATGATCATCTTTAGAATCATTTATTCTCTGGAATTTGCCTTCGTACCTACAATAGGTACCCAGGTATTAGGACATGAGCAACGCTGTTACGAACTCCCTTTTGAGTGAAATATGGGTCTAAAAGGATCTGAGGATTTTGAAGATGTCAGAGATTGTAACTCATCTTTTGATTTGTTAAGGATGGTAGAACAAAATGAAAATAGACTCTATCGTACAAAGGGTCAGTGGACATTGCGAGTCTAGGAAAGGAGTGAAGATCGAAGCCTTGCCTACCACAAAAACAAAGCAAGACGTCATTGAGTTATTCCAAGAATTCAAAGATGTCTTTGCATGATCACATCAAGATATGCCTAGGCACGAGGAGGCTATGGAGTGGTCGAAAAGGCACATGCTAAGAGTTTTCCGATAGTCAGGTCGATTATAAGGTTCGGGTACTGCTGGTCTACCATGAAAGGGAGATTGCATCAGTTATGCTGTAAATGCCAAATTGAGAAGACATGACTTATATGCTTCCTCTATTTTTTCCTATACGTGGGGTATAGAGTGTAATCACCAATTTTGGCCCGGGCTCATCAACCAAGGCCCAAAACCAAAATTAAAACAAACCCATTTTACAACCCAAATTACACCTAATTGTCCTAACCCAATAACTAAACCTAGCCCAATAAGCCCAAAACCTAAACCAATTTTCAGCAAAAAGAAAAAAGAAAACCCTAGCTTCCAATGTTGCTGCCGCTCTCCACTAGCCACTGTCGGCCACCAGCGCCGCTCCCCCCACTGCCAGTTGCTCCCCGTACCTGCAAAAAGAATGGCAAAAAGGACAAAATCTATTATATTTTTATTTTGCTAACTTTTTCTTCAATAATCGGTTATAAAAACCGAAGGAAACAATGTATTAGGGGATCTTTTTTTTTGGGAATTCAAAAAAAAAAAAGGGAACGAAGACCAAAGAAATAAAAGAACAGAGATTCTAGGTGATTTTCTATTATTGTTATTATTTACTGTTTCTTTATTTTGTTTTAAAATTTTTAGAAACTACATTTTATTAACCTATTTCCTTTATTTTCTTTTAAATACAGTTTATATATATATATATATATATATATATATATATAACACATCATATAAAAAAAGGAAGAAAAGGTATAAGACTTTACCCTTTCCGGCCACCGTGCGCGGTGGCCGGCGGTGACACCGATGACAAACGTGGTGGACGAGCCCTCACCCACTATTCGACCCCTGCAGAGAAAACAAAAATGAGGGATTGGTTTTTTTTTTTTTTAGACAAAAGCGAGAAGTGATTTTTTTCAAAGGATTTTTGGCTTTTATATCATATAGGAAATGACGCCATTTTGCATTTGGTGGTCAGGGACCAAAACGACGGTGTTTTGGTCTCCTGACCCGTGACCCGACCCGCATGGGGCAAGGATTCGCGTGTTTTGCTAGGAGGGGCTAATTGCACATTTAGCCCCTCCGCTATTTTACATTCTTGCAATAGGCTTTTCAGTTTCTTTAAAATTTGCCCTGGAAGTTTATTTGATTTTCTATTTGGCCCCTCCATTGCTGCGCGTTTTGAAAGGAGGGGTTATTGACCATTTTAGTCCCTCTTGGCTGTTTTCGCATGCGATTTAGTCCTCCCCTCGTTATTTTATTTCAAATTTACCTCAAGTATTCCATTTTTGTTCAGTTTTAGTCACTTCTAATTATTTTGGTTATTTTATTATTAAACTCACTAACTTTATTATTATTATTCCTATTCCCATTATTGTTATTATTATTATTATTATTAGTATTATTATTTTTATTATATTTACTATTATTATTATTATTACTATTATTATTATTATATTATTATTATTATTATTATGATTTTATTATTATTATTACTATATTATATATTTCCATTGTACATATTTCATGTCATCATCATCATCATCATTATTATTATTATTATTATTATTATTATTATTATTATTATTATTTTACTTCCATTTTCACCTTTATTTTCATTATTTCTTTTATCTTTGGCTTGTTTATTTTATTCTCTCACATTATGTAATTATTATTATTCCGTTGTACGTGTAAATACTGCGATTCATGTCTTTCTCGTTTTCACAAATTCGTGTTTATTGACTTTTACCTAATATAAAATTGATTTCTTAAAATAAAGGCAATATTCAGTGCTTGAAAATTCGAGAAAACGTGACCTAACATGCCTGGTTTCATTTTTTGTTTGGTCAAATACTCGAATATCCTTTTGATATTTTTTAAATGCATGAGTCTCAGGAATTATGAGATGATCTTGAATTCGAGGATTTGAATTACCGTATCCTAAAGTATTGGATGTGATATTTCATTCCTTCGAAACGAGAAATTCTTGATATTCAATCTGAGAATATTATGAGACGATCTTGGATTCGAAGATTTGAATTATCGTGTCCTAAAGTATTGGATGTGATATTTTATTTCTTTGAAACAAGGAAGTCTTGATTTTCAATTCGAAAAACTATGGGATGATCTCGGATTCGAGGATTTAAATTATCGTGTCCTAAAGAATTGGATGTGATATTTTAATCCCTTTGGAACGAGAAAGTCCAGATTTGCAATTCGGGAAAACTATGAGATGATCTTGGGGCTCGAGGATTTAAACTATCATGTTCTAAAGTATTGGATGTGATATTTTATTCCTTCGAAACGAGAAGATCTTGATTTAATTCAAGAAAATGAAAATATTTCCAAAAGAGGTCGAATTTTTAAATTTCTTTAAAATTTTCAACTTTCGACATGAGGACATTAATTGATCAAATCGGCACCAATTTTGGGCGTGACGAGGGTGCTAACCCTTCCTCGTACGTAACCGACTCTCGAACCTATTTCTCTGAATTTCGTGGACCAAAATCATTGTTTTGATAAATTAAATGGTTTATTTAAAACAACTACTTTTCGAGGTGACCCGATCACACCTCAGCAAAAAAAAAATGATTGGTGACGACTCCCATTTTCCTGTTTTTATTTTCAAAACCCAAGTTCGATTCTCGTTTTGTTAAAAAATGGTTTCGACAGCTTGGCGACTCCACTGGGGACCCAAAAAGAGAGTCAGGCCGTAAATTGATTACTTTCTATCCTTTGTCGAAAGTTTGAAAATTTGATTTGAAAATTACTCCCTTTTTGTTACATTCGTTTGTGTCATTGCATATGATTTTTATTTTCTTATGCACATTGCATTGTATGACCATTGTGGTCGCACCCTTAAGTGGGAGTGAGAAGCTACTCTTTCGTGAGGTTTTCACCTCCGTGCAAGAGAGTAAATCGCTTTCGGGATACATCCGTACCTATGTCTTCGTGAGATTTTCATCTCCGTGCAGTCATAGGGAAATGTATTCCCCTGAACCGAACTCGTTCCGTATGAGCCTATAATGGGTGAGGATCGAGGAATCTGCTGGTTCGGGTACCTCTCTTTAGAACCGAACCACATGTAATGAACCTTAAAGAACCAACCCTAGGTAGAACCACGCCAGACCTTAGTGGTTACCCAAATAAGTGTCTGATTATTTCTTGTTTATCTTGAGGTTTTTTGTACATAGTACTAACTCGTGGTGTTTTGTTGTAATTGCATGGCATTTCATCATAAAAAGGTGTTGATTCACATTCGGTTACGAGGTAGAAAAGCTTAACATGGAAAAGGAATTTCTTGATAGAGTGGAGGATAATGCGGCCGTTCGAACATGGTCCGAAAGGATACAATGAGAGAAAGGAGATAGTCTGACTGCGGGATACGAATCAGAGCTGTGGGACTTCACCCGTGTCAGTGTGACTCAGAATAGCCTGCAAGAACTGAAGGAGATATGGGACTCATGGGCCGAATGATATGAAACAACTATGCTACTGTAGTTATGGTGATCTGCCTTATTTGCTTGATGTCAAGGTGGATGAGCGCCTATTCCGGGCTATTACTCAATTTTGGAACCCCGCTTATAGTTGCTGTACTTTCGGGAAATTAGATATGGTACCTACCATAAAAGAATACATGGCCTTACTCCGGTGCCCAAGTACTCAAGAAGGCAAGGCTTATTCGAGAGCTGTTAATGTACCGACATTCGTAAGAAAGCTGATGAACATTACAAGGATGAGCGAGCAGTGGATTACGGCTCGGATCAAGCAAAAAGGGGATTGTAAATGTATCCCTTGGAGACATTTAAGGGATTTAATCCTAGCGCATTCTGATATAAAAAAGAAGGTCGACATTTTTGCCTTAAGCATCTACGGTTTGATTGTCTTTCCCAAGGTGTTAGGATATGTGGAGGAAGCTGTCTCAGACCTATTTGATAAACTGGATAAAGGGGTCACACCTGTCCCCGTAATCTTAGCCGAAACACTCCGATCATTGAGCGTTAGCCGAAGAGTAGGTGAAGGGAGATTCATAGGGTGCGTGCAGCTTTTGCTATCATGGTTTCATAGCCACTTTTGGAAGGTGGAAAAGGTCTCGTGTAAAGTCTTCTCCAAGAACTACTCTCCTTTGGAGGAATTAGTAACTACGCCAAGACGGGACGACCTTTCTGAAGAGAAATGGATAGCAATCCTCCAAAATTTACAAGTAGAAGATGTTGAATGGAGAGCTCCGTGGATGATCCCTGATGAGATCTTGTACCGGTGTGGAGAGTTTGATTGGGTTCCTTTACTCGGGATATGGGGGGCTGTTAGGTATGCTCCACTACTCGTAGCGAGGCAGTATCGATCAAGACAATTCATACCTGCAACGCATGGGCTAGCTCAGAGTGAGTTTTCATACAAAGACGATAATTATAAGAAGAGAATTCGTGAGATAACGAGTGCGTGGACCCAAACCCGACGAATGAAGGGGCTCGCCGCATGGCCAATGACAACCCCCGAATATGACGAGTGGAGGAATACAAGAATCAATGACAATATCCCGATGCCAAACCAGAGGATGCTTTACCCATAGAAGAGCATTTACGAGTTGTCCCATCTGAATTAGAGATCATCAGAGGAGATTTCGAGAACAAGAGTCGGGAATTGGGAAAGAAGATAGAGCATCTAGAGGAGGAAAAGATGCAGTTAGGGCTGGACATCGACATCTATAAGTTAGAAGCCGAGAAGTTAAGGAAAGGAAAAAACAAGGCTGAAGAAGATCTGGATAGCTTAAAAACGGATTACAAGAAACTACGCACGTCAATCAGAACTACTGGATTGGGCAAGACATCAGAGCAATAGCGGCAAGAAATTAGAGAAGAAAAGACTAGGGCTGACCAGTGGGAAAAGAAGTGCCAAAATACTCGAGTACGTGAAGACATTTTGAAAAAGAGCCTGTTGGAAAGTCAAAGTGAGAAAGAACAGTTACGGGTCCGAGCGGTAGAATTGGAAAGATCACTGCATCTGTATCGAAATTGTAATTCGGTAAATGAATTAAGAGCCAGCCAAAGCAAGGTCGAAGAATTGAAAAGAAAGATAGAAGAGCTCAAAACTGCATTACAAAACGGTGAACTTCAAGTTGAATTTCTTAATGAACATTGGAGGGAGCAACTCCACTATTCTCAAGAGCAAGTCAGGAATAGAGATTATGTGATGGGCGAAGTTGTGGCTCAAGTCCGAGAAGTGGCCGCTCATTTGCAAACCTTGGCGGTTCAGGCTGATGTATTAAGTCTAATGTACGAGTCAGGATCAGATCGAGGCCAAAGACTAGCTTGGTTTCTTAAAGAAGTTAAAGATCTAGGTGTTAAGGCGAAACCATATGTATAATCGTCTGCTCTATGTAAAGAACTTTGTTTTCCAGTGAAGTTGATCTAATAGAACTGAATCAAAATCAACACCTTTCTTTCTTTTTGCATTCATTTCATGCATTTGCATTGCATTTCATACACCCGCATCACATCGCGTCATGTGAACAAAAAGAATCTAATTAGCTGGCATTATACAACAGAGAGAGAGAGAAAGAAAAAAGGAAACCTGGAAGCTGAACACTCATACGGTACACGTGCTAAGCTGAAGAAGATGGATCAAAAACTAGAGCAATTCCAGAAAGAGGTGTAAGACCAGGTGCAACACCCAGGTGCAAGAGCAGCTAGCCAAGATCCAGCAAGACATGATGGAGTCCCAGAGGAACATGATGTCTTAGATGGCTCAAATGACCCAACCGTTGAATGGACTGATGGAGAAAGGAAAAGGCCCTACAACTAGTATCGAGGAAGAGAGCGAAGGCCATCCCCCAGGATTCACTCCACCTCCCATCCATGCAATGCAAAGAGGATATTCTCAAGAGGAACCTGCAGGCTTGGGGCAACGACCTACACCACTTGCCCATCTCGGGCAAGGTATATTCACATCGAACCCCAGAGCTAATCCTACCGACCCGATTGTTTCAGATTTGGATGATCCAGCAGAAATAGCCAGGCTGAGAATGAACGATTAGAGTGCCCAGGATAAGTACAGGAGCTTGGAAGAAAGGCTCAAGGCAATAGAAAGTACTGAAGTCTTCTCTCACTTGGTGCCAAAGAGCTTAGTTTGGTGCCCGATCTGGTCCTGCCACCGAAGTTTAAAGTGCCAGACTTTGAGAAATATGATGGGACGAGATGTCCAAAGGCACATCTTATCATGTTTTGCCGGAAGATGGCAGGTTATGTTAATGAAGATAAACTGCTAATACACTGTTTCCAAGATAGCTTGGTCGGGTTCGCCCTTCGATGGTACAATCAATTTAGTAAGGAAAGGATCCGGTCATGGAAGGACCTAGCATCAGCTTTTTGTGAACAATACAAGCATGTCTCCGACATGGTGCTTGATTGACTAACTCTGCAAATGATGGAAAAGAAGCCGACGGAGACCTTTAGACAATATGCGCAAAGATGGAGAGATATCTCGGTCCAAGTAGATCCCCCATTAACTAAGACTGAGATAACGGTCCTCTTTATCAACACTCTAAAAGCGCCATTTTATGATAGGTTGGTAGGAAACGTCACAAAGGACTTCGCCGACGTCGTATTATCTGGGGAAATTATAGAAAATGCCATCAAGAGCGGAAGGATGGAAGGTCCCGAAAGTTCGAAAAGGGCAGTGCCTAATAGGAAAAAAGAGGCAGAAACCCATATGGTGGGGACCGAGAGCCACTATGCTTCTAATCCATACCCAATCCAATCACGACCCCGATATCGCCCACCTCCAAATTTCTACTTTCCTCCCCAAAACCCTTATTACCAAGCACCTCCTTCTTACCCCGCCTACGCCACCAATAACCAAAAACCATTCACCATGTTCCCACCAAATACCATGCCTGCTCCAAGCCAACCCAAGAACGAACAAAGATCGATAGAACCCAATCTTGAAAAACCTCAATTCACCCCTATTCCCGTGTCGTACAGAGAACTGTGCCCGAAATTATTGGAAAAACAATTAATATCCCCACATTATATGGCACCATTGAAGCCTCCATACCCAAAATGGTACGATCCCAATGCTAGTTGCATATATCATGCTGGAAACCAGGGGCATTCTACAGAAAATTGTATAGCCTTCAAAAGGAGGGTTCAGGGTCTTATTGATGCAGGGATTTTACGATTTGACGGTACTGGTAACGTGGCTGGAAATCCGCTCCCAAACCATGCTAAAGGGAACGTGAGTGCAGTGACGAAGGAAGACGTGCGGCAAGCTAAAATTTCCGTGTCTGAAATAAAAACACCCTTGCGAAAAGTTTGGGAGGCAATGATTGAAAATGGGACGTTTTGTCATCCCAACAAGACTTTCAAAGGAGGAAGTACAAAAAGTCGGTGTTTTTGTGATTTTCATGGCGTCGAAGGGCATGACATCCAGTCTTGTGAAAAATTCAGAAAATTACTCCAAGACATGATGAACAACAAGGAGATCAAGATCTTTGACAAAACGGACGAGGCCGAGGAAAGGGAAATATGCGCCTCCGGTAATCAGCCGCCAGCCATCCCTTATAGTGCCGATCGACCTCTGGTGATTTACTATGAGACCAAGAAGAAGGAAGTCAAACCAACGCTGGTGCTTAAAGTGCCATCTCCTTTCCCTTACAAGGACGATAATGCTGTACCATGGAAATATGATGCTAACATTGTTGTACCCGAGAGTGAAAAGCCAAAGACTGTGATTGGAGATATTAGCAGAGTAGGGCACTTTACCCACAGCAGGAGGTGTTATTCTCTTGAAATGGTTGAACCAAAGAAAAAAGCCGTTCACTCGAGTCAGAAAGGAAAGGCACCAATGCATGAGGCCGAGGTTGATGTTGAAATACAATCTGAGCAAGAAATTAAAAGACCTGTGAATGAGGATGAAGCACATGAATTCTTGAAATTCATCAAGCACAATGAATATAATGTCGTGGAACAGTTGAACAAGCAGCCAGCGAGAATCTCGATGTTATCTTTACTGTTGAACTCGGAGCCACATCGGAATGCCTTGCTAAAAGTGTTAAATCAAGCTTACGTGGAAAGCAATGTATCTATAGAAAAGCTTGATAGGTGGGTAAACAACTCGAATGCGGATAATTTCATCTCTTTCATTGATGATGAAATACCACCAAATGGTAGGGGCTCCGTGAAAGCATTGCATATTACGACCAATTGCAAGGGTTACATAGTGCCGAATGTACTCATCGATAACGGATCCGCACTCAATGTCATGCCTCTGGCCACAATTTCCAGGATGCCAGTTGATATGTCTTATCTAAGGCCTTGTCATTCCAGAGTAAGAGCATTTGATGGGACACGATGAGAGGTGATGGGAAAGATTGAAATTCCTCTAGATGTGGGCCCATATACATATGACATAGAATTCAAGGTCATGGATATCTCGCCTTCGTACAATTGCCTCTTAGGGAGGCCTTGGATCCATTCTGCTGGGGCAGTTCCTTCATCTCTCCACCAAAAAGTAAAGTTTGTCATGAATAACCGCTTGATCACGGTCGCTGGTGAAGAAGACATTGTTGCCTCTATCTCTACTGACGCGCCCTACATTGATGTAAACAAAGATGCAGTGGAATGTTCCTTCCGTTCCTTCGAGTTTATCAATGCTACATTTGTTGTTGAAGGAAACAAGATTCCCACACCCAAACTGTTAAGGAATACCAAGATGGGGATCAAGCTGACTGTGGGAAATGGAGCTCGAGCGGAGAAAGGTTTGGGAAAATATCAGCAAGGAATAGTTAGAGCATTAAAGCCAGTACACCACAGGGCCCAATATGGTTTAAGGTTCAAGCCAGATGGGCGACAAAGAAGAAAACAATGGCAGAAAGATCAAGAAAGGAGGATTACAAGAGTCTCAGGTCGGGAATTGGAATGGGAGCCCTTAGTGTATCCTCAGTTGTCGAAAACATTTACATCTGCAGGGATGATGTACCCGGGGAGAGATAGTTTGCCAAGCATGTTGTTATCGATTGAAAGGGGTCTTCAGAACGTCAGTATAAATGTCATGGACAAGGGAGATGATGCAATTGAAGATGTTTCGATGATACGCCCTTGTCCTCCTGGATTCACTTTGAACAATTGGACTGCTGTGGATCTTCTTCTAGTTTCTAAGTCCTCTCCAGAGTAATGCTCAATGTTAACTCTTTTTGTATGCCCCTAAGTTATAGGGGGAATCTGTTATGAGAGTTTATGTTTGCTATTTATCTTTAAATAAACATTAATGGAGATGCATTTTGTCATGGTCTTTTCATTCTCATTGGCTTCATATTTATTTCCTCTTCTCATAGCCTGTCCTTACATATATCCCGTATCATAGTATTATGTTTGTGGGTTCCAATACCTTGATGCTCCTCTATAGTTTTCTTTTCCATTCACCTTTCAGGTGCTCAGATGTCAACGACATGAACAATCCCGTTACAAGTCCTAAAATCGATTTCGAGAAAGCTGTTTGTTTAGGAGAATCCGAAGCTGAGGAAGATGCTGAAGATTATGTCTCATCCCCTGACTTACTAAGGATGATGGAACGACAAGATAAACAGATTTTACCCCATCAAGAATCTGTTGAGATAGTGAACTTGGGAAATGAAGAAAAGAGGCAAGAAGTGAAGATTGGGACTTCCATTTCAGAGAACACCAAAAATGATTTGACCGCCTTGCTTCGTGAGTACAAAGATGTATTTGCATGGTCGTACCAGGACATGCCAGGGTTGAACGAGGATGTAGTGGTCCATAAAATCCCGCTGAAACCAGAATGCAAACCCATTCAACAGAAGCTAAGACGAATGAGACCTGAAATGCTGTTAAAGATAAAAGAAGAAGTAAAAAAACAATTTGATGCTGGCTTCTTACAAGTCTCTAAATATCCAGAATGGGTAGCTAATATAGTCCCAGTACCGAAGAAAGACGGCAAAGTACGAATGTGCGTGGATTATCGCGATCTGAATCGAGTAAGCCCAAAAGATAATTTTCCTTTGCCACACATCGATACATTGGTAGATAACACATCAAAACATTCTTTATTTTCTTTCATGAATGGATTTTCGGGTTATAATCAGATAAAGATGGCCCCCGAGGATATGGAGAAAACTACCTTCGTAACAATGTGGGGAACGTTCTGCTATAAGGTAATGCCATTCGGATTGAAGAATGCTGGGGCAACATATCAGAGGGCAATGGTGATATTGTTCCACGACATGATGCACAAAGAAATAGAAGTTTATGTCGATGATATGATTGCCAAATCTTGTGGGGAGAGAGAGCATGTTGGGAACCTCAGGAAATTATTCGAAAGACTAAGAAAGTTCCAGCTGAAGCTTAATCCAGCCAAGTGCACATTTGGGGCTACCTCAGGAAAATTACTAGGCTTCATTGTCAGTGAGAAAGGTACTGAGGTTGATCTAGATAAGATAAAAGCCATACAAGAACTACTACCTCCACGGACACAAGAAGAAGTCAGAGGATTTTTAGGAAGGTTGAACTATATCGCTCGATTTATTGCTCAGCTTACCAACCAATGTGACCCAATTTTTCGACTCCTTTGAAAACACAATCCTGGAGAATGGGACGAGGAGTGTCAAGTGGCTTTTGGCAAGATAAAACAGTATTTGTCTAACCCCCCGGTGCTAGTACCGCCAACACCCAGGAGACCGCTAATATTGTATCTGACTGTGTTCGAAAACTCAATGGGTTGCGTACTGGGGCAACATGATGAGTCAGGGAAAAGAGAAAGGGCGATCTACTACCTCATCAAGAAGTTTACAGAGTATGAGGCAAAGTACCCGTCAATTGAGAAATTCGGTTGTGCTTTAGTCTGGGTAGCCCGAAGGCTCAGACAATATATGTTGTATCATACGACATGGTTAATTTCAAAGCTGGACCCAATAAAGTACATGATGGAATCACCTGCACTCTCAGGAAGAATGGCGCGATGGCAGATCCTACTATCGGAGTACGACATCATCTACGTGAATCAAAAGTCGATAAAAGGGAGCGCAATAGCTGACTTCTTAGCAACTCGAACAACAGAGGAATACGAGCCATTGAGATTTGACTTCCCAGATGAAGACTTGATGTGCATTTCAGAAAAAGAATGTAAGTCGTCAAAAGAGAAATCATGGAAGATGAGCTTTGATGGTGCATCAAATGCATTAGGGCATGGGATTGGAGCAGTCTTAGTGTCACAAGAAGGGAATCATTACCCATTCACTGCTAGATTAAATTTCATGTGTACCAATAACGTAGCGGAATATGAGGCTTGCGTCATGGGAATTCGTGCCGCTATTGAACGAGACATCGAAATCTTAGAGGTGTACGGAGACTCGACGCTGGTGATTTACCAAATCCGTGGAGATTGGGAAGTGAGAGATTCGAAATTGGTCAAATATCGCGATCTCGTGGCAGAGCTGATCAAAGAATTCAAAGAAGTAACTTTTAATTACTTCCCACGAGAAGAAAACCAATTGGCAAACGCCCTAGCCACTTTGGCTTCAATGTTCAAAGCAAACCGAGAAACAGAAATAATGCCTCTCCAAATGAGCATATACGAGGTCACTGCACATTGTTTTAGCATTGAAAAAGAAGCAGATGAACAACCATGGTTCCAAGATATCTTAGAATATGTCAAGAATCAAAGGTATCCCGAACAAGCAAATAAGAACAACAAAAGAACAATCAGAAGAATGGCGGTGGGATTTGTTCTTGATGGGGGCATCCTGTACAAAAGAGGAAAAGATTAGGTGCTCCTGAGATGCGTGGATGCTGTTGAAGCCAGAAAAATACTTGAAGAAGTCCATGAAGGAGTTTGTGGAACGCATGCCAATGGTTTCACTATGGCCAGACAGATTATGAGAGTCGGTTATTACTGGCTGACGATGGAAAGCGATTGCATTAGCTACGCACGAAAGTGCCACAAATGTCAAGTTTACGGCGATAAAATTCATGCAGCACCTTCGCCCCTTCATGTCATGACTTCGCAGTGGCCTTTTTCTATGTGGGGCATGGATGTTATAGGGTCAATTTCCCCAAAAGCTTCTAATGGACATCGATTCATTTTTGTGGTCATAGATTACTTCACAAAATGGGTAGAACCTGCTTCGTTTGCTAATGTAACGAAGGCTGCAGTTTGCAGGTTTTTAAAAAGGGAGATCATATGTCGATACGGTTTGCCCTAGAGAATTATTTCAGATAATGCTTTAAATCTGAACAACAAGATGATGAAAGAAGTGTGCGAGCAATTTCAAGTAAAGTATCATAATTCCTCACCCTATCGCCCAAAGATGAACGGAGCAGTAGAAGCCGCCAACAAAAACATTAAAAGGATTATTGGGAAAATGACCGAGACATATAAAGACTGGCACGAGAAACTACCATTCGCTTTGTATGCATATCAGACATGTGTGCAGACCTCCACAGGGGCAACCCCTTTCTCTCTGGTCTATGGAATAGAAGCTGTGCTGCCCATCGAAGTTGAGATCTCCTCTTTATGAGTCTTAATGGAGTCAAAACTAGAAGAATCAGAATGGATTCAAGCTCGATATGACCAACTAAATCTGATCGAAGAGAAACGCTTGAAAGCAATCTGTCATGGACAGATGTACCAGAAGAGAATGATCACAGCCCATGACAAGAAGGTGCGACTGAGGAAATTTCGCGAAGGAGAACTCGTGCTGAGAAAGATTCTCCCAATACAAAAAGACTTTCGAGGAAAATTGGCACCGAATTGGGAAGGACCATATGTCGTAAAGAAGGCCTTCTCGGGTGGAGCTTTGATTCTCACTGAGATGGATGGGAAAGAGATACCAAATCTAGTGAATTCAGATGCCGTGAAGAAGTACTATGCTTAAAAAAAAGATCAAGATGAAAACCCGAAAAGGGCATCTTGTTAAACAAAAAGGTTTCGGAGGTTAAACTCGAAGGGGCGTCCTAAGGAAGCAGATTTGGGCTTGAAGAGCAAGGGCGATTTAAACAGGAATTCAAATGGCGAGATATTAATATTTGAAGCAGACTCGAAAGCTCAAAATCTTCTACACAAGAAGCTGTGCTCGAAAGGATTCAGGATCAAGAAACATGGAGAAGTTCATGCGTTGAATATCTAGAGCATTTGTGACAATTGAATCTGCTTTCCTGTATTTATAATATTTTCTTTATTGAACTATTCCTTGTCAATTTTCTTTGCTCGTTGCCTTTGAAATAAATGAGTGTGAGGTATCCCTTTCATACCTATTTTTCATTTTCATGCATCTCATGTTTGGTTCATTTAAATGATAAATAGTGAAATTACACACTCTAAATAAAAGGAATGTTGAGCATTACCTGGATGAAAATTTGGTAAGTACAAGAGCCTCAAAGCAAGGATAAAGTTCAACAGGGAGCAAAAGGGCAATATACGAGAAACACGGATTACTCGTAAAGCTTAAGAACGGGCACAAAACCTGAAAGGAAAGACAAGAATCGAAGCAATGAATGCAGGTCATCATGAAAGTCGTAACAAAAAGAGATATAGGACAAATAAGCCCAAGGCACATGACATAATCATGTAGGCATAAAAGCATTTAAGACAAGCACGTGCATATCATGATAACATCACGCATGACACATACAGGTACGCCAGTAAAGCAAGAAGTTTTGATGATAGCTGTACCGAACCAAGGAAAAAGAAGACATCCGAGTTCCACCAGATGATATGTTTCAATTTCTATTTCTCAATTTCTGTTTTTCAAAAAATCAACTCATATTGCGAGAGATGAGTTGAGCCTCGGGTCGCACGCCGAGGTATTTTTTTAATTTCTGTTTTCCAATTTCTATTTTAAAAAATCAACTCATATTACGAGAGGTGAGTTGAGCCTCGGGTCACACGCCGACGTATTTTTTAATTTCTGTTTTTCAAGTTCTGTCTAAAAAAAATTATTCATATTGCGAGAGGTGAGTTGAGCCTCAGGTCGCACGCTGAGGTATTTTCAATTTCTGTTTTTTTTTAAAAAATTAACTCAAGTGAGTTGAGCCTCAGGTCGCATGCTGAGGTATTTTAAATTTCTGATTTTCAATTCTATTTGTTAAAAAAAAAAAATCAACTCAGGTGAGTTGAGCCTCAGGTCGCACGCTGAGGTATTTTCAATTTCTAATTTTCAATTTCTGTTTGTCAAAAAAAAAATCAATCAACTCGTATTACTCAGGTGGTTTGAGCTTCAGGTCACACGCAGAGAGATGATAGTGGAGCAGATTGAAGATTTTCAGTCTTCTCGAAGATAGTAAGGAAGTAGTTTGAAAAGTTCAGATTTATTCCCTCGAAGTCCCGGTGGAGCAGATTAAAGTTACAATTCACGCCTCCCTGAGTTAACATTCCAGCGGGGAGCAAATTGAAGCTACAAGACCTATCTCGCCGAAGTAGCAGTGGAGTGGATCAAAGCAACAAGTCACAGTGGAGTTTGAGGCTGTTTGAAGAATACGAGGACCAAGAAGTCAAGACTTGGCCAAGATCGGGCAAAATTGGTTCTTCTATTGTTTTTGCCCTATTCTCGTTTCACGACAATGAGCAAAGAGGGGCAGCTGTAATCACCAATTTTGGCCCGGGCTCATCAACCAAGGCCCAAAACCAAAATTAAAACAAACCCATTTTACAACCCAAATTACACCTAATTGTCCTAACCCAATAACTAAACCTAGCCCAATAAGCCCAAAACCTAAACCAATTTTCAGTAAAAAGAAAAAAGAAAACCCTAGCTTCCAATGTTGCCGCCGCTCTCCATTAGCCACTGTCGTCCACCAGCGCCGCTCCCCCCACTACCAGTTGCTCCCCGTACCTGCAAAAAGAATGACAAAAAAGGACAAAATCTATTATATTTTTATTTTGCTAACTTTTTCTTCAATACTCGATTATAAAAACCGAAGGAAACAATGTATTAGGGGATCTTTTTTTTGGGGGGGAATTCAAAAAAAAAAAGGAACGAAGACCAAAGAAATAAAAGAACAGAGATTCTAGGGGATTTTCTATTGTTGTTATTATTTACTGTTTCTTTATTTTGTTTTAAAATTATTAGAAACTACATTTTATAAACCTATTTCCTTTATTTTCTTTTAAATACAGTTTATATATATATATATATATATATATATATATATATATATATATAACATCATATAAAAAAAAGGAAGAAAAGGTATAAGACTTTACCCTTTCCGGCCACTGTGCGCGCTGGCCGGCGGCAACACCGATGACGAACGCGGTGGACGAGCCCTCACCCCCATTCGACCCCTGCAGAGAAAACAAAAATGAGGGATTATTTTTTTTTTTTAGACAAAAGGGAGAAGTGATTTTTTTCAAAGGATTTTTGGCTTTTATACCATATAGGAAATGGCGCCGTTTTGCATTTGGTGGTCAGGGACCAAAACGACGGTGTTTTGGTCTCCTGACCCGCGACCCGACCCGCATGGGGCAAGGATCCGCGTGTTTTGTTGGGAGGGGCTAATTGCACATTTAGCCCCTCCGCTATTTTACATTCTTGCAATCGGCTTTCCAGTTTCTTTAAAATTTGCCCTGGAAGTTTATTTGATTTTCTATTTGGTCCCTCCATTGCTGCGCGTTTTGAAAGGAGGGGTTATTGACCATTTTAGTCCCTCTTGGCTATTTTCGCATGCGATTTAGTCCTCCCCTCGTTATTTTATTTCAAATTTACGCCAAGTATTCCACTTTTGTTCAGTTTTAGTCACTTCTAATTATTTTGGTTATTTTATTATTAAACTCACTAGCTTTATTATTATTATCCCTATTCCCATTATTTTTATTATTATTATTATTATTATTATTATTAGTATTAGTATTATTATTATTATTATTATATTTACTATTATTATTATTATTATTATTATTATTATTATTGTTATTATTATTATTATTACTATATTTATATATTTCCATTGTACATATTTCATGTCATTATTATTATTATTATTATTATTATTTTACTTCCATTTTCACATTTATTTTCATTATTTCTTTTATATTTGGCTTGTTTATTTTATTCTCTCACATTATGTAATTATTATTATTCCGTTGTATGTGTAAATACTGCGATTCATGTCTTTCTCATTTTCACAAATTCGTGTTTATTGACTTTTACCTAATATAAAATTGATTTCTTAAAATAAAGGCAATATTTGATGCTTGAAAATTCGAGAAAACGTGTCCTAACATGCCTGGTTTCATTTTTTGTTTGGACAAATACTCGAATATCCTTTTGATATTTTTTAAATGCATGAGTCTCAGGAATTATGAGATGATCTTGAATTCGAGGATTTGAATTATCGTATCCTAAAGTATTGGATGTGATATTTCATTCCTTCGGAACGAGAAATTCTTGATATTCAATCTAAGAATATTATGAGACGATCTTGGATTCGAAGATTTGAGTTATCGTGTCCTAAAGTATTGGATGTGATATTTTATTTCTTTGAAACAAGGAAGTCTTGATTTTCAATTCGAAAAACTATGGGATGATCTCGGATTCGAGGATTTAAATTATCGTGTCCTAAAGAATTGGATGTGATATTTTAATCCCTTTGGAACGAGAAAGTCCCGATTTGCAATTTCGGGAAAACTATGAGATGATCTTGGGGCTCGAGGATTTAAACTATCATGTTCTAAAGTATTGGATGTGATATTTTATTCCTTCGAAACGAGAAGATCTTGATTTATTTCAAGAAAACGCAAATATTTCCAAAAGAGGTCGAATTTTTAAATTCTTTTAAAATTTTCAACTTTCGACATGAGGACATTAATTGATCAAATCGGCACCAATTTTGGGCGTGACGAGGGTGCTAACCCTTCCTCGTACGTAACCGACTCCCGAACCTATTTCTCTGAATTTCGTGGACCAAAATCGTTGTTTTGATAAATTGAATGGTTTATTTAAAACAACTACTTTTCGAGGTGACCCGATCACACCTCAGCAAAAAAAAATGATTGGTGGCGACTCCCATTTTCCTGTTTTTATTTTCAAAACCCAAGTTCGATTCCCGTTTTGTTAAAAAATGGTTTCGACATAGAGGTTACGGGGACGATCTCGTCAAAAGCATCTAGTCGACACCTATTTATCTTCATGATTGTCATTATTTCACTAAGAGGGTGAAGGTCAGTTCCTATAGAAAAGTTACAAAGTCATCCTTCATCAAATTCAATTTCAATTTCGAATTCAAGTTTGAAGTCAAAAAAAAAAAAAAGAAAGAAGAAAAGAAAAGAAAGAAACTATCCAAAAAGATTTTGAAAGATGATTGAAACTTGTAAAGATTGGCATAGACTAGTTACCATTTACCCTCTATGCTTCTCAAATGTTGGCCAGGACCTCCACCGGGGCAACACCTTTCTCATTGGTTTATGGGATGGATGCAATCCTGCCCATCGAAGTTGAAATTCCTTCTCTTCGAATTTTGTCAGAGTTGAAGTTGGATGAAGCGGAATGGGTTCAATCTCGGTATGATCAACTGAATCTGGTCGAGGGAAAAAGGTTAAGCGCCATCTGTTATGGTTAAATATACTAGAAGCAAATGATGCGGGCTTACAACAAAAAAAGTCCACTCCAGAGTGTTCCATGAAGGAGACTTGATATTGAAAAGATCCTCCCTATGCAATAGGACTTCAGGGGAAAGTGGATGCCTAATTGGGAATGACCTTATGTTGAAAAGAAGGCCTTTTCTGGAAGAGCATTGACACTAGCCGAGATGGACGACAAGAGTCAGCCGAACCCAGTTAATGCGGACTCAGTCAAGAAATGCTTCGCTTAAGAAGGAAATAGGCCAAGGCGAAGACCCGCAAAGGGTGCTTTGGGGCTTTTCGCAAAAAAAAAAATGGAGAGGCCAAGGTGAAAACCCGCAAAGGGCGCTTTGAGACCAAAGGGAATTTGAGTCGAAAACCCGAAATGGGCAGCTCAAATTATGATCAAATCATGATGGGGCATACAGTGGTTTTGCTACGCTTAAATTAACAATGAGGAAGTATGTTTCATCTTGGGGGCATCGACAAAGTACTCCAGATCCCATAAACACATATTGAGCTTAAATGGTCCTCAAGAAGTTTGAACAGAGAAGCTCAGGCTACGATATCTGGGGCACCTAGTTTCCATCTTACCCATTCTGAATTTGCTCGTATCAAAATACACTACCAATAAATTTCCTTCTTGACTGTATTTGTTATCTTATTTGTTTCGAGCTATGCTCCCAATTAATTTCTTTCTTGTCCATTATTATGATATTTTTCAAGCATTTTTCATTGAAATAACGATTAGTAGACTAATAATGCTTTTACAAAAGAAGTTTTGCGTGTTACTCTGAAAGTCTCTAAATGATACAAGAATCCGAAACAGGACAATTCTTTGGAACTCACCAGGCTTAAAGGGCTCAGAGCATTTAAGATAAGGGTCTAAGCAGTAACGACATCTGCAGATTTCCTATTGGAAATATCAACTGAGCAAGACGACATACGTTAGGGGTATCACCTTAACAAATGGCGAGTAATGATAGCCCAAAAATTAAAAGATTGGATCATGCTCATGACATTTTGCATTCATTCATAACATTCATAATACATATGGTTAGGAGCATTTTTCATGACATCCTAATCATTTGGCATAAGCATAGACCCCATGAAATCAATTCTACAGGTAGGTTCCCCAGAGGACAATGTAGCAAAATTGATGAGAGTTACAGAAGTTAGCAGATCTTATCTCTACTGAGTAGGAGTAGAGCAGATTGAAGACGATAAGCCTTAATCCCCTAAGTAGTAGGGTAACAGGCTGAAGAGAGCAGATCTTATCTCCACTGAGCAGGAGTGGAGCAGATCGAAGACGATGAGCCTTAATTTCCTAAGCAGTAGGGTAACAGGCTGAAGATAGCAGATCTTCTCTCCACTGAGCAGGGGTGGAGTAGATCGAAGATGATAAGCCTTAACCTCCTAAGCAATAGGGTAACAGGCTGAAGATAGCAGATCTTATCTCCACTGAGTAGGAGTGGAGCAGATCGAAGATGATGAGCCTTAATTCCCTAAACAGTAGGGTAACAGGCTGAAGATAACAGATCTCATCTCCACTGAGTAGGAGTGGAGCAGATCGAAGAAGATGAGCCTTAATCCCCTAAGCAGTAGGGTAATAGGCTGAAGATAGCAGATCTTATCTCCCTAAGCAGTAGTGGAGCATATCGAGGACGATTACAGATCTTATCTCCCTAAGCAGTAGTGGAGCGGATCGAAGAAGATAAGCCTTAATCCCCTAAGCAGTAGGGTAACAAGTTGAAAATTACAGATCTTATCCCACTAAGTAGAAGTGAAACAGATCGAAAATGATGAGCCTTAATTCCCTAAGCAGTAGGGTAATAGGCTGAAGATTACAGATCTTATCCTACTAAGCAGGAGTGGAACAGATCGAAAATGATAAGCCTTAATCCCTTAAGCAGTAGGGTAACAAACTGAAGATTACAGATCTTATCCCACTGAGCAGGAGTGGAACAGATCGAAAACGATAAGCCTTGATCCCCTAAGCAGTAGGGTAACAGGCTGAAGATTACAGATTTTATCCCACTGAGCAGGAGTGGAACAGATCGAAAACGATGAGCCTTAATCCCCTAAGCAGTAGGGTAACAGGTTGAAGATAATAGATCTTATCCCATTGAGCAGGAGTGGAACAGATCGAAAATGATGAGCCTTAATCCCCTAAGCAGTAGGGTAACAGGCTGAAGATAGCAGATTTTATCTCCCTAAGCAGTAGTGGAGCATATCGAGGACGATTACAGATCTTATCTCCCTAAGCAGTAGTAGAGCGGATCGAAGAAGATGAGCCTTAATCCCCTAAGCAGTAGGGTAACAGGTTGAAAATTACAGATCTTATCCCACTCAGTAGAAGTGGAACAGATCGAAAACGATGAGCCTTAATTCCCTAAGCAGTAGGGTAATAGGCTGAAGATTACAGATCTTATCCCACTGAGCAGGAGTGGAACAGATCGAAAATGATAAGCCTTAATCCCTTAAGCAGTAGGGTAACAAGCTGAAGATTACAGATCTTATCCCACTGAGCAGGAGTGGAACAGATCGAAAACGATAAGCCTTGATCCCCTAAGCAGTAGGGTAACAGGCTGAAGATTACAGATTTTATCCCACTGAGCAGGAGTGGAACAGATCGAAAACGATGAGCCTTAATCCCCTGAGCAGTAGGGTAATAGGCTGAAGATAATAGATCTTATCCCACTGAGCAGGAGTGGAACAGATCAAAAATGATGAGCCTTAATCCCCTAAGCAGTAGGGTAACAGGCTGAAGATAGCAGATCTTATCTCCCTAAGCAGTAGTGGAGCAGATCGAGGACGATTACAGATCTTATCTTCCTAAGCAGTAGTGGAGCGGATCGAAGAAGATGAGCCTTAATCCCCTAAGCAGTAGGGTAACAGGCTGAAAATTACAGATCTTATCCCACTGAGCAGGAGTGGAACAGATCGAAAACGATAAGCCTTGATCCCCTAAGCAGTAGGGTAACAGGCTGAAGATTACAGATTTTATCCCACTGAGCAGGAGTGGAACAGATCAAAAACGATGAGCCTTAATCCCCTAAGCAGTAGGATAATAGGCTGAAGATAATAGATCTTATCCCACTGAGGAGGAGTGGAACAGATCGAAAACGATGAGTCTTAATCCTCTAAGCAGTAGGGTAACAGGCTGAAGATAGCAGATCTTATCTCCCTAAGCAGTAGTGAAGCAGATCGGGGACGATTACAGATCTTATCTTCCTAAGCAGTAGTGGAGCGGATCGAAGAAGATGAGCCTTAATCCCCTAAGCAGTAGGGTAACAGGCTAAAAATTACAGATCTTATCCCACTGAGCAGGAGTGGAACAGATCGAAAACGATGAGCCTTAATTCCTTAAGCAGTAGGGTAATAGGCTGAAGATTACAGATCTTATCCCATTGAGCAGGAGTGGAACAGATCAAAAACGATGAGCCTTAATTCCCTAAGCAGTAGGGTAACAGGCTGAAAATTACAGATCTTATCTCCCTAAGCAGTAGTGAAGCAGACTGAAGGTTGTAGATCTTATCTCCACTGAGCAGGAGTGGAGCAGATCGAAGACGATGAGCCTTAACCCCCTAAGCAGTAGGGCAACAGGCTGGAAAATTATAGACCACCCTATCCCCCTAAGCAGTAGGGAAACGGGCTGAAGATTACAAATCATAAGCAGTAGCGGAGCAGATTGAAACAAGATTCCTATACCTTTGAGGTTGCAGTGGGTTAGAGCGAGGCTACTTGAAGAAGAGGAAAAGAAGCACCGAGACTCAGCAAGATCGGGCAAAATTGATCTTATCGAAGTCTTTGTTCCATTCTCGTTACACGACAACGAGCAAAGAGGGGCAGCTGTAGTGCCCAATTTATGTCCGGGCCCATACCAAAAACTAGGATAAACCAAAACAAAAAAAAAAAAACAAATAGACCCCAAAAAAACCCAATAGCAGCCCAATACAAAACCTTGACCCAAAAATTCTAAACAGCTTCAGGAAACCCTAGCAAGCCATTGCGCGCTGCAGCCTCCAAGCTACCCCCACGCTCGTGCTCGGCCACGTCGCCTCCGCACCCGCAACGTGCGCCGCCACGTCGCCACGTCAGAAATGTGATCCACCACGAACCTACAAAATAGAAGAGATCAGTTGTAAATAGAGGCTATAAAAGCCAAATCAAAACATGTAACAGTGGACGTTTTTTTGGAATAGAAAAAAGGAGTATACACAATTTTCACATACACCAAACTCAAGTAAGCAGAAAGAGTGATTTTACGCGTAGATTGAACTCGAAAGTCAGTGAAAAAATAAGGTGATTACGGTGTTTTGGTCTGTCGAGTTTCGAGTTACGTTTTGGCTTTTCCCTTTTTGCTCTATTATTGCATGCGAAAACAGAAAAGGAGGGTATAAAAACCCTTCCATTTTTCCAGATTGATTTCAGTGTATTTTAGGGAAAAAACAAACAAAGTTTTTAAAGAAAAACAAAAAAAAAAAGGAGAAGTCGTGAGGGTCTCACCGGGTTTCCTCCGGCCACCACAATCGATGCGCGTGTGGGGGGAAGCTCGCCGCCGGACTAAGGGGAATTCAAACCCTAAAAAATAAGGGAAGGGGGATTATGGTTTTATTCTTTTGGAGGCAGATGGTAAAGGTGAAAGAAAGTGTTCTTTTTAGGGTTTTAAATTATATGTCAAACGGTGCCGTTGAGGGGCAAGAGAGACCCGCGCGCGTACCCGATCCACTACTGGATCCGCGCAATTTTACCCTGAATGGGTAAATTACGCGGTTGGTCCTCCTTTCTGCGCTTGTGTTTTAATTGCGTCCTATTTCCAATTTTAATTTCTTTTAATTTTTCCCCCGAATGTCGCTCGCCACTGCGATTTGATCCGCATTCAGGCGCACCGTTTCAGAGGGGGTTTATTGCTATTTTGGTCCCCTATGTTGCGCGTCCATCATAATTCGGTCCTTCCCCTTTATTTTACCTCTGATTTTACCCCAAAACTTCTGATTTCGATCCAATTTAGTCCCTCTTGTTTATTTTTGCTATTTTTGCTATTAAATTGATTAATATGAGCTTTATTATTATTATTATTATTATTATTAATCTACTTACTTTTTGATCACTGAAATCAGAGCTTTAAAATTTATAATGAATGTGATCGAACCTGGAGACTAGCTCTGACAACGATTAAAGGCAAATGTATATCGAACAGTAGTATAGCTTAGGCAAGACCGGATTGTCGAACCCACAGGAACTAAAAGTATTAATACTAGCTTTTTTTTATTATTTAGCTTAAAATAAAGTGAAGTTACTTTAACTAAATTTACGACTACTAAGCTAAAGACTCAAAGACAAAAAGACTCAATTGATCACGACGATACCCTAAGGAAGAATCCACCTAGACTTCACTTGTTATTAACCCTAAACCATATGATTTATTTACTTAGCTTGATCCGTAAGACTCCCTAACGTATATTAAACCCTCTCTCGAGGTGAATAACGTCTAACCCTAGGTTAATTAGTGGAACTCTTGTTCTCTTATAATAACCCCCTAGAATAGCAGTAAATCGATCTATGGACTCACATATTAGGTTTCACCCTAATCCAGCAAAGTCTCGTAACCCTATCTCTAGGCGTTCGATCAACTCTGCTTAATTACGCTTGATCTTCTCTTAAGCAGGGTCTATTCCTCCTCCACCTAAGCACATTAGATTTGGATTAAGCATGCATAATTAAGAATAAACTAAGTATTTATCATATAATTTAGAAAATAATAATAAGGTTCATCTAGGTTTCATCCCCTTCAGGTATCTGAAGGGTTTAGTTCATAACAAAATAAGAAAACATCTCAAGAGAAAAGATAAAACAAAACATAAGAAATCCATAAAACTCCCTGAAGGAATTGAAGGAGAGATCCACCGTCTTGAGTATAATTCCGGCTTCTTGGGATGGATCAACTGGCTATCTTTGAGCGATTGCCACAACTCTTGACCTTTCTAGCTTGGCTCCTTGGCCTAGCTCGACGCCCCCTTCAAAGGTGGTACTTAGGGGGTATTTATAGGCTCTTGGAATGCGATTCTTTCTCCCTAAGCATCCTTTTCCGACTAAAATTGTCTAAAGCCACGACAGGGGCACGGCCATGTCATACGCCCGTGTGGGTTGACTTCAAACCGTGTTCGGATTTCTTAATGAGGCACGGCCGTGTGAATCAGGGGAAAGACCGTGTTCTAGAGGCTCAACAAGGCACGACTGTGTGATCTTTGGGCCAGGCCGTGTCAATTTCGTGATATGGCCCATTTACTCCGTTTTGGGCCCGTTTTATGTTCTTTTCATCCTCGGGTGCATTCTTGGGTATAAGACACAAAAAGAAAGGATTAAGAGCACCTTTTTATATAAATCGAGGCTTAAATCATCCAAAAGCATACTAAATGTGGGATTAAAATATGTTATAATTACGGTTTATTAAATACCCCCACACTTAAGCTTTTGCTTGTCCTCAAGCAAAATTCTCAACTTACAATTAAAACGAACTTTCCATAATTCACAATTCCTATCAACAATGCCTTATCATAATTCATAGATAATTTGTACATAGATAATTCAACTCAAAGAGTCCTAAAGATTCAAACAAGATAAGTCATACATTTGTAGTATGAAAACATAGGTGTTTCCCTTCATCTAAATAATTACATTTGGTTCAAAACCAACAAGGATTGATATCCTTGCAAAAGATTCACTCAAATCACTCTTTAAGTGTTTAAGGTTCAGGAAAAAGATCACTCATAAGTCGAACTTGAAAAGTTAATCCCATAGGCTTGCCTGAAAATCAAATCTCCACCACTGTAAAATGAGATGATAGACAGATCAAAAGGTCTTTGTCAAGGTTGTAACGAGGCTAGGGTTAAAGGTGTGGATAAAGGTTGAAATTAGAAGGTTAGGATCGAGATTGAATTGACAAGTACCTATCTAATGAATACTGAAATAGTATTTACATTAACTGATAAGTAATATACCAACTAATACGAGCTTTTCTTTTGATTATTTGACTTTGACTGTATAAGCTCTTTACTAATACTGAATATGCTTTGATTTGATTTTTTTTTAATAACAAACTAAGTAATAAACGATAAATTGAATTACTAAAATAATAATATTAGGTAACTAATCAAATCAAACCTCGATATAAAGGTAGTCAAAAAGGAATGGTGATAACAAATACAAAGGCATTTTGGGTTAATATTAGTGGTTGAGTCAATAAAAAGGGTTGTTAGGATCAATGGGGTTTACTAGGGGTTAATTGTGGAGGTAGGCTTTTTAGTGGAGTAAGTGGGTTAAAACCTAGGTGCCTTTATCATCTCAGTATATCAAATCATAAATGTATTCTCAATATGTATAAACGAGGCAAGTTCTAGAATAACAGTTCATAATTGACACACTCATAATCAATAAAGTGAGCACGAAAAAGAATATGTGCTCTATAAGGCTCAAAAATCTCACAAAAATTATGGTTGTTTTTGATATCATCCTTGTAAATTTCAAACTTCAAGGTAATATTTAAATTTAGGTTAACGATCTAATGAGAATTTAGTTCTGAAAATTAGACTTATTATGCTTGATTCTCTAGTATCTTAAAATTCAATTATCAATGCACAATTATCGATGACTTAAACAAGAACATGTCAATAAAAATCATATATCATCAGAAATTTTATCCTAATTAGTAATATGAGAAATTTGCTTAAAAACAAGACTAAATTCAGGGATTTGAGAATAATGCAAAAAGTTAGACACTTTTACCCCCCTCACACTTAAGATGTACATTGCCCTCAATGTACAAAGATAGATAGAGAAAATTAATAGAAAATCAAAAGAGAGGGAAGAAAATGACACTGCCTAAATTACGGATGAGAGCCTTGGAGGATGTGGAGAATACGTGGCGTCAGGTGACTTTATTGAATTTTTTCGAGTTATGTGTTTGTGTATGTGGAGTGTGCAATTTATTCTGCAAAGTCACTAGTTAAAAATCTTGGTGGCGTAATAAATATGTGTTAGGTATACTCGAATAGTTAGATAGCCAATGATAAAAGTTTGCAATAAAATAGATAAAAGTTCAAATTAAAAACTAAATAAAAATTGAAAATAAGGAAAGTGAAAAATAACAAATTAAGAAGACTCAGAGGTCTTCATCATCAGCCGGGTCCTGTGGTGGTGCTGGTGATGAGATATGGAGGTGCTGGCGGTGGCGGACGTGGCGAGGTTATCGTGGTGGTCGGCGTGATTCCGAAGCAGCCTGACGAACCTGACATTACGAAACTAAAATAAATTATACTAAACTAAACAAAAAATAGTCAAAGGGCAGGAAATTGAAGCAAAAGAGAAAAGAAAAATAAAAACTAGATAGCCTCATATGCTCTTGGCTTGTTGTTTGAATGAAGCTGCCGGCATGAACTCATGTAGATCATTCTCCTTTGAGGAGTTTGGCCTTTTACGCTTCTTTATCATGGTTTTGGTGTGGCTCAAGAGTGCTAGAGACTTTTTTCTGAGGGAAGGAGAAAAATTTTGAAGGAACAAGAAGGAAGGAAGAAGATGGAGAGAAGAAGAAGGGCTGTGGGGGTTAAAAAGGGATTCAAAGCTGGCGCGTTCCCACGTCCGTGGTCCTAGGGCGTGTCAATTTACACGGCCGCGTCGCACGGTCATGTGTCTGTGCGTGTCGTTTCACCAAGCCCATTCTCCTGCTAACCACGCCCGTGTCTTAGAAGTCAGTATGTTGACATGGTTGGGAGGCACTGGCGTGTTGTGCCCGTGGTGTTCAAGTCAGTAGCTTCACACGGTTGTGGGACACGGGCATGTTCTTCCGGTGGTGTGCAAGTCAGTAGCTTCGTACGGCTTCAAGGCACGGGCGTGCTACTTTTACGGAGCCCGTGGGGTAGTGGTTGGATCCGTGACGTCGAAGGGTGGTTGGGGCTGATTCGCACGGACTCTGCAAAGTCAGTACAGGGATTTTGGTGGTCCACACGGTTATGGACACGGCCGTGGGTAAGATCGTGTGACCTTGAAATTCTGCAATTTTGGTTAGTTTAAAAGAAAAGAAAGAAAGGAAATAAAGAAACTGTAAATAAAATTGTAACAGACTGCATTTGACCCTAATCAGAACGGTGGTTTCAGGAGCACAAATCTGAGTCTGAGGAATATCTAAATATTATATTTTGTGTTTATTATATGTGAATTAATGTGTGTGAAAGTTTCGTAGAAAAATTTAATCGTTTGTGTGTTCAATTTAACAAAAAGGACTAAATCGCGTAAAGCATAAAAGTTGCATGCTATAGTGAAAAGTGCCTATTTGATGATGGCTTTTTAAAGTGAGGCATTAAAAGGGCAATTAGCCCATTTTTAAGTTAGTGGGTGGCATTTTTCATAACTAACCTTAAGTTATATATTAGTTTTATTTTATGTTATAAGGTTAAACAGGTAATTAGTTAAATAACTTAATATATGCTAAAATGTCATAAAATAAGCCATCATCTTTTTGTTTTCTCCTTGGCCAAATGTGGGAGAAGGAAGAAAGCTTTGAATTCCTTTGAAATTTCGGCAATTCTAGGCTAAAATTCAAGGTGAGTTTTTAGTCTGTTTTTGTTAATTTTTACGTTTTTGAGATCGTTGCTTCGAACCGTAGCTGACCCATGTTAGAATTTTTAAAAATAAGCATGCTTGATATTCGACCATTGCTATGTTCTTGTGGTTTTTGATGAAATTGAGTATGTAGGGTTAATTTGTAAAAATAAATTTTTAGAGGGGCTTATTTGCAAAATAAATGAAAGAAATGGACTTGTATAGTCCCTATATATATTTGGCCCTTGAGTAGTATTGAGAAATCTTGTGTATTTTGTGTTTTATGCAAATAGGACTAAATTGTAAAAATGTGAAATAGTAGGGGTAAAATGGTAATTTGCCTATTTATGTGCTTAGGGACTAAATTGAGATGAAATGTACTTGAATGAGCTAAATTTTAATGTGTTTAGATCAAGAACAAAGAAAAACGGATTTGGATCGGGGAAAGACAAAGGTTATCGAATAGCCGGTTTACGCGGTCCGTCGACAGTCGAGGTAAGTTCTTAAGCAAATATATGCTAAAGAATTATTTATAATTATGATGAATAATGAAACTTGAATAGTTAAAGTGTATCTATAGGTAATAGCCAAATGTAGGAGTATGGTATTGAATTGAACTTATTTTGTAAAACGAGAAGTGTATAGGTATGTTCGGGTTGGTATGTGAAAATAATATGAAGCATATGAGTTGTTTGTATTGTTGGTATTATGAAATGAGTGTTGAATTGATGATTATATGTAATTTGGGCTTTGAGCCTAGCAGGCCTTGTGCCGGTGATGTAATTCGGGCTTTGAGCCTAGCAGGCCTTGTGCCGGTGATGTATATCAGGCTTATTGCCTAGCAGGCTAAGTGCCGGTGATCAAATTCAGACCTCGAGTCTAGCAGGCTTAATGCCGGTGATGTATTATGAACCCTTTACAAGGTGGAATGTAAATACTTCAATAATCAAAATGCTCGGGTAAATATAAAGGTTTATAGATGCAAGGAATAAGGTAAGTAATTATCTTTCCTTTCGAATTACATAAGTGGTAGAATGGTTAAGGTTTTTAGTAATGAGTTTTTATGATATGTGCATTTGATTTATTCAATAATGTGTGTGATATGTATATTGAAATATAAGCTTGGTAATCTCCTTGAGATTTGGTCAAATGTGCAAATGTTGAAGGTGAAAGTTATCGAAGATGCATATATGTATATATGACTAATTGTATATGATTGAAATATATGTTATACCTGTTAATGATGGAATATGCGAATACTTAAGGCTTAAAGTGCTTGGAGGGTTGTATGCCTTCGATGAGGGAAATATAGATGCTAAGTTAAAGAAATGACAATTCGGCCATAATGGAATTATTAGTTAAATTATGTGGATTTTAAAGTCATGAACAATTTGATTTATATGTATATATATATATATGTACTAAATGTTGGAATGTTTGATTAGTGAGTCGTAAATGCTTAAGACTTACTAAGCTAGTGAGCTTACTTGTGTAATATGTTCTCCTCTGTTTTATAGATTCGGTTAAGGCTACGAGCTCAAAGGGATAGTCAAGAAAGTCATCTACACTATCAGCTTAAGTTGGTACTCTTTAATCTTGGTATTTGGATAAAGGCATGTATAGAAAAGGCTATGATTTTGTTAAGTTGAAAACTTTGTTATGTATTTATAATAGCCATGGGAAAATGGCTTAATCCTTTGGTTAAGTATGCTTTCTATGCTTTCGATATAACTGCTTGAATATCTTGCTAATGGTTGTGTAAATTCGGTCATAGTATGAGCATATATATATAAAGCGATCGTATATATATATATTTATGTGTTACAATGTTTAGTTAGGTGAATTGGCAATATGGAAAATGATGGATGTTTGATAAGATATAGTATGCAATATGTTAGTTAGGTAATATGATTGATATATATATAATGTGCTTGGATAGGTATTGCATAATGTATAATCGGCTATATTGGATCAATGTTATGTTTAAATGATTTTGGTTATGTGATGTTTACATTTTTATAATGAAGCAAGTATAAGACAGTTGGCTAAATAAGCTCGATTGCCATTGATAGTAAATGAATATGTTATATAAATGTTTAGGTATGGATTTTAATGGAAAGTAAATTAGTATGTTCGGTCAAAACATAATGCTACTATGTTTGCATATGCATCTAATTATAAAAAGGTAATAATAATAATCGGTCGGCTTAGTATGCTTATGTATTGAGTAATTTGAATGAAATCTAGCTCCTGTTATATGTGTTTTGGTTTAAGTCCAACCTATGATATATTGCGTTATAAGTTGAGATATTTTTTTTTAGTGTATAAATTTCATGAACGTTTAGTTCATGTAGTTCGGACATTGACATTTATTAAGTACCTGTAAATAAACTCGTTATACATTATTTTAATTTAATAGACTGTAATGTTTTATGAAATAGAAACATTTGCATTGTTTACGCTTGAATTCCAATAAATGTATGAATTGCGATAAATGCCTGCGATGTTCTGAGTCTAGTTCGGTAATGCCTCATAACCCTAATCTGGCGACGGATACGGGTTAGGGGTGCTACAAAAATTGTAAGCAAATAAAGTTAGTGCTTGGGTTGCCTCTCGAGAAGAGCTTGTTTATAGTCTTAAGCTAGACTTTTCCTCGTAATTGAAAAATTTAGGGAGGTTTAAAGGTTTGAATATCTTCCCACATACTTATGGTTCTATTTTCTTGATAAAGTTTAAGTCGGGAAGCGTTTACCTGAAAGGTGCCGAATGTTGGAGTGCTTACCTCCACTGTTCCGTGGGGGAAGATATCGTGTACCTTAAGAGGGATTTCCTTGTTCGTGTTTAGGTCTGCTGTGGTGATGTGCGGGTCTGTTTTGACTAACAGTACCTGGTCTCCTATTTTGAAGTGATTCGATGTTCCTACGAGCTCTTCTGGTGGTTCCTCTAGTTTCACTTTGTGTGGTTCTGGTTCTTCCTTGTGTATCCCTAGTTTTTCTTTGAAGTGTGTTTTCCACTCGTCTAGATCACTCATTTGAATCCCTTGTTCCTCGTGAGTTATTTCTTTGATGGGGCATGGTATGGGATCAGGATCATGCTGCATTGGTTCTTGAAAAGAAGGTTGCACAAATTAATTATTGACTGTATTGACTTTTTTACCTTCATTGATTGTTGTCCTGGCCGAGTCAAGGGCTTGAAGACTGATTGATTCGTCACCTACACAAAGTATGAGTTCGCTTGTGGCAACATCGATTTTAGTCTTGGCAGTTGCTAGAAAAGGTCTTCCTAAAATTAAGGGGATTGAATTATCCTCATCCATGTCTAAGACAACAAAATCTACTGGGAAAACAAATTTATCGATTTTGACAAGAACATCTTTGATAATGCCCCTAGGAATTCTAACAGTTTTATCAGCTAATTGAATGCTCATCCTAGTTTGTTTAGGTTTCCCTAGACCTAATCGTTTAAACAATGTATAAGGCATGACATTTATGCTTGCCCCTAAATCAGCTAGCGCATTATCAATAGTTAAACTACCAATTAAACTTGAATTGTAAAACTCCCTGGATCTTTTAGCTTTTGCGGTAGTTTATTCTGTAACATTGCTGAGCATGCTGCGTTTAATTCCACATGTGCCTCTTCGTCTAATTTGCGTTTGTTTGTCAAGAGCTGTCTTAAAAATTTCCTCGAGTCTGGCATCTGAAAAAGAGCTTCAAGAAGAGGTAAGTTAATATGTAATTTCTTTAAAAGTTTAAGAAACTTACCAAATTGTTCCTCTAAATTGTCTCTTTTCATTGCTTCGGGATAAGGTATACGAGGTTGGTACTCTTTGATTACTTGTTGTGGCTTTTCTTGTGTTACCTCTATTTTACCTTTGTCTACCTTGGTTTCTGGTGTTGGATCGGATTCCTCTAACCATTTACTGTCCTGAGCTGTGATGGCTTGAATTTGCTCCTTAGGGTTAATTTCAGTGTTACTGGGTAGACGTCCTTGTGGTCGTTCTGACATTAGCTTTGCGAGTTGTTCAACTGCACTAGCGACTTCCTTGACTGACTTAGTAATTTCTCCGATTCGGCTCTCATTGCTTTTAATTGTTCTCTCAGTTTCTTGGAAACGTTTTTCTGTGTCTGCCATGAATTTTGTCAGCATCTCCTCGAGGGTTGGTTTCTTCTCTTGTGGATAGGGCTGATTTTGGAAGTTTTGAGAATGTTGTTTCCTTTGATTTCCTTGACCTCCCCACGAAAAATTTGGGTGGTTCCTCCAACCTGGAATATAAGTATTACTATAGGGATTATTATTGGATCTGAAATTGTTACCTACATAGTTCATCTGTTTGCTCTCTGTTTCCGGTTGGTAGGGTGGGTACTCAGGATTCGCCACGGTTCCACTTGCGTCGCACTGCATGACTGGATGTACCTGCGGAGAACAAAAACTATCAAGCTTTTTATTCATCAATTCTACCTGATTTGATAGCATGGTTATTGCATCGAGGTTGTAGACTCCGGCTATTTTTGTTGGCCTTGTTCTATTAACTTGCCACTGATAGTTATTCAGTGACATCTCTTCAATGAACTCGTAGGCCACTTCAGGAGTTCTGTTGTTCAAAGTTTCATCGGCGGATGAATTGATTAGTTGTCTCGTTGATGGATTCACACCGTTGTAAAAGGTTTGGACTTGGAGCCACAAAGGTAAGCCGTGGTGTGGACACCTTCTCAAGAGATCCTTGTATCTCTCCCATGCATCGTATAATGTCTCTAAATCCATCTACACAAAGGAAGAGATATCATTCCGTAATTTGGCCGTTTTGGCCGGTGGGAAATATTTTAATAAAAACTTTTCGGTCATTTGCTCCCATGTGGTGATTGACCCTCGTGGTAATGAGTTTAACCACTGTTTGGCCTTATTTCTTAATGAAAAGGGAAATAACCGAAGACGTATGGCATCATCAGAAACGCCATTTATTTTGAAAGTATCACAGAACTCTAAAAAGTTAGCTATATGAGCGTTTGGATCTTCGTCCTGCAAACCATCAAATTGAACAAACTGTTGAATCATCTGTATTGTGTTAGGCTTTAATTCAAAATTATTAGCAGCTATAGCAGGCCTAACAATACTTGATTCTGCTCCCGTTAAGTGTGGTTTCGCATAATCAAACATTGTGCGTGGAGCATTGTTTTCTCCCACATCTCGTGGTTGTGGGTTATTCTCATCCATCCCTTCAGTAGGATTGGATCTACCTTCTTGATCTTCCTCTGTGTAATTCAGGGCTCGCCTTATTTCCCTGTGATTTCTTCGAGCGGTAGCTTCAACATCACTGTCGTACACTAAAGGTCCTCTCGGGTTCCTTCTAGTCATAAACTAGAGGTACCTATTAGGAAAAAAAAAATAAAGAAAATTCAGCAAGAATTAAAAATTGACCTAAAAAGATAAAATATAAATTGCGAAAAATAAAGAATAATGGCTAAAGTAATAAAAATAGAGCTTTCTTAATATTTTATTTCCCCGGCAACGGCGCCAAAAACTTGATCGCTAAAATCAGAGCTTTAAAATTTATAATGAATGTGATCGAACCTGGAGACTAACTCTGACAACGATTAAAGGCAAGTGTACCTATCGAACAGTAGTATAGCTTAGGCAAGACCGGATTGTCGAACCCATAGGAACTAAAAGTATTAATACTAACTTTTTTTTATTATTTAGCCTAAAATAAAATGAAGTTACTTTAACTAAATTGACGACTACTAAGCTAAAGACTCAAAGACAAAAAGAATGAATCGGAAAATAACTTGAAGAAAAACTCAATTGATCACGACGATACCCTAAGGAAGAACCCACCTAAACTTCACTTGTTATTAACCCTAAACCCTATGATTTATTTACTTAGCTTGATCCGTAAGACTCCCTAACGTATATTAAACCCTCTCTCGAGGCGAATAACGTCTAACCCTAGGTTAATTAGTGGAACTCTCATTCTCTTATAATAACCCCCTAAAATAGCAGTAAATTGATCTATGGACTGCCATATTAGGTTTCACCCTAATCCGGCAAAATCTCGTAACCCTATCTCTAGACGTTCGATCAACTTCGCTTAATTACGCTTGATCTTCTCTTAAGCAGGGTCTATTCCTCCTCCACCTAAGCACATCAGATTTGGATTAAGCATGCATAATTAAAAACAAACTAAGTATTTATCACATAATTTAGAAAATAATAACAAGGTTCATCTAGGTTTAATCCCCTTCAAGTATCTGAAGGGTTTAATTCATAACAAAATAAGAAAACATCTCAAGAGAAAAGATAAAACAAAACATAAGAAATCCCTAAAACTCCCTGAAGGAATTGAAGGAGAGATCCGCCGTCTTGAGTATAATTCTGGCTTCTTGGGATGGATCAACTGGCTATCTTCGAGCGATTCCCACAACTCTTGACCTTTCTGGCTTGGCTCCTTGGCCTAGCTCGACGCCCCCTTCAAAGGTGGTACTTAGGGGGTATTTATAGGCTCTTGGAATGCGATTCTTTCTCCCTAAGCATCCTTTTCCGACTAAAATTGTCTAAAGCCACGATAGGGGCACGACCATGTCACACGCCCGTGTGGATCGACTTCAAACCGTGTTCGGATTTCTTAATGAGGCACGGCCGTGTGAATCGAGGGAGAGACCGTGTTTTAGAGGCTCAACAAGGCACGGCCGTGTGATCTTTGGGCCAGGCCGTGTCAATTTCGTGATATGGCCCATTTACTCCGTTTTGGGCCCGTTTTATATTCTTTTCATCCTCGGGTGCTTTGTTGGGTATAAGGCACGAAAAGAAAGGATTAAGAGCACCTTTTTATATAAATCGAGGCTTAAATCATCCAAAAGCATACTAAATGTGGGATTAAAATATGTTATAATTACGGTTTATCACTTTTACTTTCGTTATTTGCTACCATGTATTATTATTATTATTATGTTTACTATGATCATATATATTATTATTCTTATTGTTATATGTTATTATTATTATTACCCTTTTTATTAATATCATTCATATACGTTATTATTTCCCCTTATTATTATTAACATTATTTTTATCTTTATTATAATTATATTTATTATTAATATTACATTTATTATTATACTATTCTATTACTAATACTTTTTACCACTATTTATTACTATCACTATTTTACTATACATATTATTATTCTTATGTTATTATGATTATTATATTTATTTTTTTATTTTTATTATCAACATTACTACTGCTATTTTCATTATTTTATATTTTTTTACTATTAATGGTTTATTAATATATTCTATCATTATTATCGCTTTTTTTTTGTTACTATTATGATTATTCCATGGTTTTATTATTGTATATACAATTTTGGACACCATTCGCCATGTATGACCATTCTTACGTTTAAACCGATTCTTGTTATTTTAAAAAATTACATTGTTTTACTTTTTACCCGAGTTTATAAAAAAGATTTTTTTTAAAGGTAATGTTTCGTGTTTGGAGGTTCGAGAGATAGTGCCCTAACGTGCTGGGTTTCGGTTTTTCGTTCGTTCAAATGACCAAATATCCTTTAGGGATTTTGACCGTGTTTTTTTTGAATAAGGCAATGTTTTATGTTTGGAAATTCAAGGAATCGTGCCCTAACGTGCTGGGTTTCGGTTTCTATTTGACCAAATCGTTAAATATCCTTTAAGATTGTGTCTATGTTTCCTAAAATTAAAAAGCAAGGCAATATTATGTGCTTGGAGGTTTTGAGAAATTGTGCCCTAACGTGCTGGGTTTCAATTTTTCGCTCGTCCAAAGGACTGAATATCCTTTTAAAATTTTGATCGTGTTTTCTCAACTTTAAAAATAATGCAATATTTCATGTTTGGAAATTTGAGGAATCGTACCCTAACGTTCTGGGTTTCGGTTCTTTTGTTTGGCCAAATAATGGAATACCCTTTTTTAAAATGACAATGCATGAATTTTGGGAATCATGAAATGATCTTGGTGTCAAAGGTTTGAAACATCGTATCCTAACGTGTTGGATGTGATACTTCGTCCTTTCGGAACAAGAGAATTTCGATAACCAATTCGAATTACCCAAACATTTTCCAAAGGATTCATATTTTAAAATCTCTTCTAATTTTCGATATTAAGACATTAATCAGTCAATAAGGTACCAATTTTGGGCGTTACGAGGGTGCTAATCCTTCCTCGTACGTAACCGACTCCCGGGCCTGTTTTCTCAAAATTCGTAGACCGAAATGTTTTCTAAACTGACCCAATCACACTTCCAAAAAGATTGGTGGTGACTCCATTTTTCTTTTAAAGTCGGCCCGTTTTCCAAAAAAAAAATGGTTTCGAAAAAGATAACTTCTTTCTGACTTTGTCAACAATCGGTTCCCAAGTGGCAATTCTCTTCGGGTTCGCTCCTAATGGAATCCCCAAATAATTGATAGGTAGAGAACCAAATTTACATTTACAAATAGCTGCCATCCGGAATAATGTTTCTTCTTTTACATCAAAACCCACTAAGCAAGACTTTTTGAAATTAATACTAAGGCCCGAAAAGATCTCAAAACACCTTAAAATGTACTTCGCATTACTCACCTCATTATCAACATCTCTCAAGAATAAAATTGTGTCATCCGCGAATTGTAGATGAGAAAAAATCATACCAGCTATAACATTCTGAAAGTCTTCAATTATTCCCAACTCCACAACTTTATCCAATGCTAGTTGAAGAACCTTCGTCACTAAAATAAATAAGAATGGGGATAGTGGATCACCCTGACGAAGGCCTCTGCACAATCTGAATTCATTTGTCATTGAACCATTAATGATAACTGCTGCTCACGCCGTAGATATGCATTCCATCATCCAGCCTCTCCATTTTTCACCAAACCTCATCTTGAAAAACACCAACTCCAGAAAATCCCACCGGACATTGTCATAAGCTTTAGAAAAATCAAGTTTAAAAATCAGATAACCCCCACTTCCCCTTTTCTTCTTGACCAAATAAATCAATTCATTTGCTATTAAAACCCCACAAAAAAATCTGTCTACCTCTGATAAAAGCACATTGTGTGTCGCTTACCACCACTCCGACTATCTCCCTTAACCTTCGAGACAACACCTTTGACACAATCTTGTACAAAGAACTCAACAAAAAAAAATGGCCTAAAATTTGAAATTTTATTTGGATTTTCCACTTTAGGAATAAGTGTGACAAATGACGAGTTGATGCTCTTCTCAAGCTTTCCCGAAATGAAAAAAAATCAGACATCGGTCCAAACAAATCCATCTTCACCGTTTCCCAACAATTTCTAAAAAACCACAAATTGAAGCCATCTGGACCGGGCGCATTTGATTCGTCACAACTCCAAACTGCCTCTTTGATCTCTTCCAATGAGAACGGTTCCTCCAATTTCAAAGCAATTTCTTCATTTAGCATTCTAAAATTCAGATCTAAGTCTATTTTCCATCTTTTTGTAGGGCAATCAAAATAATTATTGAAAAAATTGTACTGCCCCTCTTTCATCTCCTTAGGTTCTTTGTACCACCGACCCTCAATTTTTAAACTATACACCATTTTTCTTTTAGCTCTGATTTTTACAGCTCTATGGAAGAAAGCACTATTGGCATCCTCTTCTTTTAACCATGACATTCTTGATTTTTGACACCAAATAGATTCTTTAAATTTTATTGCTTCCCAAAGCTCAATGTTCAACTTTTTTAACTCACCCATTTCCAACTTAATCAACTTTCTTTGTTCACTTGCTTCATCAATCTCTTTAATCCTATCTTCGCTTTCAATAATTATTTTTTCAAAAATATTGCCAGCTCCAACATCCCATTTATTAAGAGCACCCTTCAGTTTACGCAATTTAACAGCCGTTTGCCCTCTTAGACCACCCATTCCCAACCATTCCGTTTCAATTAATCTCCGACAGTCTTCCTTTTTGAGCCATGCATTAACGAACTTGAAAGGTCTAGGCCCCCAGTCAAAAGATTCATTTACCAACAAGACTGGAATATGATCTGAAATCGACCTGTTAAGTTCTTGCTGTTGGAAATCCTTCGAATGAACTAGCCAATCTTCCTCAATTAAAAATCTGTCAAGTCTGCTGCGTTTACTATCTGGACCAATCCAAGTGAACTTTTTCCCCAATAATGGCAGATCAACCAACTTACATCTATCATTAAACTCTCCAAACTCCTTCGACCTCTTCTTAATGCCCGAACAATTTATTCATTCTGTAACACCCCAAACCCGGCCCAAACGCTACAACCGGATCTGGTATGTCACTTAAGGGATTTTACAAAACATGTCGTATTTTGGAAAACAATTACTAGGTTTAAACATTTATACCGAAAACTTAATAATTCATTAATTCATATAAAATACAAAGTTATAAATTACCTTGGTGAATTTTAAACAAAAACTATAATGTCATACATGTCTTAACTTAATTTAAAACATAAAACTTAAAAGCCCAGTAATAAAAGCCCAACATAAAACCAAAACATAAATAATAATTTAGTGGCCCATGGCCTTATTACAAGGAAATTTAAAACCCATTAATTGAAAATATTAAAAACAATATTCTGAATAAAGTCTTCTGCTGGAATAGAATACTCTCTCGCATGGCCACCTCGCGCTCCTCTCCAGCCCGGTCCGATGTACTAGGTGCTACCTGAAATTGTTAAATAATAGGGTGAGTCGCGAGACTCAGTGTGCAACCCCCATGCACCATTAGATTTGGGCCTTAACCCACAGATCAGAATATAAAACATAATATAAAAGATAACATACATAAAACCCAACCCAATCCTAGGTTTCCATCTGCTACACGCCACCCTTACCTGCCAGTCACACCATTGGGGATTTCTACAATCAACCCACACCGCTACACGCTATTGATGGCAGTCATGCTGCTCATCGTCAAAGTTGTGACAGAGTCACCAGGCTAAAATGGCAAAAGCCACCAGAAACAGAGTTGTGACAGAGTCACCAGGCTGAAATGGCATAAGCCACCAGAAACAGAGTTGTGACAAAGTCACCGGGCTGAAATGGCATAAGCCACCAGAACAGATCACTTCCCCATTTCATCAATCACCCAACCCCAAGAATACATAGGAATCGACATGCAAAACATATCTTTTTAACAGAAACATTCACTGAAGAATGGAAGAAAACACTAACTTGATATTTAGCCTTTACCCTTCTCGGGTTTTCAAACATTATGCCGGGATTTCGGCATTTAACAGAGTATAGTAGATTTATACTTATATATATATATATATATATATATATATATACATAATAGCATTCAATCTAATGGTGTGAGAAGTTACACACCTGATTAATGTCGATACCCTTGCTAGACCGATCTACAACTTTGCTCAAAAAGCCGGAAAGATGTGAAAATAGGGCCTCTCCTATATTCGGCCAAGGGTTAGTAAATCCTGAATTTACACATTGAAACTAATAGATCTTCTTACCTTGAAATCTCAAAAGTAACACGATTCGAGTACTACCAATCTATAACTCAGAGATCTATGCGATTGACTCCACTAAAGTTCCCTTCAGATTTCGGCACAAATAGGCACCACAGAAGTAATTCGGCAATCACAGGAGATGAGATCTAGGGATTTCAGCTTTTAGAAAAATCCCGGAAAAAATATGAACAAGAGAAGGCTGACGTGTCTTTGGCTTTTAAAATACTTGAGTGAAGAGTTTTGGTTTCTGACAGGAAAAGAGAAGAAGGAAAGAAAACAAGGAAGAGACTTGAAGATTTCTGCTAGGAAGAAAAAGAATGGAAAGAGTTTCGACTTTTGAATCAAAGTGAAGATGAGGGAATTGGCTTAGAGATTTCGGCTTTTGTAGAGACTGAAGAGGAAGATGGAACTTTAGGAGTTTTCGGCTTTTACTCAGAGAAGAAGAGAAAAGAATGAGAGAAAAACCCAAATGCTGAAATTGAAGAAATATTCCCCCTATTTATAGAAATTTCAGCACTTACCTAACCTTGCAGATAAATCCTATCTTTTCTCCTTTATCTTAATCTACTAGCTCATCTAAAAGAGACTTGATTATCTTTAACTCATTCCTCCTTTATCAGCATATTATCCACATATTTTAATCATTAAAATCCCTAAATTTTAGCCTTTATCTGCTTATTATCCACATAAAATAAATTCCTAAATAATAGCCTTTATCTGCTTATTATCCACATATTTTAAACATTAAAACCCCTAAATTTTAGCCTTGTTGCCATCCATTCCACCTAATCCTAATGCCCAAAATTTAGCTAACTTAAATTAAAAGAATTGGGCTCCATGAAACTTAAATTTGGGCCCCTTACTCCCTTGTGTGGCGTCACCTCCTAAGATTGGGCCACAAGCCCACTTTGGTATTTTAAACATAGATACTACCTTTAAAACCCTATAATGCCCAAACAGATAATTTTAATCAAGGCCTCTGCCTAAGCCTGAGCCCAATTTGGACCCCTAACACTTAAATTAACACATTAAACATATCCACCCATTAAACGCATATGCCCAAAAATTCAGGATGTTACATGTTCACTTCTATTTCTCACCACATTAAAATCCCTTCCAATTAACCAACCTTTACTAAATATATTTCTCAATCCGAATATCTCATCCCACAGAATTTTTTGATCTGAAAGATTGTTGGGAGCATATACGTTAATCAGTACTGCCTCCTTCCCTTCATGCACCCATTTGCCTTCAACTACAATGAACCTCTTCCCACAAAACACTACATTGACTGAAAACCAACCCTTGTCCCATATTGTTAATAAACCTCTTGATCTTTCAATAGCAACAACAAATTTAAAATCAAAACAGTCATCACCCCAAATCTTTCTAACTAAATCTACTGGCACTGTTTCTAACTTAGTTTCTTGAAGAAAACATACATTAGCCCTAATCATTTTCACTGATCTATTGACCGCATCAATTTTAGCACCCGAACCCAGCCCTCTAACATTCCAAGTAACTTTATCCATATTTTCGATCGAATTGGACAATTGAAAGGAAAATTGAAAGATGAACCACTATTCATTGGAATCTCAAAACCCTCAACCCTCAGCCTTTGAATGCTCCCTATTGCTTCCCTTCAACCCCCATTATCTCTTCAATAACAATCTCCTCATCACCTTGCACACTAAATCTCAGCCTCTTCCCCACCTCCCACATCTTCTTCGCTTATTTTAGGATAACTTTCTTTCTATTGCTGATGTCTGAGCCCGATAACAACAAGTTTGTTATGCTTTCGTCGTTCTTGGAACCCCTTTCCTTTCGATTTTCTTGCTCCGTTATCCCTCTTCTGCTTCTCCTTCGTTGTGAGCACTATGTCCTGAGTCTCTCGCATAGATCTGATCTTCTCGTTCAGCACTTTCTTGTTTCTTTTATTCTGTCTTATTTGATGAATTTCCTCTTCTACTTCATCTGCTGTAACCCAATCCCTTGGTCCTTTTGAAACTGATAAATGAGGTGAAATTTGATTTACCTTTGGGCTCTCTACATTATCTGGACACTGCATAACTTCCTCATTTAAGCCCAACTCATTACCCACCGATATTTGAGTTTCAACCTCATTATTCTGATCCAATCCCATTGCCAATGCCAAGCCCATATTGTTTAAATCTTCCAGGCCCCGATAAGATAAATCAACAATTGCCTCCCCTGCTACAGGAACACTCATCACGTTACAAAAAGAGTTATCTTCCACATTAAATGCCTCAACCACATACCCGGCATCCCGTTATCATTTCTTTCATTCTCGAGGCCACTCTCAATAACTCCTTCAACCCCATCGTTTCGTCTTCCCTCCTGTGACAGTTCCAGTTCTGATTTGTTTGTCGACTCCATTCCGTTGATGCATCTTTTTCTCTCATCATTTGATCCCCATTGCTTTTTTGAATTCTATTTGTTTTTTTCCACCATACCTCTTTCTTTTATACAGATTGGAAATGTCTTATTGCCAACCTCCAGCATTATCATTTCTTCGAGTTTGTGAGTTTGCTTTATAAAAATCAAAATATCCATCTTCTCAAAGTTGTTCGCCATTGTTAGATTTTCACCCATAGCAATTATCTCACCCCATAAATCAACCACTCTCTTAAATGTTTGGTAATTCCAGCAATGAAGAGGTATCCCAGCAACTTCGATCCAAGCTGCCCTTTTCAAAACTTTAAATTTTTCCGACCATGGTTCTATATTGATGAAAAATTCTTTCAGATATACCCAGTCTCTTTGCTTTAAAATCTCCATAAGCTCATCGTCAAGAACCTCTATTAGAAAGTATCTACCCTGAATTCTCTTGACATTTAATTCTCCAAGGCCTAAACTAGCTATTCTTTCTGACAAGCTATATGCACTACAAAAAGAATCCGTCTCCCCAACCAAGCAACGTTGAAGCTTCCATAGTTGTTCGTTCTCGACATGGCCTTCAACAACTTTTAATTTGTTCATCCCTGTTCTTTCCACTTCAACAGACGTTATCCTTCTGTATAACATATTGCCATTTGATTTATCCCATTCCTCTTCCTGATACTCCATTCCTCTCGACTGCAACACCTCCTTTTGGCTTAAATCTTTCTTTGCTTGGATTTTTTTCCAAACTTTCCTTTTGCCACTAAATCTGGCCATTTTCACCCAAATCTTTTTTTCCTAAAATCACAAAACCATCAAGCCTTGAAATTGCCCTTTGAGCATCCTCCAAATTAACAAACCTTACAAAACCAAACCTCTTACCCTCCATGCTTCTCTTAACTGAAATAAAAGCATCCAATACATTCCCATGAAATCGGAATAACGCCCATAATCCTTTCCAATGCATGCTATCCGGAATATTGTATACGAATACCGTTTTCATGCTGTACCTTCTCATTTCTACGATTAATTGTATTACAATTTCAGTGTTCTTGGCCATTGATATTTGTCATAATTTATTATAATAACATTTATTGTATCTATAATCAAGAAAAATACGACACAATACGTCTACAAATTAAAGCCCTGCCCCATGTAGTGCACATACATGTAATAAAGTACAAAATGGGTGGGATCAGAAAGATTAGGAAAATGCTCAACTTGGAACTCTGACCATGTAACCGTAGCAGTCACAACCCAACAGGGAACATAAATGGTATTTGATGCAATCGGTCTTGCATCATGTCCTTTGGAAAGTAATGCCAGCAGCCTGTGTTCTTAATGGCAGCAAATTGGTCTATTGCTTGCAATAATTGAAGACATCATGGGAACCCTTTTTTCTCTAACTTAATTTCCGAATCTTTGTTGTGCTAATTGTACTTTTAATATCATTGCTTTACCTACAGTTTCTTGGTATGTTTTTTTTTTAAATGTTAATACCTATTGATTTATACGAAAATGCCACTAGTGATCTCTCCTATTTAACTGTTTTTATGTGAACAACACTAAAACAATGCATAAGTTAACTCATTCATATGCAAAGATCATAACTTTACAATTATAAACTTAATCAGTTAAACTTAATTAGCTAATATTTTACATATTAAATATTTGTTTAAAAGATCTAAGTGATTTGTTATTACGTTATTCTGAAGTTAATGAAAAATTTTATGGAGTGTTGGAGCTTATACTATGAAATGTTCTTCGATGTTTAAGTTAACGAAAGAAAATATGGTTATAGCTTGGGAGAATAGTTTTGTAGAGTACATGGTAGCTTTTATGTTATACCTTAAGATTACTAGATCTAGCCTTTTTTAATGACACTCTTTGGGTGTTGTTTGCAAAAATAAAATGTGCGAGTAAGGTAATAAAAGCTGTTTGCCTTTGATTGGTTGAGGTTGGTGTCATTTTCTTTTTAGCATTGCATGTCTAAGTCTCTTATATTAAAATAGTAAAATTTTGATACAAAATTTAATCTATTAGGATTTGTCCTATCATAACATCAAAAATAAGATAATAACAGAATTAAATGTGGAAGTGTACTAAAATTTATTAATATGTTGAAATATTCAAGTCTTGTGGTTTCGATCTTTCAAATTAACACAAGTATTTTAGAGATAGCGACTCTCTCTTTTCTGAAGATAGGAGATCAAAAAAGTTACGTATGTGTAATTTGGGGATCATAACCCTAATATATAACTTTGTGCATTAACCTTAATTTCTAATTAACCTATCAGCAATTAGAAATTAATTACTAAAGTATCTACACATATTTGATCCATACTTTATGTAATAATTAAAACCTAATAAACTTTAACCAAATTAGGTCACTTTTAATTTGGACTATCCTTTTATGATAGTAAAAATAGCTTTTAATTATTTTTATTATATATATATATGTGTGTGTGTGTGTGTGTGTGTGTGCGTGTGCGTGTGCGTGCGCGTGCGCATGTGCATGCGTGCGTGCGTGCGTGAGTGTGTGTGTGTACAATTTTACTATATATTAAATTTCTTTATTTATAAGATTATTAAATTAAAAATTTTAGAAAATGTATGTAATAAGCCCATTTTGGCCGGGCCCGTGAAAACCAGAATGAAAACAAAAAGAAAATAATAAAATAATAAAATGTCCATTTTACAAGTCCATTTAACAAAACTGAAACCCAATCCATTACAGTAGCCCAATACCCAAAAAAAATTACCCAAACCCAATCTGTTACCCACAAACCCAATCCTAACCTAACAAACTAAGCCGGCCCAAGTGACCCAAATGCTTACGGACCCAGGAAACCCTAGGTTTCCACTGCGCCGCAGCACCCAGCAACAACAGAGGCCCTTCGTCAAGCCGCAATCAGTGCGCAAATCGCGTTCCATCGCCGGATCTCTTGTCGGTCGCCTGCAAAAAGGAAAGAAAAAGTAGCAAAAATGGCAAACAAGACAGAATCTTTGTATTTCCTTTTTTAATTATTTTCGGGGCTATAAAACTCCAAATAACAATCTGTAAAAGGGTACTCGAAACATACACACAAAAATACAAACAAAGAAAATACAGAGAAATATACAAAAAGAAAAAACAGAGGTGATTTTTTGTCTATTACATCTTGTTTAATATTTAATTATTTATTTATGCAAAAATTCCTTTTATACAAATAATAATAAAAATCGAAAGAAGAGGTTTACCTTTTTTTATAAAGTTTTAGCTTCGGAGCCGCCGCGGACGGCGGCGCGTGCGACGCGTGAGGCACGTGCGATGATGGCCGGAGGTCGAAAGACCGACGAAGGCAGAGCAATTTTTGAAGAGTTTCAGTTTTTTTTCTTAAAACTAGTTTAAAAATGATTTTAAGCTGATTTTTTGGCTTATATAGGCTACAGGAAACGGCATCATTTTGATGTGGTCAATTAATGACCAAAACGGCGTTGTTTTAAGGTCGAAGATCCGCGCGTTGACTCGACCCGAGGAGGATCCGCACGTTTTTATTAAATGGTCTAATTACTTTATAGGCCCTTCCGCATTTTTGCAAATTTATGATTATGTCCGAATAGCCTTTTTCTTTATTTTCGATTTAGCCCTGAATCAATATCTTTGTGTTAGAATTAAGTGACCCAAATTCTTATTTAAATAAAATACAGTGGTAAAACAAAATAAAAGAAGAATCCCTATAGAATTACACTTCTTTTATTTTTTTTTAAATAAGGTTTTTTAAACCTTATTAAACTCAATCTATTTGATATTGATTAGAATAAGGAGTTTCAATCTTACTACTCCTATTAGAATATGGCTTTATAAGCCTATAAATAGACATGGTCTATTCCTCTTGTAGTTGATTCGTATTCGACATGGTGAATTTTCTTCTCCTCTACCCGTGGTTTTTCCTGAAAGGGTTTCCACGTAAAATCTGTGTGTTCTTTATTTTATTTTTATTTCTTTTTTTCTTTGCGATATATTGTCATTACTGGCGTTATATTTTTCACAAAATGGTATCAGAGCTTCTGGGTTTTTTTCATCTCGATCACGGTAATGGCGTCTTTAAAGTATGAAATTCCGCTATTGGATCGCAGCACCAGATTTGCGTTGTGGCAGATAAAGATGCAGGTAGTTCTTGCACAGATGGATTTAGAGGAAGCCCTGCTAGGGGTAGATAAGATGCCTTCGACATTGACGGAGGAAGATAAGAAGCGCAAGGATCGAAAGGCGTTAACACAGTTACATCTGCATTTGTCTAACGAAATTTTGCAGGATGTGATGAAGGAGAAGACTGCCGCAGCATTATGGAAGAAGCTAGAACAAATATATATGTCGAAAACTCTAACTAGCAAGTTGCATATGAAGCAACGTCTTTATGCTCATCGTTTAGAAGAAGGTGCGTCTGTGCACGAACACTTAACAGTGTTTAAAGAAATTCTCTCAAACTTGGAGGCCATGGAGGTTCAGTATGATAAGGAAGATCTAGGGTTGATTCTACTTTGTTCGTTGCCCCCATCTTATTCAACCTTTAGAGACACGATTTTATATAGCCGCGAGTCTCACAGTTGATGAGGTTTATGATTTTTTGACCTCGTATGATAAGATGAAGCATCTTGTAGTTAAACCCGACTCCCAGGGAGAGGGTCTCATTGTTCGTGGGAGACAAGATCGGAATGCTGATGATGATCGTGGAAGGACACAGGATCGGAATCCTCACGGTAAATCTAAGGGTAGATCAAAGTCTTCAAACAGATGTAAAACTTGTAACTTCTGTAAGAAGAAAGGGCACATTAAATCTGAGTGCTATAAGCTACAGAACAAGATTAAAAGGGAGGCTGCGAATCAAAAGGGAAAACAACCAGAAAATTCGGTGAAGCTGATATTGTAGAAGACTACAGTGATGGTGAACTTCTAGTCTCTTCTGTCAACAATTCTAAAGAGAGCGAGGAGTGGATACTTGATTCAAGCTGCACCTTCCACATGAGTCCCAATCGGGATTGGTTTACAAATTACGAAACGGTGTCTGAAGGTGTTGTTTTGATGGGAAATAATGCTTTGTGTAAAATCTCAGGTGTTGGAACAATTAAAGTTAAGATGTTTGATGGAGTTATCAGAACACTTAGTGACGTACGGCATGTTCCAGAATTGAAGAGAAATTTAATTTCGTTGAGTACTCTTGATTTAAAAGGGTACAAATACACAACTGAAAATGGGATTTTGAAGATTTCCAAAGGTTCCCTCATTGTGATGAAAAGGCAGAGAAAGACTGCCAAGTTATATGTTTTGCAAGGTTTTACTGTTATTGGTGATGCAGCTGTCGCTTCCTCTTCTTTGTCAGATGATGATATTACTAAACTTTGGCATATGCACCTAGGGCATATAAGTGAGAATGGCATGGCAGAATTGAGAAAAAGAGGACTTCTTGATGGGCAAGGAATTTGCAAACTGAAGTTCTGTGAGCACTGCGTTTTTGGGAAGCAAAAGAGAGTTCGATTCACCAGAGGAATCCATAACACGAAGGGAATATTGGAGTATATTCATTTTGATCTGTGGGGGCCATCAAGAATGCCTTCGAGAGGTGGAGCTAATTATATGCTAACTTTTATTGATGATTTTTCCAGAAAAGTTTGGGCATTCTTCCTGAAGCAGAAAAGCGATGTGTTTTCCGCATTTAAGTCTTGGAAAACTATGATTGAAAAATAGACGGGAAAACAAATAAAATACCTCCGCACAGATAATGGCTTAGAGTTTTGTTCTGATGAGTTTAATAAACTATGCAAGTCAGAAGGGATCGTGAGACACTTAACAGTTCGTCATACTCCACAGCAAAACGGCGTTGCAGAACGAATGAACGGAACGATAATGGAAAAGTTTCGATGTATGTTGTCAAATGCCAACTTACCAAAGTCGTTTTGGGCCGAAGCAGCCTCTACTGCATTTTTTTTATCAACCGATCTCCATCCGTTGCCATTGAGAAAAAGACTCCACAAGAGGTATGGTCTGGTAATCCTGCTAATTATTCTGATTTAAAGATCTTTGGGTGTCCTGCATATGCTCATGTTAATAATGGAAAATTGGAACCAAGATCCATTAAATGTGTTTTTCTTGGTTATAAAGCTGGTGTAAAAGGGTATAAGTTATGGTGTCCTGAAAATAGAAAAGTTGTGATTAGCAGAGATGTTGTTTTTGATAAAACTGCTATGCTACCTAACTTATCTCTTAAAGACTCTTCCAATAAAGAAAATCAAAAGCAGGTGGAGCATCAGATTAATATAGAGTCAACTCCTCAAGCCAGTACAAAAATTGAGAATAGAGTTGCTTCTTCACCACAATACTCTATCGCCAAAAACAGAACTAGAAGAGAAATTAAACCCCCAAAGAAGTAGCTGAGGCTGACCTAGTCGCTTATGCTTTAAATGTGGCTGAAGATATAGATGCAAACCAAGAGCCGTCTAATTATTCTGAGGCGGTTAGCTGTGAAGACTCAGAAAAGTGGATGTTTGCTATGCAAGAGGAAATAGAATCACTCCACAACAACAGAACATGGGATCTTGTGAAACTTCCTAAAGGTAAAAAGGTTTTTCGCTGTAAATGAGTGTTTAAAAAGAAAGAAGGGACTCCAGGAGTTGAAGAACCCAGATATAAAGCAAGGCTTGTTGCAAAGGGTTACAGTCAAATTTCAGGAGTGGACTTCACAGATGTGTTCTGCCCAGTTGTGAAGCATAGTTCGATTCGAGCTTTTCTTGGTATTGTGGCCATACATGATTTGGAGCTTGAGCAGTTAGATGTAAAAACTACATTTTTGCATGGAGAACTTGAGGAAGATATTTACATGCAACAACCAGAGGGTTTTACAGTCTCAGAAAAAGAGGACTATGCTTGCTTGCTTGCTGAAAAAGTCTCTTTACGGTTTGAAATAGTCACCAAGACAGTGGTACAAGAGGTTTGATTCCTTTATGGCTTCTCATGATTTTAAAAGAAGTAGTTTTGACAGCTATGTTTACTTTAAGAAAAACAATGATGGTTCTTTTGTGTATCTACTTCTTTATGTTGATGACATGTTGATAGCAGCAAAAGATAATGAGAGATAAGAAAGGTCAAAGCCCAACTAAGTGAAGAATTTGAGATGAAAGATTTGGGACCAGCAAAGAAGATACTTGGTATGGAGATTCTTAGAGATAGAAAAGAAAGTAAATTGTACCTAAGTCAGAAGGGGTACATTGAGAAAGTTCTTTGCAGGTTCAATATGCAGAGTGCTAAGCCTGTTAGTACCCCTTTAGCAGCCCATTTCAGACTTTCATCGGCTTTGTCTCCACAATCAAATGATGAGATTGAGTACATGTCACATGTTCCATACTCTAGTACAGTGGGATCTCTCATGTATGCTATGGTTTGTTCACGTCTAGATTTATCATATGTAGTCAGTGCAGTTAGCAGATACATGGAAAATCCCGGTAAAGAACATTGGAAAGCAGTTCAGTGGATTTTAAGATACTTACGAGGTACTATTGATGTTTGCTTATAGTTTGGAAGAACTAGAGATGGAGTCATTGGGTATGTTGATGCTGATTTTGCTGGAGACCTTGATAAAAGAAGATCTCTTATTGGTTATGTCTTTACAATAGGAGGTTGTGCAATCAGTTGGAAAGCTACTTTGCAAACTACAGTCGCTTTGTCTACCACTGAAGCTGAGTACACGGCAATTGCTGAGGCTTGTAAAGAAGCTATTTGGTTGAAGGGACTCTTTAGTGAGCTCAATGAAGACCTTCAAATCAGCACAGTATTTTGTGACAGTCAGAGTGCCATCTTCCTTACAAAAGATCAAATGTTTCATGAGAGAACAAAATACATTGATCTTCAGTATCATTTTGTTCGTGATATTGTTGCTCGTGGTGATATTATTGTGAGTAAAATTAGTACTCATGAAAATCCTACAGATATGATGACTAAGTCACTTCCTATAACCAAGTTTGAGCACTGCTTATGTAACAACCTAGATTAGGGGTTATGCGTTTGTGCATAATTCATGAGTTAGTAGGTATTGGCAATGTTTGGAAGTGTATTAAGGGTTTTTAAAATTCTAGGATGGAAGAGAAAGCTTAGAAAAATTATTGGATTTTAAGTGAAAAGAGGAAACGAGGCAAAGAGGCCTTAAGGAAAATTTGTGTTGGACTCATGACACAAGGAAGGCATGTGGCAAAGTGGACTCAGTGGGTGCGTTGGAGGTGTTCTGAGGAGTTTTAGGAACCCTAAGATGTAAGGAAATGTATGAAATGTAAGGAAATGTATGGAAATGTATGGAATGTAAGGAAATGTACGGAAATGTAAGGAAATGTAAGGAAATGTATGGAAATGTATGTAAATGTATGGAAATGTATGGAAATGTATGGAAATGTATGGAAATGTAAGGAAGTGTATGGAAATGTATGGAAATGTAAGGCAATGTATGGAAATGTAAGGAAATGACTTGGAAATGTAAGGAAAAGATTTAGAAATGTTAAGTTTAAAAGAGGAAAGTGAACATTTTTGGAAACTAAGAAATGTAGGGAAATGATTTAGAAATGAGGAAAGTGAACATTTCTGGAAACTTGGAAATGTAAGGAAATGTTAGGCTAAAGGTGGTAAACGAAAATTTTTGGAAACTTGGAAATGTAAAGAAATGTCAAGTTTTAAGGTTTAAAAAGACGAAATTAAGGCAAGGTGGCCTTAAGAAAATTAATAGGAGGAATTTGACACACAAACAGGCTTGGAAAAGTGGCCTGACGATATCACTTAAGGCCCAGGTAGGTAACGCCACCAGCTATGCAAGTGGGCCTGGGTTTGAGTCACTTGGGAAGTAAATAAAAGAAGTTTTATTTTTGCTTCTAGAAGCAGAGAGGTGGACGGCATTAAGGCTCTTAAAAGACGAGTTTTATTCTCTTTAAATTTCGGCTAAATAGGGGATAAATAAGGGATTTATTTATCATTATTTTCAAGGAGATAATAGGGGATTATTCTTTTAATAAAGTGATAATTAAAAGGATAAAGCTATCAAATAGAAGAGTGGTGGCCAAGTAAGGGACTCTAGCCTAGTAATTTTGGCTATAAAAGGAAGAGTAAGGCTATTCTTCATTCATTCTTTTCTCTTCAAGAAAACCTCTGCCAAAATTCTCTAAAGTTTCTTCTCTTCTCTCTGCCGAATTCTCTCTGCCATTATTCTCTTTTTCTCTTTTCTTTTCTTCTTCTATTACAAACACAATCAAAAGCCGAATATGCCAATAGCCCTAGTCGATTTCTCACTAAGCCTCAAGAGCCGAAATTGTTATCCACATCAAAGCCAAAGCCAAATACTGCTAAGGGTTCAAGCAAGAGTTCCATCGAATTCTTCAGTAAGGGTAAGATTAGGTTAGATTCTCATTCTATTTCTTTTAAGGCTGTCGAAATTAAGATTCTAATACCCTTAATATCTTGTTACCGAAACTTTGAAGAGATCTTTGGGATTTACTAAGTGTTGACTACAAGGAAGGAGAAGTTCTTTTCCCGAAGGTACACCATAAGCCGCGTGTTCCCTAGTTATTCGGTGAGTTTCGGGATTTAAAATCCACAAGGTAAGTGTCTTTAGCATTCGGCCAAGGCTTATTTTAGTGTTTAGATCTATCTTTTATTATTTTAAAAGCCGAAAACTAATATGTTAAAAGGGTCTAGAGTTGGCCGAATACAAGGAAGGAGCATAGCAAGTTTCAGGATTTGGCAACAAGGTAAGTTTTAGGTGTACAAATCCTACTAGGATTTGGTTTTATAGCCAAATAGGTTTTTACTAAATAGTAAGTGATTAATCAAATGTAGGAATTGAGATCTAAGGCGGTAGATCAGATCTCGAGATTTCAGTGAAGTTGTTAAGCGAATCAGGTGTGTACCCCACACTAACTTTTAATATGTTATATGGCAAATATTTAATATATGAATGTATAAGAATGTGAATGTGGCTAAAATACCCTAATGTGGTACAAAGTACTCAGGTACGTTTCCTGCTCCTACTAGGATTACGAAATATGTTATATTTTAACATGTGAAAAGTAACGTGAATGTGAATTTAAGTATGATATGCATGATATGAATAACATGGGCATTCGGGTTATATGAGAAAGGGGAAGTGAATGTGATGACTTCGGTCTCACTATCTGAATGTGGTGACTTCGGTCACATTATCTGAATGTGGTAACTTCGGTTACATTATCTGAATGTGTTAACTTCGGTTACATTATCTGAATGTGGTGTCTCATGACACAATTATCTGAATCTGGTGGCTATGCCACAAATTTTATATGGGCGATGAGCACGTCGACTGCAGCGACTGCCTTCGATAGTGTGTAGCGGAAGGAGGGTTGACTTAGTAGTCCCCATGGTGTGCAGGTTGGTACGGGGATGTGTAGCGGATGGCATCTAGGTTTGGTTATGGGTTGCATCATTATTTTATCTGTATATGAATGTGCATGTGATACGTTATGGTATGCCTGATCTATTAAATTTTAGTGTTGTGTACACATTGAGTCTGTTGACTCACCCCGTTGTGGGAACATTTTTCAGGTGATGAACAGTGATGGACCGGGATGGTAGAGCTTGTGGTGGCCATGCTCAGCTTGAAGTTTTATTCAATATGGACATTTTATTTTATTTAAGTACTTAAGAATTTTATCTTGGGATTATTTGATGTAATAAGGCCATAAGGCCATAGTTGAATTTCTTTATTTCTTTTTACTTTTATTTATTATGTTTACAAATTACTATTTATGGATCAACAAATTTATTTTAAAATAAACTCTAAGTATTTTGTCACCTGAAATAAATGGATTTCAATATAAGATAAATTTGGTTTTCAACACAAGCCCAACCCAAAACATTATTTTCTTTAAAATTGCTCAAGTTTTTCCTAAGGAACAAAAGAACTTTGAATCGGTTTACTTGAGGAACATACCAAATCTGGTCAAAGCTCGTGGGCCGGGTTTGGGGTGTTTCAGTTTGGTATCAGAGCCCAGTTTTAAACTCTCGGCCTTGGGTTTAAGGCCCAAAACGTTTTCAAAAAAAAAATTAAGCCCAAAAGAATTTTGTGAAAATTTTTGAAATAAGCAGGTTTTCTGGCATGGCACCTAAGTCTCCGACCCACAGTCCACCAGGTAAGTACTTCGATCTCTTGTGTGATTTATATTATGATTTGTAGAAGGGTAGAAATGGAATGGAACGTAGATTAGTGAACTAGAATCTATTGAACCATAGGACTAGTCTACTCAAACACAAGTGCATAAGACTTAAGGACCATTAAACAAACCTATGACTAAGTCCCCGAGCTAGGGTGTGGTAACCATTGTGCGCATGTCTAGGATTGGATCCGGAAGAGCCTGGTACTTAAGCAGTCCTAGTGACTCACCTCCTCTTCGCAGGAATCCTACCTGGTGCGTAGCTACGGTTCACCCTAACCAAGAGGACTCAGTCGCAGGCTAAACACAATAATTAAAACCCGAAAGGGATTAGCCACATTTTCATGGAAAACCTAGTTTTAAAATTCTTAAATTACCCTTTGATTTATAAAAGCTATTCCATAAAATTTTTCTGAAATATTTCTTGATTTACAAAATTACTAAGATACCCCTATTTGCAAAATTACTAAAATGCCCTTGGGATTCGAAAATTACCATATTACCCCGATTTCGATAAAACTCTCTTATTTTGTAAAAGTATCCAAAAACCCTATTTTTGCAAAAGTCCAAAGTACCCTGATTTGGAAAATTTACGAAATTGTCCCTGACTTACAAAATTACCAAAATGACCCTGATTTTCAAAATTTCTGCAACATCACCGATTTGGAAAAAAAAATTCTCAAAAAGAACCCTCAAGTTCTGCAAATTTTGAAATACCCTTGATTTATTAAGATTTACAAATTTACCCTGGTTTATTACCAAAATACCCCCGAGCTCCAAAATTACCGAAATACCCCCGGATTTCAAAATTTTTCAAAATACCCCGGGAATTTAAAAATTCCAAAATGCTTTTTGACAAAATCACCAAGGAACCTAATTTTGACAAATTACAAAAATACCCCTGTAGGGCAAATTACGAAAATACCCCTGGGTAGTGGAAAAACAACAACAATGAAAACTACAACATTTCTCTGAATGAACAAAAGTTCATAATTGATTGATGGATGTATGAATGTAAAGACTGTGTGCATGTATGGATACGAAAGAACCACTCCTAAAATTCTTTTCATAAAACTTCTTCGCGTGTAATCAGTGGAATAAAGACTAATGCATAAAACTTTGTAATCAGATTAAATCGCGACATTAAAAATGAGTTTTAGGGGACGTGAACTTAGAGATTGTGCCTAGAAAGTATGATGGTTCTATTAAGATCAGAGTGCGCAGCGTAAGCTTAGTGCGGTGAGAAGGATTGTACGGCTGTTAGTAAGTAATTTCGAGGACGAAATTATTTTTAAGGAGGGTAGAACTGTAACATCCTAGATTAGGGGTTATGCGTTTGTGCATAATTCATGAGTTAGTAGGCTTTGGAAATGTTTGGAAGTGTATTAAAGGTTTTTAAAATTCTAGGATGGAAGAGAAAGCTTAGAAAAATTATTGGATTTTAAGTGAAAAGAGGAAACGAGGCAAAGAGGCCTTAAGGAAAATTTGTGTTGGACTCATGACACAAGGAAGGCATGTGGCAAAGTGGACTCAGTGGGTGTGTTGGAGGTGTTCTGAGGAGTTTTAGGAACCCTAAGATGTAAGGAAATGTATGAAATGTAAGGAAATGTATGGAAATGTATGGAAATGTATGGAAATGTAAGGAAATGTACGGAAATGTAAGGAAATGTAAGGAAATGTATGGAAATGTATGTAAATGTATGGAAATGTATGGAAATGTATGGAAATGTATGGAAATGTAAGGAAGTGTATGGAAATGTATGGAAATGTATGGAAATGTAAGGCAATGTATGGAAATGTAAGGAAATGACTTGGAAATGTAAGGAAAAGATTTAGAAATGTTAAGTTTAAAAGAGGAAAGTGAACATTTTTGGAAACTAAGAAATGTAGGGAAATGATTTAGAAATGAGGAAAGTGAACATTTCTGGAAACTTGGAAATGTAAGGAAATGTTAGGCTAAAGGTGGTAAACGAAAATTTTTGGAAACTTGGAAATGTAAAGAAATGTCAAGTTTTAAGGTTTAAAAAGAGGAAATTAAGGCAAGGTGGCCTTGAGAAAATTAATAGGAGGAATTTGACACACAAACAGGCTTGGAAAAGTGGCCTGAAGATATCACTTAAGGCCCAGGTAGGTGACGCCACCAGCTATGCAAGTGGGCCTGGGTTCGAGTCACTTGGGAAGTAAATAAAAGAAGTTTTATTTTTGTTTCCAGAAGCAGAGAGGTGGACGGCATTAAGGCTCTTAAAAGAGGAGTTTTATTCTCTTTAAATTTCGGCTAAATAGGGGATAAATAAGGGATTTATTTATTATTATTTTCAAGGAGATAATAGGGGATTATTCTTTTAATAAAGTGATAATTAAAAGGATAAAGCTATCAAATAGAAGAGTGGTGGCCAAGTAAGGGACTCTAGCCTAGTAATTTTGGCTATAAAAGGAAGAGTAAGGCTATTCTTTATTCATTCTTTTCTCTTCAAGAAAACCTCTGCCGAAATTCTCTAAAGTTTCTTCTCTTCTCTCTGCCGAATTCTCTCTGCCATTATTCTCTTTTTCTCTTTTCTTTTCTTCTTCTATTACAAACACAATCAAAAGCCGAAGATGCCAATAGCCCTAGTCGATTTCTCACTAAGCCTCAAGAGCCGAAATTGTTATCCACATCAAAGCCATAGCCAAATACTGCTAAGGGTTCAAGCAAGAGTTCCATCGAATTCTTCAGTAAGGGTAAGATTAGGTTAGATTCTCATTCTATTTCTTTTAAGGCTGTCGAAATTAAGATTCTAATACCCTTAATATCTTGTTGCCGAAACTTTGAAGAGATCTTTGGGATTTACTAAGTGTTGACTACAAGGAAGGAGAAGTTCTTTTCCCGAAGGTACACCATAAGCCGCGTGTTCCCTAGTTATTCGGTGAGTTTCGGGATTTAAAATCCACAAGGTAAGTGTCTTTAGCATTCGGCCAAGGCTTATTTTAGTGTTTAGATCTATCTTTTATTATTTTAAAAGCCGAAAACTAATATGTTAAAAGGGTCTAGAGTTGGCCGAATACAAGGAAGGAGCATAGCAAGTTTCAGGATTTGGCAACAAGGTAAGTTTTAGGTGTACAAATCCTACTAGGATTTGGTTTTATAGCCAAATAGGTTTTTACTAAATAGTAAGTGATTAATCAAATGTAGGAATTGAGATCTAAGGCGGTAGATCAGATCTCGAGATTTCAGTGAAGTTGTTAAGCGAATCAGGTGTGTACCCCACACTAACTTTTAATATGTTATATGGCAAATATTTAATATATGAATGTATAAGAATGTGAATGTGGCTAAAATACCCTAATGTGGTACAAAGTACTCAGGTACGTTTCCTACTCCTACTAGGATTACAAAATATGTTATATTTTAACATGTGAAAAGTAACGTGAATGTGAATTTAAGTATGATATGCATGATATGAATAACATGGGCATTCGGGTTATATGAGAAAGGGGAAGTGAATGTGATAACTTCGGTCTCACTATCTGAATGTGGTGACTTCGGTCACATTATCTGAATGTGGTAACTTCGGTTACATTATCTGAATGTGTTAACTTCGGTTACATTATCTGAATGTGGTGTCTCATGACACATTATCTGAATCTGGTGGCTATGCCACAAATTTTATATGGGCGATGAGCACGTCGACTGCAGCGATTGCCTTCGATGGTGTGTAGCGGAAGGAGGGTTGACTTAGTAGTCCCCACGGTGTGCAGGTTGGTACGGGAATGTGTAGCGGATGGCATCTAGGTTTGGGTATGGGTTGCATCATTATTTTATCTGTATATGAATGTGCATGTGATATGTTATGGTATGCCTGATCTATTAAATTTTAGTGTTGTGTACACATTGAGTCTGTTGACTCACCCCGTTGTGGGAACATTTTTCAGGTGATGAACAGTGATGGACCGGGATGGTAGAACTTGTGGTGGCCATGCTCAGCTTGAAGTTTTATTCAATATGGACATTTTATTTTATTTAAGTACTTAAGAATTTTATCTTGGGATTATTTGATGTAATAAGGCCATAAGGCCATAGTTGAATTTCTTTATTTCTTTTTACTTTTATTTATTATGTTTACAAATTACTATTTATGGATCAACAAATTTATTTTAAAATAAACTCTAAGTATTTTGTCACCTGAAATAAATGGATTTCAATATAAGATAAATTTGGTTTTCAACACAAGCCCAACCCAAAACATTATTTTCTTTAAAATTGCTCAAGTTTTTCCTAAGGAACAAAAGAACTTTGAATCGGTTTACTTGAGGAACATACCAAATCTGGTCAAAGCTCATGGGCCGGGTTTGGGGTGTTTCAGCTTAGACTTGGTTGGTGTTCATTGTTGAAGTTAAACCCTAAAGGGGTTTTATGGAATAGGTGGAGAACTTGTTCGTTGAGAGTTCGCGATGAAGAACTTGTTCATTGAGAATTCGTGTCAAGGTGGAGATTGTTAGAATTAAGTGACCCAAATTCTTATTTAAATAAAATACAATGGTAAAATAAAATAAAAGAAGAATCCCTATAGAATTACACTTCTTTTATTTTATTTTAAATAAGGTTTTTTAAGCCTTATTAAACTCCATCTATTTGATATTGATTAAAATAAATAGTTTCAATCTTACTACTCCTATTAGAATATGGCTTTATAAGCCTATAAATAGACATGGTCTATTCCTCTTGTAATTGATTCGAATTTGACATAGTGAATTTTCTTCTCCTCTGCCCGTGGTTTTCCCGAAAGGGTTTCCACGTAAAATCTGTGTGTTCTTTATTTTATTTTTATTTCTTTTTTTCTTTGCGATATATTGTCATTACCGACGTTATATTTTTCACACTTTGTTTCAATTTAATCCTTAGGGCTGTTTTAAGGTAGATGATGGAATGGCGCCGTTTAGGAGATAGGGCATAATTGCCCAATAAGTCCCTATAAGTTTGGCGCGCGTTCCAACATCATCCTTTTATACAAATTTATTTTAGTTTTATTATTAATTCGTTTTTATCCTTTTTTTTATCTTTTATTTTATTATTTTTAATTATTTTAGTATCATATATATATATATATATATATATATATTATTATTTATTATGTATATTAGGTTAGTTTTATTTAATTCAATATTATTCATATATTATATATTATTTTAGAATTCTCATATTAGTTTTTATATTACACTCTTTATTTTGTATATTATGTATTATTATATATTGTATATAACTTTAAATTATTATCTTTAATATTGTATAAATTTTTTTGTATATTGTATAATGTATATTATTTATCTTGTTTATGTAATTTTTATAAATATTATTTATAAATATATTTTTATTTAAAGTTATATATGTTATTTATTTAAAACTGTTTCTCTCACGTATTATTGTTTATATTTATATGTACTAAAATATTAAATTATATATACTATTATAAGTATCCCTATATTTTTCATATACTCTAAGTTTTTATATTCATTTAAAATATATTGTTTATACATTTTAATTATTTTAGAGATTTTCGTATTTTTATTATTTTTATTCGATGTTCTTAAATATATATATTATTCATTTTTTAATATATTTGATCTTGTTTGTAGTGTTTCATATTTATTTCTTAAGTTTTTATCTTTCATATAGATTTTTTTTAAATTGTTATTGCTTATTTTATAACTTGTATTTGTTTATTTATGTTCTTTATTTGCTTATTATTGTTTTAGCATAGTCCTTTCATTGCATGTATCATTTGTTATATTACATTATTCTTTCGTTAATTGCCTATATTGGTGTTATTTGTTAATATAACTTGTAATTATGGTGAATTACTTTATGGAATTTATGTTTTGCAATGCATTGATACAATATTTTATTCAAATCATTTTTTTATATCTTGCTAAATTGTCGCATTTTTATTCAAAGTCTTTCTAAAATATGGTGATACATAATATTTGGGGGCTTCGAGAAAAATTGTGCCCTAACTCACTGGGTTTCGATTTTTTCGTTGAACTTAAAATATTAAGTATCTCTTTTCTTTCGAAATTGAAACTTATAAACTTCAAATCAAAACTTATTCTCGGGAATTCAAAACGTTGTATCCTAACTTATTAGATACAATGTTTTGTGCATCGAGGTAAGAATTTTTTACAAATAAAGGTGATCCTAGTTTCGAAGTCATGAGATGTTACATCCTAACTTATTGGGTATAGCATTTTATTTCTTTGAGATAGGTAAGTCTTGGCTTTCTTTCAACTAAAGGATCAAATTTTAAATTTTTCAAAATTTCGACATTAGGACATGAGATTTTCAATTAGGTACCAAATTTTGGGCATTATGTGGGTGCTAACCCTTCCTTATACGTTATCGACTCCCGAACCCGTTTTCTTGTATTTCGTGAACCAAAATCAATATTTTTGAAACACCCCACACCCGGCCCACGAGCCTGAACCGGATCTGGTATGTTCCTTAAATAAATCGGTTTTCAATGTTCTAAATGACTTAGAGAAAATTTGTGTAATTTTAAAAATTTGTTTTGGGTTGGGCTTAATTTGAAACCTATTTAATAAATTCTGGAAATCCAACTTAAATAAGGTGACAAAATAAATTTTTGGGTTTATTATTTTAAAAGAAATAAATTTACTTATCTTTAATCAAACATAAATTGTATCATATTCAAATAAAAATAAACAGAAATAAAGAAAATCCAACTGGGCCTTATGGCCTTATTACATCATTCAAACCCAAAATAAAGTTTAAAGTACTAAAATTTCATAAAGTCCACATTCCAAATAATTTCTTCAAGCGATGCATGGCCACCTTTAGCTCCTGCCGACCCGGTCCATTACTGCTCATCACCTGAAAAAAATTCCCCAACGGGGTGAGCCAACAGACTCAATGTGTACATAGTACTAATTTCCAACAAATCAGGCATACAAGTCATATCAATATCATGTTCATACAAAATAAAGGATGATGCAACCCAAACCCAAACCTATTTGTCCATCCGCTACACACCACCCGTACCAACCTGTACACCGCGGGGACTACTAAGTCGACCCTCCATCCGCTACACACCATCGAAGGCAGTCGCTGCAGTCGACGTGCTCATCGCCCACTTATGTTGTGTCATTAGACACTGTATTCACTGGATGTAACCGAAGTTACCACTTTTCACTTTATGTGACCGTAGTCACCACTTTACGTTGGTGAGACCGTAGTCATCACCTTCACTTTCTTCCTCCACAAATATCCCGAATGCCCCAATTATTTCATAACATATTTCACATACTTAATTTTCATTCATGTTACTAATCACATGTTCAAAATATATCACATTCACAATCCTATCAAAAGTAGGAAACGTACCTGGGTACTCCTTACCACATTTGTGGTGCTTAGCCACATTCACATACTGTTACATATTTATATATTTAATGATTGCCATGCAATTTATTGAAAGTTAGTAAGAGTACACACCTTTTTCGCTTAATAGTTTCCGTGAATTCCCGTAGAGCGATCTACCGATCTAGATCTTTCACTCCTATATTCGGCCATTAATTAAAACATATAAATAAACCTATTTGGTCTTAAAACCAAATCCTACTAGAAGTAGAATTACTTACCTAGTTGCCGAATTGATTTAATCAAGTCCCAACAGTTGCTAGAATTCCTCTTCCTTGAAATCGGCTAATACTAGGTATGTAACCATGTCAGTTTTCGGTTTTTGAAATAATGGAAAACACTTAAACAAATTATGCCTTGGCCGAATATCCCTTACCTTATGATGGGATTCCAAATCTGAAGAGGATTCCTTTATAAGCCTGTTGAAATCCTATAACTTCGTGTTAGATTAGATCTAACTTTGAAAACGTGAATCATAATCTTTAACCACATATTTATATTTATAATCCTTACCTTAGATCCTTAGATTTCCCGAAAAATCCCCTTTTGATGTTGTGGATGATTGCCCTCTTTCTTAGAATCCACAAAGATTCAGCTTAACAGTAGAACGGAGAAGAAAATAGAAGAAAAAGAGAGGGATTTTTGCTTAATGAAAATTCGGCAGAGAGGGGTTTTGCCTAGGGAGAATTTCGGCAGAGAGGAAGAGGGAGCAAATGTTGATGAGTAGCCCTCCTGTCCTCCTTTTATAGCCAAAGTTATCAGCCTAGGAGTCCTTTACTTGGCCACCACTCCTCTTTTTGATAATATTATCTCTTTTATTTAAAAGATAAAAGCCTTTAATCCATCAATTATCTCCTCAATTATCTCATTAGAAAATAATCCTTTATTTATCTCTTATTATTCACATATTTATGTGAATAAAACTCCTTTATTTATCTCTTATTATTCACATATTTATGTGAATAAAACTCCTTTATTTTTCTCTTATTATTCACATATTTATGTGAATAAAACTCCTTTATTTATCTCTTATTATTCACATATTTATGTGAATAAAACTCCTTTATTTCTCTCTTATTATTCACATATTTATGTGAATAAAACTCCTTTATTTATCTCTTATTATTCACATATTTATGTGAATAAAACTCCTTTATTTATCTCTTATTATTCACATATTTATGTGAATAAAACTCCTTTATTTCTCTCTTATTATTCACATATTTATGTGAATAAAACTCCTTTATTTATCTCTTATATATCCAAGTTTCCCAAAATGTTCAAGTTTCCATTTTTGGATCATTTCCAAAAATGTTTAGGTTTCCAAAAATGTCTAAGTTTCCAAAAATGTCTAAGTTTCCAAAAATGTCTAAGTTTCCAAAAATGTCCATTTTCATTTCCATTTCCATTTTCATTTCCATTTTCCTTTCCATTTTCATGCATTTCTAGATTTCCAAAAGTGTCAAAAATTTATTCATAGTACTTGAAACTTGTCATTTCATACAATTAAACTAGAAATGCATAGGCCCTATTCAGGATGTTACAGTTCTGCCCCCCTTAAAATAATTTCGTCCTCGAAATTACTTATTGACGAACAATCGTACGGTCTAACTCACCCCACTACGCTATTGCTGCGCACTCTGATCCTAAAGAACTATCATACTTTCTAGGCACATTCTCTAGGTTCACATCCAAAGTTTCAATCACTTCACCAGCAATACAAGAATAAGCTAACCCTATAACAAGCAAAGCAATTAAGGGTATTTCAGAAATGAGGAACGAACCCGTTGTCATATCTGGCACATCTTCCTCCTCGCGACGGCCAACTGCATAAACCAACCTTGGTTGCCTCGCGTCTGCACCTTCAGCACCTCTTCTTGGTGCTTCACGTCCACGGCTCGAACCATTTCCTCCATGGTTCGGTCCACGACCTTGCTGAGGCTGCTGTCCACCTTTACCAGCCTGATTAACATTCTGAGTTGCCGGTTGGCTCTCATCTGTTTGCTTGGGACAATCCTTAAGCATATGGTCCTTGGACCCACACTTGAAACATCCTCCTGTTTTCCTCCAGCACTCTCCTAAGTGCTTCTTTCCACACACATCACAAGGTTGATACCGACCTTCTGAACCAACTTGCTGACCTCGCGGCCCCTCAACTCTAGGCCTCTTATTCCCAGATGATCCAGACGATCGAAAACCCCTTTCTGGCCTATTCCGATCAGTGTTCTGCCTTGCAGAATCCTTAATTCCTTCAGCCACTTTAGCCTTTTCCACTAGTCCGTCCTCAAAACGGACACAGCGTTCATGCTCAGTTGCCACTACACCTCGAGCATAACGACTCAACCTCAGAAATTCTGCCTCGTATTCTGCTACGGACTTGTTCCCTTGAACCAGCCCCAGAAAAGCTTTCCTTTGCTCGTCTATATACCTAGTTCCCACATATTTCTTCTGGAATACCTCCTTAACATATTCCCAGGTCAGATCCTCCGCCGTGGCACCATCGCACAGTTAACCACCACTGATAAGCTTCGTCGCGTAACAGTGCCACCATCCCTTTCAACTTTTCCTCTGGAGTCAGATCAAGCTCATCCATGATGCGCTCCGTTGCTTCCAACCAGTACTCAGCTGTACTGGGTGCTACTCCAGACACTCCACGAAACATTTCTGCTCCATTAGCTCGGAGCCGCTCAGGCACAGACTTACGATTTCCTGAATTGTTTCCTGCACCAGCCACTAATTCCAAAACTCGCAGCACAGCCTGCGACACGGCATCTTCCCCTGTCTGAGCCTGCTGCTCAACATTGACAGCTGGGGGTGATGGTGGTGGTGGTATCTCATTGTCAGAACCTTGTCCCGATCTAACAGTCATCCTTCCTCTACCTCTTCCACGACGACCACGTCCTCTTGAGCTCATTATTGACGAGATCTGATTAAGGAATTTTATGTATTAGTATTCTTGTTTCACTTATTACCCGCGATGATATCTTATGAAGAAGAGTTTAAGAGTGGTTCTTTCGTATTCATACATGCATACAGTCTTTTCCATTCATTAATTCATCCATCAACCAAGTATGAACTTCCGTTCATTCAGAGAAACGTTGTAGTTTTTGTTGTTGTTCGTTTCCCACTACCCAGGGGTATTACCGTAATTTTGTCCTACAGGGGCACTTTCGTAATTTTTCAGAAGAAAAATGTTTCTTGGTGTTTTTGTCAAAAAGTATTTTGAAGATTTCGAAGTCTCGGTAATTTTGGAAAAAATTCAAAATCTGGGGGTATTTTGGTAATTTTTCAACCTCAGAGGTATTTTGGTAATTTTTTCACAAATCAGGGTAAATTTGTAAATTTTGATAAATTAGAGATAGTTCAAAAGTTGTAAAACTTTGAAGGTTCTTTTTGAGAGTTTCCCCTTTTTTTTAAAAAAATAGTGATGTTTGCAAAAATTTCAAAAGACAGGGTCATTTTGGTCATTTTGTAAGTTAGAGGTAATTTTGTGATTTTCCAAAATCAAGGTATTTTTGATAGTTTGCAAATTAGGGTTTTTGAACATTTATAAAATAATGAAATTTTTGAAAAACTGTTGGGTAGGTTCACATTTTGTAAATCAAGGGCATTTTTGTAATTTTCGCAAATCAGGAGTTTTTCAGAAAATGTTGTAAGAAAAATAATTTTCTCAGATTTCAGAGAAGTTTTTTTTTTTTTTTCAAAACGGCTAGTTCCCTTTTTGGGTTTTAGTCATTACGTTTAGCCTATGACCGAGCCCTTCTTGGTCAGGGTGAACCAAAGCTACGCACCAGGCAGGATTCGAGTGGAGAGGAGGTGAGTCACGCGGACTGCTTAAATACCAAGCTCCCACCGAAACCATTCCTAGACATGCGCACAGAGGTTGCCACACCACTGAGCCCTCTGAGTTAGGGCGAACCGAAGCTACGCACCAGGTAGGATACCTACGAAGAGGAGGTGAGTCACTAGGACTGCTTAAATACCAAGCTCTTCCGGATCCAATCCTAGACATGCGCACAGGGGTTACCACACCCTAGCTCAGTGACTTAGCCATAGGTTTGTTTAGTGCATTAAGTCTTATGTGGTTTTGTGTTTGAGTAGTCTAATCCTAGGGTTCAAGTTCCTATCACACTATTCTACGTTCCATGCCTTTTCTACCCTTTTACAATTCATAATTCACATAATCACACAGATGGTTAAAGGTACTTACCTGGTGGACTGCGGGTCGGAGACTTAGGTGCCATGCCATAAAACCTGCTTATTTCAAAGAAATTCATTTGGGCTCGAATTGAAAACGTTTTGGGCCTGAGCCCACAGGCCGAGAGTTTTAAAACTGGGCTCTGATACCAACTGAAACACCCCACACCCGGCCCACGAGCCTGAACCGGATCTGGTATGTTCCTTAAATAAGTCGGTTTTCAATGTTCTAAATGACTTAGAGAAAATTTGTGTAATTTTAAAAATTTGTTTTGGGTTGGGCTTAATTTGAAACCTATTTAATAAATTCTGGAAATCCAACTTAAATAAGGTGACAAAATAAATTTTTGGGTTTATTATTTTAAAAGAAATAAATTTACTTATCTTTAATCAAACATAAATTGTATCATATTCAAATAAAAATAAACAGAAATAAAGAAAATCCAACTGGGCCTTATGGCCTTATTACATCATTCAAACCCAAAATAAAGTTTAAAGTACTAAAATTTTATAAAGTCCACATTCCAAATAATTTCTTCAAGCGATGCATGGCCACCTTTAGCTCCTGCCGACCCGGTCCATTACTGCTCATCACCTGAAAAATAATTCCCCAACGGGGTGAGTCAACAGACTCAATGTGTACATAGTACTAATTTCCAACAAATCAGGCATACAAGTCATATCAATATCATGTTCATACAAAATAAAGGATGATGCAACCCAAACCCAAACCTATTTGTCCATCCGCTACACACCACCCGTACCAACCTGTACACCGCGGGGACTACTAAGTCGACCCTCCATCCGCTACACACCATCGAAGGCAGTCGCTGCAGTCGACGTGCTCATCGCCCACTTATGTTGTGTCATTAGACACTGTATTCACTGGATGTAACCGAAGTTACCACTTTTCACTTTATGTGACCGTAGTCACCACTTTACGTTGGTGAGACCGTAGTCATCACCTTCACTTTCTTCCTCCACAAATATCCCGAATGCCCCAATTATTTCATAATATATTTCACATACTTAATTTTCATTCATGTTACTAATCACATGTTCAAAATATATCACATTCACAATCCTATCAAAAGTAGGAAACGTACCTGGGTACTCCTTACCACATTTGTGGTGCTTAGCCACATTCACATACTGTTACATATTTATATATTTAATGATTGCCATGCAATTTATTGAAAGTTAGTAAGAGTACACACCTTTTTCGCTTAATAGTTTCCGTGAATTCCCGTAGAGCGATCTACCGATCTAGATCTTTCACTCCTATATTCGGCCATTAATTAAAACATATAAATAAACCTATTTGGTCTTAAAACCAAATCCTACTAGAAGTAGAATTACTTACCTAGTTGCCGAATTGATTTAATCAAGTCCCAACAGTTGCTAGAATTCCTCTTCCTTGAAATCGGCTAATACTAGGTATGTAACCATGTCAGTTTTCGGTTTTTGAAATAATGGAAAACACTTAAACAAATTATGCCTTGGCCGAATATCCCTTACCTTATGATGGGATTCCAAATCTGAAGAGGATTCCTTTATAAGCCTGTTGAAATCCTATAACTTCGTGTTAGATTAGATCTAACTTTGAAAACGTGAATCATAATCTTTAACCACATATTTATATTTATAATCCTTACCTTAGATCCTTAGATTTCCCGAAAAATCCCCTTTTGATGTTGTGGATGATTTCCCTCTTTCTTAGAATCCACAAAGATTCAGCTTAACAGTAGAACGGAGAAGAAAATAGAAGAAAAAGAGAGGGATTTTTGCTTAATGAAAATTCGGCAGAGAGGGGTTTTGCCTAGGGAGAATTTCGGCAGAGAGGAAGAGGGAGCAAATGTTGATGAGTAGCCCTCCTGTCCTCCTTTTATAGCCAAAGTTATCAGCCTAGGAGTCCTTTACTTGGCCACCACTCCTCTTTTTGATAATATTATCTCTTTTATTTAAAAGATAAAAGCCTTTAATCCATCAATTATCTCCTCAATTATCTCATTAGAAAATAATCCTTTATTTATCTCTTATTATTCACATATTTATGTGAATAAAACTCCTTTATTTATCTCTTATTATTCACATATTTATGTGAATAAAACTCCTTTATTTTTCTCTTATTATTCACATATTTATGTGAATAAAACTCCTTTATTTATCTCTTATTATTCACATATTTATGTGAATAAAACTCCTTTATTTCTCTCTTATTATTCACATATTTATGTGAATAAAACTCCTTTATTTATCTCTTATTATTCACATATTTATGTGAATAAAACTCCTTTATTTATCTCTTATTATTCACATATTTATGTGAATAAAACTCCTTTATTTCTCTCTTATTATTCACATATTTATGTGAATAAAACTCCTTTATTTATCTCTTATATATCCAAGTTTCCCAAAATGTTCAAGTTTCCATTTTTGGATCATTTCCAAAAATGTTTAGGTTTCCAAAAATGTCTAAGTTTCCAAAAATGTCTAAGTTTCCAAAAATGTCCATTTTCATTTCCATTTCCATTTTCATTTCCATTTTCCTTTCCATTTTCATGCATTTCTAGATTTCCAAAAGTGTCAAAAATTTATTCATAGTACTTGAAACTTGTCATTTCATACAATTAAACTGGAAATGCATAGGCCCTATTCAGGATGTTACAATTTTGAAATAAAACGTTTTATAAAGTGATCCAATCACACCTAAATAAAAAAGGGATTGGTGGCGACTCTTGTTTTTGTTTTTTAAAGTCGACCCCCGTTTTTATAAAAACTTTAAAAATGGTTTCGACAATGTAATTCCACTATATATTAATAAAAAAATTCATTTTTTGGGCCAAGAACTTGCCTCCCCAACCCCTCCTCTCAGATTCACCTTTGCCAATAAAATCCACAATTGATCCTCGTATTTGTTTTATCATTTAAAACAATTCTAGTGCATTTTTTATAATGAAATTTCATTTGAAGTCAAAAGCATATGATATCATTTGAAAGATCATTTTTATTACTTTGATAACAAAGCTTTAATTTGGGGTTTTAACTAATAATATCATCTACCCAGAACTTTCCTGTTCAATTAAGTCAACCAAGACTAAAATATATTAGGGTAATATAAGAGATAACCGTTCAATTATACCTAAAATAAAAAATAATAATTGTAATTTAAGTAACTCATGTTACATAGTTTGGTCATTTTGAGGTAAGTTGACGTGATAGTTAAAAGAATTGGTGTGATAAGAAATTTAGCTCACAACTTTTACATATTATACTTTTAAAAAATTAACCCTCAAAATTTACAAATATTCTCAATTTAATCTTAATTTTAAAAAATTCAATAATATATATATATATATATAAAATAATAAAACTTGTCTCACACGCATATATATATATATATATATATATATATATAAGTCAATAAGTTGATTAGCTGTTTAAAGACAAATATATATGGTAAGATATTAACTTAGGTTTCCTATCAAGCAGAAAGGTAGGATGGCATCTTCCAAGTTCCAAGCCTTTTACAACCATCCTGCGGGGCCAAAAACTAGTTTGTTCCTTCTTTCTTTCACCCTTTTAACTACTGTTAATTAGATTAATTAATAATTATGTGTGTTTTGCAATTTTGGGTTCATTATATTGTGATTATCTGAATCTGAGTTATTTAGCAATATCCCCTTGTCAGTTCATTTCTGGGCACCAACTTTCAAATGGGCTGTCAACATTGCCAACGTTGTTGACATTTCAACAAAGCCCGCTGAAACTGTTTCTTACCCTCAACAAGCAGGTCTAATCCTGAATTCTTGGGAAGATTATCGGTCATATTGTTTGAATTTGTATTGAATACGAATATTTTTTAAATGGTTTTTTCAGCTCTAGCATGCAGTGGACTTGTTTGGGCAAAGTACAGCACTGTAATTACCCCTGTACGTATAAGGTTGATTTTATGTTTTTAGGGTTGTAATGGCAAACCATTAATCCTGAGAATATTGCAGAAGAACTGGAACCTGTTCGGTGTTAGCATTGCTATGTTTGCCACTGCTTCTTACCAGATTTCACGTAAATTTCAGTAAGTCACCCACTTACTTAATGCTGAAAATAAAGGAAATAAGTTCGTAGGGATAAGAATTTTATCGTAAACTTAATGTTGCAGGTATGAGTTGATCCACAAGTCGAGTGTTGGGGAAGAATGTTGAAGATACACTTGTTTGATTGAATTTGATACAAAAGGAGTGAACTCTTCAGGTTGAATAAGTGACAAATTTTTGTCTTCATTAACAAAACCAATTTGAAAGCATAAATTGAGGGTGTATATGATGCATTTATGCTGTTTTAGTTTAGCTCAAGATCCACTGAAATTCGGATTTGAGTATTTCTGTGAGGTTGATTGGGTTGATCGAAATACGTCAATATCCTTCGATTGGACTCTTTGTGATCAAGTCCAAGAACCATTCTTCGTGGTGAACCCCTTAAAACAACTCCTCGATTCCAAATTGTACTAGGGTGTCACTTATTATTAACGGTGAATGAACAAAACTCAATTTGATTTGAAAAAATTGAAAGAAATAAATGATTCAAGTTTATCATACTAAAGTATTATCTTTTTTTTTTGAAAAAGTTTTTAAATATATATAATTTCAAATTTATGTGCTCTAATATGAAATAAGTTATACTGTAACAAGATTTCAATTTAAGTCGAACAATGTCACTTGATTCGACTTGACTCAATTCAAAAAAATTTCAAATTGAGTTAGGATGATAAAATATGACTCGTCAACTCGAATTTTTTTTTACTTGATTCGACCGAACACTCACCTTTACCATCATGTCTATATGGGGAAATGTGTCCATGTTGTAGTAAACATGTAACTATTTTTTTTATTTATTTGAACAATGAATAAATAAATAAAATTAATTTGACATTTCACTATTATATTTTTTGTATTTCTATCTTTTATACTTTGCATGCATAGTGAAATTGTGTCAAGCAAAAATTAGTTCATTGATTGTCTAAGTTCAAACTGAAGATATGTGACATTGTAAGAACGTTTACATTGTGAGAAAGACAACTTACTTCAGTAGATAATCTAAATAAGTCCATAATCCCGTAAAAGAATCAAAGTGAGCATTTGATTCAAATACTGAGAAGGATTATTATGTTGTCTACAATTCCAATTAGGTAGATGGCTAGTCTTGGCAATTGGAGCAGTTGACTCCACGAGTAGAGACATAGATGTATTCATTGGTAGAACAATACATTGGACTGGACCCAAGATGAATTAATTTTGAGTCAGTTTGTGAATTAATTCACTTGTGGCGTTCATGGTGTGATTTACCAAATCCTGAGTTAGTCACTGATCATGCGTATGCAACTCATGTGCTTTAATATAAGTGGAGGCTTATGCTCTAAAGATGATCAAGCCCATAGCTGATATGTTGGGTACATGATTTGTGTATGGCATGGCTTTACTAGAAACAGTGGAATTCATAGCTCAATTAAAGAGTTAATTAATAATGAGACCACGGGTTGCTTATTGTGTGGATTGATAAATATGGAATGCGACCACAGGTTGCTTATTCTCAAATGAGCAATTTATCACAATCATTTGTTGACAGCGATCATATTAATCATTAAGAAGATATTGACAATGAGATAAAATAGAATTGTATTGAGTGAACGGATTTAACTCAAAGGAATCAAGAATATCAGATGAGGGTAACACACACATAACGAGATCATTGGACAAAATAGTTTGATGAATTACTTTCGTAAAGAGTATATAATAAGGAGTTTTCAATCATGATTCTTCTTGTGGACTGACTCCATGATTAAGTAATTACAAATTATCGGAACGAAACTTCTAGACATAATTGCAATTACTAAAACCTAATTGTATATGTCTAATTGGTCCCTTTGCTAGCTCAACAAAAGCTCGATCGGACTGCATTTGAATTAGAATAAAATTCTACGACTTTGGAAATAATTTAATTGAGTCGACTTATTTGATGTGGAATTAAATTAGGTGGTAATGAGAATTGTTCAACTAGAGAATTTGATTAAAGAATTTTATTAAAAAATAAATTTAAAAATCTAAGTGATTTTGGGAAAAATAATTTTGATCAAGTAAAATTAAATTAATCAAATTATTTAAAATTAATATGATATTATTGGAAATTAATTTTCAAGTTAGACAATTGACCCAATGGGTAATTGAACTTGTAAATTGGGCTCGAAAGCCCAAAACTGAAACCAATACCCAAAAATTAGTCGAACCGGGCTTGGTATGTGAAATCGGACCGACGGTCCAACCGGTGGCTAGACCGGACCGGCCAGGTCATCAACTGACCTGGACCAAACCAACTCTGGATGCCGAAAGGGTGTTGCACCTGCATCATCAAACACGGCTGAGTCGGCGGCATTCCGGTGGCTGGCAATGGTTGGTCTTCGGTGGTTGAGCAGTAAAAGAGTTACACTGCTAGTGGGACTTTACCAAAGAATTTGATTTCAGATTAATTATTCCAAAAATAATATTATTTTAATAGTTTAATATTAATTTAAATTTAATACTTATTTTTATAGTATTTTATTAATTTAATATTAAAGTGATTAAGTTTTATGTGAAAAGAGAGAAAATTATCTGAAAAGAGATTTTTTTTTATTAGCCCACTGATAATTTTTGTAAAAAGATTTCCGGTTCAAAGCGAGCTCACACCTGACAGACGAATCGAAAAGATATAATTTTAATTAAATATTTATTACTTTATATATCACAACCAAAATATTATTGTCGTAACCATTTTTTTGATAAAACAATAAACGACGCGGTCGACTCGAGATTTGAAAACGGAAAGGAAGGGGAGTCGCCACCGGTCTTTATTTGGTGTGATTGGATCACCTTTGTTTTAATAAAATATTTTGATTTTAAAACAGGGTTTTCGGTCTACGAAATTTGAGAAGACGGGTTCGGGAGTCGGTTACGTGCGAGGAAGGGTTAGCACCCTCGTCACGCCCAAAATTGGTACCAAATTGATTAATCATGTCCCAATGTTGAAAATTTGAAAAGATTCAAAAATACAATCCTCTCTTATTTTTCAAGACTTGAACAAACCGAGATGGATGATAAGACCCTCTCATTTCGAAGAGGTAAAGTGTCATACCCAGTAAGTTAAGGTGCGACACTTCGGAATCCCGAAACTGAGCTTGCCTTTTGATTTTAAAACTCGGTTTTAAGTTTAAAGAGGATATTCCGTTCTTCGTCAAATAAGAAACCAGAACCCAGTAAGTTAGGGCTTGATTTCTCGAGATTCCAAATACGTAATATTGCCTCTAAAAAAAACTTATCTCGGGGTATCTAGATGTCGTGTCTAGTAAGTTAGGGCGCAACATTTTGAATTTCCGAGAACAAGTATTTTATTCAAAACTTGTATTGCGATTTTAAAAGGGATATTCCGTTGTTCAGATTAAACGAGAAAAATCGGAACCCAGTAAGTTAGGGCTCGATTTTCTCGAATCTTTAATACGAAATACCGATTATTTAAAAACTTGATGACTCGAGTAAAGGTCAATGTAACAAGTAATAATGTGAAAATATGATGTTACATGTGAAAAGAATAATAATAATAATGAAATAACAATATGAAATCCGAATAATATGCTAATACGAGTAATACTAAAATATTAATAATAATGATAAAGTAAAAATAATAATATAGGTAGTGATAAAATGAAAATGTTACGATAATAGTCGTATATTAACAGTAGTAGAAAATAATGATAAAATAATAATGATTGATATAAAAATAATGGTAATAATGATGTCAATTAATAATTGAAATAATATATATAAAAATGTATACATAAATAAAAAAATATAATAATAATAGTAATAATAATGATAATAATGATAAAAATAAATAATAATAATGAAAATGAAAATAACAAATAATAATAATATAAATAAAATAATAATATTAGTAATAATAATAATAATAATAATAATAATAATAATAAATAGTAAATGAAAATAAAAATGATGAAAATAAGAAAACGATAACAAAATAATAATGATGATACTGGAAAGGAAGAATAAAATAATAATAGTAATAGTAATGATAAGTAATAAACAAATAATATATATATAAATAATATAATAATTGTAATAATAATAACAAGAATACTAATAATAATAAACATAGGAATAATAATATAGTATTAAATATAATACTAAATATAAAGTGATAATAAAAAAAATTAATTTAATAATAAATAACTGAAAATAGCCAAAGGGACGAAAATTGGATTAAAAACCGAGTATTGAGGCAAATTTGAAATAAATAAAAGAGGGAAGGACCTCATTGTAATGCGCTAAAGAGGTAGAGGGACTAAAGTGGCTAATAACCCCTCTCTTCAAAACGCGCAACATTGAGAGGACTTAAATAAAAACTGAGGTAAATTTTTGGGCACAAATTAAGAAATAAAAAAACTTAATTATAAACTAATTAAAAAGCGGAAGGGCTGGAATTGCAATTAGCCCTTCCGCTAAAACACGTGGACCTTGGCTAAGCGAGTCGGGTCGGCCCATTTTACCCCTAAACGACGCCGTTCAGCGTCTGGGGTATTAACTCAAAACGACGTCGTTTTATTGGGGCTATTTAAGCCCAAAATCTCTAAAAAAAGTCATTTTTACCTGCTTAAAAAAAAACCCTTCCCCTTTATTCTTTCTCTCTGCAGGGCCCGATCTCCAGCGAGGGGACCGCCGTCGAAACGACGTAGTCGGCCATCGCGCACGGTGGCCGGAAGAGGTAAAAATCTGGTTTTTCTCTTTTTTTTTTTAAAAAAAAAGAATATATGTGTGTGTGTGTGTGTATAGGTGTATGTTTATGCGTCGAACAGTAAAAGAAGAAAAAAAGGTAAGAGATTCGGAAACTAAAAAATGCAATCACCTCCTCACTGATCTGATTTTGTTGTTCTTTTGGGTTTTAGATGCCTATTACGCTTGATTTGGTAGCGTTTAAAAATCTGAGTACTGGAATTTTTAGAAGATTTGTTTCTTGTATTGATTGAAAAAAAAAGAGATCTGTTACAATGGTTTGAATTGGCTTATATAGCCATGTATTTTACAACTTGGTCTCCGTTCTGTCCTGTCTCGTTTAACGCTTGCAGGTGCTCAGTGCCAGTGGAGGTGGCGACATGACAGGGCGGTGGCAGGCCTAGCATGGGCGGTGGAGGCAAGTGGCCCTAGGTGCGGCGCACTTAGGGTTTGTAATTTTGTTTTTTTTTTTTTCTGATTAGGTTTAATTTGGGTATTGGGCTAGCTATTGGGTTAGTTTGGGTTGGGTTGATTTGTTGGGTTTGGGGTTTGTTGGTTTAATTTTGGTTTTTGGGCAGAATTGGCCCGTAACAGCTGCCCCTCTTTGCTTGTTGTCGTGTACGGGAACAAGGCAAAGACTTCAAAGAGGGCCAATTTTGCCTGGTCTTGTTGGGTCTTGACTTTTTTGGTACCCCTCTTCTTCAGGTAGCCTCGTTCTAGTCCACTGCATCTTGTTGCTTCGATCCCTTCCACCGCTATTTCAGAGAGATAGGACCTGTAGCTTCAATTTGCTCCTGTTGCAACTTCGAGGGGATGAGATTTGTTTATCTCTAACATGCTCCATTGTGACTTCAGGATAAGAATTTAGGGAGAAGAGATTCGTAGTCTCCATCTTCTCTACTGAAACTTTAAAGACATAATGATTGATCCTTATTGTTAACTCAGGGAGACGGGATTTGTAATCTCAACCTACTTCACTGGAACGTCAAGGAAATGAGAATTCAGGGAGAAGAGATTTGTAATCTCCATCTTCTCTACTGAAACTTCAAAGAAATAATAATTGATCCTCATTGTTAACTCAGGGAGACGGGATTTGTAATCTCAACCTACTCCACTGGAACGTTCAAGGAAATGAGAATTCAGGGAGAAGATATTTGCAATCTCCATCTTCTCTACTGAAACTTCAAAGAAATAAGGATTGATCCTCATTGTTAACTCAGGGAGACGGGATCTGTAATCCTACTCCACAGGAACTTCGAGGAAATGAGAATTCAGGGAGAAGAGATTTGTAATCTCCATCTTCTCTACTGAAACTTCAAAGAAATAAGGATTGATCCTCATTGTTAACTCAGGGAGACGGGATTTGTAATCTTAACCTACTCCACTGGAACATCGAGGAAATGAGAATTTAGGGAGAAGAGATTTGTAATCTCCATCTTCTCTACTGAAACTTCAAAGAAATAAGAATTTATCCTCATTGTTAACTCAGGGAGACGGGATTTGTAATCTCAACCTACTCTACTAGAACTTTGAAGAAATAAAATCTGAACTTTCCAATTTGCTTCCTTACTATCTTCAGGAAGACTTCAATTTTCAGCCTGCTCCACTAGGAACAAAATCTGAACTTTCCAATTTGCTTCCTTACTATTTTCAGGAAGACTTCAATCTTCAGTCTGCTCTACTAGGGAACAAAATTAGAATTTTGATATTGCTGCACCATTCTTTGAGGAACCTGTCCTGTAGAATTAATTTTATGTGCTTATGCTTATGCAAGTGATGAGGATGCTATGATCGGAATGACTCAAAGCCTCCTAACTACATGTGTTATGGACGACACTTGCATGAATGCAGAATGTCATGAGAATGGTCTTTTTACAATGATTAGGAACAATGATCAGAATGAATCAAATGCTCCTAACTAAATGACTATGGATGACATTTGCATGAATGTAGAATGTCATGAGAATGATCATTTGTTAAATGTATAATGATTAGGATGCAATGATCAGAAGGGACCTTAATGCCCCTAACTAAATGCCTTATGGATGATATTTGCATGAATGCAGAATGTCATGAGAATGGTCTTTTTATGATGATTAGGATGCAACGATCAGAATGAGTCGAATGCTCCTAACTAAACGTGCTTTGAATGATGATGTATGAATGAAAAGATGAAATGATCCATTTTTAAATGCTTAGGGTCGTTACTGCTCGTATTTCATCGAGGTTTTATCACTGATGCGTTGCCATGCTTTCGCGTTCAACAGGTATCTTTGACAGAAAACCCAAAGGGACGATCATATTCTGCTCCGCAAGCTTGCTCCGTTGTAATTTCAAAGTCCCTTCCACTGTACCTTCTGGGACATAAAGTTTGCACTTCCCTTTGCAATTTCAGGATAACATTTGGTTTCTTCCATCCACCTTGATACAACTCTGAGGTATAGGATCAATTTGATCTGTTACACCATTCGCCGGGTGTAATGACAAAGTATCATTTTCCTTTTCCCGAGAATAATCCCCTTATACATCTGGGTTGACATTACTCGTTATTCGTCGAGATTGTATCACCGACAAAATGTCTAGTCTTTTGTTTAACCAAAAAGTCCCAAAGAGATAATAATCTTTCTCCAATATTTCCAAACCTTAAGCTGAATGAGTTCTAAACAATAGTCCTGTTTTAGGTCATTGTACTATTCAGAAACTTCCACAGTAATATGCGAAAATTTTTCATGAAAGTATTATTAGTCCAATAATCGTTATTTCAATGCAAAATGCTTGAAAAAGATCATAATGATAGACGAAACGGAAATTTATTGGGAGCATAGCTCGAAACAAACAAGTTAATCAAAGCTAGCAAATGCAATGAAGAAGAAAATTTATTAAGAGTGTATTTTGAAAAGAATAAGGTAATCATAGATAACAAACTCAAAATGGGTAAAATGGAAACTAGGTGCTCTAGATATCGCAGCCTAAGCTTCTCTGTTCAAACTTCTTGATGACCATTTTAAGCTCAATATGTGTTTAGGGTATCCGGAGTACTTTGTCGATGCCTCAAGACATAACATACTTCTTCATTGTTACTTCAAGCGCAGCAAGACTACTATATGCCCCACTTTCAAACAAAATTTGAGCCGCCCTTTTGGGTTTTCAACTCAAACCCCCTTTAGTCTCAAAGCGCCCTTTGCGGGTTTTCGCCTTGGCCTCTCCTTTTTTCTTTTTCTTTATTTCCTTTTCTGTGTTTTTTTTTTTTTTGAAAACCCCTTTTTTTTCAAGAATCTGAAGTCAATAATCCATGTTTCCCATGAACATGCCTTCTTTGTTGCATAAGGTCCTTCCCAGATTGGCATTTGCTTTACTCTGAAATCCTTTTGTAAAAGAAGGATCAGGTTCTCCTTTCGTGGAATTCCCCTTTATCGTAAACTTGCATCATCTGACCATGATGGATAACTTTTAACCTCTTCTTCGATTAGGTTAAATTAGCAAAAAACTTCCATTCCACAAACCAATGGATAAGGGGTTGCCCCGGGAAAAACCCTGGCCAACGTTTGGTAATCATAGAAGGTAACTTCTTTATGCCAATCTTTATAAGTCTCGGCCATCTTTCCTGCAATCCTTGTTTTATTTTTTGTTCTTTTTTTTTTGGTTGTCATTCTTTTTTGGTTGCCTTTGTTGCTCTATGATATGGTGTCTGATCTTTGAACATACTACAAACTTTTGACATTGTCCTTTTTGGCATTCTTTGTCGGTAGCAAATCTTTTTTTTTTTTAAGTAGGATTTGATGACTGTCAACATTGTAAGATTGGCATATGAAGCGACCTTCGCCTTCTTGTGAAGTAACATACATCCACGAGATTTTGTGAAGTAACCGACATCCACGAGAATGAATCGATGTTGGCCAGAAGCTTTTGATAAAACTGGCTTGTTAACATCCATGCTTCATATAGGGAAAATGAAGGAGGCATAGTCTTCCTCAACTTGGCATTTACGGCATAACAGATGCAATTTCCCTTTCTTGGTGAACCAATAGCCCGAACCTCTTGATTAGCTAGGCTGTTGTAAAACATGGGTTCTTTAAACCTCAACCTCAACAGCATACCCATGTTTTAGTAGTTTGGCATGCCTTGATATGATCGTGCGAAAACATCTTGAATTCCTGAAAATAACTCAACGATGCCTTGCCTTATTTCTGCGAGGAGCTACGCTTCCATCTTCATCTCCTTCGTTAGTTCATAGTGTCTGCTGACACTTCATAATGTAAGATCTACCATTGGGAAGTAAGTTGCAATCTTTGTCATCTTCAAAGCCCTTAGATCCCTCTAGACACATATTTCACTAAAAAGGGAGTCAGTAACAGCGTCGCTCATGTCATTGATATCTGGGGACCCATTGTGGGCAGAAAATCCAAAGAATAAATGATCCTGAGGATGATTATTCGTATGATATGGTCATGAGTGAAAAATATTTAGTATGAAATGTAAAGAATGAAAATATTTACTTAGAAAGATGTATTTTATTGAAATAAAAATTATAGACACAAGCCTACTTCACAAAAGTAATCTTATTGCTTCTAGACTTAAAGCAACAAGTGTGTTTTTCACATTACTCTAGATTAGCTTTAAAAATACATGTTTCTTCTATAGTCTCGTTGTTCAAAACACTCTCAAGTACATAAAGGCAGATGCTCGAAAAACTTTTATTCCTCGGTTCTCTCTTCGGGTATACCATTGGCGTTCTGATCCCCTGATTTCTAGGTTTCTGATGACTTCTTCAAGGAAACGCAACTCTCCTGCCCCCAATTTCAATTACCACTGCTCCGTTGTCGAACTTCACCATACCCATGTTGATGAGATTTTCCACCAATTTATTGAAAGTCAGGCAATTTTCTATCGAATGGCCTGTGATCCCCGCGTGATACTCACACTGAGTGTTTGGGTCTTACCATTTTGGGTATGGAGGTTGCATCGGTTTCGGATATTGGGGGGACACAACTTGCGCATCAAATAAACTTTGATACAACTCCTTATACGTCATCGGTATCGGCGTAAATTGGAGTTTTTCAACGTTTTTCCTTGTGCGAGATTCTTTTCTTGATGAACCTTGATACTCAGTAGTCACCATTTTTGGCTGATTAACGGTAATTGACTTTGAGTGCCCCATGTTTGTATTATTCACCTCGCCATCATTTTTTCTAGGAGTAGACCTTCTAGTGGTTTCCCCTGCTTCAATCTTGCCGCATCTGATGGCATGTTCGATCATTTCCCCTGCCATTACTATGTCGGCAAAGCTCTTAGTGGTATTCCCTATCATATGGGTTATGAAAGGAGCTTTTAGGGTGTTGATGAAAAGCATGGTAGTTTCCTTTTCTATGAGAGGTGGTTGGACTTGCATGGCAACCTCCCTCCATATTTGCGCATACTGTCTGAAACTTTCATTTAGTTTCTTTTCCATGTTTTGCAAAGTAATTCTGTCTGGCGCCATGTCTGTGACATGATTGTACTGTTTCAAGAAGGCCTGAGCCAAATCTCTCCAGGAGCTAATGTTAGCCCGGCTAAGTTGGTTATACCATCTGGCTGCCGCATCTACTAAACTTTCTTGGAAACAGTGGATTAAGAGTTGATCATTGCTCACGTAGCCAGCCATCCACCTGCAGAACATGGTGATGTGGGCCACCGGACAGCTAGTCCCACTGTATTTTTCAAATTTAGGCATTTTAAACTTATGGGGTAGTACCAAATCTGGAACTAGACTTAAATCTTTCGCGTCGATCCCATGATAATGATCGAAATTTTCCAACGCCTTGAATTTTTCCTTCAGCCATTTGCAACGGTCCTCTAGTTACCTTGAGGATTCTATTCTCGACCCCATTTTCTCTACTGCATCTAAATCGGGCACAACAGGGTTGGCCGGGTTATCTCCTGGTTGGAATCCAGAGCCTACGTGATAGCTCATGGGAGGCCTAGTGTCATCCTGCCCTTGCTGGGGCCTGATTGTAACTGGTGGCCTTTGGAGATATTCCTTAGGCTGTGCCCTTGCGTGCGGTGGGGTAAAATCCGGGGGGATGCCATCACTATCCTCTTCGACCGGCGGCATGGGACCTTTCCCCTTATCCATTGCCCCGTTCGTCATTTGGGCCATTTGGGCCATCATATTTCTCTGGGCCTCCAACATTTGGTCCCTCATTTCCTGCTGGAGTTTTAACATTTGCTCTTGCATTTGTTCCTGCATTTCTTTCTAGAATTGTTCGAACCTTTGATCCATTTCCCTGGTTTTAGCGCGTGTTCCGTAGTGATGTTCCGCTTCCAGATTTTCTCTTTTCACTTTCTTTTTTCTCTCTGATAATTTTAGCTAATTAGGCCCCTTTTTATAAACTTAAATGAATGTAATGTGATGCAATGCAAATGCATGAATGCAAAGAGGCATCGATTCTGATCAACTTTATTTTAGAAAACTTTATTAGAAGGCAAAACCCTTTACATAAAACAGATTACAAATATGCTTTCGCCTTTAAGCCCAGAGTTTTGATCTTCCTAAGTAAAGAGGTCAGCTCTTGACTACGATCTGCCTGTAGCTCGTATTTCATGCTTAGGATCTCAGCTTGTGTCGCCAGGGTCTGCAGGTGATCAGATTAGTGTAATCCCGCAGTTCTGACACATACCCCTCAGCTAAGCTATCCCCTTTTTCTAATTGGCTTTGCTTTGACCATATGCGGGCGCCCGCATTGTCTTCCACTTTATCAAGGAATTCGCTTTCCATAACCAGCTCTCTAACTCAGAAACTGACCGTGAATCGATGCCTCTTAAAAATGGAAATGACATGCAGAGGAAATAAAACATCACCAATTAGTACCACAGAATGAGATATAAAGCATGTAAAATACACAAACGCATATCTGGGTAAGTACTAAAGTTTGGCAGAGTTCAGCTCGGGGTGGGTTCTTAGGCTCTTTACGTGTGGTTGAGTTCTAAAGTTCGAGGTACCCGAACCAGCAGATTCCTCGATCCTCACCCATTATAGGCTCATACGGACCGAGTTCGGTTCAGGGGAATACATTTCCCTATGGCCATGCGGAAGTGAAAACTTCACGAAGACATAGGTACAGATGTATCCCGAAAGCAGTCCACTAGCCCATGCAGAGGTGAAAACCTCACGAAGGCATAGCTTCTCGCTCCCACTTAAAGGGTGTGACCACAACGATCATGCAATGCAATGCCAAAGTATTTACAGGACCCAATATTGAAAGTGCATTAAAAAAAGCATGACTTTTTTGAAATCATTTTCCAATTTTAATCAAAAGGACAAGAATCAATCAATCTATGGCCTGACTCTCGAAGTCCCCAGTGGAGTCGCCAAGTTGTCGTAACCATTTTTTTGATAAAACAGTAAACGATGCGGTCGACTCGAGATTTGAAAACGGAAAGGAAGGGGAGTCGCCACCGATCTTTATTTGGTGTGATCGAATCACCTTTGTTTTAATAAAACGTTTTGATTTACTAAAAAGGGTTTTCGGTCTACGAAATTTGAGAAGACGGGTTCGGGAGTCGGTTACGTGCGAGGAAGGGTTAGCACCCTCGTCACGCCCAAAATTGTTACCAAATTAATTAATCATGTCCTAATGTTGAAAATTTGAAAAGATTCAAAAATACAATCCTCTCTTATTTTTCAAGACTTGAACAAATCGAGATGGATGATAAGACCCTCTCATTTCGAAGAGGTAAAGTGTCATACCCAGTAAGTTAAGGTGCGACACTTCGGACTCCCGAAACTGAGCTTGCCTTTTGATTTTAAAACTCGGTTTTAAGTTTAAAGAGGATATTCCGTTATTCGTCAAATAAGAAACCGGAACCCAGTAAGTTAGGGCTCGATTTCTTGAGATTCCAAATACGTAATATTGCCTCTAAAAAAAACTTATCTCGGGGTATCTAGATGTCGTGTCCAGCAAGTTAGGGCGCAACATTTTGAATTTCCGAGAACAAGTATTTTATTCAAAACTCGTATTGCGATTTTAAAAGGGATATTCCGTTGTTCAGATTAAACGAGAAAAACCGGAACCCAGTAAGTTAGGGCTCGATTTTCTCGAATCTTTAATACGAAATATCGATTATTTAAAAACTTGATGACTCGAGTAAAGGTCAATGTAACAAGTAATAATGTGAAAATACAATGTTACATGTGAAAAGAAGAATAATAATAATGAAATAACAATATGAAATCCGAATAATATGCTAATACGAGTAATACTAAAATATTAATAATAATGATAAAGTAAAAATAATAATATAGGTAGTGATAAAATGAAAATGTTATGATAATAGTCGTATATTAACAGTAGTAGAAAATAATGATAAAATAATAATGATGATATAAAAATAATGGTAATAATGATGTCAATTAATAATTGAAATAATATATATAAAAATATATACAAAAAATAAAAAAATAATATAATAATAGTAGTAATAATAATGATAATATAATGATAAAAAATAAATAATAATGAAAATAACAAATAATAATAATAAATAAAATAATAATATTAGTAATAATAATAATAATAATAAATGATAATAATAGTAATAGTAATAATAATAATAATAATAATAATAATAATAATAAATAGTAAATGAAAATAAAAATGATGAAAATAAGAAAACGATAACAAAATAATAATGATGATACTGGACAGGAAGAATAAAATAATAATAGTAATAGTAATGATAAGTAATAAACAAATAATATATAAATAATATAATAATTGTAATAATAATTACAAGAATACTAATAATAATAATAATAAACATAGGAATAATAATATAGTATTAAATATAATACTAAATATAAAGTGATAATAAAAAAAATTTAATTTAATAATAAATAACTGAAAATAGCCAAAGGGACGAAAATTGGATTAAAAACCGAGTACTGAGGCAATTTTAAAATAAATAAAAGAGGGAAGGACCTCATTGTAATGCGCTAAAGAGGTAGAGGGACTAAAGTGGCTAATAACCCCTCTCTTCAAAACGCGCAGCATTGAGAGGACTTAAATAAAAACTGAGGTAAATTTTTGGGCACAAATTAAGAAATAAAAAACTTAATTATAAACTAATTAAAAAGCGGAAGGGCTGGAATTGCAATTAGCCCTTCCGCTAAAAAACACGCGGACCTTGGCTAAGTGAGTCGGGTAGGCCCGTTTTACCCTTAAGCGACGCCGTTCAGCATCTGGGGTATTAACTCAAAACGACGTTGTTTTATTGGGGCTATTTAAGCCCAAAATCTCTAAAAAAAGTCATTTTTACCTGCTTCAAAAAAAAACCCTTCCCCTTTATTCTTTCTCTCTGCAGAGCCCGATCTCCGGCGAGGGGACCGCCGTCGAAATGTCGCCGTCGGCCATCGCGCACGGTGGCCGAAAGAGGTAAAAATCTGGTTTTTCTCCTTTTTTTAAAAATATATATATGTGTGTGTGTATAGGTGTATGTTTATGCGTAGAACAGTAAAAGAAGAAAAAATGGTAAGAGATTCGGAAACTAAAAAATGCAATCACCTCCTCACTGATCTGATTTTGTTGTTCTTTTGGGTTTTAGATGCCTATTACGCTTGATTTGGTAGCGTTTAAAAATCTGAGTACTGGAATTTTTAAAAGATTTGTTTCTTGTATTGATTGAAAAAAAAAAAGAGACCTGTTACAATGGTTTGAATTGGCTTATATAGCCATGTATTTTACAACTTGGTCTCTGTTCTGTCCTGTCTCGTTTAACGCTTGCAGGTGCTCAGTGCCAGTGGAGGTGGCGACGTGACAGGGCGGTGGCAGGCCTAGCATGGGCGGTGAGGCAAGTGGCCCTAGGTGCGGCGCACTTAGGGTTTGTAATTTTGTTTTTTTTTTTCTGATTAGGTTTAATTTGGGTATTGGGCTAGCTATTGGGTTAGTTTAGGTTGGGTTGATTTGTTGGGTTTGGGGTTTGTTGGTTTAATTCTGGGTTTTGGGCAGAATTGGCCCGTAACAATTGTTATGAATTTTTTTTTAAAATTGTTATGAAATAAAGAGAGATGGAGAAAATAAAGAATAAAGAAAATATAAAAGCAATAGAGAATGCACTTTATTAATCAAAAGGGATAATTACAATGCTTAATCAAAGTCTTTATTTATAGGTATAAGAAGTATAAAAGAAGTAGAGATCTAATTCTAATAACTATTAGAATTTAAAGTACATTAAAACTTTATCTTAATCATGATGGACATCCACTTAATAAGATATTCATAACATTCCCCCTTGGATGTCTATTGATAGATAATGTGTCTTGTTAAAACCTTATTAGGAAAAACCCTGTGGGATAAAAACCTAATGAAGGAAAAAGAGTACACAATCTATAATACGCATAATATGCTGCCTCATTAAATACCTTACCAGGAAAATCCAATGGGACAAAACCTCGAATAAGGGAAAAAGAGTGCAAAGCGTATGAAGACATCACATATTTCTCATATTCTACGTATTCAATCTTGAATACTAGTTTTTCAAATGACTATTTGAATGTATTTGGTAAGTATTTATATTACCATTCTTTTAAAAGTCATGAGTGAGGGAAATCTGGGGAAATATATTTTGATCTCTTCAGGAGATTCAGCAATTATCATAACAAACTTTAATCATGATTCTTTTATAAAAACAAAAATAGGTATTTTGGATCATTTTATAATCCTCCTTCAACTACTATTCACTAAGTCAAATTTACCACATATGTTCAAATTATTTCAATTCATATAAATGAACAATTTCTCGAGAATTTCAATATGCTTATAGCATCCTAAATTCTTCAAGGATTTTAATATAAACTTTACTATATAGTGATTCATAAAAGGTTGTAACAATAACCATCAGACACAAGTTAAATCTTTTATGAATTGTCAATTTAATAATATATCTAAAGGTTACTGCATCTATCACAAAAGAATATTATATCTTTTCATAATCAATACCAGGACTAAGCGAAAAACTTCATATTTTTATTTCGCTTTTGCAAAACTATTTCAATTGCATCCTCACTGGCTTTATACCTTTAGATATTTGGACTACTGGTCCAAAAACTCCACGAATTTAATTGTATTTGAGTTGTGTCTTTCTATTTTGATCAATTTAATCCATATCTATATTTCTCAATAGATTTATTCAAGATCCTCCTTTTATTTCATTATTTCAGTAATAATATCGCATCGACCACTTTTATTATTCGGTTTCACATTTTCTCGAATTGACATAACTTATCAAGATCTCTTATTTTCACTATTTTAATCTTTAGTTGCAGGTACCTGAATCTTTTCTAGAGTTTTACTTATTAGTTATGTCTTGAGTCTCTTTTGGAGCACCCGCATCCACTATATGACCATCTAAAAGAAGTTTCATCTTTGGAACCGATCAATCTATTATTTATTCTAACTGATTGTTCTACTGGGACTTTGATTCAAATTAAAATTGTAGAAACCATTTTTTTTGAAAACGGGGTCGACTTTGTTTGAAAACGAAAATTAAAACGAGAGTCGCCACCAATCTTTTTTAGGAGGTGTGATTAGGTCACCTCGTAATTTGATTGTTTTAATAAAATATTTTGACTTATCAAAACAACGATTTTGGTCTACGAAATTCGAGAAAATGGGTTCGGGAGTCGGTTACGTGCAAGGAAGAATTAGCACCCTTGTCACGCCCAAAATTGGTACCTAATTGATTAATTAATGTCTAAATGTTAAAGATTGAAAACTTCAAAAGAATTTAAAATACGATCCCTCCTTTTATTAATGTTAATTTTAAAAACGCTTGAATTAAATTGAAACGAGCATCAAAGGCCCACTTGTCCCGCGATAACAATATGCCACATCCCGTAAATTAGGATGCTTAATTTGAACCCTCGAGAATAAGCTTGCCTTTAATTTTTATTTAAAACTTAGGTATTTTAAATTCAAAAGAATGTTCGGTTATTTAGATTTAACGAGAAAATCGAAACCCTGTAAGTTATAGTACGACTTCTCGAATTTCCAAAAACGAAACATTGCCTTATTTTTTAAAAAAAATTCTTTTTTTTGATTAATAGCGATTACAAAACCTAAACGATGCGTGCTATATAGTTGAAATATAATAAAATGGCCTATTATGGATAAAGGGAAAAATTAAGCGCGACCTTTGAAGTGATTTTAATGAAATGTGATGGAATGATAATATACAACATGGAAAAATAATTTACGAATAAAATGTTACACTAATGAATCACAATAGCATGAAAATACGAATAAACGAATTATAATACATATAATGGCAATAATCACACTAATACCAATATTAACAATCAAAGAAAATGAAACAAAATAATATATAAAGCAATTTAAAGTAAATAATAGTTTAAAATAAATAATTATAAAAACAATTCAAATAAATAAAAAAAGTTTCAAATAAACAATATATAAAAAACTTAAAAAAATAATAAAAAACAATTTAAAATAAATAATATAAAAAAATAACATATAAAACAGTATTTAAAAAACAATATATAAAATTTTAAAAGATAATATATATAATAGTTTAAAATAAATAATATCTGAAAAATTAAAATAAATAATATGTAAAACAGTTTAAAATAAATAATATATGAAAAAAACTTAAAATAAATAATAATAAAAGAGTTTTTAAAAAAAATTAAATGGACTAAGGACGAGATTGAAATCAAACTAAAATTCGGGATTTAAATTGTAAATAAATAAAAAAGGGTTACCAGGGACCAAAATAGAACGTGCTTAAAGAATGAGGCACTGACTGGGAAAATATTCTCAACCCCTATGCTCAACGTTTCAGCATGGACCAAAGTGAAGCAAATAGAAAATTATGCGGCAAAATAAAACAAACAAACAAGGGCCAGATTGCACTACGTCGCAAAAGTGGAGGGACCCCACGCACAAATAGCCCATTCACCACAGAAACACGTGGATCCTGAGGGCAAGTGGGTCGAGTCACGGGTTAGAGGCCAAAATAACGTCGTTTTGGACTCTGAACCTAAGCTTCAAAACGGCGCCCTTTCATGCTTCTTATTTAAGCCCCCAAAAATTTTTTTAACCTTTCATTTTAGCCTTCCCTTATACAAAAACTGAAAATAAAAATTTTAACTCTCCCTCTCACCTTAAAGCTCCCCACACATCTGACCAATAGGCTTCCCGGCGTCCGTCGCGTCGCCGCCGTGGCCAGTGGCCGGCATTGCGCAAAAAACATTTTTTAGCCCCCGTTTTAAGAAGTGTTGGAAGGTCAAGCCTTCTCAACCCAAAAGATCAAAAAAAAAAAGTCCCTTGCCCCCTTTTAAACCCAACTTCAGCAACGAGGAAGGAATCTCCGACGATGTGGTCGCGGGGCGTTCATGTGAGCCTTTTCTTCCCTTTTTTTTCTTTTTATTCTTATTATTCGTATGTAAAAAATGAAATAAAAAAATGAAATAGAATAAAGCAAGAATTTAAAACGAAAGTAGAAGTAAAAATCACCTCTGAAGTTTTTGTTTTCTATTTTTTTTTTCTAATGTGTGTAAAAAATTACAAAGATGAAGTTCGGGCTTTTATAGCCAAATTAAACAACTCTTTGTTTCTATTTTTTGTTTGTTTCTGCTTGGTTCTTCTGCTTGGCTTCTTGCGTGTTGTTTTTTTTTTACAAGTAACAGTGTCAGACGCGTGCGGCGGTGGTGGCGCGCGTGGGAGGAGCGACGGCTGAAGCTCTTAGGGGGCTAGGGTTCTTTTTCCTTTCTGAAAATGATAAGAGTGGGCTAGGGTTTATTTGTTTTGGGCTTGTAACTAGGTAGTGGGCCTATTTTTTTTTTTTGTAATGGACTATTAATCTTTTTATTTATAGGTTTGGTATTTTTGTTTTATTTGTAATTTGGGCCCAGGCCAAAATTGGCCTATTACAAAAATATTAGGTGGTATATAACATTTGGTTATTCTCATTAAAGTTGTAAATACATCTAACAGTTAACTTATACTGAGTTATTCTTATTGAACTTCTGGTTCAAATTACTCTCCCCCTAGCTCATTACAAGTTATTATTTCTCTCCCCCTAATGTTGGGAAAACTGACAACTCATGTCATAACTAAATATCGAATTAATAGCTTAAAAATATTATAATGAGACTCATATAAATATATATTCCCAACTTTCTTTGAGAATTCACTCATTTTTGTGCATTGTGGTGGAGCAATTGGAACATATACGCACATACAAAAAATTCAAAGATGAGAAATATTTAGCTCTTGATCAAAAACCAATTGTAATGGGGAGCATTTATAACTTACTAGCTTGATGGGTACAACACGTAATTCAACATAATCTCATGTTGAAATAGAAAATTTAGTTCTCATAAGTAATGATTTAGCTATTAGTTGGAGGCATTTGATAAACAATTAAGCTAAATCATTTTGTGTGTAAACATGAGCTATAGGATCTTCAACTTTTATCCCAATTGACATGCAATAATAATTGAAAACTTGGGATGTAAACTCACCAACATTAACAAGATGAATTGTTTTAATTGCAGAATCTGAAATTAATCATTTAAACAAGCAATCTTGCAAACGACATGTTGCAAATTGATAACACATATGTGGTTATTTTGTAGATGCATCTATCAAAATCATATAATATCAAAATCATCCACATGGTGGATGAATGAGCCCATATTCATTTCAGAAATGCAAGACATTAAATCTCAACTTTAGCTAGTGAGTTTCTAATAATCAATTTTCATTGAGAACAAACAATAAATGAGAATTCTTTAAATTAAATAATCTTCTGGTTCTTTAATTAATGTTCATATAAATTCTCAATTAATTTTCGCATCATATATGATCCAGGATGGTCTAACTGATCACACCAAGTAGTAAACGCATTTGTACTAGTAAACTTCTGGTTTACTTTAACATGTGATTCAATCGTACTAAATTGTAACAAATTGATAACTTTATTACCATTCCTTTTAATTTGTATCTACGTATAATTGTATCTACATATAAGTACTATTGTGACGTTTACTACTGGAAATGTCTAAATCAATGTGAAGTCTATAATGCCACCAAGTCAATAAATATAATTTCCAAATAATGTATGCAATATTCGCTTTAGGGAATATGCCAAAATCTTCAAATGCCCAAAACTCTATTAATAGCAAACTTTGAGAGTGGATCTTATTTTCCAGGTGTACAACAGGTACATAACCAATTGCTTTCATACATAAGTTTTCTCTCTTACAAGTTCTCATCAGTAATATGTTACCATGTAATTTTAATTGAGAACTTATTCTGAATATTGTAGAGTTATACTCACGGTTTTTAAAAAATACTTGCAACTTTAGGTGCATCCAACCATAATAAGCTTTAGATAGAATTATCATATTCTATTGCTTATGAGTGGATCTTTCACAATCAAATATTTTGCTTTCAACCCTTTAATAGGAATGATGATTAAAGAATATCATAAAGATTATAAATTAATAACTCAATCCTTTTTTTTTCATATGAAATATAATATTTTCCTCATTTACAATCTCAATATGAGATCCATTACAAATAACTTTTAAAAGTAATGCGTTAACTATCACAAATTTTGTGCTTTTTAGATAGTGATATATTAGCTCTTCTGGAGCTTTCAACTAATTTGTATTATCAAATATTAGAATAATATTTGTTTGTTTCAGTACCAAATAAGATAAATATTTTCTATCTGTAATGATATAATTCATTACTACATTTTCATGTCCTTCCTCAAAGAATATTAACAAAAACAAAATATTTTCTTTATATTTACATTCACTTCGGAGAATGCAACAAATTTGGTAGGACAAACTTCTAAACGACTCTATTGATTTTTTATTTTATAATCATCATCGTAAACATATGTAGATTTTAAATCAGAAACTATCCAATTATAATAAATATGATATAATAAATAAAATATAATAAAACATACCTAAAAATATTTAACATCATCATCATCACCTTGACTATTATCACGAGCAATCATTCTGATATTGAATCTTTCAACAATCTCATCTAAAATGATTGAAGTGAATGGTGATATCATTAACAATCTCAGTTTACCACCCACAATAACTCTGGGTCTTGCCTTAAGCTAAGTGAATTACCACCACAATAGTAGATTTCACTTTATTTGATCAGAGGCATCAACAATTGTAAATAAAATTTTCAAGAATGAATAAAAATACTCGAAAGCGAATATTACACTTCACGCTCAAATTACTGGTTCACTCTCCCTTGGTGGACTCCATTGTTGAGCCTTTAAATTCAGTAGCCATTTAATATGGAAGACCGATTCTTGAACCCACAATTTATTGCCAACCGTTTGGGTTTTATTTTTAGATTAGACCGGGTTTGATAAACTCGGGTCGGCCCAAATCAAATTGGTTCGTCGTGAGGCTGTCCTCAGCTAAGGTTAGGGTTGGGGGAGTGAGCGGAGAGTCCGGTTTCGAATTCGCTTCTTCTTCTTTGCCTCTTGTCTTCACCTCTTTAGTCAGCACCACAGCGCGAAGGTTCTTTTTTAATTTTCTTTTCACCATCTTTGATTCGTTTCTCGCTTATCTTTGGCTTCAATTTTCTGGTAATTAGTTGCTTCTAAGTAGTACCCTAAATTGATCTTGATGAAATTCTCCATTTTATTTCCCTTCCCCTAAATTTTAACTTTTTTAGCGTTATGTTCTGATGATTGATTGAGCTTCTGTTTTATTCATCATATACTAAATTCAAGCATGATTCCTACCCCGTTTCTGTTTTTTTTTTTAATTTCAATATATACTTGAATTATTTTCCTAATTGCCTTTTTCTTTTGCTTTTCTTTTAATTATATTTGATTTAAATTTGAACTATTCTTTTGCCTATTAAATAAAAGAAGTAACTTTTACACAAATTTTATTATCAACAGCACTAGAAATTTTTATTATGAAATGGGAATTTTGGAATTTCCAGTTTGTTTAGGGTTTTATGTCTGTTTTTGTGTATCTATACATTTGTCTATGTTGTGTTAAAATACATGTCAATCTTTAGCTTCTTTGGTGATTGCTAAATTGTGTTGTTTGTTTCTTAGGGAAAAAAAAACAGTAAGAAACCATGCCGAAGAACAAGGGAAAAGGAGGAAAGAACAGAAAGAGAGGAAAGAACGAAGCAGACGACGAGAAGCGTGAGCTCGTCTTCAAGGAAGACGGGCAAGAGTACGCCCAAGTGCTTCGTATGCTCGGCAATGGCCGGTGCGAAGCAATGTGCATCGATGGCACTAAACGCCTTTGCCACATCCGCGGGAAGATGCATAAGAAGGTATGGATTGCTGCCGGTGATATAATTCTCGTCGGCCTTCGCGACTATCAAGATGACAAGGCCGATGTGATCCTTAAGTACATGCCTGACGAAGCAAGGCTATTGAAGGCCTATGGTGAGCTTCCGGAGAACACCCGTCTCAATGAAGGCATTGTTGATGAGGAAGACGAAGGCGGTGCAGATGCTTACATCGAGTTCGAAGATGAAGATATAGATAAGATCTAAGGTAACTATAATGGGGCCATGCTTGAAGCCTTGTGTTTAAACTGTTAGAAACAGAGAGATATGGTGGATGCTGTGGAGATATATGACTACAGTAAGTGATATACCTACCATAAGTCATAAGTTAGACATTCTATAAATGGTGAATGTGACATTGTTAGATGTGTATGTTGTTAATTTCATTGAAACTGAAAGTGTGTTTGAATTCTCAGATTTAATTTTCATGGAGATAGTGTAAGCTTATTGTCAGCATTTTGTCACTGTTTTGTTAGATGTAAATGTAAGGGTCTTTTCTAGGTTAAAAATGTATCACCATCTCTGTCAGACAAGTACAACGGTTAATATGCAAAATGCCTGGAAGAATCTCTGGCATCTACGACTGTCTTTGAATGATAACTCTTGCCCGTTTTGTGAGTGAAACAGCTGAGCATCTTTTCCTTCAATACCAGCCTGATAGGTGCTCTCATAAGAATCAATGACTTCTACCAGTCGATTCTTCACTCTTTCGACCTTGATCCTCCACCAGCACCCTAACCTCGAATTCCAAGAATTCTCAACATTGGTCAAACCATTGCAGGATGGAAATTCCATCCAATTGAGATATCCAGCACCTCCTTCAATCGATCTCTATTCAACAACACAACATAGACAATTGGTAGCATTACTTCTTAGAAGCACTATTAAGCAAAAGTTCAATTTTTTTTTTCAGCTTTTGGTAAAAAAAAAAAGCCTTTGCAAAATATTTTTTTGTTGCAGAAAAACTTTTGAAAAGTACAAAAACATCTTATTTAACAATATTTTTATCTCAAAAATTATTTTTTTGTTTCAAAAATGTTTTTAAGAAACAATGTTAAACTGCCCTAAAACAATGTACAGCTTCTGCTTCCAAAGTCTTTATTAGCTTCACCTGCTGTAAATTTATGTTTTTGCAAATGTACCCAAAATAAAAAACTTCTAGATTAGTTTAATATATACTTATTATTTTTTAACAGATTAAAATTTCTTTAGGTATTTTTAATTTTTAGTTCATTTAATTTTATTTTAAGGAATTGTTAAAATTATTTTATTATATTTATTGATGTGATATTTAAAATAATAAAAAATTCACTTAATAATTATGCTATAAAAAAATAACGTTAATATATTAGTATTTGATTGAGCAAGTACAGAATATATTCAATATAAGAATATTTATTTCTTTTTAAAATAACCATACCATTAAAGGATAACTAGTATGTTGAATCAAACTTCGTGTTTGGTTGATTATTTATTTGTGTCAAATTATAGGGTAAAAATTTAAAAATTAAAATATACTCTGAACAAGATTTTCAAAACTAAATCAATGGTCGAACTAGTCAGGCCATTGATTCTTATTTTTTTATTAAATAAATCATTAAAAAAGATTAAACTAGTTTTTTAGCTTGTATCAGTTAGCGAGTCAAACAGTCCGATGCCTCTCTCTGGACCAGTACCCTTGTCAATTTCTGGTCTAGTTCAAACAACCATAGCTCTGAGTCTCTATACACTTCGTACATTTGGAATTTAGTCTCCTTACTCTTATTTTTAAGAATTTAATACCTCTAATTTAAAACCTGCTTTCATATTAAATATAACCTAGTAACATTTTAATCAAAAGTTAACGATATTAGTTATTTAAATTAATTAATAACATTATAAAAATTTAGAGACCAAATTATGTTAGAAATTAAAGTATAATGATTAAATTTTAAATTTAAACATAATAGATGAGTTAAAATTGAAATTTAATCATTTATTTATAATGCAAAAAAAAAAATAGTAAACCCATGTGTCAATTTTTGGACCTTCCTTTTATATAGAGTTACTAGTATGGTCTATTTACGTTTTGTACTGGGTTAATTATTTGTTTGTATCAAATTATAGAGTAAAAAAATTAAAAATTAAAATATACTTTAAGGTAAGCTTTTTAGAACCAAATCGATGGTTAAACAAGTCAAAACACTTGTTCGTAAGGTTCAATTAAATAAATCATTAAAAACCATAGAAATAAAAAACTCGGTTCAATCGATCTTTTAGCCTAGTTCAACTGGTTTGTATCAGTTTGAGAGTCAATCGGTTTGATGCCTCTTTCTGAACTAGTACTCGGGTCGACTGGCTAATTCGGCCCAATTCAAACAATCATTACTCTAATTCTCTACACGTTATACATTTGGAATTTAGTCCTACATTTATTTTCAATAATTTAATCCTTGTATTTTTTGGATTTAAAAATATGCTTTCAAATTAGATATAACAACGTAACATTTTAATTGAAAAGTTAATGATATTAACTATTTGAAATAACTTATAATATATAAAAATATAAAAATCTAATTATGTTAAAAATTAAAATATAAGAATTAAATCTTAAATTAAAGATAATAAAAAGACCAAAACGAAAATTTAACCATTTTTATAAAATAAACAAATGGAAAAGAAAAAGAGCATGATGCGTGTGCCACATGTGTTGTGTATCTTCCTTTTATATATAGATATATAGATTCTCTCATATCCATAAAAAAAATTATCAAATTTAAAGATTAAATACCAAATAAATTAACAATCGTGAAAATTTAATTATATAGAAAATAGCAAAATTGGAGGTTTGTTTTTTGATACAATGCCTAAACTCTCCTCAACCTTTAAATAAGAGGATAATGCATTTCAGGGCACTCGAACCTACGTCGTCTTACACTGGCAACAATGCTGATGCCAACTGAGCTAAGACTCAATCGGCAAACTTGACATGTTTTGACTTGACTCGATTTGTCAAGTTTTTTGGGATATATATATAAGTTTTGGCATTTGGACTTGATAATTAGGTTCACTTTGGTACACTTGAACTTGATAACTAGGTTCATTTTAGTCCTTAATCTTGAAAAAATGTAAAAGTTTGACGATGCGGCACTTTGAGATTGCCAAAATCTCATAGTGTCATATTCAATGTTTTAATAACTGGACTAGTGGTTGAATAAGTCAGACTACATGTTCTCGATTCAACTAGTTCGATCGTTGGGCCAAAATTAATTAATTAATTAATTAAAATATCATAAAAATCTAAAAAAAATTAACGAACATTAAACCGGTTCAACCTATTCAACTATCGATTTTTGTCTTGATTTTTAATTTTTTACCGATTTCAAGCAGTTTCCAAGTCAATTGGTTCAATTCCTTTATTCGAACCGTTATATTTAAGATACATGATAATAAAATTTATACTAATATTTGTTCTAACAATAATTTTTTTTGAACAATCTTATAGGTTCCGATCATATCTACTCGGATATATACAATACCTAGAATTATCCTTAACCCCTCCCCAACCCATAAACAGGAGCATAATGTTCTTCAACGCATTCGAACCCACATTCTCCTGCATTAGCAACAATACCCATACCAATCGAGCTAAAACTCAATCGGCTATTTTAACGATAATTATATCTAGAAAACAATTAAAAGTTAATAAAGATAAAAAAATATATTATTCTATTTTGATAACAAATATAGAAAAATAAAAGGCTAATTTATTAAAATAACCTCTTAAAATACTGTTCATTGTTCAAACAAGCCTTTTTTTTATTATTTTTACAGTTAAATAAATCCTAATTATGATTTTTATCTATGAAAGCCCTTTATTTTAATATTCAAATAAAATTTAATTTAAACTGATTTGCATTTAATATTAATGTAAATTTAATGAGAATGGTTAATTGATAAAAATAAAATAATGTTTTTTAAAAGTAAAAGTAAAATAATATTTTAAATATTTTGAAAGTGCTTATGTATATAGTACACTTAAATACTTTTTGGAAAATTTTGATTACTCTTTTAAATTTTATTTTGATGTTAAAGTGTATATAATTTCTATTGCATAAACAAAAATTCTGATAAGAGCATGAAATTCAAAATATTTTTTTAATATTAAAATAATTTATGGGTAAAACTCATAGGTTAATGGTTTATTTAATTACTAGAATAGTTTAAGGATTTGTTTAAATAAAGTGTAGTAGTTTAAGGGCCTTTTTAGTATATAAGCCAAAATAAAATCTGTAATCTATTAGTCGAGTAAGTAAATTAATGCGTAATTTCAGGTTAGGTCGAGGTGAAACTATATTAGGAGTATATCATATAGAGATTAGGTAGTGTTGAGGGGAGTTGGCTCTCTTTCGTGATAAGTTTTCGAAATGTAGTTCGTTGAGCAGTCGATTCTTGAAATAGTGGAGGTATTGTGCCCGAGCTGTTTATGCTGATTTTAGCCTAGAATTTTCTCCCGACTCCAAGGAGAGCCCAATGAGTTCACGATGTTTAAAGAGTGCCTTGGTAGTGTTCAAAGCCCAATACATTCACTATTTGAGGGTCCGATTGGCTGCTCGATAGACACACTTTGAAGACTTCTCTTGAAAGAGAGACAACCCCAATAAGTGGCAAAAGAAAACCTGCCATGTTGCCATCTCTATTCCCGTTTTAGTATTTTTCATGTTGATTTTACGGTTCATATTCAAAACTCGTGATTGTCTCTCTCAACATTATCATCTCAAATATTTAAACATGCGTCTTTTACACAAAATTCAATATTTAATCAAATGTGAATGGTATCAGTGTGTGAAAACTGAAAAGTAGCATTATACGGAGGAAGTAAAGTTTTTGATAACAAAATGCTGAAAGGAAATAAAGAGTAAATACTAAATTACGAGTTGCATGCGATGTGGCGCAAAGACATAACAACACAGGAGCTGTTCCTCATACTTCCAATTTGCTGAGATCAGACATTGGGAAAACCAAGTTGACCTAAACAGTACAAACAAAATTGAAGAGTGGGAGTAGCAAATTTGGGGGGCATTGTGAAACTTGTTCTAAGCTCCTTGGACCTCACCTCTTTCACTCCACATGCCTTTACTTCCTACTCAAACTATTATATCAGAATCTCAAAAATTTCAACTTAAGCCTTGCATTGCCTAGTGGCCACCGCTTTTTTTATGGAGCCGTGTTTTGTTTGTTTACTCACCATGTATGCGGTTCGGTGATATATCATATTTATTATTATTTGCAGGTAAATATAAATTCCTTGCACTATAAATAGCCCTCAACCCAAAGCTCAAAGTTATACCTATTAGGGCTTGTTAAATTTTGTGAGAAATAAAAATATGAGATTCAAGCTGTTTATTTTCCTAGCTCTTTTCTTCGCACTTTTTTTCATCTCCTCGCCTGCAATAGCTGAAGTATCCAAAGATGAAACCACTAAAGGTTACTGTCTGTCTGTTATTTAATATACTGAGATGCGACTGTATAATGTTATATATTCGCAGTGAATGATGGCTCATCATCTTGTTCATTGATTATATATAGAATTAAATACTTTTAGAACATCAAGTGTGAGTATCGAGTTCTAGTGTAGTAATGGTATTTGCACCAATTTATGGGTGCAAATACTGTTGTTATGGCCGATCTTTTTGTGGGTGTTGCAACTTTAAGGGTAGGCGACTACCCTGAGTAAGTATTAAAATCTGGGAACATTGATTTTGATCTAATGATTAGTTGATTGTTTTAGTAGCATATGGCTTTCTACGGTTAATAATCAGCAATGTTAATGGAACGTTTTGTTGCAGAGATAGTGGCTGAGCAGTTCAATCACCAGCCAAACGAGGTGAAGGACCTAGGAAATAGTAATGGAGGATACGGCGGAGGACAAGGCGTCAGTGGTGGCGGCAATGGTGGCGGTAGTGGTGGACATGGTGGAGGACACGGCGGCAGTGGTGGTGGAAGTGGAGGACACGGCGGTAGTGGCGGCGGCAGTGGTGGACATGGTGGAGGACATGGCGGTAGTGGTGGCGGTAGTGGTGGCGGTAGTGGTGGACATGGTGGAGGACAAGGCGGTAGTGGTGGTGGTGGTGGAGGACATGGTGGCAGTGGCGGACATGGTGGTGGTAGTAGTGGTGGCGGTAGTGGCGGGCATGGTGGAGGACAAGGAGGTAGTGGTGGTGGTGGCGGAGGTCATGGCGGTAGTGGCGGCGGTAGTGGTGGACATGGTGGAGGACAGGGTGGTAGTGGTGGCGGTAGTGGTGGACATGGTGGAGGACAAGGCGGTAGTGGTGGTGGTGGTGGAGGACATGGTGGCAGTGGCGGATATGGTGGTGGTAGTAGTGGTGGAGGTAGTGGCGGGCATGGTGGAGGACAAGGAGGTAGTGGTGGTGGTGGCGGAGGTCATGGCGGTAGTGGCGGTGGCAGTGGTGGACATGGTGGAGGACAGGGTGGTAGTGGTGGCGGAGGCGGAGGACACGGTGGTAGTGGTGGCGGTAGTGGTGGACATGGTGGAGGACAAGGCGGTAGTGGTGGTGGTGGTGGAGGACATGGTGGCAGTGGCGGATATGGTGGTGGTAGTAGTGGTGGAGGTAGTGGCGGGCATGGTGGAGGACAGGGTGGTAGTGGTGGCGGAGGCGGAGGACACGGTGGTAGTGGTGGCGGTAGTGGTGGACATGGTGGAGGACAAGGCGGTAGTGGAGGTGGTGGTGGAGGACATGGTGGCAGTGGCGGGCATGGTGGTGGTAGTAGTGGTGGCGGTAGTGGTGGGCATGGTGGAGGACAAGGAGGTAGTGGTGGTGGTGGCGGAGGTCATAGTGGTAGCAGTGGTGGTAGTGGTGGACATGGTGGAGGGCAGGGAGGCAGTGGTGGTGGTGGCGGAGGACATGGAGGTAGTGGTGGAGGCAGTGGTGGGCATGGTGGAGGACAGGGAGGCAGTGGCGGCAGCAGGGGAGGACACGGCGGCAGTGGTGGTGGTGGATATGGTGGAGGACAGGGTGGTGGCAGTGGTGGTCATGGTGGAGGGCACGGAGGTAGTGGTGGTGGTAGTGGAGGACATGGCAGTAGTGGTGGCGGTGGCAGAGGACATGGTGGTAGTGGTGGAGGCAGTGGTGGACAAGGAGGTAGTAGTGGCGGCAGTAGAGGACATAGTGGCAGTAGCAGTGGCGGATATGGTGGAGGACAAGGTGGTGGTAGTGGTGGACATGGTGGTGATAATGATAAATATAATGGTGGTCGTCGTGGCAGCCCGGGCAGTAATGCATATAAGGAAGTTAATCCATGATAAAATTTACATGAAGAAAATATATAAATATATAAAAAAATTATATATCTGAAGAAAGGTTTTACCCTGTAATAAAATAATATGTATTATGTACTTCCTTTAATTAATATAAGTTTCTTTCAAGTTTTCTCTTATATATTTTATTTCAATACAATTAAATTCATATTAATTGTGATAAAATGATGATACCCAAAAACAAAAAAAATAGTTCTTTAAACTTTCTTATCATTCACTTCTCAATTTTAATCTGTATGAAGAGGAAACTAATTGCAAATATGGTAATTAAAAATTATACTGATAAAAGTTTAACCCTTTTTTAGGTGCCCAAATCAGGGGGGTTTATTTATAAATTATAATAGAAACACTATATATTTACAAATTTTTAATTATTATTATTTTATAGCTGAGAAAATATGTAAAAGAAAACATTTTAGAATATAATGTAAAAATATAGAAATGAATGGTAATTTTTCAAAGGAATATGGTAATTTTTTTTCAAAAAAAAAAAGAGTAATTTATTTTAAGTAGTGATTTAAATTGATTTGTTTATCGATATTATATAAAGTTAGATAAAAAATATTATTATAGGAATATTTGTTATTTTTTAAAATATATTTTTTAATTTTTTTAAATTGATTTGGTATTGGGTTGACGTGTGATACCAATTCGATAAGAGATTTTATAATAATATATAATATAACTATATTTATACTATTATTTAAGTGTGTAACTGAGTTGGTGTCACGAGTAAACTCGACACTAACTCGATAGAGAAAGTATTAAAAATAAAATTTTAAACCACTAATAAATATAATATAGAAGATGTTTGGGTAAACTATAAAAATGTCACTAAACTATTGTCTTTGTTCTACTTTGGCCACTGAACTATTAATATTTCTGGTTTAGTGGGTAAACTTTCCCATTAGTTGTTGTTAGATGAGTGACAAAATGTTGATGTTTTAGTAACCCTATGACTTAGAGAGAGTTTTTCTAATCCAAGGGTATTACTAATAACTATTTTGGTACTCATAATTTGAGTTAGGTTAAATTTGGAAATAGACATTTATATATGGTTTAAATTATGTACTGGTTAACAAATTTTAATTTGTTACGAAATAAGTTATTAACGTTATTGATATAACATTTTGATCACTGAATTGTTAAAGATATAACAATAAGCTGACGTGACATATTAAATAACCATTTCAGACAAAAAGTTTAAGTCAAGTTACACATCTACTCCCCATACTTTTCCTAAAAGTACATTATCAAACAAGTCTTTTTTTTTTTTTTTTTTTTTGGTTTTGTGCTATTTTGTCATCAATGGTTACTAAACTATTAATTCCATTTTATTTTAATCACTTAATTATTAATTTTTCGATTTCGCCACTAAACTTTTTAAAATTAAATATTTTAATCACTCTTCTATTAGTTATCGTTAGATGAATGACAAAAAGTTGACACGAACATTTTTTATTGGTCTAATAATAATTTTAACCATATAATATTTACACATTCTATTAATTTGATCATACATATAAAAAAATTCAACAGTAACTCTCTATGTTTACAAAATTTCTCATTTTAATTCAAAATTTTAAAAATTCAATAAATTGAGTTCTCATTGTTTACAAAGTTTGCGTCTTTTCAAATAATTAGCAGCTGCTGCTGGAGCACTAAAGTCGATTGCTGTTCATTGAAAAGAAAAACAAAGAGGAGGAAGAAGAAAGGTTTTGAGTGGACTCACTGAACTTTGATTTTCATTGACGAGTAATGCTCTTTTGACGCCATTTTTGACTGTTTGAGCTTCTGTTGTACGACCAATAGCTCCTGACCCTTCTACGACAAGCTTGAAATTGCTCTACCTAGCTTCTTAGGCATCATATATAATTGCCTTTCAACTTAATTAAACGTTTCATTCCCAATTTACGATCGAAGATAAATAATTAAATATTTTGTAAATGTTAAGGACTAAATTTATTAAATTTGATATATTTAAGATCGAATTAATAAAATGTGTAAATATTAGAGAGCTAAATTTGTTAGTAGATTAATAAAAAAACCACGTTAGCTTTTTGTTATTCATCTAATTGCAATTAACAGGAAAGTAACTAAAATATTTAATTTCAAAAGGTTTAGTGATTAAATCAAAAAAATTAATGGTTCTCAAAATAGAATGAAGTCAGTAGTTTAGTGACTATTTTTGCACTTTACCCAACGAAAAATAATAAAATTGCTTATAAAGAAAAAGTATAGGAATTAGATATGCAATTTAACCTAAAATTTTTGTTTGAAATGATTAATATTAGTAACCATTTCATAACAATTAAACTTCGGTGACCTAAACTACCAAGGAAAGTATAAGGTTTTTTGGATCGTATCTGTCGAAACCCCTTTTTTTGAAAGGTCGACTTTTTATTAAAAAACGAAAATAGGAATGGGAGTCGCCACCGATCTTTTTTCATGAGCTGTGATCGGGTCACCTCATAAATTTAATCGTTTTAATTTATTAAAATAATGTTTTTCGGTCTACAAAATCCAAAAAAATTAGTTCGGGAGTCGGTTATGTACGAGGAAGGATTAGCACCCTCGTAATGCTCAAAATTGGTACCTAATTGATTAATTCATGTCTTAGTGTCAAAAGTTGAAAATTTGAAAATAGTTTAAAATACGATCCCTCTTTGTGTTAATGTTAATTTTACCTAAAATTATGCTAAAGACCCTCTCATCTCGTGGCAACAAAATGTCACATCCCGTAAGTTAGGACACGACACTTCGAATCCTTGAGAATAAGTTTGACTTCACTTTTTTTTTATTTGAAATCTCATGTATTTTAATTTTAAAAGGATATTCGGTTATTTAAGTTCAACAAGAGAATCGAAACCCCATAAGTTACGGTACGATTTCTCGAATCCCTCAAATATGAAACATTGTCTTATTTTGAAAATTTCCTTTTTGCGTATTTGGGTAAGGATTAATGTAATATTAAAAATGATATATGAATAAAATGTTATGCTAATGAATGACAACAATATAAATGTACTAATAAGCAATGCATAATACATATCACTTTAATACCAATATTAATAATCAAAGAACAAATAAAATAAATGATAAAATAAGTAATAACAATGATAACAATAACAATACGAATGACAAAATATGCACATGAAATGACAATACCATTTTTTAAATATAATAAAGACAAAGTAAAAAATAAATAAATATTTAAATAAATACAGAGGAAAATATTATATAAAATATTGAAAATAAAGGACTTAATTAAAATATAAATGAAATTAAGGGTGCAATTTGTAATAAAATGCATAAATAAATATTATTAATAATAGATATAATAATAATAATAGTTAAAAACAAAAACAAAAAAAAAACAAATAAATAAATGTATAAATATAAATAAATAAATAAATAAATACAAAGAAAAATATAAAAGATTGAAAGTAAGGGACTAAATCAGAATCTAAGCAAATTTTAAAGTAAAAATCATAATAAAATAAATAGATTAAATAATAAAATAAAGTAAAGGAAAAATTAAATGCGCAAAAACAAGCGAGGACTAAAGAAGAAATTAACCCCATCCCAAGGACACGTGTCCTTTCCTCTACAGATCGACGAACTGGAGACTAAATTGAAGACAGGGTAAAATTTTATGGTAAATTTTTTAAAAAATAAAAATAATGAAATTAGGACTAAATTAAAACAACCCAAAAAGGCGGAGGGACCAGGAGCGCAAATACCCCATTCGTCCAAAACGCGCGGATCCTCTGAGCGGGTCGGGTCGGGTCGGCGCACGGATCCTAGGGGTGAAACGACATTGTTTTAGGGCTATTGTGGCCAGTCCTAAACGACGTCGTTTAATGGGTTCATAAAAGTCAAAAAAAAAAAATTAAAACTTTTCATTCTCTTCCAACTCTTAAAAAAAACAAAAAAAACTCTCTCAAACTCTCTCCCCCTCTCCAAGTTCCGACCATGGCTCCGGTTACTGGCCACCGTGGCGGCCACCGATCACCGGCGACGGTGTCGCCGTACACTGTTGCCGAAAAATTTTGAAATTGCCCCATTTTATCCCTTTTTGAAACATAGGTTTAGATCCACAGGCGAAAGCCTAAAAAAAGAAAAGAATTCGGTCGACGCCCTCCTCTGCCCTCCGACTTCTCGCATGGCCCCTTATGAAGCTCGGATGAAAATTTAGAGGGCCTCCATGGCTTTCGCGAACGGAGGAAACCTCCGATGGTGGCGAGATGCGAAGAAGCGGGTACATTTTAACCCTTTTTTCCCTTTTTTATATTTTACTTGTAAATAAAATAAAAAAATTACCTTTTTCAACTTTGAGTTCTGTTTTTTTATTAATAAAATCTGTAAAATACATTGATAATTTTGTGGCTTTTATAGCCAATATTACACTGTTTATTTCATTGTTTGTGCTACTGTTTTGTCACTGTTTCTCTGCTATCATGTTTCTGTTCCTGTTCTTTTCTTTGTCCTTCTTTTTGCTTGTTTATAGGCGTTGATGGAGGCAGAGAAGGTGGTCTTTTGCTTCTTCGGTGAAACGAAGGCAGCAAAGGTGTCAGGCCTCGAGACGAGGTGTGTTGATGTGGCACGAAGGTAGGGTTTCTGGCTTTTTGAAAAATTTTAAGTAGTTTTGGGCTTGTCGGGCCTTGTAATTTTGGGTTTCTTTTATTTTTGGGCTTGTAAGATTTGAACTGTTAATTATTATTTATTATTTATTTGGTTTGGGCCCGGGCAAAAATTGGCCATTACAGTATCAATAAGCTAAATCCATACTTCAAGTTATTTCATACCATAAATAAACTCGAATGCTCAATAAACCTATTAGACAAGCAGCTTTACATCTCTTACAACCAACTATAACATCCCGATTTTGGTTCTAGTCAGAACAGTGGTTTCGGGACAACGATCCGACGTAGTAAAATTTATTTTTATTATATTTTTATGGTCTACAATTTTATGGAATGATTTCGTGAAAATTTCGTTCGAAAATTTTAACGTTTGGGCACTCAATTTAGTAAAGGGAACTAAATTGCAAAAAGTGCAAAATTTGAGTTCTATATGTTAGAGGCGTCTAATTACTATGAGATTTTAAATTGAAGGTCTGTAACACCCCAAACTCAGCCTAGACATTATGGCCGTATCTGGCAATGTCACACAATAGTGTTTTTGAAACCTCGTTGTTACGATGAAAACATTCAATGTTATTATCTTTAGTAAACCTTTGTTAGAACTTAGGAAGTCGTCTTTATTCATTTAAAACATTTTTTTTGAAACATCCCTTTTTGCGGAAGCTTTAATAAAACAGTCTAGGTGATCATGCGTTTAGAAAATACTTTAACTTTTTGAAAACCGAATTTCCTACGACCAGCAGATATAAATCCATAAAGTAAAATAAATAAATAAAAACCCAAATTTAAAACCAAAGTCCCAGAGAGTCCTTAAATTACAACCCAAATAATCAATAATAATCAAATCATAAACCGTAAATTGAAAACCATGAAGTCCAAAAATTACTGTGGTCACCGTTGAGTCTTCCATCGCACCGGTCCATCTAAGTCTGAGGATTACCTGTGCACATTAATCAAAAAGGGTGAGGTTACGTAAACTCAGTGTGTAATCCTGCAGAAACAAACAAACAATCAGTATTCATAGTGCACAGTTGAACAGTCTTGGGCCTAAGCTCTTTTCAGTATCAGTGACAGTTTGGGTCTTAGCCCATCTCAGTACAGTGTCAAAAATGCAGTAGGGCCTTAGCCATCACAGTATCAGTAGCAATAATAGTTATGCAGTAGCAAAATCCTACCCAACCAGCCTCTACACACCATCTTCGTCCAACCCTACACTCCATGTGGGGATATAATCAACCCACCCATCCCTACACTCCAAGTAGTACCGAATGCGGCACAATACAGTAGTTTGCAGCTGAGCTGCCAGTGAATTAGGCTTAAAGCCTTTCAGTACACTTCCTCCGAATAACAACCCCAACCCAATGCAATGCAACACACAATAGATGACATTCTTTTATGCAATTTCAATACATATATATTCAGTTCAAATATTAACATGCACAGTACAGATATTATTCAGTCAATTTCACACATTTAGGGGTCTAAGTAGCTCTTACCGACCCTACAGTAGGTTCACAGTCGACTTGGGCGACTCGTGCAACCTTAAAAACATTTCGGTAAAAATGGGCCCACACGCCCATGTGATCTGCCCATGTAAGGCCACACGGGTCGGCCCAAATTGGCCTTGGCCGTGTGATCCATTTTTAAAGTAACCCATGCTAGCTCAATACTCATATATGTTTTCACTATTTACTTATATGTTCATTCAAAGCTATCTACTTGAGTCATTATCACTAAATTATTTATATCTTGAGCTACAGAATTCCAAATTAAGATCCGCTTGATGTTTTTGAAACTAGACTCAAATACCTTTCTACCATAAAATTTTCAGAATTTATAGTTTATCAAATAAGTACAGTAAAATCTTTAAATTTATCTTTATTCTACTGTTTGACAGCTTCATCCTTTCCTTACTAAAAATTATTTATCTCTTAGTACAGAATTTAGATGATGTTTCCGTTTGTTTCTTTTGAAAATATACTCATCAATGATTTAAAAATATAAATTTAAGCTCCTAATTATTTTTTTACAATTTTTTATGATTTTCCTAAATCAGAAAAGGGAACCTGAAATCATTTTGACCTTGTCTCACAAAATTTATTATATCTCATGATTTACAATTCCACTGCTTACACTATTTCTTCCATGAAAAACTAGGCTCAATAAAATTTAATTTCATATTTTATTCAACCAACTCAATTCCTACTATTTTTGATGATTTTTAAAATTTAGACTACTGCTGCTGTCCAAAACTATTTTAGTGCAAAATGTTGATTTCCAAGTTTATAACACCCTTATTTCCTTTCTCTACAATTTTTCGCATCATTTTCTCTTATTTCTCGACAGCAAGCAATTTCAGCTTTTCACTGAATCCCGTTTTCTGCGTTTCGGGTACACACCTGGTATCATTTCTGATGCATAAGCACTCCTAAGCCTCCAAAACCTAAAAATCGACCAACATATCTCCAGATTAATCACTTAATTCGTTTTTAATCAACCAATTTTGGAAGGAACTCGACTAAAAACCGAGCAGAACCCTTACCTAGCTTGAGTAACCACGACTTCGCACAATCACAGCGTTGATTCAAAACCACCAACCCTTTGATTAACTCCTAAACACCAAAAAGGAACCCCCCTTTTAGAGATTAACCAAGAACAATTAATAATAGACAAAATCGTTACTTACCGAACACGCAAAACCAACGATGAGCAACCGAATCAATTGGAAAAAAAAGAAGAAGAAAGAAACGGAAGGGGAAAAATAATTGAAATTTCGGCAGCAACTAGGGGAAAGAATCGACAGAGGAGGGAAAAAAGAAGAAGAAGAAAACGCCAGAAAAAGTTTGGGGAATCGGAAAGAAAACCGAAACTCTACTTCTTTCTCTTTTTTTTTTTTTTGCAACAAAAAGATAATCAGATTATTGTCTGATAACCTCTCTCTAAGTATCTCCTAAAATCACTCTCTATTAACCCACTAAAACACAACTACTTAGAATTTTGCCCCAACACAACTCTTAGCCGAAATTGGAGCAAAAATACTATCTCCACGCCATCACATAGAATTGAACACAGGACCTCCAACACTCCAACACTCCAGTTAACCACCAGACCAGCAGGCCCATTCTGATATAAACTTACCAACAATTAAACTTAAGCCCTTTGCACAAAGTTAAGGCTTTATTTATAAAAATACCAAGATTTGCCCAAGTAAGGCTTGAACTTGGGACCTCACACACACACACCCAGAACACATAACCACTGAAGCAGATAGACATTGTGTGTCACACATACATGAAATCGAAAATTAAAATTTTGGGGCGTTACAAGGTCCTTAGATGGTAATTAGACCATTGGTTAAGTTAATGGACAAAAATAGACATGAAGTAAGAGAATTTTTATATTTTAAGTTAGGGGCATTTTGGTTATTTGGCTAATTGAATGAATTAATAAGTAAAATAAAGGCCAAATTTAGTTCACCTTCTTCATGCTAGTGTCGAAATTTTAAGGGTGTTCATATCTAGGGTTTGGTCATCTTTCAAGCTCAATTGTAAGTCCGTTCTTGCTCCGTTTTTAATGCTCTTTACATTTTAGAAATCGTTGTAACCTGATCTATCTATTTCTACCACTAATTTAAGAAATAATCAGGGTCTAGGGTTTGACCCATGTTAGATATTTGTGTATTTTGATGTTTAATGGTAGATTATGCAAATTTGATGTTGGATAAACAACTTTTACTAAGTGATTTTCGATAAAAATGTAAAAAATGACCTATTTGTAAAAGTTATAAAATATGTAATAAAAGTGTGATTTAATGGAAATTGTGGGCTGTTATGGGAATGAAAATGGTTCGGCTAGGCTTGTGTATTAAAGAAATTGAATGCGTTTCATTTTACGAGCCTAGGGACTAGATTGTAAAATGTCAAAAGTTTAGGGGCAAAAATGTAATTTTTCCATAATGTGATTTTTGGAATGAATTGAATAATGTGAGTATTAAATGAGTTAAATTTGTTATTATAGATCAAGAAAAACGAGGTCCGGATCTAGATAGGGGGAAATAAATTGTTTGACGATTAGGTCAAATTCTACTATTTTTGTACCGAGGTAAGTTCATATGTAAATAATGCATTGTTATATTTATGTTTTAAATGCTTTAAACTTGTATAAATTGTGATTGACTCTATGGAAGTATTCGTTAAAGTTTCGACAAGCGAGAAATCCCGGTTGAACTTTAGGAATAGAATAGGATACAAATGACATGTCACTAGGAACCCATGTGTATATGCGATTATGTGATCCGGGTGGTAGTCTCGTACGTCCTACCAGTGGTTGGGTAGTCCGACATGTGTTGTGGATACCAGACAGCTTGTGTGAGCAGCACTGCGTAGCTATGTCCTGACTGACAGCTTGTATGAGCAGGTCCGTGAATAGCTCGAAACCGAGCCTATTTGTGTTATGAGTTATGAAGTAGCTTTGGCTACATATATGGCACTTATGTGCAAGACTTCCGAGTATCCGTTAATATTTCGAGTGTTCAACAGGAATGTCAAAGTTGTGAAAGGATATGGTTATGTTGCGAGTTGGTACAGGTATGTACGTAAAACTCATAATTACTAAGCTCGATGTATGATGAAACCTTGGTAAGGTTATGATTGAGTAAGTTATGACTATAAGATTTTAATAACATTCATGCCAATTTTCATCATGATAATTTGTATGTTAAATGTGTGGTTATGATGCTTCTAATTTTCATCATGTCTTATTGTGTCACCAAGCTAGCTCGGGGTTCGGAGATCGTTGGAGATCCACTCACACTATCAACAATTATTTTGGTACCAATGAGTTTAACATTTTGAGTTATGACATGTATAGGGGACTTGGTCGTTTTGTTATGTGTCATAATTGATTTGGCCAAATGTGTTGGCTTATATTGGTTGAAAGTTCATTTTGTAAATGGCCATTGAAATTGGCTAATGTTGGTATAAATGTAATATCCCGAAATAGGGGTTAATTTTTTTTATTAAATTATTTTGCATAAGTGTGGTCATTATGGTGATGATTGAGGTATTTTAGGTGCTAGTTATAAGCTAAGGGAAGGTCTGAGCTATAGGAGAAAATTTGGTTTCTAGTATTAATTAAAGGGGGCTAGGCGAAGGAGGCCTTAAGGAAAATTTTGGGAACTCTTGGACATAAGAATCACCTTGGTAAAGTGGCGGTGATGCGCCATTTAAGGGCCTGGAAATGACGCCTGGGCAAGGGCCTTGGTTCGAGTCTTGGGGGCAGCATAAGCGTGTTTTATTTTTGCAAAATTGGCGTTAAGGGAGAAGAAGGTCTTAAAAAGAAATATTGGGAGTTTATGACGCAAAGGAGCTAGCAGCAAAGTGGCTGGTAGCGTGTGGTGTTTCCAGTAGGTCTCATGTTCGAAACTCGGGGGCAGCAATGGGTGGCTTTTATTTTGCTTTTGCACCAAGGTAAAAAGGGGAAGCTAGGCAAGGAAGTCTTAAGAAAATTTGTAAGGGATTTATGCTATAAGAATCACCCTGGAAAAGTGGCTGCCAGGCGCCACTTAAGGCCTGGGAAGGACGCTTGGTGCAGGTCTGGAGTTCGAGTTGCGTGGGAAGCAATATTTTGGTATTTTATTTTTATGCATGCTGGCGTGAAGGGGGAGAGAGCTAGTTGGACGGCACATGGACTCTCATATAGTTAGGGATAAAGCTTGCTCTATTTTTTTTTTAATTTTCGACTGGAAGAGTGGGATAAGAATGGTTTTATTTTATTTATTTTTAATAAGAAGATAAGGGATATGGTGATGGGTTATTTTATTTTATTTGTTAAAGAGATAAGAGAATATATAGGAATTTGATATGGGATAAGTGAGGTGATAAATTATTGTTTTATGAAGAAGTGATTAAGAAATATTATAAGGTGATAAGATAAGAGAATTAGGTGGAGATTAGTAAGGGGTTTAGGTAGTGGCCGATTATGGATCTCTTATGGGTGGTAAAATTCGGTCATGTAAGGGGGGATTAAGTGCCGAAAATTAGTGTTCATCTTTTAGTCTCTCTTGCCGAATTTTGAAGTCAAGAAAATCCTCTCTTTTCCTCACTTATTTTTGCCAAGGCCGAAACTCCACCATTCTTTCACCATTGCCGATTTCATCCAACCCTCTTCCATACTCTTTTTCTTTCTCTCAAACGTCAACTCTACATTATTGTTTGGAGGCCGAATATTCCAACTTCATTTGGAAAGCCATAGCCGAATATTGTAGTCCTCTCTACCCTTTTCTTTTCTTGAAACCTTGAAGCCGAATCTCCCTCTTTTGGGTGTTGATTGTATCTTTTTGTTGGAACCGAATCATTCGTTGAGTTCTAAAAGTCGGGATCCATTCTCTTTGAGTCTTCGCAAGCAACGATAGTGGTAAGTAATCTTTCCTTAGTAATCGGTTTTATTTTCTTCTCATGGGTGTGCCGAAATCAAGTGTGTAGTCTTTGGTTTTGGAGTTAGCCGAATATTCATAGGCTATAATGTGGTGCTTCTTTTGTATGTGCCAACGTTAGGGAGCATTAAAGGAGTTTCGGGATTTGGAGCACTCAAGGTAAGCTATGAATACCATTCGGCCATAAGCTATATTATTATGATCTAATGTTAGATTAGATCTAACATGGGTATATAGGGATTTCGACATTACTAAAGAAGTAAGGATCCAATTCGAGATTTACGAATCATAAGGGCCAGTCGACAATAATATACAAGGATTCCGGGATTTAGATCACAAGGTAATATGCATAAGTACAATCGGCCCAGGGCCTATTTTGGTTTAGATCTATTCTTTATTTTGTTTAAAAAAGCCGAAACTAATCATCTAGGTGATTATAGTGCCTAGCCGATTGAAGGAAGGAATAACACAAGTTTCAGGATTTGCTTATAGTCAATTCGACAAGCAAGGTAAGGATTTAAGTGTGTTAATCCTTCGGGATTTAGTAGTATAGTCGAATAAACTCTTGTTTAAATTTTTAAGTGATGACCGAATGTAGGGACTAAGGATCTAAGGCTTTAGATCGGATTTTCGAGATTTAAGTGAACCGCTAAGCGTATCAGATGTGTACCCTACCCTAAGTTTTAATATGTTCATGGCTATGTTTTAAATTAAATGTGTTATTAAGAATGTGAAAATATGGTTAAAGTACCATGCAATGGTACAAAAGTACTCAGGTACGTTTCCTACTCCTACTAGGATTATGAATATATGTTATATATAACATGTGAAAAGTGATAAGAATGTGAATTAAGGCATGATGTGCATTATATGTATGATATGGGGCATTTGGGTTATATGAAAGGGGAAGTGAATGTGGTGACCTAAGACCACGATATCTGAATGTGGTGACCTAAGACCACGATACCTGAATGTGGTGATCTAAGACCACGATATCTGAATATGGTGACTCCTGTCACAATTATTTTATCTGGTGGCTATGCCACGAATTTTATAAGGGCGATGAGCACGTCGACTGCAGCGACTGCCTTCGATGGTGTGTAGCGGATGGAGGGTTGACTTAGTAGTCCCCACGGTGTACAGGTTGGTACGGGTGATGTATAGCGAATGGCATCTAGGCTTGGGTTCGGGTTTGCATCATTATCTTTATTTTTTATGTGAATGTGATATTTATGATATGCCTGAATTTGTTTGGATTTAGTATTGGTTACACATTGAGTCTGTTGACTCACCCCGTTGTGGGAACATTTTTCAGGTGATGAACAGTGATAGACCGGGTCGGCAGGAGCTTAGCGGTGGCCATTCTCGTCAAGAAATTCGTTTTATGTGGACTTTTTATTTAAGTGCTCTGAACTTTTATTTTGGGTTTTAATTTGATGTAATAAGGCCATAGTGAACTATTTTATTTCTGTTTTATTTACTATGTTACGAAATTTTAATTATTAAAATTAAGTCAATTTAATTTAAAATAAACTCTAAATATTTTGTCACCTAAAATAAATGGGTTTTCAATATAAAATAAACTCGTTTTCAACTCAAGCCCAACCCAAAACAATTTTTCTTTCAAAACACACAAGTTTTCCTAAGTAACAAAAGAATTTTGAACCGGTTTACATCGAGGAACATACCAGATCCGGTCAAGGCTCGTGGGCCGGGTTTGGGGTGTTTCAATTTGGAATCAGAGCCAGGTTTTAAACTCTCTGCCTGGGGTTTAAAGCCCACCATGTTTTGAAATTTAGGCCCAAAATGAATTTGTGAAAATTTTATGAAACTAAGCAGGCTTTTCTGGCATGGCACCTAAGTCTCCGACCCGAAGTCCACCAGGTAAGTACCCCTATCCTTTGTGTGATTTATAATATGAATTGTAGAAGGGTAGGAATGGAACGTAGATTAGAAAATTAAGTACTTGAACCCTAGGACTAGTTTACCCCAACTATTACATAAGACTTAAATGCTTAATAAAACAAACCTGTGTCTAAGTCGCCGAGTTAGGGTGCGGCAACCATTGTGCGCATGTCTAGGATTGGATCCAGAAGAGCCTGGTATTTAAGCAGTCCTAGTGACTCACCTCCTCTTCGCAGGAATCCTACCTGGTGCGTAGCTTCGGTTCACCCTAACCAAGAGGACTCAGTCACAGGCTAAACCCAATAACTAAAACCCGAAAGGGATTAGCCACATTTTTATGGAAACCCTAGTTTTAAAACTTTTAAAAATTATCCTTTTAAATTGCCAACACGATTTTATAAAATTTTCTGAAATATTCTTGACTTACAAAAAAATTACTAAATTACCCCTAGTTGTAAAATTATAAAAATGCCCTTGGTTTAGAAAATGTCCAAACTACCCACGGTTTAATTAAAATTTCCCTATTTTATAAAATATTCAAAAACTCTACTTCTGCGAAATATTAAAATACTCCAACTTGGAAAATTTACGAAATTACCCCTGGTTTACCACAATTACCAAAATGACCCTGATTTTCAAAATTTTTGCAACATCATCGATTTGGAAAATAAATTCTCAAAAAGAACCCTCAAGTTTTGCAAATTTTGAAATACCCTTGATTTATTAAGATTTATAAATTTACCCTGGTTAATTACCGAAATACCCCTGTAATTTCAAAATTTCCGAAATACTCCCGGGATCTCAAAAAATTACCAAAATACCCTTATTGATAAAATCCACAAGGAACCTTATTTTGAAAAAAAATTACAAAAATACCCCTGTAGGGCAAATTACGAAAATACCCCTGGGTAGTGGAAAAACAACAACAATGAAAACTACAACATTTCTCTGAATGAACGAAAGTTCATAATTGATTGATGAATGTATGAATGTAAAGACTGTGTGCATGTATGAATACGAAAGAATCACTCCTAAAATTCTCTTCATAAAACTTCTTCGCGGATAATCAGTGAAACAAGGACTAAATCCATAAAATTTCTTAATCAGATTAAAGCGCAGTCGTTAGAAATGAGTTCTAGAGGACGTGGTCGTCGTGGACGTGGTCGAGGAAGAATGACTGTGTCGGAACCCGTTAGATCGGGTCAAGGATCTGATAATGAGATACCACCGCCACCACCACCCCCAGCTGTTGGTGTTGAGCAGCAAGCTCAGACGGGGGATGACGCTGTGTCGCAAGCTGTGCTGCGAGTTTTGGAAATGGTGGCTGGAGCAGGTGGAAATATGGGAGCTCAGAAATCTGTGCCCGAACGACTCCGAGCCAATGAGGCTGAGATGTTTCGTGGAGTATCTGGTGTAGCACCCAGTACAGCTGAATATTGGTTGGAAGCAACCGAGCGCATTATGGATGAGCTCGATCTGACCCCTGAGGAGAAGTTGAAAGGAATGGTGGCATTGCTACGCGATGAAGCGTATCAGTGGTGGCTCACAGTACGGGATGGAGCCACAGCTGAGGATCTGACCTGGGATTATGTTAAGGCGGCATATCAGAAAAAGTATGTCGGCACACGGTATACTGATGAGCAAAGGAAGGCTTTTCTGGGGCTGGTTCAAGGGAACAAGTCCGTGACGGAGTATGAAGCTGAATTTCTGAGGTTGAGCCGATATGCTCGAGGAGTAGTAGCTACGGAGCATGAGCAGTGCGTCCGATTTGAGGATGGATTAAGGGATGATTTGAGGTTGTTAATAGCACCACATCAGGAACGGGAGTTTTCTGCCTTAGTAGAAAAAGCTAAGGTAGCTGAAGGGATTAAGGATTCTGCAGGGCAGAACACTGATCGGAACAGGCCAAAAAGAGGTTTTGAATCGTCTGGATCATCTGAGAATAAGAGGCCTAGAGTTGATGGGCCGCGAGGTCAGCAAGCTGGTACTGGAGGGCAATATCGTACCTGTGATCAGTGTGGGAAGAAACACTTAGGAGAGTGTTGGAAAAAGACTGGAGGATGCTTTAGGTGTGGGTCCAAGGACCACATGATTAAGGATTGTCTTATAAGGCCAGACGGAAATCGACCAGTGACTCAGAATGTTAATCAGGCTGGTAGAGGTGGTCAGCAGCCTCAGCGAGGTCATGGTTCGAATGGCCGAGGAAATGGCGCTGGAAGAGGACGGGGAGCACCAAGCGGAGGTGCTGAAGGTTCAGATGCAAGGCAGCCAAGGTTGGTTTATGCAGTTGGCCGTCGCGAGGAGGAAGATGTGCCAGATGTGACAACGGGTATGTTCCTTAATTCTGGAATACCTTAATTGCCTTGTTCGTTGTAAAGTCAGTTCGTTCTTATGTTGCTAGTAAGGTGTATGGAACCTTGATTGTGAACTAAGAGAATGTGCCTAGAAAGTATGATAGTTTCTTAAGATCAGAGTGCACAGCAGTAGCGTAGTGTGGTGAGCTAGGAAGTACGACTGTTCGTTAGTAAGTAATTTCGAGGACGAAATTATTTTTAAGGAAGGTAGAATTGTAATATCCCGAAATAGGGGTTAATTTTTTTATTAAATTATTTTGCATAAGTGTGGTCATTATGGTGATGATTGAGGTATTTTAGGTGCTAGTTATAAGCTAAAGGAAGGTATGAGCTATAGGAGAAAATTTGGTTTCTAGTATTAATTAAAGGGGGCTAGGCGAAGGAGGCCTTAAGGAAAATTTTGGGAACTCTTGGATATAAGAATCACCTTGGTAAAGTGGCGGTGATGCGCCATTTAAGGGCCTAGAAATGACGCCTGGGCAAGGGCCTTGGTTCGAGTCTTGGGGGCAGCATAAGCGTGTTTTATTTTTGCAAAATTGGCGTTAAGGGAGAAGAAGGTCTTAAAAAGAAATATTGGGAGTTTATGATGCAAAGGAGCTAGCAGCAAAGTGGCTGGTAGCGTGTGGTGTTTCCAGCAGGTCTCGTGTTCGAAACTCGGGGGCAGCAATGGGTGGCTTTTATTTTGCTTTTGCGCCAAGGTAAAAAAGGGAAGCTAGGCAAGGAAGTCTTAAGAAAATTTGTAAGGGATTTATGCCATAAGAATCACCCTGGTAAAGTGGCTGCCAGGCGCCACTTAAGGCCTGGGAAGGACGCTTAGTGCAGGTCTGGAGTTCGAGTTGCGTGGGAAGCAATATTTTGGTATTTTATTTTTATGCATGCTGGCGTGAAGGGAGAGAGAGCTAGTGGGACGGCACATGGACTCTCATATAGTTGAGGATAAATCTTGCTCTATTTTTTTTTAATTTTCGGCTGGAAGAGTGGGATAAGAATGGTTTTATTTTATTTATTTTTAATAAGAAGATAAGGGATATGGTGATGGGTTATTTTATTTTATTTGTTAAAGAGATAAGAGAATATATAGGAATTTGATATGGGATAAGTGAGGTGATAAATTATTGTTTTATGAAAAGGTGATTAAGAAATATTATAAGGTGATAAGATAAGAAAATTAGGTGGAGATTAGTAAGGGGTTTAGGTAGTGGCCGATTATGGATCTCTTATGGGTGGTAAAATTCGGTCATGTAAGGGGGGATTAAGTGCCGAAAATTAGTGTTCATCTTTTAGTCTCTCTTGCCGAATTTTGAAGTCAAGAAAATCCTCTCTTTTCCTCACTTATTTTTTGCTAAGGCCGAAACTCCACCATTCTTTCACCATTGCCGATTTCATCCAACCCTCTTCCATACTCTTTTTCTTTCTCTCAAACGTCAACTCTACATTATTGTTTGGAGGCCGAATATTCCAACTTCATTTGGAAAGCCATAGCCGAATATTGTAGCCCTCTCTACCCTTTTCTTTTCCTGAAACCTTGAAGCCGAATCTCCCTCTTTTGGGTGTCGATTGTATCTTTTTGTTGGAACCAAATCATTTGTTGAGTTCTAAAAGCCGGGATCCATTCTCTTTGAGTCTTCGCAAGCAACGATAGTGGTAAGTAATCTTTCCTTAGTAATCGGTTTTATTTTCTTCTCATGGGTGTGCCGAAATCAAGTGTGTAGTCTTTGGTTTTGGAGTTAGCCGAATATTCATAGGCTATAATGTGGTGCTTCTTTTGTATGTGCCAACGTTAGAGAGCATTAAAGGAGTTTCAGGATTTGGAGCACTAAAGGTAAGCTATGAATACCATTCGGCCATAAGCTATGTTATTATGATCTAATGTTATCTCCCTGAAGATATAACGAAACGGTGAAGTGGATCAAAGCAACGAGTTACAGTGGAGTTTGAAGCTGTTTGAAGAAGACGAGGACCAACGAGCCAAGGCTTGGCCAAGACCGGGCAAAATTGGTTCTTCTATTGTCTTTGCTTTATTATCGTTTCACGACAATGAGCAAAGAGGGGCAGCTGTAAGCACCAATTTTAGCCCGGGTTCCTTAACCCAGGGCCCAAAACCAAGCAAAAATTAAAAATAGGCCCAATTACAAAATGGCCCAATTTACAACAGGCCCAAAGCAGTTAAATTTTTTTCAAAGAGCCTAGGGTTTCTGGAACCCTAGGCGCCGCACTCGTCTGCCACCACCATCAGTGCACCATCGCCCCTCCACGTCCCATTGTCTGCCACAACCTGCAAAAGGGAAACACCAACAGACAACAATGGCGGAAAACAGGGAAAATTAGTGTAATATTTCTTTTTTTTTTCGGTTATAAATATAGGAGAGAACGATGTAAACAGGAATCTTTTTTTTGGGCAATCAATCAAAAAAAGACACAAAAACAGATTCTAAAAAAGATAACAGTAGAGAAAAGGAAAGTAAAAAAAAAACAAAAACAATAATAGCAAGAAATCAAGCGCGAGAGAAAATCGACAGTACGAATCGGATTTGTGATATTCGAAGGTATATTTTTTATATATTTCGAATCTTTTTTTTTTCTTTTCCTTTTATCCACAATATATATATATACATATAAAGATTGTAAATAAAAAATAAATAAAAAAAGGGGCTTACTTCTGCGAGTTCCGGCCACCATGTACGGTGGCCGGCGGCGACGATCGCCAGACGGGGCCCTCGCCGGAGGAAGAAACCTGCAGAGAGAAAATGAAAGAGGATTAGTTTTTTTTTTTAAGAGAAGTGAAGAAATGATTTTGTTGCAAAAATTTTGGGCTTAAATAGCCCCGATTAAACGGCGCCGTTTCAGCAAAGGGGGATCCGCGCGTTGACCCGGATACGACTCAGGATCAGCGCATCCCCCTTCGAGGGGATAATTGCGCCCCAAGTCCTTCGGCGCTTCACCCTCTTTCAATTGAGTTCTTTTAATGTTTTCGAATTTGCCCAACATGTTTCATTCTATTCCAATTTAACCCTGCGCAAAACGCAGCGCATAGGGCGTAGGGATAATTTCCCGAATGGTCCCTCCGCTTTTTCGTGTCTGTGCAATCAAGTCTTTTATTTTCTCGATTTCGGCCCAATAATTTTCCATGACTTCAAATTAAGTCCCCCCCAGCGCACCGTTTCAATAAAAGGATTTATTGCTACTTTGGACCCTCCAGGTTTCGCGCGCGTCACAAATAAGCCCTTTTTCTTTCATTTTATTTCGAATTAACCCCCAAATCCCATTTTTTAAATGCAATTCGGTCCCTTTTTAGTCATTTTGTAATCTTCTTAGTCTTTTTATTATATTATTATTATATTATTATTATCATATTACTATTATAGTGTATATATTTTCTATTATGGTTATTATTATTATTATTATGTTACTATCTTTACTATCATACTATTATAATTATATTTTTATCATTACTATATTTATATTAATATATTGTATATATTTCGTGCCCTTATTGTTATTATTATATTTACTATTATTATTATTATTTTAGTATTTTACTATTGTTATTACTATTATTATCTTGTACATATTTTGTATTATTATTACTATTACTATTATTGTTGTTGTTATAAGTATTACTACTATCATAATTATTATTATTATACTTATTACTATTATTATTATCATTATTATTATTATTATTATTATTATTATTATTATTATTATTATTATTATTATTATTATTATTATTACATTTGCTACACTATTGTTATTATTGTATATATTATCGTCACTATCATTACTAATATTTTTATTTTCATTTATCGTTATTATTTTTATCTTTTTACTTTTGTTTCATTATTGCATCTTCTTATTATCATGTTTTGCTAAGTTTCTTGCTTCCGTCGTTTCATCGCAATTCAATATTTTATCTTTTATTATTTTTCCTTTTTTTGTTTATTCATGAAGAACGGGTTTTCATAAAGGTAACTCGTGAGTTTGGAAATTCAAAGAGATCGTGCCCAATCGTGCTGGGTGTGATTTTCTATTTGACCAAATGAACGAACATCCTTTCAAAATTGCAATGCATGTGTTTGGAGAATTTTGGAGATGATCTTGAATTCAAGGATTTGGATTATCATGTCCAATCGTGCTGGATGTGAGACTCTATTCCTTCGAAACAAGGGAAACTCGATATTCGATCAAGTTGTTTAAAATCACAAAAAAATAGAATAAAATTTCAAAATCTTTTTCAAGCTTTGCGACATTAGGACATTGATTAATCAATTTGGTACCAATTTTGGGCGTTGCGAGGGTGCTAATCCTTCCTCGTATGTAACCGACTCCCGAACCTATTTTCTCTAGTATTCGTAGACCAAAATACACCGTTTTAGTAAACTGAAACGTTTTATTAAAACAAAGGTGACCCGATCACACCTAATAAAAGGTCGGTGGCGACTCCCGTTTTATTCATTTTCAAAACCCAAGTTCGACACCCGTTTTCGTCAAAAAAATGGTTACGACAGCTTGGCGACTCCACTGGGGACCTAAGAGAGTCAGGCCGTAAAATTGATTATTCTTTGTCCTTTTGTCAAAATTTGGAAAATCATTTTGGAAAATCATGTTTCTTTCGATGCATTTTGCTGGTGCTATGATTGCAATAATGTCGAGTCTCGTAGGATGTCTCCGCATTCATATTTGCATGACCGTTGTGGTCACACCCTTAAGTGGGAGCGAGAAGCTATGCTTTCGTGAGGTTTTCACCTCCGCATGGGCTAGGGGACCGCTTCCGGAATACATCCGTACCTATGGTTTCGTGAGGTTTTCACCTCCGCATGGCCATTGGGAAATGTATTCCGCTGAACTGAACTTGATCCGTATGAGCCTATAATGGGTGAGGATTGAGGAATCTGCTGGTTCGGGTACCTTTCTTTTAGAACTAAGCCACATATAGCGAACCTTAAGGGCCCACCGTAAGTAGAGCTATGCTAAATCTTAGAGGTTACCTGTATAGTGGTTTAACGTCCTTTTACTCGTTTTGGTTGCTGTTATTCAAAACTAACTTGTTTATTTTGGCCATATTTGCATGTCATTTCACATAAAAAGGTGTCGATTTCCGTTTGGTTACTAAGATAGAAGCTTGTTATGGGGGATGAATTCCTTGATAAAGTAGAGGATAACGCGGCCGTCCGTATATGGTCAGAGAAGATACAACTCGAGAAAGGGGATAGTCTAGCCGAGGAATATACATCGGAGTTGGGGGACTTCACTCGCATCAGTATAACATAGAATGAGCTCCAAGAATTAAGAGATATGTGGGCTCATTGGGATGAGGGGACTAAGCAGCTTTTCTACCTTAATTATGGCGATCTACCCTATTTGCTTGACATCAGAGTGGATAAACATTTGTTTCGGGCCATAACCCAATATTGGAATCCCGCATATAGCTGCTTCACATTCGGGAAAGTGGACTTGGTACCTACCATAGAAGAATACACGGCTTTACTTCGTAATCGAAGGGCTCAGGTCGATAAAGTCTACTTTAGGGCCGGCAATGCACCAACTTTTGTAAAGAAACTAATGAGCATCACTGGAATGAGTGAACAATGGGTCACGGCACATGTTCAGCAGAAAGGCGAAGGGAAATGCATTCCGTGGGTGAACTTAAGGGACTTGATAGTGGCACATCCAGATGCTAAGAGGAAGGTTGACATCTTCGCCTTAAGTATTTACGGCCTGGTAATTTTCCCAAGAGCTTTGAGGCATGTGGATGAAGCAGTTGTTGACTTATTTGATCATCTTGACAAAGGAGTTACGCCAATACCAGCCATTCTTGCCGAAACGTTTATATCTTTAAATGCGTGCCGGAGAGCAGGCGAGGGTAGATTCATGGGATGTGCGCAACTATTGCTAGTTTGGTTCCATAGCCATTTCTGGAAGATACATAGAGCTTCTTGTCGAGTTCACTATGAAAATTATTCCCCATTAAAGGAGTTGGCAGGTAAGCCCAAGAGAGACGACATATCAGAGGAAAATTGGATCGCACTCCTTCAAAATCTCTAAGAAAAAGACATTGAATGGAGAGCTCCTTGGTTCGTTCTTGATGAAATTCTCTACCGCTGTGGAAGTTATGATTGGGTTCCTCTGCTAGGAATTTGGGGAGCCATTGGGTATGCTCCTTTGCTTGTGATAAGGCAATACAATTCAAGACAGTTTATACCGACGACTTATGGCCTAGCTCAGTTCGAATTTTCGTACAAAGGGAATAATTCTAAGAAGAAGGTTCGGGAGATTGCTGATGCTTGGAAACAAATTTGCCGAATGAAAAGAATTACTGTAGGTCCGATGGTAACCCTCGAATATAATGCCTGGCGGAGTAGGAGAATAAACGATAATGTCCCTAAACCGACACACGATAGTACTCAACCAATAGAGAAATACTTACAAGTAGTCCCTTCCGAGGCGGAGATTATGAAGCAAGACTTTGAAAGTAAAAATTCAGAGTTGGAAAAGAGGATAGAGCGACTAGAAGAAGAAAAGATGCATTTGATGTTGGATATTGATGTCCAAAACTCGGAGGCTGAGAAATTGAAGAAAGGAAAAAGGAAGGCCGAAGAAGATTTGGAGAGCCTGAAGACTGATTATAGAAAGCTGCGTCTATCGATGAAGACTGCCGGGTTGGGTAAAACTTCAGAACAATGGCGTCAAGAAATTCGAGAAGAGAAAGCCAAGGTTGATCAGTGGAGGGAAAAGTTCCAAGAGGTTCAAGCACAAAGGGATGCTCTAAAGAAGACTGCAAGTGAGAACCAAAGAGAGAATACGACACTGAAAGCTCGATTAATAGAACAAGAAAAGACATTTAGCCGAAGACGTGACTCTATGGCGAAGCTAGAATCAAGCCTAAACCAGATTGAAGAGTTAAAAGGGAAGTTAGTAGAGCTCGAAATGGCACTGGAAAATAGTGAGTTCCGGTTCCAACAATCTCAGAATCAGGTCAGAGAAAGGGATTACGTCATGGGTGAAGCAGTAACGCAGATACGAGAAGTGGCTGAACATCTACAATCCTTAGCGGTCCAAGCCGATGTATTAAGTATAATGTATGAATCAAAGTCAGACCGGGGTCGAGAGTTAGCCTCGCTTCCTGAGAAAGTTAAAACTCTGGGCGTAAGGGCTAGGTCGCATATGTGACTCTGTTTTATGTAAAGGATTTTGTCTTTTAAATAAGCTTTCTATAAGAAATTGAATGAGAATCGACACCTTTTTGCATTCATACCATGCATTTGCATTGCATTCCATACAACAGCATCATATTGCCCCAATCATCCACTAAGACCAAAATCGTATAACTTACAGTTCAACATTACGGATCCGGAATCGCGTCACCCTTATAGGACCCGACTAAGAACTAGAGCCATGGATGCTGAACTCAATGAAATGATCGAAAGAATGGAAAGAATCCAAGGACAGTTGCAAGAGCAATTGGCCCAGTCGCAACAAGAAACAAGGGACCTAATGGTGAAATCCAGGGAAGAATCACTTGAGCACAAGGACCAAATGGCCAAGCGAATGGAGATGGTGACGACCCTGGTCAAAGGAAAAGGACCTGTGCAGAGTCTTGATATTACAGAACCCCATTCGAGAGTCAATCAGAGTCCACTCCATCCCCCAGGATTTACTCCACTCCATGGAGTTTGGCCTCAAAGGGAATTTACGGGCCCAGAACAACCACCTGTACCACCACCTGCCCATCTAGGGCAAGGAGTATTCGTAGCAAACCACGGAGCTAACCCTGCTGACCTTATTGTCCCAGATTTGGATGATCCTATGGAACTAGCTAAGTTAAGAATGAAGGATCAGGATGCTCAGGACAAGTACAAGGATCTGGAAGAAAGACTCAGGGCGATAGAGGGAACTAGAGTCTCTTCTGCAATGAGCGCCAAAAAGCTCAGTTTGGTTCCCAGTCTGGTCTTGCCTCCGAAGTTTAAAGCACCAGACTTCGAAAAATATGATGGAACAAGGTGTCCAAAGGCGCATCTTATCATGTTTTGTCAAAAAATGGCTGGTTATGTAGATGAAGACAAGTTGTTGATACACTGCTTTCAAGATAGCTTGATCGGGTCAGCCCTCCGGTGGTATAATCAGCTCGGCAAAGAGAGGATCTAATCATGGGATGACTTAGCTACAGCATTCTGTGAGCAATACAAGCACGTCTCCGACATAGCACCTGATCGACTACCGCTACAGATGATGGAAAAGAAGCCATCAGAGACCTTTAGACAATATGCTCAAAGGTGGAGGGACGTCTCGATTCAAGTAGAACCCCCACTGACCAAAACTGAGATCACAGTTCTTTTTATCAACACTTTAAAAGCGCCATTCTATGACAAGCTGGTAGGAAATGCCACAAAGGACTTCGCGGATGTCGTAATATCCGGAGAACTCATCGAAAACGGCATCAAGAACGGAAGGATGAAAGGGTCCGAAAGCTCGAAAAGGCCAGTAAAGAAGAGAGAGCCTCAAACCCATATGGTAGGGACTGGGAACGCTTCCAATCCGTACCCAATCCAACCACGACCTCAATTCCGCCCACCTCTAAATTTCTATTTTCCTCCTCAGAACCTCTACTATCAAACACCCCCTCCTTACCCTGTCTATGCCGCTGATAACCAAAGACCATTCACCACATCCGCGCCAAATACCACTCCCGCTCAAAGTCAGCCTAAAAATGAACAGAGGCCAACAAGACCCAATCCTGAAAGACCTCAATTCACTCTTATTCCCGTGTCGTACGGAGAACTGTGCCCAAAATTGTTGGAAAAACAATTAATATCCCCGCATTACATGGCACCGTTGAAGCCTCCATACCCAAAGTGGTACGATTCTAATGCTAATTGCATGTATCATGCGGAAAACCAGGGGCATTCTACAGACAATTGTATAGCTTTTAAAAGGAGGGTTCAAGGTCTTATCGATGCGGGGATTTTATGATTTGACGGTACCGGTAATGTGGCTGGAAATCCGCTCCTTAACCATCCCGTAGGGAACATGAGTGTGGTGACACAAGAAGATAGGTGGCAAGCCAAAAGTTGTGTCTCCGAGATAAAGACACCCTTGAGGAAAGTGTGGGAAATAATGACTGAAAAGGGTTTGCTCGGTAGAAGTTTCAAGGAGGAAAGCATGGAAGGTCAAAGTTTTTGCGTTTTTCACGGCATAGAAGGACATCACATCCAATCTTACGAAAAATTCAAAGAATTACTTCAAGGTATGATGAACAATAAGGAGGTTGGGATCTGTAATAAGAAGGAAGAGATCGACGAAAAGGATCTATGTGCTTCCGAAGGTCAATCATCAGGTCCTCCTTATAGTGCTGACTGATCCTTGATAATCTACTACGAAGCAAAGAAGGAAGAGGTGAAACCGAAGATGATAATCAAAATGCCTTCTCCCTTCCCTTACAAGGACAGCAAGACGGTGCCGTGGAAATATGATGTCAGCATTACCATGCTTGAAGCTACGACTGGTGATGTTAGTGAAGTAGGGCATTTCACCTGTAGCGGGAGATGTTATTCTCCCAAGGTGGTTGAACCAAAAAAGAAAGTCGTCGACTCGAGTCAAAAAGGAAAGGCGCCAATGCATGAAGCCGAGGTTGAGGTTGAAATACAATCTAACCAAGAATCTAAAAGGCCCGTGAGTAAGGATGAGGCACATGAATTCTTGAAGTTCATCAAACACAGTGAATATAACATCGTGGAACAGTTGAACAAGCAGCCGGCAAGAATCTCGGTGTTATCCCTGCTATTGAACTCTGAGGCACATCGTAACGCCTTGCTAAAAGTGCTGAATCAAGCTTACGTAGAAAGCAATGTATCCCTAGAAAAGCTTGACAGGTGGGCAAACAACTTAAACGCAGACAATTTCATCTCCTTCAGCGATGATGAAATACCACCAAATGGAAGGGGCTCTGTAAAAGTATTACATATTACGACCTATTGCAAGGGTTACATAGTGCCGAGTGTACTCATCGACAACGGATCCACACTCAATGTCATGCCATTAGCCACGCTTTCCCGGATGCCAGTTGATATGTCCTATCTGAGGCCTTGTCATTCTACAGTAAGAGCATTCGATGGGACACGACGAGAGGTCATGGGGAAGATTGAAATTCCTCTAGATGTGGGCCCGTGTACATATGACGTAGAATTCCAGGTCATGGATATCTCGCCTTCATATAATTGCCTCTTAGGGAGACCTTAGATCCATTCAGCTGGGGCAGTCCCTTCATCTCTCCACCAGAAAGTAAAGTTTGTCATGGATAATCGCTTGATCACAGTTGCTGGTGAGGAAGACATCGTTGCGTCCATCTCTACTGATGCACCCTACATCGAGGTGAACAAAGACGCAGTAGAGTGTTCCTTCCGTTCCTTCGAATTCATCAATGCTACTTTTATCGCTGAAGGAAGCAAAGCCCCACGCCCAAGCTGTCAAGGAATACCAAGATGGGAATCAAGATGACTGTGGGGAAAGGAGCCCGAGCGAGGAAAGGGTTGGGAAAATACCAGCAAGGAATGGCCAGAGCACTAAAACCAATACACCATAAGGCTCGATGGGGTTTAGGATTCAAGCCCGACGCGTGGCAAAGAAGGAAACAGTTACAGAAAGAGCAAGAAAGGAGGATTGCGAGAGCCTCAGGTCGGGAATTGGAATGGGAGCCCATAACGTATCTGCCTTTGTCGAAAACATTTACATCGGCAGGAATTACATACCCGGAAGGAGATGATCCACGAAGCATGATGTCATGGATAGAAAGGGGCTTACAGGACTTCAGCATAAATGTCATTAACAAAGGGAATAATGCAGTGGAAGATGTTTCAGCGATACGCCCTTGCCCCCCTGGATTCACTCCGAACAATTGGACTACCATGGATCTCCTCGTAATTTCCAAGTCTCCTCCAAAGTAATGCTCAATACTGACCTTTGTATGCCCCTAAGCTGTAGGGGAATCTGTTATGAGAGTTTCCGTTGTCTATTTAGCTTTTAAATGAAACATGAATAAAGATGCATTTTTGTCATGGTCTTTTCATTCTCATCGGCTTTATATTTATTTCCTTTTTTATAACCTGTCCCTATATATCCCGTATCATCGTATCACGTTTATAAGATCCGGTACCTTGATGTCCCTCTATAGTTTCTTTTTCATCTACTTTTCAGGTGCTCAGATATCATCGACGCGAACAATCCTGTTACAAGTCCTAAAATCGACTTCGAGAAAGCCATTTGTGTGGGAGAATTCGAAGCTGAAGAAGATGCTGAAGAGTATGTCTCTCCCTCAGACTTACTGAGAATGGTAGAACAAGAGGATAAACAGATTCTGCCCTATCGAGAATCTGTCGAGACAGCGAATTTAGGAAATGAAGAAAAGAGGCAAGAGGTAAAAGTTGGGACCTCCATATCAGAGGACACCAAACATGATCTGATCGCCTTGCTTCATGAATACAAAGACGTGTTCGCATGGTCGTATCAAGATATGCCAGGTTTGAACGAAGATATAGTGGTCCATAGACTCCCATTGAAACCAGAATGCAAGCCTCCTGAAATGCTCTTAAAGATAAAGGAAGAAGTAAAGAAACAATTTGATGCTGGCTTCCTACAAGTCTCTAGATATCCAGAATGGGTGGCTAATATAGTCCCAGTACTGAAGAAAGATGGCAAAGTGCGAATGTGTGTAGATTATCGTGATTTGAATCGAGCAAGCCCTAAAGATAATTTCTCGTTGCCACACATCGATACATTGGTAGATAACACGGCAAATCATTCGTTTTTGTCCTTCATGGATGGATTTTCTGGCTACAATCAAATCAAGATGGCTCCCGAAGATATGGAGAAAACTACATTCACGACAATGTGGGGGACATTCTGCTACAAGGTGATGCCGTTCGGACTAAAGAATGCCGGGGCAACATACCAGAGAGCCATGGTAACATTGTTTCATGACATGATGCACAAGGAAATAGAAGTCTATGTCGATGATATGATCACCAAATCTCGAGGAGAAAGAGAGCATGTTGAGAACCTCCGGAAGTTGTTTGAAAGACTGAGAAAATTCCAACTGAAGCTTAACCCAGCCAAATGTACCTTCGGGGCTACCTCTGGAAAGTTACTAGGGTTCATCGTTAGCAAGAAAGGTATCGAGGTTGATCCGGATAAAATAAAGGCCATACAAGAACTACCGCCCCCGCGCACACAAAAGGAAGTCAGAGGATTTCTAGGAAGGCTGAACTACATCGCTCGATTCATTGCTCAACTCACCAAGCAGTGTGATCCTATTTTTCGACTCCTTCGAAAACACAATCCTGGGGAATGGAACGAGGAATGTCAAGAGGCTTTTGACAAGATAAAGCGGTATTTATCTAGTCCCCCGGTGCTAGTACCACCAACTCCTGGAAGACCTCTAATACTATATCTGACTGTGTTCGAAAACTCAATGGGTTGCGTCCTGGGGCAACATGATGAGTCTGGAAAAAGGGAACAGGCGATCTATTATCTCAGCAAGAAATTCACAGAGTATGAAGCAAAGTATCCGTCGATCTAAAAATTCTGTTGTGCTCTGGTCTGGGCAACTCGGAGGCTTAGACAATATGTGCTGTATCATATGACGTGGTTGATTTCAAAGTTGGACCCAATAAAATACATGATGGAATCGCCTGCACTCTCAGGAAGAATGGCACGATGGCAGATCCTACTATCAGAGTATGACATCGTATACGTGAGCCAGAAATCGATTAAAGGGAGCGCAATAGCTGATTTCTTAGCAACCCGAACAATAGAGGAATACGAACCATTGAGATTTAACTTCCCAGACGAAGACTTGATATGCATTACGGAAAAAGAATGTGAATCGTCGAGAGAGAAATCATGGAAGATGAGTTTTGATGGTGCGTCAAATGCATTGGGGCATGGGATTGGAGCAGTCTTAGTGTCACCAGAAGGGAATCATTACCCCTTTACTGCCAGATTAAATTTCTTCTGCACCAACAACATGGCGGAATATGAAGCTTGCATCATGGGACTTCGCGCAGCTATCGAGCAGAACGTCAAGGTCTTGGCAGTCTCCGGGGACTCGGCATTGGTGATTTACCAAATCCGTGGAGATTGGGAAGTAAGAGACTCAAAGTTGGTCAAATATCACGATCTTGTTGCCAAATTGGTTGAAGAATTCGAAGAAGTGACTTTTAATTACTTCCCACGGGAAGAAAACCAATTGGCTGACGCCCTGGCCACCTTGGCTTCAATGTTTAGAGCAAACCAAGAAACAGAAATAATGCCTCTCCAGATGAGCATATATGAGGCCCCTGCGCATTGTTTTAGCATTGAAAACGAGGCGGATGGACAACCATGGTTCCATGATATCTTAGAATATGTCAAGAATCAAAGATACCCCGAGCAAGCAAACGAGAACGACAAAAGAACGATCAGAAGATTGGCAGCGAGATTTGTTCTCGATAGGGACATCCTATACAAAAGAGGAAAAGATCAAGTACTCTTGAGATGCGTGGATGCTGTTGAAGCCAGAAAGATACTTGATGAGGTCCATGAAGGAGTTTGTGGAACGCACGCCAATGGCTTCACTATGGCCAGGCAGATTATGAGACTCGGTTATTACTGGTTGACAATGGAAAGCGACTGCATTAATCATGCGCGAAAATGCCACAAATGTCAAGTTTACGGCGATAAAATTTATGCAGCACCTTCACCCCTTCACGTCATGACTTCTCCGTGGCCTTTTTCTATGTGGGGGATGGATGTTATAGGGCCAATTTCCCCAAAAGCTTCTAATGGACATCGATTCATTTTTGTGGTCATAGATTACTTCACAAAATGGGTAGAAGCTGCTTCGTTTGCCAATGTGACAAAGACCGCAGTTTGCAAGTTCTTAAAAAGGGAGATCATATGTCGATACGGTTTGCCTGAAAGAATCATCTCAGATAATGCCTTGAACCTAAACAACAAGATGATGAAGGGAGTGTGCGAGCAATTTCAAATAAAGCATCATAACTCCTCACCCTATCGTCCAAAGATGAACGGGGCGGTAGAAGCTGCTAACAAAAATATCAAAAAAATTATTGGGAAAATGACTGAGACGTATAAAGACTGGCACGAGAAGCTACCATTTGCTCTATATGCGTATCGCACATGTGTACGGACCTCCACGAGGGCAACTCCTTTCTCTTTGTTTTATGGAATGGAAGCTGTACTACCCATTGAAGTTGAGATCCCCTCCCTGCGAGTCTTAATGGAGTCAAAACTAGAAGAATCGGAATGGGTTCGAGCTCGATATGACCAACTGAATCTGATCGAATAAAAACGCTTGAAAGCAATTTGTCACGGACAGATGTATCAGAAGAGAATGATCGCAGCCCATGACAAGAAGGTGCGACCAAGGGAATTTCGTGAAGGAGAACTCGTATTGAGGAAGATTCTCCCTATACAAAAAGACTTTCGAGAAAAATGGGCACCGAATTGGGAAGGACCATACGTCGTAAAGAGAGCTTTCTCAGGTGGAGCTTTGATTCTCACTGAAATGGATGGGAAAGAGTTACCAAATCCGGTAAACTCAGATGCCGTGAAGAAATATTACGCCTAAAAAAAACGAAAAAGGCGTCCTGATAAACAAAGAAGGCTTAGGATGCAAACCCAAAAGGGCGTCCTAAGGAAGCAAATTTGGGCCGAAAAAGCAAGAATGGTTTGAACAAGGAGTCAAACGTTGAGACTATAGTATTGAAGCGAATTCTGAAGCTCAAGAACCTTCTACACGAAAAATCTTGCTCGAAAAGATTTAGGATAAAGAAACATGGAGAAGTTCATGCGTCAGATATCTAGAGCACTTACGCCAACTGAACTTGTTTTCCTTTATAATGCTTTCTTGATCGAGTTATTCCTTGTTAATTTTCTTTACTTGTTGCTTTTGAAATAAATATAGATATGAGGAACACCTTTCATGCCTACTTTGCCATTTTCATGCATTTTATCTATGTTTCATTTTGGAGATAAATAGTGAAACTACACACTCTAAACGAAAAGAATATTGAGCGTTACCTGGATGAGAATTGGGTAAGTACGAGAGCCTTAAAGCAAGAACAAAAAAAAGGGGATATACGGGAAACCCAGATTACTCGTAGAACTGGAGGACGGGTACAAGGCCTGAGGAAAGTCAAGAGTCGAAGCAGTGAATGCCGGTCATCATGAGAGTTGTAACAAGAAGAGACACATGACAAACAAGCCCAAGACACATGGCATAATCATGTAAGCATTTAAGACAAACACATGCATATCATGACATCATCACGCATCACACATACAGGTACACCAGTAAAGCAAGAAGTTTTGACAATAACTGCACCGAACCAAGGAGAAAGAAGGCATCCGAATACCACCAGATGATACGTTTTCCAAAATCAACTCCTCAGGTCGCACGCCGAGGTGTTTTTAATTTCTGTCTTTCAATTTCTGTTTGCAAAAATAAACTCCTCAGGTCGCACGCTAAGGCGTTTCTAATTTCTGTCTTTCAATTTCTGTTTGTAAACATCAACTCCTCAGGTCACACGCTGAGGCATTTCAATTTCTGTTTTTCAATTTCTGTTTGAATCAACTCCTCAGGTCGCACGCTGAGGCATTTCAATTTCTGTTTTTCAATTTTGGTTTGCAAAAAAAAAAAAATCAGATTCTCAGGTCACATGCTGAGGCATTTTTAATTTCCGTTTTTCAATTTCTGTTTGAATCAACTCCTCAGGTCGCACGCTGAGGCATTTTAGTTTCTGTTCTTCAATTTCTATTTGCAAAAATCAGATCCTCAGGTCGCACGCTGAGGCATTTTTAATTTCTGTTTTTCAATTTCTGTTTGAATCAACTCCTCAGGTCGCACGCTGAGGCATTTCAATTTCTGTTTTTCAATTTCTGTTTGAATCAACTCCTCAGGTCGCACGCTGAGGCATTTCAATTGCTGTTTTTCAATTTCTGTTTGAATCAACTCCTCAGGTCGCACGCTGAGGCATTTCAATTTCTGTTTTTCAATTTCGGTTTGCAAAAAAAATCAGATCCTCAGGTCACACGCTGAGGCATTTTTAATTTCCATTTTTCAATTTCTGTTTGAATCAACTCCTCAGGTCGCACGCTGAGGCGTTTCAATTTCTGTTTTTCAATTTCTGTTTGAATCAACTCCTCAGGTCGCACGCTGAGGCATTTCAATTTCTGTTTTTCAATTTCGGTTTGCAAAAAAAAAAAATCAGATCCTCAGGTCACACGCTGAGGCATTTTTAATTTCCGTTTTTCAATTTCTGTTTGAATCAACTCCTCAGGTCGCATGCTGAGGCGTTTCAATTTCTGTTTTCAATTTCTGCTCTTCAATTTCTATTTTCAAGAATCAAATCGTATTACTCTGCCGAGGTATTTTCAATGTCTGCTTTTCAATTTCTGTCTTAAAAAAAAGGAAAAGAAAAAAACTCATTATTACGAGAGCGGGGTTAAACCTCGGGTCACATGTGGAGGTACTTACAGACGAAAGACTGAAGTCGCTTTGAGCAAGTTGCAAATTTCGGATTTATTACCCTGAAGTTCCAGTGGACAAAGAAGATTGGGCAAGAGCAAAATGAAGCTACAGGCCATATCTCTCGGAAGTAGCATTGGAGTAGACTGAAGATCGAAGCCTCCCCGAAGATAGTAAGGAAGCAGTTTGAAAAGTTCAGATTTATTTCCTTGAAGTCCCAGTGGAGAAGATCAAAGCCCTAAAATCACATCGAAGCCGATCGAGGCACTAGTTACTGTGCCCTTGAAGAACCAATGGAATAGGAAATGTTATCTCCCTGAAGATATAACGAAACGGTGAAGTGGATCAAAGCAACGAGTTACAGTGGAGTTTGAAGCTGTTTGAAGAAGACGAGGACCAACGAGCCAAGGCTTGGCCAAGACCGGGCAAAATTGGTTCTTCTATTGTCTTTGCTTTATTATCGTTTCACGACAATGAGCAAAGAGGGGCAGCTGTAAGCACCAATTTTAGCCCGGGTTCCTTAACCCAGGACCCAAAACCAAGCAAAAATTAAAAATAGGCCCAATTACAAAACGGCCCAATTTACAACAGGCCCAAAGCAGTTAAATTTTTTTCAAAGAGCCTAGGGTTTCTGGAACCCTAGGCGCCGCACTCGTCTGCCACCACCATCAGCGCACCATCGCCCCTCCACGTCCCATTGTCTGCCACAACCTGCAAAAGGGAAACACCAACAGACAACAATGGCGGAAAACAGGGAAAATTAGTGTAATATTTCTTTTTTTTTTCGGTTATAAATATAGGAGAGAACGATGTAAACAGGAATCTTTTTTTTGGGCAATCAATCAAAAAAAGACAAAAACAGATTCTAAAAAAGATAACAGTAGAGAAAAGGAAAGTTAAAAAAAAACAAAAACAATAATAGCAATAAATCAAGCGCGAGAGAAAATCGACAGTACGAATCGGATTTGTGATATTCGAAGGTATATTTTTTATATATTTCGAATCTTTTTTTTTCTTTTCCTTTTATCCACAATATATATATACATATAAAGATTGTAAATAAAAAATAAATAAAAAAAAGGGGCTTACTTCTGCGAGTTCCGGCCACCGTGTACGGTGGCCGGCGGCGACGATCGCCGGACGGGGCCCTCGCTGGAGGAAGAAACCTGCAGAGAGAAAATGAAAGAGGATTAGTTTTTTTTTTTTAAGAGAAGTGAAAAAATGATTTTCTTGCAAAAATTTTGGGCTTAAATAGCCCCGATTAAACGGCGCCGTTTCAGCAAAGGGGGATCCGCGCGTTGACCCGGATCCGACTCAGGATCCACGCGTCCCCCTTTGAGGGGATAATTGCGCCCCAAGTCCTTCGGCGCTTCACCCTCTTTCAATTGAGTTCTTTTAATGTTTTCGAATTTGCCCAACATGTTTCATTCTATTCCAATTTAACATAGCGCAAAACGCAGCGCATAGGGCGTAGGGATAATTTCCCGAATGGTCCCTCCGCTTTTTCGTGTCTGTGTAATCAAGTCTTTTATTTTCTCGATTTCGGCCCAATAATTTTCCATGACTTCAAATTAAGTCCCCCCCAGCGCACCGTTTCAATAAAAGGATTTATTGCTACTTTGGACCCTCCAAGTTTCGCGTGCGTCACAAATAAGCCCTTTTTCTTTCATTTTATTTCGAATTAACCCCCAAATCCCATTTTTTAAATGCAATTCGGTCCCTTTTTAGTCATTTTGTAATCTTCTTAGTCTTTTTATTATATTATTATTATATTATTATTATCATATTACTATTATAGTGTATATATTTTCTATTATGGTTATTATTATTATTATTATGTTACTATCTTTACTATCATACTATTATAATTATATTTTTATCATTACTATATTTATATTAATATATTGTATATATTTCGTGCCCTTATTGTTATTATTATAGTGACTATTATTATTATTATTATTTTAGTATTTTACTATTGTTATTACTATTATTATCTTGTACATATTTTGTATTATTATTACTATTACTATTATTGTTGTTGTTATAAGTATTACTACTACTATCATAATTATTATTATTATTATACTTATTACTATTATTATTATCATTATTATTATTATTATTATTATTATTATTATTATTATTAGTATTATTATTACATTTGCTACACTATTGTTATTATTGTATATTATCGTCACTATCATTACTAATATTTTTATTTTCATTTATCGTTATTATTTTTATCTTTTTACTTTTGTTTCATTATTGCATCTTCTTATTATCATGTTTTGCTAAGTTTCTTGCTTCCGTCGTTTCATCGCAATTCAATATTTTATCTTTTATTATTTTTCCTTTTTTTGTTTATTCATGAAGAACGGGTTTTCATAAAGGTAACTCGTGAGTTTGGAAATTCAAAGAGATCGTGCCCAATCGTGCTGGGTGTGATTTTCTGTTTGACCAAATGAACGAACATCCTTTCAAAATTGCAATGCATGTGTTTGGAGAATTTTGGAGATGATCTTGAATTCAAGGATTTGGATTATCATGTCCAATCGTGCTGGATGTGAGACTCTATTCCTTCGAAACAAGGGAAACTCGATATTCGATCAAGTTGTTTAAAATCACAAAAAAATAGAATGAAATTTCAAAATCTTTTTCAAGCTTTGCGACATTAGGACATTGATTAATCAATTTGGTACCAATTTTGGGCGTTGCGAGGGTTCTAATCCTTCCTCGCACGTAACTGACTCCCGAACCTATTTTCTCTAGTATTCGTAGACCAAAATACACCGTTTTAGTAAACTGAAACGTTTTATTAAAACAAAGGTGACCCGATCACACCTAATAAAAGGTCGGTGGCGACTCCCGTTTTATTCATTTTCAAAACCCAAGTTCGACACCCGTTTTCGTCAAAAAAATGGTTACGACATCCATGATTTGCAATTTCTTTAACGGCAAGATGCAAAGTTTTTACAGGAAATTTCTTTTATTTAGTGTTTCATATTTGATTATTATTTTTCATTCATATCTAATTATTATTTTTCATTCTTCTTTCATTATATGTTATCATTGTTTTGATTAACTTATTTTACTTTTTGTTCTTAAGGATGGTGAAAGATTTGATATTGTTATCTATATGAAACCAAGAATATTTTCAAACGATCTCATACCTTCTAGTGATGACGATGATGTTAAAAATCTTCAGATTTTGATTTGAAATCTCATGCATGTTTGTGATGGTCATTAATAAAGAATCTATTGGGATGTTTATAAGTCCATTCTATTAGATTTGTTGCATTCCTCGAAGTGAATGTAAACATAAAGAAAATAAAAGATATTATCATGGACCACTAAAAGTGAGAACATAGTAATAAATAAGATAACAATGAGAGTTCTCAAGATAACTCTTCAAAGGGTAAAGATAACTTATGTTATCAATGTGATATGAAAGATTATTAGCCACATATATGGCATATGACTAAATATTTTGTTTCTGTTAATATTCTTTGAGGAATGATATGAGAATGTTGTAATAAATTCTATCATTATAGATAGAAACTATTTATCTTATTTGGTACTAAAATAAACAAATATTATTTCAATATTTGATAGTAAAAAAGTAGTCGAAAGCTCTAGAGGAGCTAATATATTAATATTTTGTGATGGTTAATCCATTGGTTTTAAAAGATATTTATAATGGATCTTATATTGAGATTGTGAATGAGGAAAATATTATATTTCATATGAATCACTATTTTTATAAATATTTATTTTGAAAGGATAAAAAAAAGAGGATTGGGTTATTAATTTATATTTATTTTATAATCTTTGTGATCTTCTTTTGTCATCATCCTCATTAAGGGGTTGGGAACAACATATTTAACTATGAAAGATCTATTTGTGAGCAATAAAATATAATAATTCCATCTAAAGCAGTAAAATTATCAATTTGTTACAATTTAGTAAAATTGAAATGCATGTTAAAGTAAACCAGAAGTTTACTTATACAAATGCATTTACTACTTGGCGTGACCAGTTAGACCATCATGTATCATATATGATGCAAAAATTAATTAAGAATTCATATGGACATTCATTAAAGAACCAGAAGATTCTTTAATTTAAAAGAATTCTCATATGTTGCTTGTTCTCAATGAAAATTTGATTATTAGAAACTCACTAGCTAAAGTAGATTTAATGTCTTGTATTTCTGAAACGAATATGGGTCCATTCATCCACCATGTGAATGATTTTGATATTATATGATTTTAGTAGATGCATCTACAAAATAATCACATATGTGTTATCAACCTGTCGTTTGCAAGATTACTTGTTTAAATAATCAATTTCAGATAATGCAATTAAGACAATTCATCTTGCTAATACTGATGAGTTTATATCTCACTCTTTTATTGATTGAGTTTGAAAAACTTTTGTAAAAGTTTATTATTTATGCGCATAATGGTTTAGAGAAATTATTGATCGAACACCTTTAATTAATTTCTAGACCATTACTTATGAGAAATAAACTTCCTATTTTAACATGAGATTATGTCGATTTACGTGTTGTACACATCAAGCCAATAAATTATAAATATTCCCCATTACAATTGATTTTTGGTCAAGAGCCAAATATTTCTCACCTTACAATTTTTGGATGTGCTTGTATGTTCCAATTACTCCACCACAACGCACAAAGATGAGTAAATCCTCAAAGAAAGTTGAGAATATATATTAATTATAAGTTTCTTTATATTATTAAATGTTTTGAATGTATTCGAGATTCAATTATGACATGATTTGTGATTACAATTTTGATTTCTATAGTTTTCTCGACATTAGGGGAAGAGAAATAATAACTTGTAATGAGTTAAGGGGAGAGTAATTTGAACTAGAAGTTCAATAAGGATAACTCATTACAAGTTAACTGTTAGATGTATTTACAAACTTAATGAGAATAACCAAGTGTTATATATTATCTAATATTTTAATTTGAAATTAAAGTCCCAGTAGGACAATCAGTTAGAATAAATAATAGATTGATCGGTTCCAAATATGAAAATTCTTCTAGATGGTTATATAGTGGAGGCGGGTGCTCCAGAAGAGACCCAAGACATAACTAATAAGTAAATCTCCAGAAGAGATTCAGGTACCTGAAACTAAAGATTAAAATAGTGAAAATAAGAGATCTTGATAAGTTATGTCAATTCAAGAAAATGTGGAACCTAATAATAAAATTGGTCGAAAATGATTTTGCATGCGATATTATTATTAAAATAATGAAATAAAAAGAGGGTCTTGAATAAATCTATTGAAAAATATAAATATAGAATAAATTGATCAAAATAGAAAGACGCAACTCAAGTACAATTAAATTTGTGGAGTTTATGGACCAGTAGTCCAAATATCTAAAGGTATAAAGCCAGTGAGGGTGCAATTGAAGTAGTTTTGCAAAAGCGAAATAAAAAAATGAATTTTTTCGCTAAGTCTTGGCATTGATTATGAAAAGATATAATACTCTTTTGTGGTAGATGCAATAACCTTTAGATATATTATTAAATTGACAATTCATAAAAAATTTAACTTGCGTCTAATGATTATTGTTACAACCTTTTATGAATCACTATATAGTAAAGTTTATATTAAAATCCTTAAAGGATTTAGAATGCTAAAAACATATTGAAATTCTCGGGAAATTATTCATTTATATGAATTGAAATAATTGAACATATGTGGTAAATTTGACTTAGTCAATAGTAGTTGAAAGATGATTATAAAATTATCCAAAATACTTATTTGTGTTTTTATAAAAGAATCATGATTAAAGTTTGTTATGATTATTGTTGAATATCCTGAAGAGATCAAAATATATTTCTCCCAAATTTCCCTCACTTATGACTTTTAAAAGAATGGTAATATAAATGTCTAGCAATACATTCAAGTAGTCATTTGAAAAACTAGTATTCAAGATTGAAAATGTAGAATATGAGAAAGTATGTGATGTTTTCATGAGGGGGAGTAAATACGCGTTGTACTCTTTTTCCCTTAACCGAGGTTTTGACCCATTGGGTTTTCCTAGTACGATTTTTAATGAGGCAGCATATTATGCATATATGTACTCTTTTTCCTTCATTAGGTTTTTATCCCACAAGGTTTTTCCTAATAAGGTTTTAACTAGGCACATTATATACCAATGGACATTTAAGTGAGAGTGTTATGAATATCTTATTAATTAAGTGGATGTCCATCATGATCAAGATAAAATTTTAATGTACTTTAAATTCTAATAGTTATTAGAATTAGATTTTTTTTTTTTTATATTTCTTATGCTTAGAAATAGAGACTCTGATGAAGTATTGTAATCACCCTTTTTGGTCAATAAAGTGTATTCTCTATTGCTTTCATATTTTCTTTGTTTTTTATTCTCTCCATTTCTCTCTATTTTTTTAACAATTTTAATAATATTCAAACTTATAATAAAAGTTATTAATTAAATTAAATTAAATTGAACCGATTTGTTATTTAAAGGATAAATAATGCTATAAGAAGAAAGTAGCCATTTTTAATATTTTCCAACGCTTTTCAAAATTAAATTTAAAAAAACGTTTTTCCTTTTTTTATAAAAAAAGTCTGAAATTATTTTAGTATTTGTCATCAAAGGTCAAAAAAAAAAGTTTCAAATGCTTTAATTTGGTCAAATTCTACAACTAGTCATTGTATTATACTAAAGTTGTGGGCTTAATCCTATATTTTAATTTGATATTTTTAGTTGGTTTACTTTTTGAATTTTAAATTTTTTATCATGATCAAATGGTAGCTATTAAATTCATTATGTTCCAAAATCTGATATTACAAACATATTATCATGTATAATGTCTTGTCAGCTTGTTGTTTTCACATATTACTCATAAAAAGGGCTCGTTAATGGGTTTAGTGATTATCATTTACATCAAGACTGAAATCACAAAATTTGAAAAGTATAGGGACTAAGAATGATCAAATTGGAGAACATGTGCTAAACCTACAACTTTACACATTGTACAAGATTGATAGCAAGATTTAACCAAACTAATTTAACTACACTTTTTGGGTCATGACTAAAATTTCAAAAATCGAAAAGCATAAGGACTAAAAGTTACCAAATTAAATTATAAGGATTAAATCCACAACTTACACAAAATACAGGGACTAATAAAAAAAGTTTTGTTAATTTTCAATGGAATTTTCGGTAAAAGTATCATAGAGGCTCCTATATTAAAAGTCAAATTGTATTTTGGCCCTTCTACTCAAAAAATGGGCAAATTAGTCCTTATATATTACATCAAAGAGCAAATTGGTCATTCTGTTAAAAATTTCATCATTTCTTATTGTTAAAAACTGGTCTCTATACGTCAGTATGAAGTAAACATGGCACGCCGTGTCTTACTATTTGGTTATTCCATGAACCATATCAATTTTTAACAGTGCAAATAGATAAAATTTTTAATAGAAACGACTAATTTAATCTTTGATATAACGTACAAAGATGAATTTATCCAATTTTTAAATAAAAAAATAAAATACGATCTAATTTTTAATACAAATACCTCTACAATACTATTACCGAATTTTTCAAAAAAGTTATCCTTAACAAAACATACCCATATCCGTCCCATGTGCCCCCATATATGCCTTAGACGATGGCAAGATTCCTTTTAACAACCCCCCATTTTTCTAGGGTTTTAGACTTTGTTTGTGTTCTTAACTTCTTATTTCAAAGGGTAGATTCCCAAGCACGAAGAATATTGGGGAAAAAAGATGGTCAAATCAGGTTAACCAACAAACAAATGGTCAAATTAGGAGAATAAATGTGCGAACAATATTTTAATTATTTACTTCATTTTAACAGGTTTTTTTTCTATATATATACATATATAATAAATTAAATCACATTCATAGGATTGAATTAGACAACTTAAATAAAAGTAAATAAATTAGTAATTAACACTAAATTTATTCTATTAATAAAATTATGAAAAATTCAAAAATCATAATATTAACAAATATCTTTCATTGAATCAACCATAAAACCCGAATTAAATACTAAAAAGTTAACATTATTATCTTTGCGTACCAAAATATATATATTGTCAAATACGTGTACTAGATTAGAATAAAAAATAACACATGCACTATATTAAAAAAAATGTCAAAATCAAATATCAAATGATATATTAAGCCAATAAAGTAATACATTTTTTTTTCATTTTAACTTTTTATATTCTTACTCAATGCCGGAGAGGGCATAACCTCAAAACAATAAATTGGGTTAATATGTAGTTTGTCCTTGAGCTTGTTCAAAAGTACTTAGTACCTTAAATTTTTTGTACATAGTTAGCACTTGAACTTGTACTTCGTCACTTAGGTTGGTTTTTTTGTACTAACACTGTTAGTTTGTGCTGACGTGATATTGATGGCTAATCATATAGTAATACGTGACAAACATAAATTAAAAATATTTTAAAATATATAAATTAACTTAAAATGTATAATTTTTTGAGCAAGTTCAAGTGTGTATGACGGAATATAAGTTTAGGTGTCAACTTGGTAAAAAAAAATAGAAGTTTAGGTGTCAACTTGGTAAAAAAAAATAGGTACCAACTAAGTACTTTGAAATAAGTTCAAAAAGTCAACTACATATTAATCCTAATAAATTTATAATTTACCTTCTTTAAAATTATAAAATTTTAAATTAATATAATAATAAAATTAAATTATAATTCTCTTAAAATTTTATAATATATTTCTCACGTCTCAAAAAATTTATTTTAGCTTTACTCCATGGTATATATTTGTTCACTATTGATCATACAAGGAAAAAGAATAGATGAAGAAATGAAGACCGTCGCGCAATGTATCCATCAACATAATACAATCCAATAAACAAATAAGCAACACAATCTTCAAACCAAGCAAATTAATAGTAAATTATTGCATTGGAATAAAATTAGGTAGGGATAACCCTTAATAACAATATAATATAGGTGATTTTTAGTAATAAATATATACTTTCTGCATGCAGTGTTTATTACTTCAAGTGTGGTCAGAATTCGAGTTGCGTTAATTAAAATATGTTAATTATTTATACCTAAAATAATTTAAATATGTCTTTTAATTGGATTTTTTTATAGATTTAGTTAAGGATCATTAAAATAGTAGAAAAATATTTAATATATTTTTTATTGAATTAAAAAGTACACAAATAATAAATATTTCTTTAAATATTATTTTAATGAGACATTTATTTATTAGTAAACAGAAATGGTTTTGTCAAAACCTTGGATCAACATTGTCCCCTAAATCAAGGCAATAGTATTGAAGACAGGAAAGCCAAACCTAACGCAATTAAAGTCATTAAAAGGAACCCTTAAAAAATCCATTGACAAGAGGAACTACCCCAACATGTGAAACAAAAAAGGCCTGCCACTTTTTAATAATAAAATATATTAATTTATAGGTTTCTTTTTATATTAACAAAGGTTTTCTTTTTTCTTACTTCATGTGTATACGATAGTTCATATTCGAAGTTCGTAATTATCTTTCACAATAATATCGTCTCTAAAATTTTAAAAAAATAATTTTTTTAAGATTATCTTCACCCCTTTAGTTGTCGAATTACGTTGTAAAAAATGTTCTAACAGTTTTTATCTCACATATAATAGTTATGTAAAGATTAATTAGTATTCACAAACATAAGTTTTGGGTTGAGTGTAAATCAATTAATGTATCTATATTTAATAATGATTTTTGAAAATTTTAATTATAATTAGCATACAAAGATATAAACGCTTATGAAATTAATTTTTACTGCTCAAAAGGATCTCAACATTGATGGTTGTCAATTTCCCCATTAATTAATATTTCACCATTTCCTAAATCTAATCTTAATAGATGCATTTTACTGAGCTTAACACCCACAATTATCAAGTTTGTATATATTTAAATTTTCACCATTCATCCCAAACCTAATCCTAATAAATGCCTTAATAAGAGCTTGATATTTGTGGGTGTCAGGTTTAGTTATAGGTGAATTTTAACCATTTATCTAAACCTAACCTTCATAAATGTATTCTACTAAACTTGACACTTACGAGCGTCAAGTTTATGTTAAAATTTCACCATTCATCATAAATATAACCTTAATAAATGTTAGAACATTTTCAGAAAATTTATAGTGTTCCAATAACTATCAATGAATGGGTGTAATTAATCCAAAGATAAATCTTTTGGTCATTTGTCAAAAGTTATATCATTTGATTTTGAAAAAGAATTATAACTATTCAAACAATATTACTTGAATAGTTATAAAAGTAAATGAACTACTATTATTTTTTATTTATTCATAAAGACACCTATTGAAAGATGTCTCTACGAAGAGACACGAAAATTCCTATAAATAGGAATGAAATTTAATTTGGAAGACACACCAACAAGTTCTAAAAGTTCTTTCTATCCTTCCTCATTTTCTAATATTATTTGATTGTTCTATAAAGAGTTACAGCAGAAATTCATTGTAGAAATTGAGTTTCTTGTTATACATTTATCAAGTGCTTAGTGGACTATTCTCGTTAGTGCAAAACGCAAATAGTCATTGGCTTCATTGTATCCTTGAGGTTAATTTGCTTGAAACTCTTTTGCACACCGAAGATAGGTGGGGGAAAATATAACCTTAAAGATAGTGGTTTGATAAACATCTTGGAACCTTATCCTATTTCTTCATTTTCTATTCGAGTTTCGTTCATGTGTTCGAGATTTTCCTAATCGGAGATTTGTACTAACAATTTTAATGTTATAATTCATGATGACTACCACAACACATGAAAGTGGAACACTAAGGGAGTTGGCTTCTAACTTTTTCAAACTTGATCGGTTTGATGGTGGCAATTTCCGACGATGGCAAAAAAAGATGCATTTCTTATTATCAACTTTGAATATTGCATATGTTTTGGATATTCCAAGACCTAAGGAGAATGAAAATGAATCTGTTGCTACAACCCGAGAAAGGCAAAAATGGGACAATGTTGATTACATGTGCATGGACCACATATTGGAGACAAGATACATGACCTAAGATGCTACAAGTAAGAGATTAGTTGTCAGTCTTTTCAATAATTATCAAATGATTGATGGTCGTTCTGTTACAGAACAATTTCATGATATTGAAAAAATGCTGAATCAATTTAAACAATATGATATGAAAATGGATGAAATGATTGTTGTATCCTCCATAATAGACAAACTTCTTCCATCTGGGAAAGACTTTAAAAGAAGTCTAAAACATAAGAAAGAGAAAATATCTCTTGAGGCTTTGGCAAACTATCTTCGTATTGAAGAAGAATATCGAAAGCAAGATCAGAATCTAAATTCTAAAAATGCCAAAGTGCATGTTATGGAGGAAGTACAGACTACTAAACCATTCAAGAGAAAGTTCAAACAGACTGATAGAGCACCTAAGTTCACAAAGAAACAAAATGGCTCATGCTATCATTGTGGTAAACCAAGACATTTCAAGAATGAATGTCGATTTTTAAAGAAGAAATCATCTTCTAAGGCTGATAATAACGAAAAGTTCGTTGCAATGATATCTGAAATTAATATGGCACAAGATGATAATACATGGTGGATTGATACCGGAGCAACCAAACACGTGTGCATAAACAAAAGCATGTTCACAAAGTTCACACAACGTGAAAATGACAATGTCTTGTACATGGGAAATTCTTCAACCGCAGCAATCAAAGGCAAAGGGTATGTTGAACTACAATTCACTTTTGGAAAGGTTTTAACCTTAAATGATGTATATTATGTACCAAAAGCTAGGAATAATTTAATGTTTGGAAGTATGTTGAATAAGTTTGGTTTCAAACTTGTTTTTGAGGCAGATAAGTTTATTTTGTCTAAGGGAGGAATTTTTGTAGGGAAAGGTTATATGTATGAGAGTATGTTCAAACTCAATATTATTAATAAGAATAAAAATACTATTTCTGCTTATATGGTTTAATCTTTTTGTTTATGGCATTATAGATTAGGTCATTTGAATTATAGAAAATTGAATTACCTGTATAAGTTAGATTTAATTCCTGTTTTTAATAATAATATTGAAAAATGCAATACATGTATATTGACTAAAATTACAAGAAACCATTTCCCTAAGGTTAAAAGGAAAACAAAATTGCTTGATTTGATACATAGTGATTTATGTGACATGCATAATACTCCTATATTAGGTGGAAAGAAATATTTTGTTACTTTTATTGATGATTGTTCTAAATATTATTATGTATATTTATTACATTCAAAAGATGAAGCACTTGATAAATTTAAAGTTTATAAATTTGAAGTTGAACTTCAGTGTGAATCATTTATCAAGTGCTTAAGATCGAATATAGATGGAGAATACTATAATCCAAGTTATTTTGAATCCACTGGAATTGTCAAGTTTCAGCCCCTTACACTCCACAACAAAACAGTGTAGCTGAAAGGAAAAATAAAGTCTTGACTGAAATGGTAAATTCAATGTTATCATATTCAGGTCTTGGACAAGATTTTTAGGGAGAAGTTGTTCTAACAGCTCGTCATATATTGAATATTGTTCCTAATAAGGAAATTAAAATAACCCCTTATGAACAATGGAAGAAAAAGAAACCAAACCTTAATTATTTGAAGGTTTGGGGTTGTAGAGCTATTATCAAAGTTTCAACACCTAAACGTAAAAAGTTAGGTGAAAGAGGAATTGAATGCATATTTATAGGATATGCACATAATAGCAAGGCATATAGGTTCATGGTAATTGAACCAAATGATTCAATTTCAATTAATATTGTTATTGAATTAAGAGATGTTATTTTTTATGAAAATAGATTAATTCTATTTCAAGACAATTACAGCCACAACAATTGATTCATTCTTCAAATGAGAATGAGATTCCATTGGAACAAATTGATAATAATGATGAATCTTGTCAAGAATTAAGAAGAAGTAAGAGGATTAAAAAGGTCAAAGATTTTGGACCAGATTTCATTATGTTTCTTGTAGAAGGATAAACTGAAAGTATATGCAATAATATACCTTATTGTCATAATACAAAATCTGATCTTATTACATTTGAAGAGACAATGAAATTTCAAGACTCTACTTTTTGGAAAGAAGCAATAAATGATGAGATGGATTCAATAATAAGTAATCAAACTTGGATCCTAATTAATCTTCCACCGGGCTCCAAACTAATAGGTTGTAAATGGATCTTCAAAAAGAAAATGAAGACCGATGGAACCATTGATAAATTTAAAGCAATGTTGGTAGCCAAAGGTTTTACACAAAAACAATGTATTGATTACTTTAATACCTATGCTCCAGTAGCAAGAATTACTACAAGTAGACTCTTAATATCACTTACCTCTCTATATATAATTTGGTTGTTCACCAAATGGAAGTTAAAACTGCATTTTTAAATGGTGAATTGGAAGAGGAAGTGTACATGGAACAACTAGAAGGATTTGTTATTCTAGGACAAGAGCATAAGGTATATAAGCTTGTTAAATCTTTATATGGACTTAAACAAGCACCAAAACAATGGCACCAAAAGTTTGACAAGGTTGTTTTAGCTAATGGCTATAAAATAAATGAATCCGATAAGTGCATATATAGCAAATTTGAAAATGGAAAAGGTGTCACAGTTTGCTTTTATGTAGATGACATGCTCATTTTTGGCACGGATTTGGAACAAATAGAAAGCACAAAGAAATTCTTGTCAAATAGCTTTGCTATGAAGGATATAAGTGTAGTAGATGTTATTCTTGGGATTAAAATAACCCGAGATGAAAGCATTATAGCTTTATCACAATCATATTACATTGAAAATGTGCTTAAAAAGTTTAATCTTTTCAACTGTATACTAGTATTTACACCCATGGATCCTCAAATAAAATTAGTATCTAATGCTGGTAGGAAAATTGATCAATTGAAATATGCAAGTCTAATTGGTTGTTTTATGTACATAATGACTTGTACAAGACCAGATATTGCATATGTTGTTGGGAAATTGAGTAGGTACACAAGTAATCCAAGTAGTTTGCATTGGCAAGCTTTGAATAGAGTACTTAGGTACTTAAAGAAAACTATGAACTATGGATTGTGTTATAATGGATATCCTCCAGTTTTAGAAAGGTAGTTGGATGCTAGTTGGATTACAAGTTTGGAAGATCATACACCTAATAGTGGATGAATCTTCATTCTTGGTAGAGGAGTCATTTCTTGGGGATTCAAGAAACAAACATGTATTACTGATTCCACCATGGCAGCAAAATTTATTGCATTAGCCGCTGCATCTAATAAAGCAGAATGGTTAAGAAATTTGCTTTATGATATACCTTTATGGCCTAAGCCAATTTCACCTATTTTTATCCGTTGTAATAGTAAGGTTACTCTAGCAAAGGCATTTAACCAAGTATATAATGGAAAGTCTAGACACATTGGATTAAGACATAGCTATGTCTAACAATTAATCTCTGATGGAGTGATCACTATTAATTATGTGAGGTCAAGTAAAAATTTGGCATATCCTTTGACAAAAAGTCTTGTTAGAGATGCAGTAAAAATGACCTCAAAAGGGATGGGACTCAAGCCCATTAGTTAGAGTCACCCATGATGGAAACTCGACTCAACGCTTAGCATAATGTCAAGTTTTGAGTTCAATGAGACAAAGTACATCATTAGTGTTAGCACTATAAATAAACCATCTTAACATTAAAGTGCTAGGTACCCGTAATGATAAGAGAAGGATAAGTAATGTACTCTTAATGGACCCATAACATAAATATGTTGGATTGTTATAATTACGGGAACACTCTTGGTGAGATCTACTTATGTGAGTGGAAGTGTGGCCGTTTCTAGGAGCTCAAAGGCTTGGCTCTGACAACACTCATAAAAAGAGGACACAGACACATGGCCATAATAGTGTCCCTAGATACTATGCATTGACCGATGTTGAAATCATTGTAAGAGATATGTCCAGTTAATCAAATGGAATAGGTGGTTCAAAGCTTAGTCTACCATGCAATTTTGATTAACTTTAACATATTTTTACTAAGTGAAGGTTCAATCATAAGGCACCTTCATTTATGCAAATTGATTTCCAAGAATATCAAAATCTAAAATATTTTGAAAATGGGGGGAGATTGTTGGAACATTTTTAAAAAATTTATAGTGTTCCAATAACTATAAATGAATGGGTATAATTAATCAAAAGATAAATCTTTTGGTCATTTGTCAAAAGTTATATCATTTGATTTTTGAAAAAGAATTATAACTATTAAAACAATGTTACTTGAATAGTTATAAAATTAAATGAATTATTATTATTTATTTATTCATAAAGACACCTATTGAAAGATGTCTCTATGAAGAGACATGAAAATTCCTATAAATAGGAATGAGATTTCATTTGGAAGACACACCAACAAGTTCTAAAAGTTCTTTCTATCCTTCTTCATTTTCTAATATTATTAGATTGTTCTATAAAGAGTTACTGCAAAAATTCATTGTAGAAATTGAGTTTCTTGTTATACATTTATCAAGTGCTTAGTAGACTATTCTCGTTAGTGCAAAACACAAATAGTCATTGGCTTCATTGTATCCTCGAATTTAATTTGCTTGAAACTCTTTTGCACACCGAAGATAGGTGGGGGCAAATATAACCTTAAAGATAGTGGTTTGATACATGCCTTGGAGCCTTGCCCTATTTCTTCATTTTCTATTCGAGTTCAGTTCGTGTGTTCGAGATTTTCCTTACTGGAGATTTGTACTAACAATAAATGCCTTAATAGGAGCTCTGGCACCCATAGGTGTCAAGTTTAGTTAATGTTAAATTTTAACTATTTTCCTTAACCTAACCATCATAAACAAAGACTCCTAAAGAAAAAAGAATTTCGCCATACCTATAAATGCCCTCTATCCTCATTTGTTTTTTTTCCCACTAAAACTAAAGTTGCATCCATTGTTGTCAAGTTCTTAAGCAAAAATCTCTTGAATCCTTTCTTTTCACCTTAAAATCAATCTTTTAAATCCTATTATGACTTTGTTAAGGAAAACAAATCATACTATTATGACTTTGTTGAGGAAAACGAATCATATAGCTCTAGTAGTCGATAATAACTTGATATGAATGTTTTTTTATTAACTTATTAATTATGTATTTATTTTTCCTTAATATTTAATTTTAGTATTATATTTTATTATATTGAATTTAAAATATTGATTAGGAACGAAATCTTCAAATTCATCCGAATGTACAATCTATGATATCGAATGAAGAGAACACTCAATATAGAATCGTCTAGATGTAGCGGGGTTTTTGAATGTGGCCAAAGTATCTCGTATTTCAATGTGGTCGCCATTACTTACAGTCTTGATGGAAATGTGGATATTGGAGACTCTTACCTTCCACTTCCTCTGTATTGAAATGACAATCACATTGAAAGTTGTAGCTCTAGTTATATGCTTTCCAATTGAATAAGTCATTGTCATTGGTGTGGCTAAATTTAACATTGAGCTAGAAATGGGGAGGTTAATTGGCCATTATCTAATTGGCAAGGATAATTTCAAAGGATGACTACATACATTAGCCGGCCATCCACTAGCCGACAATGTGAGTGGTGAAGAGTTCAACTAGTATGTTAAAGTGTATATTGTATGTCACTGGTTGATTGCTTATGATTGAAGTCTTGGAGTCTCTGCCATTCAATGTATTCTCCATTGCTAAAGGACCTCGCTTGTGCCCAAACATACAACTATGGGATCACGATATTGGCATTCTTATATTAAGCCCTTAACATGCAACTAGAGGTTTTTATGGACTGAGTCTGATTGAGGCTCAATTCCAAAATTTTTTCAAGCTAATGCTCATTTTCGACTAGCTCGGCTCATCCAAAAAACTATTTTACTATTCAAAAATTAATTAAATATTAAAAATACATTTTTAGTTTATATTTTATATATTTTTATAATTAAATTTAAATTTAAAATTGTTTTTTACTACTTAAATTGAAATCAAGTTGACCCGACCCAAGGTGCAAAAATCCTTGTCCAATCTCAGCCCATGTCAAGTCGGGTGGACTACTCGGTCCTTGGACAGGTCTACATTCAACCAATAAAAAAACAAAAGGAACTGGATGGTTGTTTCACCCTCCTACAAGTATAGGCTTAGGTGCAAATGTATTTATAGTGTTGATCCATTCTCATCCCTTATCTTTTCCACTAGCAAGAAGGTAAAAAGATATTTATACCTAACATTTAAAATGTATTTTAGGTTATAAGTTTTTTTTTTATAATGTCTCTGATAAATATTTAATATGTTTGTAGATTTAGGGTCAATTTGAACCTCGCCACTTATTATTAGGAGCTTACATAGATCTGAGTTGATATTGATAAATATATAGTTCAAGAGCTTAGTTGTTAAAGTCGCGACACCAGTTCGGTAAAGTTTGGAGACTTTGCATTCAGTCCTCAAATAGTCTCGAGTTATCCTAAGAGCTTTCGTAAGCTCGGATAAACCCCGAACAAGATAATATATTACAATATGATGATGTAATGAACATGCTAGTGCATATAAAGTATTGAATCAATAGAACTTGTGACCGTATTTGCTCCAGCAACGAATGTGGCATCCTGTAGCTCGAACCTGACGATGGGGTCGGGTATGGGGTGTTACAGTTAATCTATTTTAGTATTTAATGAATTGATTGTTATTATCAGTTTTTGTTGTTATTTGTAGTTTCGATGGACATCATATTGAGTTGAGAACATTAAGGCCATGCTCCCGAGGGATGTAGTTGAAGAGTCACATAGATTGGGGATGATCTACACTTGGATTTTCCTCAAGATCCTCTTTTTCATGTTATGCAAGGCATCATTACTCTTAAAGGTCATGTTTGATTGGAATATGACTCTATCATCAGTCAAATGCATATCTTTATTCAAATGGATTTGTGCCAAGATTCAATTTGCCATCTTGAGGTGGCCAAATATTAATTTCAATTATTGCAAAATAAATCTATCAATTTCAACAATTCTAAATAACAAAGAATCTAATCAAATTATCACCAACTTACTATAATGACAACTATACGTAATAACACAACTTCTTTATACCATACATAGAGCATATTTAACAAGTGTAACAATAATAATAACAACATAATAATTCTTACGATTTCAACAACTTTTTAAAAAAAAAATCCAACAAATGTAACAACAATTTCAGAATTAACAATAACTTACTACAATGAAACCATGCATAATAACACAAAATCCTTAGTTCCCAAAACCAATAATATGATAACATTAGTTCCCCAAAACACTAAAAATTTTATTTTCAACATTTGCTAAAACACAATAATAATATAATATTGTCTACAAAAATTAATGGCAACTATCATATCACTATTTCATGAATTATGAAAAGAACACTTAGCTAATTAGCTAAGTTGTAGAAACTTTACACGTAGTGAAATGATTGTGAAAGAGTTTGGGATGAGAGGGCTTTGAGAGAGAGTTGTTTTTTAATGACTTTTTACCTTTCTTTTTCAATTAAACTGCAAATCTTCTAAGAAAGGGAAAAGGGATAGGTTAGATTAAGTTTTCTTGAAGTTAACTTCTTCGGTTAAAAGTAAAAAAAAAAACACCTTAAATTGAAATCTTGGTCCATCACGATAACTCTAATGTGTTTTCATCATTACGAAATGATTGGACAAAAATAATTTTAACCGTCCATTTAATTTTTTTTGCCTCTTTTAGCCTTTAAACTTGTGTTGTTTGTCAAATCACCTAAAATGGATGGAAAAGTTAATATCTATTAACTTTGTTGATGTCGCATACATGTGGATCGCCATGTGAATGCCGCATAAGCAATTAATTAATTTTTTAAAATTTTAAAAAGAAAAAAAAAGAAAAAACATATTTTTAAAAATTAAAAAAGATTAAAAAGTATAAAAAGTATAAAATATTTAATATTTTTAATTTAAAAAATTTAATTAATTGCTAATGTGGCATACATGTGGACTACCACATCAGAAAAGTTAACAAATGTTAATTTTTCCAACCATTTTAGAGTGATTTGACAAACAATGCAAGTCTAAGGGTTAAAATAGACGAAAATTTAAATGAATGGCTAAAATGACTTCTTCTTTCTTTTTTTTTTTATTTATAAATTTGGAGAACTAAATAAGTCATTATGCCTATATTCAACATAAATAACATAACTTGACACCCATGAATATCAAGGTACTCCTTAAAAAATGTATTTTCAAAATAAATTTTGGAGATACATATAATGGGAAATAATATTTTTTTTTTGCTATATTGTAGTAAAAAATTGTAATTAATAAATTTATTTCACATTTACAAAATTTGATATATTATGAATACATTTGAATTATTTTCTTAATGTGCAAACTACAATTTGTAATTAATAGGCATAATGAATTATGTGACCCTCTAACTTTATAAAAAAAAAGTCTTTTTAGCTCTTTATTTAACTTTTCATCTTTTTTAGCCTTTAAACTTGTGTTTTTTTTCAAATCACTCAAAATGGTTGAAAAATTTAACGTTTTTCACTTTATTGATGTGACATACAAGTGGATTGCTACGTGGATGACATGTCAGCATTTAATATTTTTTTTAAAATTTTATAAATTAAAAAATTAAAAAAATTATTTTTAAAATTAAAATTAATTAAATTTATATAAAAAGTATAAAAAATATTTTTTAATATTTTAAAAAATTTAATTAAATGTTGACATATCATCCATGTGGCAATTCATATGTATGTCACATCAGCAAAGTTAACCAACGTTAACTTTGTAACCTCCCCAACCCGGTCTAAACGTTAAACCCAAATTCAGAAGATTACATTGGCCACCGAAATGGCCTAGTAAGCTATCGGAGTTTCTAAAACAGTCATATTAAAACTTTTTTTTTTTTGTTTTAGAAGAAAACTTAGTCTATTTTTAGAAAAACTTACGAGTTATCAAAACCAGATTAGATTATCTAACCTATGTAATGGTGACTCCTTTTTGGAAACTTGATTAAATACCAGTTTATGTATTACTCAAAATTTTAACTATATCTTAGCAGCGGAAAAGTGATATCTATTTACGTTTTAATAAAAATCGGGGTTCATGCATAACTAATTAATATTCATAATTCGATGTCCTAAAATCAAATTAAATGTCATACAAGCTATAAAATAAAAACCAAATTCTATGTCTTATGCCACAATTCAAAATAAAATAATACAGTCTTTGAATAATTAAAAGACCAAATAATAAATCTAAAATATATTATTAACTAAAATCGAGCCGAGACCTTCCGGATGTCATGTCCGCATCCTAACTTGCTGGGTTATCTAGAAGGATGAAAATTAAAGGGAGGTGAACTATGAAGCTCAGTGTGAGTTCTATCATAAGAAAATCAGTGCAAAGTAATAAACCAAGCATATAATAACAATGTTCAGTACAGTAACAATCATATAGCAAAGCAAAAATTGATAGTTCATTCGATTATGCTTATGAGTGCCAATGTAACGCAATTTTAGTTTAACAATAAAGAAAGGTCCTACCCCATCTCTACACTCCATAGTAAGAGTTCCCTAAAACTCTTATATCCTGGACACTCTAATTTGTGGATGAACCATAAGTGTTGTAGGTTAATACGTTGCTAGTAGTTGTGAATACACAACAAGTTTGCAAATAAAAGCTGTCAATAAAAGTTGTGGATAAGCCACAAGTGTTTGCAGGTTAATACGTTGCTAGTAGGTTGTGAATGCACAACGGTTTGCAGATAAAAGCTGCCAATAAATTTGTGGATAAACCACCAGTGTTTGCAACTAAACTGCCAGTACTTACTCCTTTCAATCGTCTCACCCCATGCAATGCAATATGACATGCTAGTAATAGTATAGTATAATATAAAAACAGTAGACATGCTTAGCATGTATTTAGATTAATAATAGCAGATGCTATGTATGACATGTATTCAGTTTTTCAGTAATAGTCGTCATGTTGGTCATGCAATCGAAAACACAATGGTACAAGTAACAGTAATAGTTTATCAGTAAACCAATGACAATAAACATGAACCAATCACATATCATGCAAGTACAGTAACAATTTAGTCAATCAGATCATGGATTCCAACATTATTCATAATATTAGGGACTCAATTGAATAAGATAAAAACATTAAAAATGGTTCAGAGACTATTCATGGATTAAACTGATCAATTCACAAAATTTTAGGCAAAATTGTAAATCAGGGGTCACATAGCCGTGTGAGAGGCTCTAGGCCGTGTAGAAAGGTTACACGGCCATGTAGCTAGGCTGTGTAACAGATTATGACCATGTGATAATTGCAAAATTAACCTACAAGAGGGGCACAGCTGTGTGGGGGGATTGTAGCCATGTGGTTCACGAACTAGCCTAGGGTTTCAGGGGTACATAGCCATGTGAGGGGCCATATAGCCCTATTCCTATACACAATTTGTCCCGATTCACTTGTAAAAGAACACACACCTTTCATCAAGAGCCCGAACAACGTTCCTCGTGACCAAGAATGGTTCGTTCACCTAAATCAGGTCCTTCAACACTATATTTTGCATGTATTAACATTGGGTATCAAGATTCAACGATATTATCGAAAGATTTTGGCAAAAACCATTAAAGAATGTTTAATCGATTGCAAGATTATCATTAGATAGAAATTCTATAAAGATTTGAGATCAAACATCGGAATCGAGACATACTTATCGATTCTTGGCAACAATTAAAGAATGTTTGTAATAGCGATTACGATTTCAGTTGAAAAGCGACTTGAATCAGGAATAAATTTTGATTCGGGAAACAAAAATAATTTCAGCAATGGAGAAAATATTATGGAAAGAAGAATACGAAAAGAAAAGGGAGAAAAAATAAGGAAAATGAGCAAAAATTATGCTTGGATTTGAAAAAGAAAGCAAAGCTTCTCATGCTATTAGAGATAGAATTAAATACCTAAGGTTTTCAAACTTTTAGGGGATGTTTAGTAATTTACCCCTATTTTCGAATAAAAGGAAATGGAATTGGATAAGGGGTGACTCTGAAACACCCCAAACCCGGCCCACGAGCCTTGACCGGATCTGGTATGTTCCCCGGTGTAAACCGTTTCAAATTCTTTTGTGACTTAGGAAAAACTTGGGTGTTTTGAAAGAAAGTTTGTTTTGGGTTGGGCTTGAGTTGAAAACGAGTTTATTTGAGGTGACAAAATATTTAGAGTTTATTTTAAATTAAATTGACTTAATCTTTAATAATTAAAAATGTCGTAACATAGTAAATTAAACAGAAAATAAAATAGTTCACTATGGCCTTATTACATCAAATAATTCCCAAAAATGAATTAAAGTGCTTAAAGAAAATAAAAGTCCAAATCATAGATTTCTTGCTGTGCATGGCCATCCCTAAGCTCCTGCCGACCCGGTCCATTACTGCTCATCACCTGAAAAATATTCCCCAACGGGGTGAGTCAAACAGACCCAATGTGCAACCAACACTAAAATTTAATAGATTTAGGCATACCATACATATCATGTTCACATAATAATTCAAGATAATGATGCAATCCCGAACCCAAACCTAGATGCCATCTGCTACACATCCCCGTACCAACCTGCACACCGTGGGGACTACTAAGTCAACCCTCCTTCCGCTACACACCATCGAAGGTAGTCGCTGCAGTCGACGTGCTCATTGCCCATATAAATTCGTGGTCTTAGGTCACCACTTTCAGATTTCGTGGTCTTAGGTCACCACATTCAGATATCGTGGTCTTAGGTCACCACATTCAGATATCGTGGTCTTAGGTCACCACATTCAGATATCGCGGTCTTAGGTCACCGCATTCAGATTTCGTGGTCTTAGGTCACCACATTCACTTCCCCTTTTCAATAACCCATATGCCCCATATCATATTATGCATTAACATGCCAAAGTTCACATTCTTATCATTATTCTCATGTTAAATATAACATATTTCATAATCCTAGTATGAGTAGGAAATGTACCTGAGTACTTTGTACCACCTTAGGGTACTTAGCCATATTCACATTCTTATACATACTTATATTAAATGTTGCCATAAAACGTATTAAAGATAGTGTGGGGTACACACCTGATTTGCTTAACGAATTCCTTGAAATCCCGAAAAAAAACGATCTATTGCTTTAGATCTCAATTCCTACATTTGGTAACCTTAATATGTTAGCATAAAGCCTATAAAACCAAATCCTAGTAGGATTTGTATTCTTAAAACCTACCTTGTTGTCGAATTGACTATAGTCAAATCCCGAAAACTTGTATTCTTCTCCTTTGAAATCGGCTACTCACTAGATCCCTTGAATCTGTTAGTTTTCGGCTTAAAACACATAATAATAGATCTAACTACTAAAATAGGCCTTGGCCGAATGCTATAGACACTTACCTTGTGGATTTTAAATCCCAAAACTCACCAAATAACTAGGGAACATGCGGCTTATGGTGTACCTTCTGGAAAAGAACTTCTCCTTCCTTGTAGTCGACACTTAGTAAATCCCGAAAGATCTCTTCGGCAACAGATATTAAGGGTATTAGAATCTTAATTTCGACAGCCTTAAAAGAAATAGAATGAGAATCTAACCTAATATTACCCTTACTGAAGAATTTGATGGAACTCTTGCTTGAACCCTTAGCAGTATTCGGCTATGGCTTTGATGTGGATAACAATTTCGGCTCTTGAGGCTTAGTGAGAAATCGACTAGGGCTATTGGTATCTTCGGCTTTTGATTGTGTTTGTAATAGAAGAAGAAAAGAAAAGAGAAAAAGAGAATATGGCAGAGAGAATTCGGCAGAGAGAAGAGGAGAAACTTTAGAGAATTTCGGCAGAGGTTTTCTTGAAGAGAAAAGAATGAATGAAAAATAGCCTTACTCTTCCTTTTATAGCCAAAATTACTAGGCTAGAGTCCCTTACTTGGCCACCACTCTTCTATTTGATAGCTTTATCCTTTTAATTATCACTTTATTAAAAGAATAATCCCTTATTATCTCCTTGAAAATAATTTAAGATAAATCATCATTTATTCTTCTATTTAGCCGAAATTTAAAGAGAATAAAACTCCCCTTTTAAGAGCCTTGTTGCCGTCCACCTCTGTGCTTCTGGAAGCAAAAATAAAATTTCTTTTATTTGCTACCCATGTGACTCGAACTCAGGCCCAACACCCTTGCATGTGGCGCCATTTCCAGAGGCCCTAAGTGGCATCTCCAGGCCACTTTTCCAAGTCCGTTTGTGTGTCAAATTTCACATACTTTTTCTCTTAAGGCCACCTTGCCTTAATTTCCTCTTTTTAAACCTTAAAACTTGACATTTCTTTACATTTCCAAGTTTCCAAAAATTTTCATTTGCCTCCTTTAAACTTAACATTTCCTTACATTTCCAAGTTCCCCGAAATGTTTACTTTCCTCTTTTGAATCATTTCTAAATCATTTCCTTACATTTCCAAGACAAGACATTTCCTTACATTTCCATACATTTCCTTACATTTCCATACATTTCCTTACATCTTAGGGTTCCTAAAACTCCTCAGAACACATCCAACACACCCACTGAGCCCACTATCTCATGAATTACGCATGAACGCATAACCCCTAATCTAGGATGTTACAGACTCAAACTTGGGTAAGCAAAAGGGAGTTTGGGCGTATTAATCATTGGGCTACTACTCATTTCTTATTTAATTTTTACTCCAAATAATTGAATAAGTAATGGCTTGAGCCTAAGACCTCTAAAGAGTACACTAACTACTTAACCATTTAACCTAGGTCACTACTTGATTAATTATTTCAATTAACCCCTATATTTTAGGGTGTAACAAACTTTTCCATCTATTTTAAGATAATTTGACAAAAAAATATAAATTTAAAAACTAAAAAAGATAAAAAATTAAATTGAGGGTTAAAATAATTTTTCCTGCCCAAAAAAGAAATGCCTTACAAATATAACTACGATTAAAATTAAAATACTACTTGTACAAATGGATAGTTTGATAATCAAAATATATGTGAATCTAAATTAAAATAAACATTAAAAAGAATTTTTTTAAGGAACAGATTACAATTCCCAATTACAAGGAATACATCTATAAAATTACAATAACATGCACAAGCAAGTTGACATATTATCAAATTATATCCAAATCTAAATTAAAATAAATTTAAACAGGACACACACGATAAAATTTAAATTAAAATAAAATTAAAATCAAGAACACATAAATATAAATAATAAAATTTAAACTTGGATATTCAAAATCTGAAAACCAACTTATTAACTATTTAAAGTATTATGTATTTATAAAAAAAAAACGTACTTTTTGCAACTAAAGAAAAGTATTATATATTTATAATTTTCAAAGTTTTTATTTATCCTATTCGCATTTTATAATTGTGTTTACATATGAAGGCAACATTAAAACGGGAAATGCTGTTCTCATCTTCTTGGGAACACCCTTCCCTTTTTTTCCTGCCTCTTTTATAATATATATATATATATATATATATATATATATGCGCTGGTCTCATCTTCTTTGTGTTAACTCCTGTATAATCTCTTCATTTTTTGTTTTCCCTTATCATTTCATAATCTTTTGCTGTTTCTTCTTGTTTCAGATAATCCCAGAAGAAAAAAACAAAAGTTATGAAGAGGATGAAGAATAAGTATGATGTCATGGCTTGCTTACAAATTGATTATAGTAATTTCAACCATCTTTCTGGCAAATTTCTATCTTCTCAAGTTTCCCTTTGCGCGGTTGACTGAAGCACTTCCGTCGTCGACGTCGGCCGGCCGCCGATATATAAATCATTTCGAGAAAAAAAAAATGGAGCGGCGTACATGGGAAAGCCAGGCATTTCTTCTCTGTTATGTTCTTCATCTTCTGTTTGTTCATGCAGTTACTTTTTCTGGTGATTTTTCTTCATTAATTTTTCCTTTTGGTTTATGAAATTTACAGCAATGAAATAGTATATAATTTTGGTCAATTTTGACATGCTCTAATTTTTATTTTTCCTCTTTAATGACGTAATATATAGTATTTTTTATTGATAGAATATAATTATATTATTAAATTTTTAGAAATAAATCCTTCTCTTTAATTTAATGTCATTAGGTAGGTTTAATAGCTATATATCTATTTAACTTTTTTAGGCCTGTTAATGAACATTAATTAAAGGGCCTTTACTTTGTCAAATGGTCATCTACAAAATTTTCACTTTTTCATGAGCGAATCTCAAATAATTTTTTAAGGGTTGAATAAAATTTTAATTTTTTATAGTTTATATCTTTATAATTTTTAAATAATTAAATCGAATTTTTATAATTTTAAAGGAGTCAAAGTACAATTTTATCTTTATTAATTTAAAATTTTAAAATAATTTAGAGGACCTAAATAGTAATTTTCTATTTTAAGGGGGTCGAGACCCATGTCAGCCCTTAAATTCGCCTCTGCTTTTCCCCCAATTTTCATTTAAATGAGATAACCGAACTTCAAACACACAATATAATTAAAATTAAAGGATTATATAAGATAAATATTTAATAATTTATGTTACGTTTACTCTGAATCCAAAATTACACCAATAAGTGTTGATTGTAGTGTTAAGACACAATACACTCTTAATAGAAGAACGGAGTTCGAACCCTAAAGATAAAATTATCGAGAAAAATAACCACAAACCCCAAACATAAACCAAAAACGAAAGATATAAAAAAATCAATTTGAATATACTAAAATATAAATTATAACAAAATAATTATTAGGTCATGCTAACATAAGCATACGCAAAGAAATAGTAGGTTAGTTTGGAAACCAACCACCTTAAAATAAAATAAAATCCTTAAATACTCTTAAATTAATATGCAATTTACCTAATTTGTTTTTTTCCCTTTTTGGGTGTGCTTAATCTTGAACTTTAGATTGAGGGGACATGTGCTTTAATTTTGTTGTTTCCATGATTAAGATAAACCAATCTTCATTTTACTATTAATATATTAGTTAGTGAGTGCTTTAATATATTTTTCAAAAAAAAATCAAATTTATACCTGAATTTTGATATAATTTGTAATGTTATATGTTAATTTTAATTTGGTGTATTTGTATACACCAAATTTTAATTTTTTTTTCAATTTTCATATTTCACTGACCTGTTATCTACGTGGCATAATTTTTCGTTAGGTATAAATTGCTGAAATAACATTTTATTAGGTTTAAAATATACAATAATTTTAATTATTTTCATCTAGATTAAAAAAATAAACGCACTTGAGAAAAGGGTTTCTTATTTCCCCCTAGGAGATCTTTTTTAATAATTTAAGTGAAAATAATTTAAATTTATATGTATATTTTTAACCTAGTAAAATGTTATTTCAGCAATTTATACGTGACTTAATGGAAAATTGTGTCATATAAATAAGATCAGTGAAATGTGAAAATAGAACCAAAATTAAAATTTAAAGTATACAAATGCACCAAATTAAAGTTGATGTATAACATTGAAAATTGTATCAAAGTTCAAGTATAATTTTGGTATTTATCCCTCTATTGTTTTCCCTTAGATTCCAATGGATTGTGATTTATTGAAATGTTATTACGAAAAAGTTACATTATAATGTATGATATACATGTGAAAATATTCATTAAATAAATTTGTTACATTCAACACTTTTACGAAAATGTAATGCTGTTTTACAAAATTACGCTTATTAAATGAAAGATAATATTAATGTATTTTAATATTATTTTATTATTAAAAAATATCTGAATTAATCCAGAAAGTATAATTTTCTCATGTTTAAATGGAATCTATAACATAAATACAGTTGAAAAATAGCTTGTGTATTAACTCAAGATTATGATGAAAAATGTACAAACTGCAATTTTTTACATTACAATGTAGGTATAAATTTAAGTATATTCATATATTAAATATATAGCTTAAAATTATTTTAATACTAAAATTTGATGTCCATAAAAAATATATTTTAAAAAATATTTATAATAAAATATATAGATTTACCTACTGATACCACATATACATAATTTGTTAAAAAAAAGAAAATAAATATATATATATATATGTGTGTGTGTGTTTTACATATTGGGAATAAAATCATAAAAAAATAAAATTTAGTTTAAAATAATGAATTGAAGTTTAGAGACCAAAAATTGAGAGAAATAACATGTGTGTTTTTTTTTGTCATAATATTTTTTTTTTCTTTCAATCTACATGGGAATGTAACTCTACCACAAATTTTCGAGAGAATCACTTTTCATTACTAGTGGAAAAGTAACTCCTAATGAAATGTTAAATTCTAAGAAAAGTAAATCAATTTTTGCATACCAAACATTGGAATCACATTCCAACCAATTAAATTCATAGGAAAATGATAACTTTCTATTTTTACCAAATGCGGTTGAGATTAGTTTAATTCGATGTTTTTAAGTATTTTGAATTTTTTTAATCGTTCATGATAATTCAATTTGATTCTCGATTTTTTCATATTAATTTTGAGTTTAGAATTTTTAGATTTTATTTTCACAAAATAATTTTGTTTTATGGTTTTTATAATTTTTTTTAGAAAGTTTCATAGTCCTTTTTTTTTAACAAATATTTCTTTAAAAATTTAATTTTTCAAGTAAATAAAAAGTACCCCAAACTTTATATAATACTTTTTTTTGAAAAAATCTTTTTTATTTTATATTTAATTTATTCACTTTTTTACTTCATAAAAAAAATTAAAATTGTACTTCATAAAAAAATTAAAATTAACTATAAATTAAATAAAAATAAAAATTTATTTGATTTGAATAATTTCAATTTTAAATTTATGAATTAAAAAATATCCAAATATAATCGGTTTGAACCGATTTTCGATTTTTCAAATTTTTTTTATTCAACTATTTTAAATTACAAATTTCACTCTATTGAAATGTATGAAATTAATTATCAATTGTGGTCTTTTAATATAAAAGAGCTTATTAATAATTGCTCTATAGACACTATTTAAATTTACTATATATATATATATAAATAGTAGTAATATATTATTCAATATATTGAAAATGATGTTTTAGTTCGATTGATATTGGTATTTTTGTTAGAATACGAGGATGTGAATTCAAGCTACTGAAGGGTATTTATTCTCCTATCTAAAGGTCAAGGAGAGGATATGAGTAGTTCAAGATGTTGTATAAAAATATATATTAAAAATGATAAATAAAATCATTCATTGTCAATTAATATAGTATTCTTTTGAAAAAACCTTACACGAGATTCAATAATTTATAAAGTAGTATGAGAATTATGTCGAGTCTAGGTATCAATATTATGCATAATTGTCTAAGTCTAATTTAATCTGGAATATAAGCCTTGAATTTTGTTAAGTAGTGGCTAACCTAAGTTTAATTAGGTATTCCCTATTTTTTATACAAATAATTATTTTTATTTAATATTTAGTAATTATATATCTCTTTACTATCATTATATATTTTTGGCTTAATACCTCTTTTAGTCCCTGTATTATAATTAAATTATCACTTTTATACTTGTATTTTGTTTATCAGTATTTGACCCCTGTACTTTCATTATGTATAGCATTGTTACACCAACCTGATTTCTTGTTAAAAAATTTAAACCAACCAATGAAAATTGCCACGTGGCAAAATTTACTTAAAAATTAAAAATTCATGAAAACAAAAAATCCCGAAAAAATATTAAAACTTAGAAAATTATAATCTAATTTTGAAATTTATATTTTTTTTAATTTTCATAAAATTTAAAAAATGTGCTTGTTTGGAATTTTAGGTTTTGGAAAATTTTAATAAAGTTTTAAAGAATTTTATGATGTTTTTTTTTATTTTTGGAAATTTTAGTTTTTTTTTTCTTTTGCATTTTATGAAAATTTTTTTATATTTTAAAGCAATTTCTAGTTTTTAAGTAAAAAAATACATAAATCTTAAAATTTTTCATAAAATTCTAAAATTGTTCTAAAAACTCTAAAATTCCTAAGAAACATTTTTTAAAATTTTATGATTTTAATTTTTTTTAAGTTTTGTATATTTATTATTTTAATTTTTTTATAATTTGCACAAATATATTAAGATTTTTTCTTTTTTATATTTTTTTCTGTTTTCATATTTTAGGGGATTTTTTTAAAATTTTATAATTTTTTATAAATTTAATGATTTTTATTTTTTAAAATTTTTAAGTGAATTTGAAAAAAAATTTAAGTGATTGCATGCTATTGGTTGGTTTAATTTTTTAAATAGAAATTTGGGTTGAGGTAACAGGGATTATCAATTAAAATATTAGGGCCAAACTGATAATAAGAATACAATATAAGGGCTAAGATGATAAAAATAGTACAAGTATCCAAGTGATAGTTTAGCTCTAATACATGGGCCAAAAGGGGTGTTAAAAGGCTAATTTTTTATTAAATTCCTTGACATAAACTTAATATATTTTTAATATTTGCATTATAATATAGTAGACTTAATTTTTGTTTGATATAAAGTAAGCAGGTATAAAAAAATATTATTATAAACTTAAAAATGGGTCAAGTTGAACACGAATTTTGATAATGGAGCCCAAGCTAAACCATATTTTAAAAGAATCTAATTTTTTATCCAAATTTTTTTTTCGAGTTTAATATTTTTATTTAAGCCCTATGACAATTTAAGTGGACCTTGAGACTTGTGAATAATCTAACTCTTGAACAAATCTAATGAGATAGTAAAAGTTGTTACAGGTGAAGTCAGACCATGGTCCAATTCTAAAGAAAAATTCAAACCTGACCCATTTCCTGAATTACATGTTTTACTGTTTAGAAAGTAATAAAAAGTAAATTTTATTTTAACTTATATATGTTATTAAATTTAAATAAAATATTTAAAACTTATTTAATTTAAATTTAGGATTAGTTCGAAGTAAAAATTTTGTTTTTAAATAATTTATTGTCAATTTTTAAAATAAAACAAAAATAATATATTAAATGCAAAGAAAAAAAAGTAATAAATAAAAAAAGGGGTTAAATCACTATTTGGGGCTTGAATTTTTTTTGTCCAAGTTAGGCCTTGATTTTGGCAATTATTCCTATATTGGAGCCTGAACTTGACAATTGTTCTCATATTAGGGCCTGATCTTTAAGGTTTTCAAGGACTATCTTATAAAATAAAAATCAAGCCCCAATGTTGGAATAATTGCCACGTTCAGAGCCTAACTTGGATAAAAAAAAGTTCAAGCCTCAATGTGGGAACAATTGTCAAGTTCATGACCTAACTTGGACAAAAAAAAAGTTTAAGTCCAATGTAAGAAAAGTTACCAAATTCAAGTCGAAAAAAAAAAAAGTGATTTAACCTTGAGAACAACTCGTTAAACTAACCTAATAAAATAATTTAAATATTTTTAATTTATATTATACTTAAACCCCCTAGATATCATGAGTCAATCCGTCACTAACTTAGGTTCTATATGATAAAGCATTGAAAAATTCGATCAACTAACAATTAATTATATTATATGTTTGATTTTTTAATTATATTCTATATTTAATTTTTAATAAAATACTAAACATGTTTATAGCTTAAATTCAACACTTATTTTTTTAGTTTATCAAACTTAACCTTAATTAAAAATTGATTAAAAAGTCATACTTTTTTTAAAAAAATTATATTGGAATATTCTTAATTTTTATATAAATTAAATAAAATTTACACACAATCAAATTTCAACTTAAAATATTATAAATTTTAAACTTCCAGTTTCAACATCTCAATTAAACTTTATTTGATTCTTATATATTTTTTTGGTGAACTACAAGAGGAGGGTAAAACCCTAACAACAATGCGACTAGTTCGATTCAAACTTAGACCACACTTGAGACGGTAAAGACCTTGAATTTTTTTAGTTTGTTTTTAAATACACGGGACTCAATTTAGGTAAACACACGAGATTCTATTTGATTGTTACATTATTTTTAATAAATATATTCTTTTCACGTGTATTTATTTTGAAAAATATTCCTAATAAATATTTAGAAATGGAAGTTAAGCTAACGTAATAAAATTAAGGTGAAGATTTTCGAGAGGAGAAAAAAAAAGAGTAGAGCGTGTCGGAGGGCATGCATTGCGCCCGAGGCATTTCATTTATTTCTTGACTTTCAATACTTCATTTTCATTTCCTATGATTCCTTCTCTTTCTTCATTTGACGTTTGTTAAAGGTTGCCATATATATTATTCACTAATCTAAATATGGATTTTGTTACCCGGAAAACAAAATATGGAAAACAAAAATCTAAAACAATTTAACCACATAATTCGAAATTAATCGTTAAAATGATTCGAATCAGAAACGATTTAATTCAAAAAAATTCAAATTTAAAATAACGTAGACTCAAAATATTCTAAACTTCATATGACTTGAACCCAAAATAATTTGAAAATGCAATTCGATCTATATTGATATAACCCAAAACACAATTGATTGATTTAAATAAAACAAATTCGAATATGAATGTTAAATATGAATTCAATTTTTTCTTAGTTCATTTGTGTATTTGGATTGGACTGGACCGTACTTGTAACATCTTCAAGGTACAGTGGGTGGTATAGTAGCATGTCGGGTCGATAATATTAGAGAAACTTTTAAAATTAATTTATTAGGAATATCAGCGTGATAGTGCGGAATCTATTTGAAACCAGTAGAGGGTTCAGAGTGTTTTTGAAACGAGAAGAGTTAACTTGGAGTATTGACTAAATTGTAGGAAAATGGGAAGTAATGGGACCAAAATGTGAAATTAAAAGTCTAAATTAATGACATAGATTTGATGAAAACGGAAGAATGACTAGAGGTGCAATTTTTATCTAAATAAGCCATAACTCATGAAAGGAATTGTAAAAAAAAAAAAAAGTTAAAGGTTAAAGAGGTAAATAGAAAAATTAGATAATTATTGAAACTTAATGGTTAAAGGATTAAATTGTGACAATTGATGATTGGTGAACTAAATAACAAAACTATTAAATTAATTGTTTAGTCAATAGATATTTTAGTAGAAAGGTATAGAAGTTGGAAAAAAAGGAAGATAAAAGTCATAATCATTCTTTGGGAAGCAAAACCATCACCTTCTGCACCCTCTCCATTAGACTTTTGTTTTAATTCCATTCAAGTCATTTTCACCATTTTTGAACTCACTAAGCTTGTTTCCACATTTTTTTTTCATGTTTTCTTAGTTAAATCATTAGAGGAGACTAGTAGATACCTTAATTTCATGAAAAGAAAGTCAATAATTATTCAGGAAGAGAAAAGTTAGGGTTAGTTTGTAACACCAAGAAATCAAGGTAAGAAGATAAAGATTTTTCATGATAGTTTCATTAGTTGTGCATAGATATGTTATATGGTCATGGTATTAACAAAGAAATATTATATGTTTGTCATGAAATGAAGTAAAAGAGAAGAAAGAAGAGGACTAAATTGTAGACAAAGGAAAATGTGTAGCCAAGGAGTGAAGAAAGAAGAAACTCTACAATCAAGCCTTAGTTGTAAGTGCTACAAGGGTTTAATCCTTTGTTTTTTTTAGATATTATTAGTAGAAATTGTTATTTTGATAATTTAATTTTAAAAAATATGTTGTCGTATTAAAGAGGACTAAATTGTAATGAAAGTAAAATATGCTATAAGAGAGTTAATGTCAATAATAAAATGCTATAGTGAAGTATAGGTAAAAGTGACTATGTTATGAAATACTACTAGTATGGTGAATTACAAGTTATATGCATAATTTATAAAATATGGATGAAATTAAAATGAATGCAAAGATAATATATTTGATGTTAAGTTCAAGTAAACAAAATTAGAACTATTAGGATAGTAGTGGCATGCCACTAAGGAATATTTAGCGCGCTCTTTGTTTATCCGCTTCGGCGTTGTTCTGTTATCCACTTTGACGGTGTTCTATTATTCGCTTCGACGATGTTCCATTATGTTTCGTATATCTTAATTGTCCTATTAAGTTTACTTTGGGCCTTGTGAATGAAATACAAATCAGTAAGTGTATATTTAAACAAGCATGATTATTGTTACAAGTATTCATATAATAAATTGACATTTGACATGTACATAATTCTTTATTAATACTATGTTACTAACCTATTTTAGCTTAACGCATTTTCATTTAATGCGTAGGTTGAAATCAAAAAGGAAGCTAGAAGTGGTCCAAGACTTGCTCGTCTCATCACATCTTAAAGCTTGATTAAGAGTACTATTTTATATTTGATGATAGTATGGCATGTACATAAGCTTAACAAGTAGATTTTAGTAGAAAGGACTAAATCGTTAATTGTGTAAACTTTGTTGAAGTTGAATTTATATAAAATTATAGTATGTTTAAAGTTTGATTCCACAAGTTTGATGCTAATAGAAATGAATGCATTATGAATTATGGATAAATGGGGTCATATTGGAATGTTTTGAACTATTTTAAAATGATTTTAAGTTGTTGGATTGATTTCATAATCTTACAGGGGATTTGAGCAAAATTTTCAAGGTATTTTGACTAAATTAACTTAAGGAATCAATACCAGGAGGTTAGGTATTGATACCTGGAGCTTAATTTCAAGATTTCCGAAAACATAATGTCAATTTGGTATCGATACCACACCTTGGTATCAATACCTAAGGCCTGGAAACGATAACTGAACTTTGATTTAAAAAAAATTCAATTCCAAAAATCGGTTTTAGTATCGGTTCTTGTCAGGGGTACAAATACCTTGTTTTAGGTATCAATACCTTATGATTTAGTACGATACTTTCCCCCTGTTTTAAGTGAAAATCATATTTATTACATTTCCAAATGTAATCAGTTAATCGATAATGTACCCGAATGTCCGTAATGATAAGATCGAGTTGTGTAAGTCAAAATTTTATCATTAAATGTTTAAATTTCTTAGTGATTAGCTAGAATCGCTTTGACACCAAATATAATATTCCTATATCAAGTTTCGAGAGTTGGAACAGGTATAAAGGTGTTACAGTACTGATTCCAAAAACATGTCAGATGAAAATTAGACACAAATATTTCAAAAAAAAAAATTGAATTAACAAGGGATGAAAAAGCATGTTACCTTATCATCTTATTTGCTTTCAATAAGTATACGTGTGTTTCATTGAGTTCCATCATCCATGGTTGACAATGATAGGAAGCAAAGCAAATAAGAGATGTTATATATGATAAAGTATATTTTTAGTGTATAAGTAGAATTTCAATTATAAATAATATATATCTGAATTAATTATAAATAGAATCAAGCATCACAGTGTGCAACTGAATTATTGTTTAAAGCTAAATTAGAATAGTTATGAAGCGGGCTCATGTATGGTAAAATTTAAGTTAGAATAAATATGATGATTTATGCAAAGTGAGAGTTGGGGCATCAAAGTCCCAAGATCTCTATCCTTTCTAATATTACTAATTAAGGTCTTGATTCCCAAAAATGGCAAAATAGCAATAGTTTCCTTCAAAAATTATAAAATTTTAAATTAATATAATGATAAAATTGCATTGGGTAACTATACCATTAGTTACTAAATTATGGGTAAATTTTTGTTTTGGCCACTTAACTGAAAAAAAAGTTACAATTTGGTCACTGAACTATTCAAAAGTTTTTATTTAAGTCAATGGGTTTTTAAATTCTTTTCTTAAAAAAAAGTTCCACCAACGAGCTCCAAGTGACGATTTGATGATTGGAACGATGGATCAGTTACCATTGATGAGTAAAAGAACATACCTTAGATCAAAGTCGATCTGACAATCAGTGTTGAAGATTGGAGAAAATGGTTGTTTGAATTTTAGTTCTCAAATTTGTGATATCCAAAGTTGTTTCATGAAAAAAAAAATCTAAACTATAGAAGAGAAGGAGAAAGAGCTTTCGATTAGTGCAGGTAGTGCAAACAGAGAAATCCATATAACATCGGTTTTAATCAATGACTTAAATGAAAACTTTTGAATAGTTCAGTAACCATAATTTAGTGACTAATGGTGTAGTTTATCCAGTTACATTTTAACCCTTCAAAAAAGAATTGATAATTTAATTTCCTAAAAGTTTTTTCTGCTTTGCCCCCTGCAAGGAGATTTTCTTTCCTAAGCTCTCACTCACCAAATAGTTTAGATGGGGCCAAACTTAGAAACAAGCAGAGCCGGCCCTGGGGCAGGGCAGGTGGGGCAACTGCCCAGGGCCCCTACCACTGCTCAGAGCCCCTACCTAGGACCCACTATACTATTTAATAAATAATACCCAACCTAAAAAACCCAATCATTAAATCTAATATAAACCCAACTCAACCCAATCCAACCCAACTCTATACTAAAACTAAAAATAAAATTAAACCCAACTCTACACTAAGTTAGTAAATAGTAAGTAACACAAACAGAATAGACCTAACGACAGAAAAAAAAATTCATAACCTTCTTCAAGACTTCAACTTCAAATCTGAAAACTCTCAAAATTTTTAACAATATTTTTATACGAGATTCCATTTTGTACCCTCCAGATCGACAACGAGCTAGCTAGATATTGGAGTTTAAGTGTTTAACTTCTGCCCTTAAGGAAGCTAATGAGAAGAACTGAAGAAACAAAGTCTTCAAGAGAAACTCCAGTCACTAATTCAGGTAATGTTTTTTTTCTAATTAAAATTAGGTTATCTTTGAGTTTGAAATTTATGTTATTTTAGCAAACTAACCAATTTTGGGTTTTTGATTTTTGAATATAGGCTGACTTTGGGTAGAGAAAAAAAAAAAGGGGGTTTGAAGTGAAAGGGAAACTGGGAATATATTTATTAATTGGGGAGTGACTTGAGTGAAAAGGTGAAAGGGATATTGCTGAAATTTTAGAAACTTGGAGTAATAATCCAGACACAGCCATTAAAGAACTGGTTCTACAACACTAGAAGGCAAAATTACATGTAGTCAATCTATAGATCAAGCTGCTAAATCAGGGGAAAGCTGCTATTTTTCCACTCTAATATGATTTGCAAATCCTTTAACTTTCTCTTTTGGATTTTCCAAAAAGAGGGAGTAGTGATGAGGGGAAGTTGAGTGTGATAATCTTGAACTTAAATATTTAGATAAGTTTTATTTTTAAATGTTGTTTAGTTTAAGGGGAACTTATTTTAGGAGAAGTTTTTTTTTATGCTTATGGTTGTGCTTGAAGTATTCATCCCAGTTTATATACTACTGTTTTTCCTGATTTAGAAAATAAAGGAAAGGAAAAAGAAGAATAAACTTTCTAAAATTGTTGGACCAAGTGATCAACAATTGAAACAAAGTTTTTCTGGATCCTTAATGTAGTAACATTGTTTAGTAATTTTATATGTAGTTGTAGTAACATTGTTTTTCCTGATTTAGTAATTTTATATGCAAACAGTTTACCTAGTTATATCAATAAATAGTTTAATGTTTAATGTCTAATAAAATAATATCATTTTGGTCTTACCACTAGGATGATTTTTATATGCGGATTTATTTAGAAAATGAAGTGCGAGGTTATTCTTGGTGGTAATTATGTATTATTATTAGGTAAATTGGTAATGGAATTTAAAAATTTCATAAGCAAAAGCTATAATGTGTTTTTTTTAATTAATTTCGATTTTTTTCGTTTGAATATTTTGATTTTTTGAATGGGAAAAATTGAGAGTTTTTGTTTGAAAATATCTAATTGGGAATTGGGAATTTTCCCTTATAAAAATTGACGATTTGATCTAGTTTTCTGTAGTTTGACTGTGATTATTTGTTTTTGGCTTTGTTTAATTAGTCAATTTTATTGGTAGGAACCTTGGCTCATCATTGCAAATTAAGAACGCTAAGGATTAAGCTGATTATTAGTTCAATTCTACAGCCCTACAGGTGCCATTGTTCTAACCTATATTAGTTTTATTAGCTAGTAGTTATATTGCTAAATAATGTTGCCTAAATATTTGTCTGGAAGTGAGAAAAGAAAGAAACGAAAACAAAGAGATGAGTTAGTAGAATCACAAAGGGGATCTCTTGATAGATTTTTTAAGAAAAAAATAGGAGAGACTTCTGATGGAGTGGGAGTAGACAATGTGGACCAATCTAATGAAAATTTAAATGATAATGCTATTAATTTGGATGATTTGAATTATGACTATGACCGTGCCAATGTGGTTGAACTTGATCCAAATGAACATAATAATTCTCCAAATCATATCAATGAGGAATTTGCTACTGTGAATGACCCTAATTATGTAAAAAATGAGTCAAATGTTGAAGATGTTAGGGATGATCCACATTTTATTCCTCCTTTAGACATTTACGATCCTAGAAATTGGGGTATCCTTGATAACAAGTCTAGAGATATTTAGTTGAAAAGGGGCCTTTAAGGGAATTGAATCTTAAATTTCCCTTAGATGGTAATTCTAGGCATTTCTCGTATGCTTATTTTTCTAGAAAGTTGATTAATGGAGAGACTAGCGATAGAAAATGGTTAGTTTACTCTAAACATTCAGATAAAGTTTTTTGTTTTTGTTGTAAGTTATTCACAAAACTAGATAGAAAGAGTTACTTGGCCACTGATGGTGTGAATGATTGGAAACACTTGAGTGAAAAACTCAAAGAACATGAGAATAGTTTTGACCATATGACTAACATGAATGTTTGGACTGAATTAAGAGTGAGATTGAAGACTAATCAAACTCTTGATAAAGACTTGCAACAAGGAATCTCAAAAGAGAGAGAACGTTTGAGACATGTTTTCTTGAGAATACTTGCTGTAGTTAAATGTCTTGGTAAGAATAATTTAGCTTTTCGAGGATCAAATGAGAAACTTTATGAGGAGAATAATGATAATTTGTTGAGCCTAATTGAAATGATTGTTGAATTTGATTTGTCAATGCAAGACCATATTAGACGCATTCAAAATGAAGAAATGCATTATCATTATCTTGGTCACAAAATTCAAAATGAGCTAATTTCTATATTGGCCCATAGTGTTAGAAGTTCTATTTTTAAAATCATTCAAGAGGCAAAATATTTCTCTGTTATTCTTGATTATACCCTTGATGTGAGCCATCAAGAACAAATGACTTTAATAATACGATGCGTTAATATGTCAAGTGACAAAGTAAAAATAGAAGAATACTCTTTAGAGTTCTTGAAAATGGATGATACATCTGGGATGGGGCTTTATAATGAGTTATTAAATGCGTTAAAATCTCTTGAGCTTAATGTTGATAATGTGAGAGGCCAAGGATATGATAATGGTTCTAATATGAAAGGAAAACATCAAGGTGTTCAAAGGCGACTACTTGAATTAAATCCAAGAGCTTTGTATATGTCGTGTGCTTGTCATAGTCTTAATCTCACTCTTTCTGATATGGCACATTCTTGTACAAAAGCTATTTCATTTTTCGGTATTGTGCAACGTATATATACATTGTTCGCAAGTTCTACCAAAAGGTGGACAATTTTGCGCGATAATGTTTCAGAAACTGTGAAATCTCTATCGAATACTCGATGGGAAAATCGAATTAAAAGTGTTAAAGCTATTAGATTTCATGCTTCCAAGATAATATTAGCTTTGTCAAAATTATACGAATCTTCAGGTAATGATGCTAAGGTGAAAAGTGAAGCAGAAAGTTTGGTTAATGCACTTCAAAATTTTGAATTTTTACTTGGAATTGTTATTTGGTATGATATCTTGTTTTCAATTAACAAGGTGAGTAAAAAGTTACAATCCAAGACAATGTGCATTGATACTATGATGAAAGAAGTGGAAGGTATAATATTATATTTTGAAAATTATAGAAAAGAAGGGTTTGAAGCTAGTATTAGTGTTGCCAAAGATCTTGCGTTTAGTATGGATATAGATCCAAAATTTTCAACTAAACGTCCTATTTTTAGAAAAAAACAATTTGGTGAGGATGGTCATGATGAAGATTTGCAATCACCTGAGGAATCTTTTAGAGTTAACTACTTTTTGGTGATTGTGGATATGGCAATTACTTCTTTGAAAGAAAGATTTGATCAATTAAAGATTTTTGAAAATATTTTTGGATTTTTAATTGACTCAACAAGGTTGAAGTCTTTAGAAAGCAATAGATTAAGAGATTGTTGCAATAACTTCAAAGATAAATTTTCTCATGATAATTTGTCAGATGTTGATGCTGATGACCTTTATTCTGAAATAAAAGTGTTACAAATGACTTTACCAAATGTGTCAATGACAGCAATTGATATTCTTGAATTTGTCAAAAATGCAGATTGTTATCCTAATGTTTCCATTGCATATCGGATCCTACTGACGATGCCTGTGACAGTAGCTTCCGCGGAAAGAAGTTTTTCGAAGTTGAAATTATTGAAAAATTACTTGAGATCGACAATGTCGCAAGAGAGATTAAATGGTTTAGCAATGTTATCTATTGAGAGAAATATGTTAGATAAAATTGATGTAGATATGATCATAAATGACTTTGCATCAAGAAATGCTCGAAGGAAATGCTTTTTATAAGTATAATATGTATCTTTCATATACATTTTTTAAATTTATATGGGATGTAACGAATTTTTATATCTTTTTATATGAATTAGTATTTCAAAGAAGAAGTGCGTTAGGGGCCCATTTTTTTCATTTCACCCCGGGCCAAAGAAAATTTAGGAACGTCCCTGGAAACAAGTATGAACAAGTGAAAAGCAGAGATTTAAGTCAAAACTCCATTAAAATTGAAATGGTAACACAACCATATTCTTAACACACAATAACATTCTTTTTATAATAACTCACAGTAACATATATATGAAAGAAAATGGGGTCTAAAAATCACAGTAAATTGAGAACCCCATATGTGCCCCCCTTTCAACATAAAATTATAACATCTCAGAAAAATAGAACCAGCCATCCACCTAAGAATGCCAAAACCAGCTGAGTCCAAATGCCTGAGTTCATCGTGATCCAAGGAGATGGTGAACCCGAAGACGAAGGCTTTGATGAGGAACCAGTTTCTTCGGATTTTGCTGCTGATGTAGTGTCAGCTGATGGGCTAATACCAAGAGCCGGGGCAGGTGCAGGTGTCGGAGGTATGTCGGTCCCGAAAATGGCCTCCGGAAGAAGGACCATATCGATTTGATAGACTGCGACTGGCTTGGACGTGTGTACTGCGCTGGTGACTTTTGTTTTGCTCCATCCGGAATCGAGGTGGATTGTACCAGAATCGTCGTTGAATTGCAAAGTGTATTGGCCACCAGCAAGTGTACTAATAGGGCCTTTCTCACTTAGGTCATTGAAGTCCGCAAGGGCATAGTATCGTGGCAAGGCATGGAAAAGGAGCACTGATTTGAGCTGATCATCAGTTAGATTTGACAATGAAGGCTTCTTAAGAGCCTTGAATGCGTTGTCTTTCGGTACGAAAATCGTAATGCCTTCAACCGTGTTGTTGGCTTGGATTTGGAACGTGTCGATTAATTTAGTCGACTCGAGGTAGACCAGGAACTTGTGATATGGACCTGCCACAGAGAGTAAGTCTTTGATATTTGTGTATACCGGTGTCGGTGCCGGTGCTGGTGAGGGTGACGGTGTCGGGCTTGTGCTCATTGCAACTTGACCATATGCCAGTGAGGAGCACAAAATCAATACAGAGAAGCTAATCATAAAAATCATGGAAGACTCCATTTTCTTTTCCCCCAAGAAATTTGGCTTTGCTTCAGCGGTGACCACTCTCCAAACTCCTACAAGAATCAAATCATTGGCAATTACATTGCAGATAAACAGCAAAATATCCAATAAATTTACATTATGAACAAAAGACAGAAAGTAAACCCCATTTCAAAACATAGACATGCATTTAACTTGAAAGAAAAATGAATCCTTTGAACTCTCAAGAGAAGCAACTTTTAACACAAAAATGCGAATGGAAAACACTAACCTAACTTGGAGGAATTCAGAGAGAAAGTTGAGTAGTTTTGGAAACCAATTTAGCAGATTGGAATGAATATATATATGTGTGTGTAATGTGGATGTTTTGGTTGTAAGTTGTAAGATATAAACAGAAAGAAAACAACGTGTGGGGTTGTACCAGTTGTTGGTGATTAAATGGATGTGAAGTTTAAGGTAAAAAGTAGGTATAGAAAATTAACAAAAAACTAACCATGATTAAAAGAAAATATTTGAAAACCTGATATTGGATTAGATATGGTGTTTTAGGGGTGAGTAAAATTCTATTCGATTTGAAAAAATTAATTTTTTTTTTTAAATTTCGAGTTAATTAAATCGAGATATTCGAGTCGAGTTGAATTTTACAATTCGAATAATTTGAATAATAGATTGGCGTAAATACTCTTTTGGTCCTTGTCAAGTTTGAAAATGAGTAAATTGATCTCTCTCTTAACAAAAATTATAAAATAATTCAAAATAATTTTTAAAATTAAAAATATTTATAAAAATTCCAAAATTTATATTTTTTAAAAAATTATAAAAATTTTAGAAAAAAATTCTAAAAAATATATAAAAAACAAATTTTCTAGAATAATAATTTTGGAGACTTAAATCAATTAATTAATGATTCAAGTTTATCACACTAAAGTAATTTTTTATTTTGCTTTGAAAAAGTTCTCAAATATACATTGTAATGGGCCTATTTTGCCCGGGGCCCAAACCAATAACCTAAAAACATAAAATAAATAAAACACAAATAAACCAAAATAATAACAGTCCATTTACATTAAATGGCCCAATCCAAGACCTAAAATTACAAGGCCCAAACGGCCCAAAAAACTTAAACATTCTCAGAAAACTAAGAAACCCTAAGGTTTCCTCTAAGAGCCACCGCCTCCACCTTCCCACGTCAGCACCACTTTCCTCCACACGCGCGCCATCGTACAGCCTCCGTACCTGCAAGGACAAAAACATAACAGCGTAGAGAAAAACAAAAAAAATATTGCATTTTTTTCTTTTTTTTGGCTATAAAAACCGAACACCAAGCCTTTGTAATCTTTTTACACACAATCAAATACAAAAAGCAGTAGATTTCGATTACAAAAAGAAATAGATAAAATTTTTTGAAAGTGATTCTTTTTTTTTTTTTTCCGTTTCAAGTTTCTGTTTACTTCTTTTTTTCTTTCTTCATTTTTTATATGAAAATAAAAAGAGAAAGGAGTTGAAATCTTACCCCGTTCTTACGTTTCCGTCGCCGTGGGTGGCTGAGGACCGCCCTCTCCAATGAAAGAGGGCATTTTTTGGGCTAGGGAGTCGAAAAGCAAAAAAAAAATAGTGAATTTTTGTTTTTCGGCCACCGTGGACTGCGGCGCTATCGCCGGCAGCTGCCACGATGGTCCGGCGACCGGAGCCTGGCCGAATTCTGGGGAGAGGGAGAGAGCTTGAGAGCTCTTTTTGAGTTTTTTTTTTTTAAAAAAAGGGATAAATGAAATTTTTTTGTCAAAAAAATCAATTATATAGAACATCAAAACAACGCCGTTTTGGGTTGAGAACCCAGGCTCCAAAACGACGCTGTTTAAGGCCACCCGCGCGCGACCCAACCCGCTCTAGGGGGATCTGCGTGTTTTCGTTAAATGGGTTATTTACAACCCTGGTCCTTTCGCATTTCTCTTCTTTTTAATTTAGTCCCTTTATTATATTTTTTATTTTTTAAATTTAACCACATAATTTTGTTTGATTTTCAATCGGGTCCATGACCCACTGACGCGCTGAAAAATGGACACGTGTCGAGGGATTAGGTTTTTTACCCATTTGGTCCTCGGCCTTTTCGCGCCTTTTGATTTAGTCCTCCTTTGTTTATATTATTATAGTTTTTACCTTTAATTTCATTTTTATCCCGATTTAATCCCTAGTCTGTTTGATTTCAACATTTTAATTTGTTATTTATTTATTCTTTTTAATTTTCTTTATATATTATTTTTTTTAAAGGTTTTATATTTTATTTATTTTAAATTTTTTATATATTATTTATATTAAGCTGTTTTATATTATTTATTTTAAATTATTTTAGATACTATTTATTTTAAATTGTTTCATATATTATTTATTTTGAATTGCTTTATATGTTATTTTATTTCAAACTGTTATATATATATATATATATATATATATATATATATTTATTTTAGATTTTTTTCTTCCCATATTATTTCTTTTAAAACCGTTTTAAGTATTGTTTATTTTAAATTGCTTTAAATTATTTATTTCAAACTGATTTATATTTTATTTATGTTAAAAAAAATTCTTTTCATATATTGTTTATTTTGAACCATTTTTTTGTATTATTTATTTTAAATTGTTTCATTTATCATTTATTTTAAACCTTTTTATATTATTTACTTTAAATTATTTTTTGTACATTATTTTATTTTATTTGTCTTTGATTATTAATTGGTATTAAAAATGATGTACATTGTGTGATTATTGCCATCATATGTACTATAATTCGTTTATTCGTATTTTCATATTATTGTCATTCATTAATGTAACATTTTATTCATAAATTGTTATTCCATGTTCTATATTATCATTCCATCTCATTTCATCACTTCAAAAGTCGCATTTAATTTTTTTTATATATCCATAATAAATCATTTTATTTTATCCCTAATAAAATAAATGCACATCGTTTAAGTATTGTACTCGCTATTATTCAAAAAAAAGGGAAAATTTTAAAAATAAGGCAATATTTCGCGTTTTGGAGATTCGAGAAATCGTATCCTAACTTACGGGGTTTCAATTTTCTCGTTAAACCTAAATAGCAAAATATCCTTTTAAATTTCAAAATACACGAAATTTCAATAAAAAACTTAAAGGCAAGCTTATTCTCGGGGGTTCCAAGTGTTGTGTCCTAACTTACGGGATGTGACATTTCGTTACCTCGAGAAGAGAGGGTCTTCAACATTCTTTTCGATTTATTCAAGCATTTTTAAAATGAACATTAATAAAAAAGGGAATCGTATTTTAAAATCTTTTCAAAATTTCAACTTTCGACATTAGGACATTAATTAATTAATTAGGTACCAATTTTGGGCGTGACGAGAGTGCTAATCCTTCCTCGCACGTAACCGACTCCCGAGCCCGTTTTCTCAAATTTAGTAGACCAAAATCATTGTTTTAATGAATAAAAATATTTTATTAAAACGATCAAATTACGAGGTGATCCAATCACACCTCATAAAAAAGATTGGTGACGACTCCCGTTTTCCCATTTTTCATTTTTTTTTAAAATCAAAGTCGACCGTTTTTCAAAAACAAAAAAAGAGAGGATGGTTTCTATAGCTTACCGATTCCACTGGGGACAAAATAAGAGATTCGAGCCATAAATTGATTAAATTTTGTCTTTTTATCGAAAAATCAAAAATCTATTTTAAATTTACGATTGCTCTATTGCATTTTATTTGTCATTTTCGTGGTTTTCATCATAGTATGCTTGCTTTGTTGGTTTAAAGCTGTTGACGTGTCTCTGCATTTTGCATTGCATAAGTTGGTCAATTTTACCCCTTTAAGTGGGAGTGAGAAGTTATTCCTTCGTGAGGTCTTCACCTCCGTATAGGATAGTGGATCGTTTTTGGGATACATACATACCGATGTGTTTGTGAGATTTTCATCCCCGTATAGCTATAGGGAAATGTATTCCCCTGAACTGAACTCGGTCTGCATGAGCCTATAATGGGTGAGGATCGAGGAATCTGTCGATTCAGGTACCTTTACCCTAGAACCAAACCCCCATATTGCAAGCCCTAAGAGCCCACCTTAAGTAGAGCCGCGCCAAACCCTAGTGGTCACCCGAGTAGGTGTTTTACTTATTGTTCTTTGCTTACTTTAAATGGTGTATGAAGTACTGACTTGCTTTGTTTTTGTTTTAATTGCATGGCATTTTCAAAAAATGTGTTGATTCATATTCGGTTCCTAAATAGATAACTTATCATGGAAAAGGGGTTTCTTGATAAAGTGGAGGATAATGCGACCATCCAGATTTGGGCCGAGATAGCACAGCAAGAAAAAGGTGATAGTCTGACCGAGGGATACGTATCAGAGTTGTGGGATTTCTCCCGCGTCAGCATGACTCAGAATAATCTTCAAGAATTAAAGGAGATATGGGATCAGTGGAATGATGAAGTCAAGCAGATGTTTTACTGTAACTATGGAGATTTTTCCTATCTGCTCGATGTGAAGGTGGACAAGCACTTATTTCGAGCCCTCGCCCAGTTCTGGAATCCTGCCTATAGTTGCTTCACTTTTGGGAAAGTTGATTTGGTACCTACCGTGGAAGAGTATATTGCCTTACTTCGTTGCCTGAAGATTCAAGCTGACAAAGTATATTCAAGAGCCGCTAATGTCCTGACCTTTTAGAAGAAATTGATAAGCATCACAGGGATGAGTGAGCAGTGGGTGTTAGCCCAGATCAAGCAAAAAGGAGATAGTAAGTGTATCCCTTGGAAAAACTTGAGGGATCTGATTCTAGCGCATCCAGATAGGAAGAAAATGGTTGATGTGTTCGCTTTGAATATCTACGGTTTGGTCTTCTTTCCCAAAGCATTGGGGCATGTAGATGAGGCAGTCTCGGATCTCTTTGATCGACTTGATAAAAGGGTCACACCGGTTCCTGCGATATTGGCCGAAACTTTCAGATCCTTGAACTCGTGCTAGAAAGCAGGCGAGGGCAGATTTATAGGGTGTGTGCAACTTTTTTTGGCATGGTTCCACAGCCATTTTTAAAAAGTGGAAAAGGTCTCCTATCGAATCTTCTCCGAAAATTATTCTCCCTTGAAAGAGATAGTGGCTACGCCGAGACGAGATGATATTACGAAGGAAAAATGCATGATGATTCTCCAAAGTCTGCAAGAAGAAGACATCGAGTGGAGGGCCCTTTGGATGGTCCCCGACGAGATCTTGTATCGATGTGGAGATTTTGAATGGGTTTCCCTAATTGGGATATGGTGAGCTGTTTGGTATGCTCCCCTACTCGAATTAAGGCAATACAGGTCAAGACAGTTCACGCCAGCAAGACAAGGGTTAGCTCAGTGCTAGTTCGTATACAAGGGGGATAGCTACAAAAAGAAAGTTCGTGAGATATCGAATGCTTGGAACTAAACTCGTAAAATAAAAAGGTTTGCTGCTAATCCAATGACTACCCCTGAGTATGATCGGTGGTGGGGTCAGAGAATCAACGACAACGTACCTACGTCAAATCAAGAAAACATCCGATTAATAGAAGAACACTTACAGGTGGTCTCGTCTGAACTAGAGATCATCAAACTAGATTTTGAGAAGAAAAGTTTGGAACTAGGAAAAAGGATCGAACAATTGGAGGAAGAGAAAATGCAGCTGAGGTTAGATGTCGATGTCCAGAAACTAGAAACCGAAAAACTGAAGAAGGGAAAGAATAAGGCCGAAGAGGATTTGGGCAGTTTGAAGACGGATTACAAGAAGCTGCATATGTGAATAAGAACTGCTGGTTTGGGTAAAATGTCTGAGCAATGGTGGCAAGAAATCCAAGAAGAAAAGACTAGAGCTGATCAGTGTGAGAAGAAGTTCCATGATACTCGAGTACAGGAGAACGCTTTGAAAAGGAGTTTGTTGGAGAGTCAAAATGAAAAGGAGAAGCTAAGAACTCGGGTGGCGGAGTTAGAAAAGTCACTACACCAGCATCGTAGTCGCAACTCCGTAATTGAATTAAGGGCCAGCCTAAGTAAGATTGAGGAACTAAAAGGGAAGATAGGAGAATTTGAAACCGCGCTGCAAAATTGTGAACTCCGGGTTGAACTACTGGAAGCAAATAACGAGCGATGAAAAGATTAACTTCATCGATCTCAAGACAAAGTCAGGGATAGGGATTATGTCATGGGAGAAGCTTTGGCTCAAGTGCGAGAGGTGACTAATCATTTGCAAACCTTGGCGGTCCAGACTGATGTACTGAGTTTGAAATATGAGTCAGAGTCAGATCGAGACTAAGAATTAGTTTGGCTTCTTAAGCAAGTCAAGACCTTAAGAATTAGGGCAATGCCATATATGTAATTCATTTTATGTAAAGAAATTTGTTTTATGGAAAGGTTATTCTAATGAAACTGAATCAGAATCAATGCCTTTTCTTTTTCTGCATTCATTGCATTCACGTATCAACATTACATTGCATCGTGTGCACTAAAACTCAAAAAGAGACTCTAAAATCGTGGCAATTATCCTACAACATCATTACGGTACACAAAGAAAGAATAAAGTCATGGACCAAAGGTTAGAAATATTGGAACAAATACAAAAAGAGATGCAGGATCAACTGCAAATACAGATGCAAGAACAGTTGGTCAAAATCCAACAGGATATGAGGGATCAAATGCTAGAATCCCAGAGAAACATGATGAGCTAGATAACGCAGTTGTTGGCTGGGGGGCTAGAAAAAGGAAAGAGCCCTATGATTAATACCGGAGACAACAACAAGGAACCTACTTATCCTCCAAGATTCACGCCAACGAACACCCAAGCATAACCACAAAGGGTGTCCGTTAACATCAGACCTCAATATCAGACCGGTACTTCGGCACCAATAAACTTCCCGACGGGTTCAGGCTCTAACCCTAGAAACAATTCAACAAATCTCGTTGTCCCTGAACTTGATGATATAGCGAAAATGGGAAAGGCGGGAGTGGAGCTCCCAAAGCAACTGAAAGACAAATGCAAATGGCTAGAGGAGAAATTTAATGTGTTGGAAAGCGCTGATTACCATTGTAGAATTGACGCTAAGGAATTGAGCCTGGTCCCAGATCTAGTGCTCCATTCAAAGTTCAAAATGCCGAAATTTGAAAAATATAACGGGACCAGCTGCCCTGAGGTTCACATTACAATGTCCTGTCAGAGGATGACTGGATATATCAGTAACGATCAATTATTGATTCACTATTTTCAAGATAGCTTGACTAGGGCTGCAGCCAAATAGTATAATCAGCTAAATCGTGCCCAAATTAGTTCCTGAAAGGATTTGGCACAGGCCTTCATGAAATAATATGGCCACGTGACAGATATGGCGCCTGATAGGATCACATTACAAAATATGGAGAAAAAGCCAAACAAAAGTTTCAGGCAATATGCTCAAAGGTGGAGGGAAGTCGCTACGCAAGTCTAACTGCCACTACTAGAGAAGGAAACTACCATGCTCTTCATTAATACCTTGAATGCTCCTTTTATCAATCACATGCTGGGAAGCGCAACTAAGAGCTTCTCAGACATAGTGATGCCTAGCGAAATGATAGAAAATGCCATAAGGTGCGGAAAAATAGAGGCCGGGAAAAGCACAAAGAGGTCTGCCCTAAGAAAAAAAGAAAAAGAGGTAAATAACGTGAGCACTATAACAGGGGTTACTCGAAATCAGTCACTGTGAACCAACCGAGAACGGTAGCCACTGGCCATCAAGGCTCACCTAGACAAGAGTCTAACACAAGGTAAAATACGGAGAAACTCTAGTTTACGCCTATTCCAATAATGTATAGGGAGTTGTACCAAAGTTTATTCGATGCACATGTTGTATCCCCTTTCTATCTAAAACCAATGCAACCCCCATACCCAAAATGGTACGACGCAAATGCCAAATGTGAATACCATGCGAGAATCACGAGACACTCGATAGAAAACTGCACCGCTTTCAAAAAGTTAGTAGAAAGGCTCATCAAAATGGGCATTGTAAAGTTTGATGAGCAGTTTGGTGCAGAAAATCTGTTACCCAACCATGCTAATATGGGGGTAAATTTGATAGTCGAGAATGCGGGGAAGAAAATCAAGGTGAATATTGCAGAAGTGAAAACCCTGTTGAAAGAAGTTTGGAAGAACATGGTGGAAAGGGGGTTAATCACACAAGGCTCGAGGAATAAGTCCCGAGAAACAAGGAATTATTGTGACTTCCATGATGATGAAGATCATGAGATTCAAAAATGCAGTAAATTTAGGGCCTTAGTACAGGGTCTAATGGACAACAAGGAGCTCGGGTTCTTTGAGTATACTGAAGGAGAAGAGGTGTGCGCCCCAGAGGGAGGGTCGACAGAGAAGGTCTATGAGCCCAACCACCCGGTGGTAATCATCTAATGACCAAGAACCAACGAAGTCGGAGCAAGAATTGCACCAAGAGTTGTAATCCAGAAACCCGTTGCTTTTTCTTATAAAGATAGTAAAAGGGTACCTTAAAACTATAACTGCAATGTGACAATCCCGAGAGAGGTAGGCCCGATCAGTATGCCAGAGGAAGGTCAGGATGTTGGTTTCTATATACGTAGCGGAAAACGTTATGGTACCCCAAAAATAAAAACTAAACCTGTAAAAAGGAAATCCGTGGCAATCAAACAAAGAAAAGAGAAGCCAGAACTACCTGTTAATGAGCTGGTAAATGAGAAAGAAGCTAAGGAATTCTTGAAATTCGTAAAACAGAGCGAGTATAGTGTCATGGAACAATTACACAAGCATCCAGCTCACATATCGGTACTAGCTTTACTCTTAAGTTCGACAGACGCACCGTAACTCGCTCATGAAGGTGTTAAACGAAACCTACGTCGCCGATGATATTTCTGTAAACAAACTAGGCCATCTTGTCAACAACATAAGCGCCGATAATTTCATCTTTTTTAATGACGATAAAATATCGTCAGGAGACACGGGATCCACTAAAGCTCTACACATCACCACCCGCTACAAGGGGTATACATTATCGGGGGTACTGATTGACAATGGATCAGCACTGAATGTATTACCCCTATCCACATTAAACAGGTTTCCCAGCTCTCACATGAAGACATGCCAAAACATAGTGAGAGCATTCGACGGCACCGAAAGGAAGGTAATGGGAAGGATTGAAATACCTCTCTTGATCGGTCCAAATATATACGAGGTAGACTTCTTAGTGATGGACATCAAGCCTTCTTACAATTGTCTATTGGGGAGACCTTCGATTCAGTCAGCGGGAGTGGTACCATCACCACTGCACCAAAAGTTAAAATTGGTAACAGAGGGCCGAATGATAACGATAAATGCAAAAAAACACATTATTGCGTCCGTTACCAATAATGCGCCATACATAGAGGCTGATGGTGAAGCGATAGAATGTTCCTTTCGGTCGCTGGAATTTGTGAACGCAACCTTCATCGTCGAGAGAAGCAAGATCCCAATGCCCAAAATATCCAAAGTTACGAGGATGAGCTTACAACTGACAGTGAGAAAACGAGCATCGTCTGAAAAGGGACTCGGGAAATACCTCCATGGACGGGTCGAAGTACCAACCTTGGCGACAAACGGGATTGCTTTGGCTTGGGGTATAAGCCAAATACGAAGCAAAAAAAGAAGGAGTTGGAGAGGAAGCAAGAGCACGATTAAGCGGGGTAGAGTCAAATGGGAATTAATGACCTTCCCCCATATATCCAGAACATTCGTGTTAGGAGGAATTATTCACCCTGAATGGAAGAAGACGAGGAAAGAAATTGTTGAAGATATGATAGGAAATTTGATCATCAACACCATATCTGAAGAGGGAATGGTGGAAGAAAACTTATCGGGCATCCGCCCTTATGAGCCTGGAAGTGTTCTGAACAACTATACTGCGGAAGAGATTCCTATAGTTTTTAGAGCTAATTCAGAGTAATTTTCAAAACACGCTTATTGCTTTAAGCCTAGAAGCAATAAGAATCCATTTGTAAAATAGACTCATGTCCAACATTTTTATTTTAATAAAAAATGCATTCTTTTGTATCACTCTGAGCAAATATTCTTTTATTCTTTCATTTCATTTATAATCATACCATACAAATAGCTATTATTAGATTCATTTGTTCTTCGAATATTCCTTCGTGCCTACAACATGAGCGACGCTACTACTGACCCAAAATCTCCTTTTGAGCGGGACATGTGCCTAGAGGGATATCAGGATTTTAAAGATGACAGAGACTATAACTTATCTCCAGATTTGGTAAGGATGGTGAAACAAGAAGAGAAATAATCTTACCTCACAAGGAGACAGTAGAGATTGTGATCTTGGAAGAAGAAAAATAAGTGAAAATTGGAACTTGTACAGCCGAAGAAACAAAACGAGATCTTATTGAGTTACTTCAAGAATTCAAAGATGTCTTCGCATGGTCGTACCAAGCTATGCCCAGGTTAAGCACTAATATTGTGGTACACCGCATCCCCATAAAAGAAGAGTGCAAGCCAGTTTAGCAGAAGCTCCGAAGGATGAGGCTCGATGTTGTAATAAAAATAAAAGAAGAGGTCAAGAAGCAATTCGATGCTGGATTCTTACAGGTGATTAAATACTCAGAATGGGTAGCCAATATCATCCCCATCCCTAAGAAAGACGAAAAGGTATAGATGTGCGTAGATTACAGAGACTTAAACAAAGCCAGTCCAAAAGACAATTTCCCGTTGACTCACATTGACACTTTAGTGAATAATACTGCAGGCTACTCACTGTTCTCCTTCATGGATGGCTTCTCTAGATCCAATCAGATAAAGATGCATCCTGAAGACATGGAAAAGACCACATTCGTGACCTTGTGAGGAACATTTTGCTATAAGGTGATACCATTTGGATTAAAAAATGTGGGAGCAACGTATCAAAGAACCATGGTAACCTTGTTTCATGAAATGGAAGGATCGCTAGATGACAAATTCTGCTTTCTGAATTTGACATAGTCTATGTGAACCAGAAGGTTGTAAAAGGAAGCGCAATAGCAAATTTTCTAGCCAGTAGAGCTCTAGAAGATTATGAGCCTTTGAACTTTGATTTCCCAAATGAAGATCTAATATATGTGGTAACTACCGAAGAAGACGTTCCAAAAGATCGTCCTCGAAAACTGAATTTCGATGAAGCATCAAATGCTGTTGGTAACGGAATTAGGGCAGTCCTGATATCTCCAAGTGGAGATCATTATCCATTTACTTGCAAATTGGATTTTTGATTGCACAAATAATATGGCAGAGTACGAAGCATGTATCATGGGAATCCAAACGACCAAATAACACAGAATCAAAATGCTAGAGGTGTATGGGGATTTTGCACTAATGATCTATCGGCTCAAAGGTGAATGGGAAATAAGAGACCCCAAATTGATCAATTATCGAAAGATAGTTTTGGAATTAATTGGGGAGTTTGACGATATCACCTTCTGTTACCTCCCGCGAGATGCAAACCAGATGGCTGACGCCTTGGCTAGATTAGCTTTTATGATCAGAGTAAATAAACAAGAGGATGTAAAACCTATCCAAATGAGTATTTATGAGGCTCCGGCTCATTGCTACAACATCGACGAAGAGGAAGAAACAGATGATCATCCTTGGTATCATGATATGCTACGATATGTGAAGAATCGTGAATACCCTGATCAAGCAACTGAGAATGATAAAAGAACGTTAAGAAGATTGGCCAATGATTACATCTTAGATGGGGAGATCCTGTACAAAAGAAGAAAGGATCAAGTGTTATTAAGATGTGTGGATGTTGTTGAGGCTAAGAAAATCCTAGAAGAAGTCCATGAGGGTGTCTGCGGAACACATGTTAATGGTTTTACAATGGCCAAGCAAATCATGAGATTTCGGTATTATTGGTCTACCATGGAAGGGGATTGCATCAATTATGAAAAAAAGTGCCAATTTTATAGGGATAAGATTCATGTGCCTCATTCACCTCTTCATGTTATGACTTCTCCATGGCCTTTCTCCATGTGGGGCATGGACGTCATTGGGCCAATCTCGCCAAAAGCCTCTAACGGGCATCGATTCATCTTTGTGGTCATCGATTACTTCACCAAGTGGGTAGAGGCTGTTTCATATGCCAATGTCACCAAGTCGGCGGTCAGCAAGTTCTTAAAGAAAGAGATCATCTACCGATATGGAATGTAGAAAGGATCATATCGGACAGTGCATTAAATTTGAACAACTCGTCACCATATCGCCCAAAAATGAATGATGCAGTTGAGGCGGCCAATAAGAATATCAAGAAGATTGTGGGAAAAATGACTGAGACTTATAAAGATTGGCATGAGAAGTTACCATTTGCTCTTTATGTTTATCGAACGTCAGTTAAGACCTCCACCGGGGCAATTCCTTTCTCATTTGTATATGGAATGGAGGCAGTGTTACCCATTGAAGTTGAAATTCCTTCTCTTCGAGTCTTGTCAGAGCTGAAGTTGGATGAAGTAGAATGGATTCAATCTCGATATGACTAATTGAACCTGATTGAAGAGAAAAGGCTGAAAGCTATCCGTCATGGTCAAATGTACCAGAAACGAATGATGCAAGCTTACAACAAAAAGGTTCACCCCAGAGAATTCCATGAGGGGGACTTGGTATTGAAGAAGATCCTACCCCTACAAAAGGATTTCAAAGGAAAATGGATGCCAAACTGGGAAGGACCTTACGTGGTAAAAAAGGTCTTTTCTCGAGGAGCGCTGATATGAACTGAAATGGATGGCAAGAATTTGCCTAATCTAGTGAATTCGAACACAGTTAAGAAGTACTTCTCTTAAATAAATAAATAAATAAAGAGGAGAGGTCAAGGCGAAAAACCGCAAAGGGCACTTTGAGACCAAAGGGGTTTTGAATTGCAAATCCGTAAAGGGCAATTCAAATTTTGATAAAAAATGGGGTATGCAGTAGTCTCGCATTCTCTAAATTAATAAGAAGGAAAGATGTTACATCTTAGGACATCAACAGAGTATTCTAGATTCCCTAAACACATATTGAGCTCAAAAAGGGTCCTCAAGAAGTTTGTGAAGAGAAGCTCAGGCTGCGAAATTTGGGGCACCTATTTTCCTCTCACCTATTTTGTATTCCAGTAATGTTTGCTTTCTTTAATTAATCCATTATTTTTAGATTTTGTTCCTAATAAATTTTAGTTTTGTCCAATTATTATGATCCTTTTCAAGCATTTTGCATTGAAATAACAATGAATGGACTAATAATACTTTCAGAAAAGGAGTTCTGCTTATTACTATGGAAGCTTCTAAATAGTGCAAGAACCTGAAATAGCACTATTATTTAGAACTCACCAAGCCTGAGGGTAGGAAGTATTTGAGAAAGAAGAGTCTAAATGGTGACTATTTATTTGGATTTTCTGTCAAAGATATTAGCTGAACAAGAAGGCATGATAACACCTCAGTGATACAACCTTGATGAACAATGAGCAATGACAACCCAAACATTAAAAAGGGATCATTCTTATGCATTCATGCAAATATCATTCATACACATCTAATTAGGAGCATTTGATTTATTCTGATCATTGCATCCTAATCATTTGGCATAAGCATAGGCCCATGAAATCGATTCTACAGGTCATGTCCCCCAAAAGATGGTGTAGTGACATCGGCGAAGATACCAATCTTATCTCCATGAAATTGCAGTGGAGCAAATGGAAGTTACAAGTCTTATCTCCCTAAAGTTGCAGTGGAACAGACTAAAGATAGCGAATCTTATCTCCCTAAAGTTGCAGTGGAGTAGATTGAAATTACCAACTCTTATCTTCCTGAAGTTGTAGTGGAGCAGATTGAAAATAGCGAATCTCATTTCCCTGAAGTTGCAGTGAAACAAATTAAACCTACAAGTCACAAATCCTATACCTCTGAAGTTGCAGTAGGTCGGATCAAGTCTACCAAAACCAAACCTTATCTCCCTAAAGTTGCAGTGGAGCAGGTTGAAATTACTAATTCTTATCTCCTTGAAGTTCCAGCAGAGTAGATCGAAGCTACAAATCTTTCCTCCCTAAAATTGCATTGGAGCGGACCGAAGCACTAATTCCTATAGCCCTGAAGATTTAGTGGAATGGAAGGAGGCTTTTTGAAAAAAAAAAACACCAAAAAGTCGAAACTCGGCGAAACCGGGCAAAATTGGCCCTTTTAAAGTATTTGTTTTATTCCCGTTACATGACAATGAGCAAAGAGGGGCAGCTGTAATGGGTCCATTTTGCCCGAGGCCCAAACCAATAACCCAAAAACATAAAATAAATAAAACACAAATAAACTAAAATAATAACAGTCTATTTACATTAAATGGCCCAATCCAAGACCCAAAACTACAAGGCCCAAATGGCCCAAAAAGCTTAGACATTCTCAGAAAATTAAGAAACCCTAGGGTTTCCTCTAAGAGCCGCCGCCTCCACCTCACCACATCAGCACCACCGCCCTCATCACGCGCGCCACCGTACGGCCTCCGTACCTGCAAGGACAAAAACATAACATCATAGAGAAAAACAAAAAAAAATATTGCAGTTTTTTTCTTTTTTCGGCAATAAAAACCGAACACCAAGCCTTTGTAATCTTTTTACACACAATCAAATACAAAAAGCAGTAGATTTTGATTACAAAAAGAAACAAATAAAAATTTTTGAAGGTGATTCTTTTTTTTTTCCGTTTCAAGTTTTTGTTTACTTCTTTTTTTTCTTTCTTCATTTTTTATACGAAAATAAAAAGAGAAAGGAGTTGAAATCTTACCCCGTTCTTGCGTTTCTGCCGTCGTGGGTGGCCGAGGACCGCCTTCTCCGATGAAAGAGGGCATTTTTCGGGCTCGAGAGTTGAAAAGCAAAAAAAATAGTGACTTCTCGTTTTTCGGCCGCCGTGGACGGCGGCGCCGTCGCCGACGGCCGCCACGGTAGTTCGGCGATCTGAGCCTGGCCGGATTCTAGGGAGAGGGAGAGAACTTGAGAGCTCTTTTTGAGTTTTTTTTTTTTTAAAAAAGGGATAATTGAATTTTTTTTTTCAAAAAAATCACTTATATAGAACATCAAAACGACGCCGTTTTGGATTGAGAACCTAGGCGCCAAAACGACGCCATTTAAGGTTACCCACGTGCGACCCGACCCTCTCCAGGGGGATCCGCGTATTTTCGTTAAATGGGTTATTTACAACCCTGGTCCTTCTGCATTTCTCTTCTTTTTAATTTAGTCCCTTTTTATTATTTTTTATTATTTTTAAAATTTAACCACAGAATTTGGTTTGGTTTTCAATCGGGTCCCTGACCCACTGACACGCTGAAAAATGGACATGTGTCCAGGGATTGTGTTTTTTACCCATTTGGTCCTCAGCCTTTTCGCGTCTTTTAATTTTAGTCCTCATTTGTTTATATTATTATAGTTTTTTACCTTTAGTTTAATTTTTATTCTGATTTAATCCCTAATCTGTTTGATTTCAACCTTTTAATTTGTTATTTATTTATTTTTTAAAGGTTTTATATTTTATTTATTTTAAATTTTTATATATTTTTATATTAAGTTGTTTTATATTATTTATTTTAAATTATTTTAGATATTATTTATTTTAAATTGTTTCATATATTATTTATTTTAAATTGCTTTATATGTTATTTTATTTTAAACTGTTTTATATATATATATGATTTATTTTAGATTTTTTTTCTTCACATATTATTTCTTTTAAAACCGTTTTACGTATTGTTTATTTTAAATTGCTTTAAATTATTTATTTCAAATTGTTTTATATTTTATTTATGTTAATTTTTTTTTGTTTTCATATATTGTTTATTTTGAACTATTTTTTTGTATTATTTATTTTAAATTGTTTCATTTATCATTTATTTTAAACCTTTTTATATTATTTACTTTAAATTGTTTTTTGTATATTATTTTATTTTATTTGTCTTTGATTATTGTTAGAATTAAGTGACCCGAATCCTTATTTAAATAAAATACAATGGTAAAATAAAATAAAAGAAGAATCCCTACAGAACTACACTTCTTTTATTTTATTTTAGATAAGGTTTTTTAAACATTATTAAACTCCATCTATTTGATATTGGTTAGAATAATGAGTTTCAATCTTACTACACGCCTATTAGAATATGGTTTTACAAGCCTATAAATAGACGTAGTCTATTCCTCTTGTAAATAAAATTCGAATTTGACATAATAAATTTTCTTCTCCTCTGCCCGTGGTTTTTTTTCCCGAAAGGGTTTCCACATAAAATATGTGTGTTCTTTATTTCTCTTTTCTTTGCGATATATTTTCATTACCGACGCTATATATTCACAAATTGGTATTCGAGCTTTCGGGTTTTTTTTCATCTCGATCAGGGTAATGGCGTCTTTGAAGTATGAAATTCCGCTGTTAGATCGCAACACCAGATTCGCGTTGTGGCAAATAGAGATGCAGGCAGTTCTTGCACAGATGGATTTAGAGGAAGCCCTGCTAGGGATAGATAAGATGCCTTCGACATTGACGGAGGAAGAGAAGAAGCGCAAGGATCAAAAGGCATTAACACAACTACATCTGCATTTGAAGGAGAAGACCGCCGCTGCATTATGGAAGAGGCTAGAACAAATATGTATGTCGAAAACTCTAACTAGCAAGTTGCATATGAAGCAACGTCTTTATGCTCATCGTTTGGAGGAAGGTGCGTCTGTGCACGAACACTTAACAGTGTTTAAAGAAATTCTCTCAAATTTGGAGGCCATTGAGGTTCAGTATGATAAAGAAGATTTAGGGTTGATTCTACTTTATTCGTTGCCCCCGTCTTATTCAACCTTTAGAGACATGATTTTATATAGCCGCAAGTCTCTCACAATTGATGAGGTTTATGATTCTTTGACCTCGTATGATAAGATGAAGCATCTTGTGGTTAAAACTGACTCTCAGGGAGAGGGTCTCATTGTTCGTGGGAGACAAGATTGGAATGTTGATGATGATCGTGGAAGGACACAAGAACGGAATCCTCGCGATAAATCTAAGGGTAGATCGAAGTCTTCAAACAGAGGTAAAACTTGTAACTTCTGCAAGAAGAAAGGGCACATTAAATTTGAGTGCTATAAGCTACAGAAAAAGATTAAAAGGGAGGCTGCGAATTAAAAGGGAAAATAACCAAAAAATTTCGGTGAAGCTGATGTTGTAGAAGACTACAGCGATGGTGAACTTCTAGTCGCTTCTGTTAACAATTATAAAGTGAGTGATGAGTGGATACTTGATCCGGATTGCACCTTCCACATGTGTCCCAATCGGGATTGGTTTACAAATTACGAAACAGTGTCTGAAGGTGTTGTTTTGATGGGAAATAATGCTTCGTGTAAAATCGCAAGTCTTGGAACAATTAAAGTTAAGATGTTTGATGGAGTTGTCAGAATACTTAGTGACGTACGACATGTTCCAAAATTGAAGAGAAATTTAATTTCGTTAAGTACTCTTGATTCAAAAGGGTACAAATACACAGCTGAAAGTGGGATTTTGAAGATTTCCAAAGGTTCCCTCGTTGTGATGAAAGGGTAGAGAAAGACTGCCAAGTTATATGTTTTGTAGGGTTCTACTGTCATTGATGATGCAGCTGTCGCTTCCTCTTCCTTTTTTAGATGATGATATTACTAAACTTTGGCATATGCGCCTACGGCATATGAGTGAGAATGGCATGGCAGAATTGAGCAAAAGAGGACTTCTTGATGTGCAAGGAATTTGAAAACTGAAGTTCTGTGAGCACTGCGTTTTTGGGAAGCAAAAGAGAGTTCGATTCATCAGAGGAATCCATAACACGAAGGGAACATTGGAGTATATTCATTCTGATCTGTGAGGGCCATCAAGAGTGCCTTCGAGAGGTGGAGCTAATTATATGCTAACTTTTATTGATGATTTTTCCAGAAAAGTTTGGGCATTCTTCCTGAAGCAGAAAAATAATGTGTTTTCCACATTTAAGTCTTGGAAAACTATGATTGAAAAACAAACGGGAAAATAAATAAAATACCTCCGTACAGATAATGACTTAGAGTTTTGTTCTGACGAGTTCAATAAACTGTGTAAGTCAGAAGGGATCGTGAGACACTTGATAGTTCGCCATACTCCACAACAAAACGGCATTGCAGAACGAATGAACAGAACTATCATGGAGAAGGTTCGATGTATGTTGTCAAATGCCAACTTACCAAAGTCGTTTTGGGCCGAAGCAGCCTCTACTGCATGTTTTTTGATCAACCGATCTCCATCCATTGCCATTGAAAAAAAGACTCCACAAGAGGTATGGTCTGGTAATCCTGCTAATTATTCTGATTTAAAGATCTTTGGGTGTCCTGTGTATGCTCATGTTGATAATGGAAAATTAGAACTGAGATCCATTAAATGTGTTTTTCTTGGTTATAAAGCTGGTGTAAAAGGGTATAAGTTATGGTGTCCTGAAAATAGAAAAGTTGTGATTAGTAGAGATGTTGTTTTTGATGAAACTGCTATGCTACCTAACTTATCTCTTAAAGGCTCTTCCAATAAAGAAAATCAAAAGCAGGTGGAGCATCAGATTAATACAGAGTCGACTTCTCAAGCCAGTACAAAAATTGAGAATAAAGTTGTTTCTTCACCACAATACTCTATCGCCAAAAACAGAACTAGAAGAGAAATTAAACCTCTAAAGAAGTATGCTGAGGCTGATCTAGTTGCTTATGCTTTAAATGTGGCTAAAGATATAGATGCAAACCAAGAGCCGTCTAATTGTTCTGAGGCGATTAGCTGTGAAGACTCAGAAAAGTGGATGTTTGCTATGCAAGAGGAGATGTAATCACTCCACAAAAACAGAACATGGGATCTTGTGAAACTTCCTAAAGGTAAAAAGACTATTTGCTATAAATGGGTGTTTAAAAAGAAAGAAAGGACTCCAGGAGTTGAAGAACCCATATATAAAGCAAGGCTTGTTCCAAAGGGTTACAGTCAAATTCCAGGACTGGACTTCACAGATGTGTTCTCCCCAGTTGTGAAGCATAGTTCTTTTTGAGCTTTGCTTGGTATTGTGGCCATGCATGATTTGGAGCTTGAGCAGTTAGATGTAAAAACTGCATTTTTGCATGGAGAACTTGAGGAAGATATTTACATGCAACAAACAGGGGGTTTTACAGTCTCAAAAAAAGAGGACTATATTTTCTTGCTGAAAAAGTCCCTTTACGGCTTAAAATAGTCACCAAGACAGTGGTACAAGAGGTTTGATTCTTTTATGACTTTTCATGATTTTAAAAGGAGTAGTTTTGACAGCTGTGTTTACTTTAAGAAAAACAATGATGGTTCTTTTGTGTATCTACTTCTTTATGTTTATGACATGTTAATAGCAGCAAAAGATAAAGGAGAGATAATAAAGGTCAAAGCCCAACTGAGTGAAGAATTTGAGATGAAAGATTTGGAACCAACAAAGAAGATACTTGGTATGGATATTCTCAGAGATAGAAAAGCAAGTAAATTGTACCTAAGTCAGAAGGGGTATATTGAGAAAGTTCTTTGCAGGTTCAATATGCAGAGTGCTAAGCCTGTTAGTACTCCTTTAGCAGCCCATTTCAAACTTTCATCGGCTTTGTCTCCACAATCAGATGATGAGATTGAGTACATGTCACATGTTCCATACTCTAGTGCAGTGGGATCTCTCATGTATGCTATGGTTTGTTCACGTCCAGATTTATCATATGCAGTCAATGCAGTTAGCAGATACATGGCGAATCCCGGTAAAGAACATTAGAAAGCAGTTCAGTGGATTTTAAGATACTTACGAGGTACTACTGATGTTTGCTTACAGTTTGGAAGAACTAGAGATGGAGTGATTGGGTATGTTGATGCTGATTTTGCTGGAGACCTTGATAGAAGAAGATCTCTCACTGGTTATGTCTTTACAATCGGAGGTTGTGCAATCAGTTGGAAAGCTACTTTGCAAACTACAGTCGCTTTGTCTACCACTGAAGCTGAGTACATGGCAATTACTGAGGCTTGTAAAGAAGCTATTTGGTTGAAGGGACTCTTTAGTGAGCTCAATAAAAACCTTCAAATCAGCACATTATTTTGTGACAGTCAGAGTGCCATCTTCCTTACAAAAGATGTTTCATGAGAGAACAAAACACATTGATGCTCGGTATCATTTTGTTCGTGATATTATTGCTCGTGGTGATATTGTTGTGAGCAAAATTAGCACTCATGAAAATCCTGCAGATATGATGACTAAGTCACTTCCTATAACCAAGTTTGAGCATTGCTTAGACTTGGTTGGCGTTCATTGTTGAAGTTAAACCCTTAAGGGGTTTTATGGAAGAGGTGAAGAACTTGTTCGTTGAGAGTTCGCGATAAAGAACTTGTTCATTGAGAATTCATGTCAAGGTGGAGATTGTTAGAATTAAGTGACCTGAATCCTTATTTAAATAAAATAAAATAGTAAAATAAAATAAAAGAAGAATCCCTATAGATCTACACTTCTTTTATTTTATTTTAAATAAAATTTTTTAAACTTTATTAAACTCCATCTATTTGATAATGATTAGAATAAGGAGTTTCAATCTTACTACACTCCTATTAGAATATGGCTTTACAAGCTTATAAATAGACATAGTCTATTCCTCATGTAATTAAAATTCGAATTTGACATAGTGAATTTTCTTCTCCTCTGCCCGTGGTTTTTTTCCCGAAAGGGTTTCCACGTAAAATCTATGTATTCTTTATTTCTCTTTTTTTTTTTTGCGATATATTTTCATTACCGACGTTATATATTTCACAATTATTAATTGGTATTAAAAATGATGTACATTGTGTGATTATTGTCATCATGTATACTATAATTCGTTTATTCGTGTTTTCATATTATTGTCATTCATTAATGTAACATTTTATTCATAAATCGTTATTCCATGTTCTATATTATTATTCCATCTCATTTCATCACTTCAAAAGTCGAGTTTTATTTTTTTATATATCCATAATAAACCGTTTTATTTTATCCCTAATAAAATAAATGCACATTGTTTAAGTATTGTACTCGCTATTATTCAAAAAAAAAAAGGGAAAATTTTTATAATAAGGCGATATTTCGTGTTTTGGAGATTCGAGAAATCGTACCCTAACTTACGGGGTTTCAATTTTCTCGTTAAACCTAAATAGCAAAATATCCTTTTAAATTTCAAAATACACGAAATTTCAATAAAAAAAATTAAAGGCAAGCTTATTCTCGGGGGTTCCAAGTGTTGTGTCCTAACTTACGGGATGTGACATTTCGTTACCTCGAGACGAGAGGGCCTTCAACATTCTTTTCGATTTATTCAAGCGTTTTTAAAATGAACATTAATAAAAAGGGGGTCGTATTTTAAAATCTTTTTAAAATTTCAGCTTTCAATATTAGGACATTAATTAATCAATTAGGTATCAATTTTGGGCGTGACGAGAGTGCTAATCCTTCCTCGCACGTAATCGACTTCTGAGCCCGTTTTTTCGAATTTCGTAGACCAAAATCATTGTTTTAATAAATCAAAATATTTTATTAAAATGATCAAATTACGAGGTGATCCGATCACACCTCATAAAAAAGATTGGTAGTGACTCTCGTTTTCCCATTTTTTATTTTTTTTTTAAATCAAAGTCGACCGTTTTTCAAAATAAAAAAAGGGATGGTTTCGACATATATGATTTCAAATTTATGTGCTTCAACATTGAATTAGTTATATTGTAACAATATTTTAATTTGACATGTTTAACTTTTTAATTTAACTCGAACATTTCATTCGATTCGACTTAACTCAAATTTCATTTCACTCGACTCAATTCGAAAAAATTTCAAATCGAGCTAGGATGATAAAATAGGACTCAACACTCGATTAACTAACATTTTTTCACTCAATTCGATCGAACGCTCACCTCTAATTGTCTTTATTATTGTGGATTGAATGAGATGGGGATGATACTTGTTTGTGAAAATAACAATAAAAAATAATGAAAGCATTTGCTTAACAATCATTCAAGGAAAAAGGACCATATATGGTAGCCTTTCTTATTCACTTTTCTACTTGAGAAGTTTTCTAATGCTTTGGGACACTTCTCCGTATCCTTTTCAATCGGATACCGTAATTTGGTTATACAGTTCGAAAAAAAATTATAGTTGCGGAAATTAAAGAGTAATTCATTATAAATTTATTTGTACAGAATATGATTTATTTTCAACTCATCCACTGATACTTTCTCCCTAGAAAAGTTAGAAAACCGTTGATTTACAGTAAAATATTTACTAAAGAAAGTTCCTCACACGAACAAAACAATCACTCTCAATCTTGTACATAAAACTATAACAACTATTACAATTGACGTGAATATCTATCTCTTTAAATTTGGCTCGATAAAGTCTTCAATATGAAATAGAATTAGCGAATATTTTCTCATAGTATTGTTGCCAATGTAGAAGGACATGGTTTCGAGTGTGCAGAAGCGCATTATCCTCTTATTAGGGGCTATGAATAGTTCTAGGCATTGTGTCAAAAAGAACAAATATGATAAGAAATGAGATTATTCAAAAGAAACAAAGTGTTTAGTTGAATTTGAATGCATGTAATAAATGTTTGAGTGTTTAATGTATTGTACTAAAATAAAATAGATATAAATGAATTTTTTTTATTTACTTCTTATGTTAATAAAGACTTAAGCACGGGTCATTTATCACTATACCAATGACTAATTAATATATTTAACTTATTATCTGGTTTTAGTTTAACTTTCATAATTTTTTAAAAAATGAATTAAAAGAAGAAAACTCAAAATAAAGCTTAATGGAAAAAAGAAGCAAAATATTGGAGTGGAAAATAAGAAATGAAAAGAGAAATTAGGTGCAAGATTAACATCAAACTTGTTGTCTTAATATTTGAATTAATTTTTGCACAAAATAATCAAAATCCTTGGATTATAATTTAATTAGCACCCATAGGTTATCTAACTAATTAATTTGATTATCCACACTCTCTTCCCTCAAACTAATATTTTCATATAAATGGTTACATTTCACAACTAATCCATACCCAAAAAATAGTACAATAAAGTAATTGTATTTATGGATCGAAGCAGGTTGAATTATATTCTAATTTTTCTATTGTTTTTATCTAAATTCAAGGATGCAACGTGTTGAATAAAAACCCGTATCTTATATAAATTTATTAATTAAATTAAATTATTTTTACAAAATTATAACTCGAAAGATATGTTGTTTTTAAATATTATACTTTTAAAAATTTTTAAATTTTAATTTTATTCAAATAATAATTAAATTCATTAACTTAAATATTACTATTTTTAAAATCTTTTAAAATAAATATATTATCATATTTATAATATTGATGAATAAAAACTAAAACGACACTAGTGCATTCTACAATGCATCAATACTTGTGAAGTGCGTGGGATGCCTTTGGGTGCAATAATATATCTTTTTCAATGACATGCCCTCTGTCACACACATGTACATAGATTTCTGCTTTCCTAAGAAACAATTAAGGCAGCCCAAACTCAAAGGCTTTGCTTCTGCAATTGTCTTTCATTTGAACCACAGTATACTCAATCACTTTAATTCTTTATCAAGGCTTTGAGATTTGATAATATAGTAGATCAATTACAATAAATTCTCTCTAAAAAATTGCAGCTAAAATAACATACCTAATATATTAATAAATTTCAATATATAATAGAATTGTTCGATATAAGTCTTCAATACAGTCCTGATCCAAATTCTTTATTTTAAAGGATTAGATTGTTTAATCCGATCCAATCTAATTTTCAAGATATGTTACTGCAATATCAACAAGATTCACGCCTTAAAGATTTTGTTTCAAAAGATTACTAACACAAAAATTGACAAGATGGGTGTGATTTATGGATTTCTTTTTAATTGAATTATTTAATTAAAACATAAATTAAATGTTAGATAGATATTAATTATTGTATTTATTTAAATTACAACATTTATTTAACTTGATGGTATATACGGGGTTCAAAGAAAGAATTATATTAAACTGTGATTCCACGCATTCCTATCTCTTTTCATTAGGATAATCACAAAGTAGGTTTTTCTTTTTATTTTTAACTTTTAATTGAATGAAATTTTAATTGGGATTTAGTTTGGGTTGAAGTATATCATGTTGATGAGTAATAAAAAAGAGAGAGCAGTTTGATGATATAAAACAAGACAAAAAGAAAAAATCAATGACTGATCACTCATTTCTTATATATGCACATAGATGGAATGCAAGAACAGAACATGAACAACATTCAGAGTTCTAGACATCATTAATTATCAAAATGTCCCTACCAAAAAATGCTAATCAAGTGAAAATCTTGTCATCTCTCATCACTTGCGTTTATTTTGGGAAAAAACTAGCTGCTTGAAAATTGTCTGAAAGTGAATATATATATATATATATATATATATATATATATATATAAGCATAAAAAGAACATGAAGCACTGAATGAAGGGTTCTTGGAGCTGATCTATTATTCAGTAGCAGCCCAATCTTTTCGGATATCAAATGTATAGTTGATCTCCAAGTAGCACTTGTTATCATCATCAAGGAACTGAAACAAATACAACATACTATGTTACTCGAATTTACACATAATCAATGTCGGATACAAGTATGTTATAATACAAACCTTTGATTTTGCAGTGTATGATCCTCTAGCCAAAAAACCAGAAGGGGCTGTCTCTTCGGGCATTTCATGTGTGTAAGGCTCTAACTGAGGACTAAAAGTTCCAATCATATCTTTTGTGCTGTCAACTGAAACCCCAAAAGAAAAGGATTGAATTTTATTATGTTGGAAACAGTTTTGGGGGATGAATTATTATTACATATTGAGAGGGTTTAGAATTAATGTTTACCTTTGACACCAGTTTTCCAGACAGTGTTGGTGTACCTGAGACCAGATACAATGTTGTTGCTAACTTGGAAAGAGAACTTCAAGCGATAATGGCTAGCTTCTTTCAGTGTAAACCATAAACCCTCGGGCTTTCCATCTGCAGGGATTGAAAGAACTATGTCTTCCCTATCTGGTGACACGATTGCCACACTAAGGAACTTCACTTCCGGTTCAAGTGTTTCTGTAATAAAATGGAGACCATTATTTCTATGTCAAATTCTGCAAATTCTTTAAAATTAGCTCATATATATATACACACAATCTAACTAAACATAATAAGTACCTCCAATGTTGTTAATATCCACACCTCCAAGAAGCTGTTCTTTCCATTTCCTTAAGCTCTCATCATCCTACACTCACGCAACGATCACCAACATAGAATAATGATAGTAAAATTGTAGGCATTCATGCATGCATGTAAAATGTAATGGATATGTGTATGTGTATACCAAAAAAAAACAAAGAAGATTTAACCTTATCTTTTTCGAGCTGTTCTTTGAGAGTGTACTGAGGACCCAAATGCAAATTGCGATTCTCGTCTTCGTTATCATCATCGCTCTCTGGACGGTGGTTGGTGGTCGTTTTTTCAGCAGAGCCCGCTTTGTCATCCATATTACTGGAACTTGGACCAGCTCCAACGGCCAAAGACATCAACTGCTCATCCAACACAACATCAAAATGCAGTACCAAACATCAAAGCGTTGTCGAGGAGAGACAGCTAACGAGAATAATAATAATAATGATCAATGTCTGTGGATAAGAAGACAGAAGAGTCATGAAACCAAAGGACGCCATGGGAAAGACATGATGTGTCTGCAACTATTGGTCCACTTTTGTTTTTTGATTTTGTTGAAAAAAAAAAACTCAAAAATGAAGGAAGGAGGCAAAGGCTAAAAGAGAGTGTAAGGGGGCGGATAGGTTTTTGAGGTGGTCGTGGTCGTCCTTGGTTGTTGGAACATGGAAATGGTTAAGAAATGGTCATCTGGTGATCCGAGATAATAGTAGTGTCCCATGTCACAAATGGAAAGCTTCAGTTATTAGCCATGGAAGGAAGGGCTTGAGTGTAGGGAGAGATCGTTTCTATGTCACAATATTGCCTCAAATTATGGGTGTTCCCATTAGCTAGCGATCTGATTATACGATATTATCACAATGGCCTCATTTAATTTTATTTTAGGTTTAAAACAATATTTATAATAAAAAAAAATCAAGTGCATAATCTCAAAATCCCACATTTTTATTAAAAATAAAATTGATATATATTCTCCTATCCAATTAAAATAAGAAGTCGAATTGTCCAAGTAAACAAGGGCGAAGTCAAAAAAATTTTTTAGAAGGTCGAAATTATATTGTAAGAAAAATGTAATTTTACTATTTGAATAGAATTTATAATTTTTAAAGGATTAAATTAAATTTTTATGATTTTTAGAGGAGTAAAGTGTAATTCTACCTTTATTAATTTAAAAATTTTAAATGACCTAAATAAAAAAAAATCATTTTATGAGGCCAAAACTCCTATCAGCTCCTAGCTATGCCCCTCCAAGTCAACTATTCATTGACTCTTTAATAAAATATTTTATACATATAAAATATATCTTATTTTGTTGGCAATTTTGATTTGTATAAAGATAATATATAATTATTTCCAATTAAGCAGCAAATAGAGGATACATTGGACATGTTTTTGTGAACAAAGAAAAACTACATTTGGAGGAGTTTAAAGTTATCCAATTGAGGTGATAATTTTGACTTGAATTAAAAGTTTTACTTCGATTTTAAATGATAAGTTGTTGATCAGATTTATTTTAGGAGATTTATTTGCCATGGAGTTGATCATGTACTTAGTATTTTTGACACTCTTTTCTTAGACATTCTTTAAAGAGTTTAATTAATTGTATTACGAGATATTAGGAGAGTGATTGTAATAATTGTGTGCAACTTTGAGGCTGCAATTATTCACTAGCCTGAGGGTAAATTGGACTTAATTCAAGAGTTCTATTATGTTAACTGTTAATAAAATCATTTTTTGAACGAGACTTTGTCAATGGTGAAACTAGGGGGTTGGCAAAGGCCTTGGCCCTCTTAAAATGTAAAATTTTTTATTTAGGCCCCTTTATAATTTATAAAATTTTAAATTATTAATAGTAAAATTACACTTTACCCTCAAAATTATAAAAATATAAGATATAAGTTATCATAAAAATATACAATTTAATTTCGCCTCCTCCAAAATAATTTCTGGCTTTGCCCTTGGACTCCATAGACGCAAAATTGATGAATTCAAATTGAGTTAACATGAATTGATTTTCTTTCTCTCCTCGTAAATTCTCACATAAACTGTGTTCAAACAACAAATAAAACATAACTTGAAACAAATGCAATCCAAAATATTTTCGATAATAATAATAATCAAATCTAAGTTAGACACATACAAGAGCATAAAAGAATAAATAATATCATCACCACATGACAAAATAATAATCCTGTTGATTTTCTCGAGAAAAATATTGGCCCTCTAGATGTTCATCTTCAATTTTCAACACAACGCCCGTGTCGACAACAATATTCACAAAGATGAGGTTATTGTAGTGGAACACCATCGATTCTTCAAGTAGTAGTTCTTTGCCAAAATTACAACCATTCCCATTACCATTGTAAGCATCAGGACTTCATTTCTTCCTGATCAAATTAAATTAATGATTGTTTACCCAAAAAATATTTTCTGACCATCACATCTGCAATTCCTATGCATTTAAAATTTTCCAAACAAAAATCTGGTTGAAACGATAACACATTGTTGGAGTTTGAGAAAGATAACATTGTCCTACATATAAGACACCTTTCTCTTCTGAAGCTTGACCCATTCCAATCTTCAAACCCTCTCAACATTTGGCTTTATAGGTTCTTTATTTCCAGTATAGCACTTATGTATACTTATATTGTTAATTGAAACAAGATTTACGGCAACAAGAGGAAGTAGCTCTACTAGCCGAAGCAAAAGCAACCTCGACTCTTGGAAAGGAGTTGGACTTGATAGCTTTAGGTGATGAAAACGTGTTGCTGAGCAAGCTAGTTGAAATGCAAACGAAATAGAAAAAGCATTGAGCCTTGAGACCTGGCCGGGGTCTGTAGGGGATTTGTTGGGGTGATGATTGGCCTTTAGGCCCTTGGACGATGATTTCCGTATGTGAGTTTATCATGTGAGAACTATAGTCGCATTGGATTTTTTGAAGAAGGCTTTGAGCTTGGTTCATTGGGTGCTGGTGTTTAATGATGATGTCAAGAGATGGTTTTATATAGTAAAAAACATGGGTTGTTCCAAGTAGATGAATTATAATATGGTTCTATTTTGCTTCTAATTCTAATGCATTCAACTTGATGAAGGATTGAATTCTAGAAAAGGCCACCATTTACACTTCTTCATACACATGAGTCTTGAGGTGTATTTTTTGCTTGGTTTGAATTTAGTTGAGATGGATTAAAGCTTAGGGGTGCTTCAAAATGGTGTAGGCATTGTACATGTGTTGAGTTTGTCTCTTGGCTATGATCATGGTCAATTTCTTAAGCTGATTCAGGTATTTGCTCACTGTAACACCTTTTATTCATGATAAAAGTTAATTTGTTAAGAAAATAAATACTTATATAAGTAAAAGATAATAAGATATATATATATATATATATATATATATATATTGGTTTTATAGTTCACACTTCAAAATTGTAAATGAATTTAGGGTTTAACAAGAAAAAAAATGAAAACTAACTCAAACCAAGGTGTGTGGACGGTTTATATAATGCAAGTTAAAAAATCGCAGTTATCTGAAATTGAATTGAATTTTGCTTTTTTATTTAATTTGTAATTAATTTTAATATTTTATTGATTATTTCTTATTGACTTGAAAATTTATTTTTTTTTAAATATTTTTTGACAAAATTTTGAAACTTTGTCAAATAACATTCAAGAGACATAAAATAAACTTTTCCGAAAAAAAGAACTAAAATAAATCTCATTTTGTTAAAAAAATTAAAATTCTAAAACCAATAATTAATATGAAAAAACTAAAATTAAATCAAATTATGATGGAAAGTATGAAAATTTAAAAAAAAAAATGATGATTAAAGGGTATCATCCTTAAATAGATCTCTTAAGGGTAAAACTGGTTGATTCGGATCCATTAATATTCTTTTTTTTAAGTACGATTCTTATACTACTCGTAAATTCTCAAAACCCTTAAGATGGGAGATAATACATGTTTATACATACTCGAACCCCAACCCCCCTCGATTATTGCAATAGTAACGTTGTCGATTAATTAAAGCTCAAATCAATAGATTCATTAATATTCTTAATTATAATTTTACAAATCCATAATTTTTTTGATATAATACTTAGAATTATCCATAACCCCTCCCCACCCTTAAATAGGAGGATAAATGCACTTGAGCCTACATTTTTCTATATTGGTAACAATGTCAATACCAAGTAAGTTAAGACTCAATCGGTTACAAATCCATAATTTTTGTTAGTCTTGGGTATTGGTCAAAAAATTGTATCAAAATTATATTTTAAGTGGATTAGTTTTTAAAAAAAAATGATGTGATATTGTATTAAAATTGTGTATGAGTACGGGTCTTAACTTGAATGAAGCGATGATTAAAGTTCTTGTCTATTCAAATTGTGTTATCACAACACTAATATCGTATAAAAAATCGAAAATCGAAAATATATTAATTTAATCTGAAATTGAGAATATTGTATATTACTCTCTTTTTTAATTAGGAATAAAAATGTTAACTAAATAAAGATGAACAAAATTTATCAATTTCCCCATTAATGAATTTGAGGTGTTTTAACATCCAACGCATGCAAGCCTTTGGTTTCACGTACTACAATTATATAACTAACTAACTAACCATGCAATTTTCGATTTGGTATCAAATCAATCCTCCTCTTCTAAAACCCTAGGAATCATGCAATCTACATTGTGAAACGGAAGACTATTTTAGGTGTTAGAAGAAAAAAGATTTGAAGGATTTAGGGATCAAGGATCAAGAAAAATGAAGGGGTTGTTCAAGTCGAAACCTCGGACCCCGGTGGAGATGGTGCAGCATCTGCATGAGCTTCTTGTTTTCGTTCTCGGCAACACCGAGACCCGGGAAAAGAAACGAGCAGAGAAGGTCGGTTTTCGTTTTTTGATTCTTCTTTTTCGCTAAGTATGTTTCAATTATATGAAAAAAGAAGGTTGGTGTTTTGAATAAGATTGTTAATTATTGTAACAAATTGAGCATTGAATAATGGATTTATATTATATGAATTGTGCAGATTGGTGAACTGGATAAACTGCTTTTGGATATAAGAACTGTTCTTTTTGGGGATGGACAGATAGAGCCAAATGCAGAAGCATGTGCACAAGTAACCAAAGAATTCTTTCAAAAGGATACATTTCGGCTTCTAATCAATTGTCTTCCAAGTTTGGATTCTGGGGTAAGTATCAATTGGTGAACCTTTTTTCTTTTTTCTTTCGTCATTATTGAGTTTCGCGCCTTGAAATTGATTTGCAGGCACGTCAAAATGCCACCCATGTGATTGCAAATTTACAAAGACAAAGGGTGAATTCAAAAGTAATTGCTTCCGAGTATCTGGAAAATAACTTGGATATCATGGATATTTTGGTACCAGGGTAAGATTTTATTGTATTTTTTCTTGAATCCGAGTAATATAGGATATTGGTATTCGAATCCATACTCGGGTACTATATTTGAACGATGATTGTATTGTGTTGATGTGGTAATCAGTTATGAAGACAGTGATATTGCTTGGACATATGGTGCAATCTTAAGGGAGTGCATCCGCCATCAGAATGTTGCTAGGTAAGAAAAAAAGAAGGTTAATTTCTGATTTTGTTTCCAAATTGTTCGATAAAAAGCTTCTTAGAAATGTTATTCTTGCTAATAATGCTAAAACTTTTTATCTGAAACTTGAATAAAATTTCTGGCCGATGATAGATGAAGATCAAATATATCAATTAATACGCTTAGCTTAATGTTGTGGATAAAAAAAGGGTATTAAGCTCTTCAACACTGATTTGCTGCAAATTCTTTCATAATCCGTTATATGCTAAGAATTAAAAGGAATATAGGTATAATCTTTTATCATAATCCATAGCTGCTGATTTGCATACACACAACTGATCTGTTAATAGATTCAGGTTGAGTTTAAAACCTTCTAATATGACTTATTATAAAACTAAGGGGAAAAAAGGGCTTAAATGATACTTTTGTGGGTTGATTTTACAGGTATGTCTTGGAATCAGATCATATGAAGAAGTTTTTCGGATATCTGCAAAATCCGAATTTCGACATTGCTTCAGATGTTCAAGCCACTTTTAAAGTTGAGTATCATTTTGTCTTTTCTTTTTTCTTTTTTTGTCCTTCATTGTTCTTGCGTATGTGTGCTTTATTTGTGCCAAAGAACATACAAATGAACTGATCTGACTGACACAAACACATTTCTGCAGGAGCTTTTGACAAGGCATAAATCCACTGTGGCTGAATTTCTTTCTGCAAATTATGACTGGGTAAAGTATTGTATTCCACACACACACACACACACGCACGCACACACATATATATTAGTATCTATGTTAAAATTATTTCCATGTATGATAGTAGTGAGTAAAACATGTACTTTATGAATTCATGATCCATGTGTTTTGAATCATATCATGTTCATTTTGGTTGAGACATAGACGAACCGCGGTCGTTGTGATCATGGTAGTACTTAACAGTAAAACATCATACTATGATTATATAGGTATATATACATGTAAAACATGGTTGTGAGTTAATCATTACAAAGTACTTCTAATCAATCACACATCAACTGCAGTAAATATCGATAGTGAAAAAAGCCGAAACGCAAAATAACAATCATAACATCATATTGCAACAGCTAAGATAAAAGTTATTCGGGTTTTATATATTACATGCTAAATACATTACTTTCTTCCCTTTCTTACAGTTTTTCCAGGAATACAATTCACAATTGCTGCAATCCGAAAGCTACATAACCAGACGACATGCTGTGAAGGTATATCAGATGATTATTGTTGGTGAAATGTATTAAGAACTTTGGGTTTTCAAATAAAACTAAGTTTACCAACTTCATAGTTGTTGCTTTTGATGTTGCAGCTCCTTGGAGATATGTTGTTAGATCGCTCGAATTCCGCTGTGATGGTTCGTTACGTGACTTCCTTAGATCACATGAGGATCATGATGAATCTTCTTAGGGTACTCTTTTCTCCTTTAATCACTAACACCTTTTTCTTTACCATATTGAATTGCCTCTGCTTATACAGTATGTATATATAAAATATATGTTTCGATGTGATCATTTTGGTTCATCAATGTGCAGGACTCAAACAAGACAATAAAACTGGATACATTTCATGTGTTCAAGGTGAATGATGATTTTGCTACATATATTTTGATTAGAGTGTAAATAAGATCTTTTCTTTTAAAAAATAAAGCTTAAATTTCACTTGGTCATTGTATAATTAAATAAGTCGAATTCGAGCATCTAATACTTGACTCGAATAACTTCTAACCTAATCAAAAAATAATAATTTCTTAATTTGTATTGAAGAAATCTCTATTAGAACATAGACAACATAGTTTTGGAATAAAGCTTAATCATCACATAGCTTGAATCCTATTTGCAATTGCAGATTTTGACCTTTTATTATTTATTTATTTATTTATTTTCACTATTTCGTAGTTATTTGTTGCAAATCATAATAAGCCTCCAGAGATCATCAGTGTCCTTGTCACAAATAGAAGCAAACTTCTTCGATTCTTTGGCGAATTCAACATTGATAAAGGTAATATATATATATATATATATATATATATATATATTGAAATTATATTTTTATTTTAAGTATTAAATATTGTAAATAAATGGTAAATATATATATATATGTATATATGTTGCAGAGGATGAACAGTTTGAAGCCGATAAATCTCAGATCATCAAAGAGATTGCTACCTTGCAACCCACGGATCGCCCATGCCAAGATTTAGATTCTTTCTAATGTTCCATGTTAAATTTTCATGCATTTTTTTATTTATTTATTTATTTTAGCTAAATTATTAATTGTACTATACTTAATTCATGCATGTTGTTTACATTACAGTTTCATATTTAGGAAGTTTCAAAATTATTTTACAGCTGCATAGTTTCTTTTTTATTGTAATTGCGGATGTTATTGTGGTAATTGTAAAAATTATTATCATGAAATTCTTTTTTTATTGATTTTTAAAGTATTTTACTGATAAAAGGAAAAGAAAGTTTAAATATATCATAAGTCCCTATTCTTTTTAAAAATTTAGAATTTAACTCTTGTACTTTTATTTCCAAGAATTCAGTCTCTTTACTTTTCATATTTCAAAATTTAAATCCAACTATTAACACAATTATTTTTTTTCTTTGTTAGATTTACTGGTGTGACATTTTGAAATAAAAAAAAAAATACTCACTTGGTAGCCATTGAAATAAAATAAAAAACTTCACTTGATAGTCATGTAATTAAACTTAATTTTTCAAAAAAGTAAAGGGATTATATATGATTGAATTATTTAATGGGCTCAATCTATCAAAAGCATGTAACTAGAAATACACATTTCAAAACCCTAGAAATCAAGAGTGTTTCCCTAGTTTCCTAGCAAAGTCAGCCTCTGCTGTAGCTTGGGATGGAGGGAAGTGGTGGCAACGACGGGTTTAACGAAGAGGAGATCTCTCTCTTGGCTGAAGAGATCATTCATCTATCGGTGAGGAGCTCAATGGTGGCACCAACCGATAATCCTACGCTGATCTGCACCGTTTGGTCGACCATAACTTACAACCCAGATAGCTTCAGGGCACAGATGAAAAGCCTCTGGAAAACAAGAGGAAAGTATGAGATCCAACTAGCAGGTCAGAATTTATTTAAGATCTGTATTGAATTAGAAGAAGATCTAGAGTTGATACTAGAAGGCCAGCCATGGCTATTCAGGAAACAGCTAATTATTTTCGATAGACTACTTAAACCAACAGAGCGAAACAGAATCAAACTTACTTCAGCCTTGTTTTGGGTTAAGATTGGGCCTTGCTTACCTGAATATGACAAAAAAGATTTGATGCATGCTATTGGAACTAAGTTTGGAGGACTCACCAGATCTGAAATTATTGGAGAATTTTGTCGAATCAAAGTCAAGTTAGATGTGCAAAAGCCGCTCCGCAGGGGTATTTTCATCTCCACACATGAAAAAGATAAAGTTTGGATCCCCTTTAAATATGAAAAGCTACCAACTTTCTGCTTCGGTTGTGGACGAATTGGATACGGCCTCCAAAAATGTAATCGGATTGAACCTGCAGATAGAGGAAAAATCAGCGAAGACCCACCCTTCACGTTAGCTTTAAAAGCAGAAAGTAACCTATTTGGAAGAGAAAGTTCGAGATTAAATGCTGTTTTGAGAAAGAAAGAAAGTCCTTATCTTTATACTGGAGTATTGGAGGAAAACCATGAGTCCCTGAGCCAAATAAAAGTTCCAGATCTATCATCCAAGGAGAAATCACTGAATACTGGAGAAATAGGGACAGACGCAAATGGGGAGAAAAAAAGAAAAGATTGGAGCGGTGCAGGAGGATATTCCAAAGGAAGGAAAAAAGAACAGCTGGACAAGAATTAAATCTGTGCAAGGGAGAGATACTTATAAGACAGAGAACATTGCGCGCAAAAGGAAACTGCTTGAAATTAAAACAGGGGATAGTGAGGAAGACAATCTCTTGGGAGCTCTAGGTAAAAGAATAAAATCTGCAGAAAAAGAAACGCAGGAGGGAGACGTTATAAGCCTATTCAGTGAGGCTGGAGAAAAAGATGGGTGTTCTAATATAAATAGATCGGTGGCTGCCAATTGGCAAGCCGACCGAGAACAATGAAAATCGTCTGTTGGAATGTTCGCGGTTTGGGGAACCCGCGAGCAACAAGAAGACTTCGGTTCTTACTGAAGCAATATATCCCCGACTTGGTTTTCTTTATGGAGACCAAAGTTGATGATAAACGTATGGAAGGGATTAGAAGAAGGTGCGGTTTTGCGAACGGAATTGATGTAGGAACGGAGGGTACAAGTGGAGGTCTTTGTCTAGCTTGGAAGGAAGGACTTTCGGTCACTCTCACAACATATTCAAAGAACCACATTGATGTACTAATAGATGAAGGCAAGGACTACGGACCATGGTGATTCACAGGCTTTTATGGGTCACCTTATGCTAGCGACCAGAATAGATCATGAAATTTATTAAGGATGTTGGGATGTGAACAAAGATATCCGTGGCTTGTTAGTGGTGATTTTAATGAGATTATGTACTCCTTTGAAAAAAAGAGAGGACAGTTAAGGGATGAGAGGAAGATGGAAGCCTTTCGTGATGTTTTGGATGAATGTCAACTAGTGGACTTAGGGTTTCAAGGAGCATGGTTCACATGGGAAAGAGGCAATTTACCGGAAACAAATATAAGAGAACGCTTGGATAGAAGTGTGGCAAATGAAAGTTGGATGCAGTTATTTCCAAAGGGGTTGGTTCGTCATTTACCTCATTCAATGTCAGATCACTGCCCACTTCTAATTCACACAGATATTGCAGAACAAATAAGAAGGCCACGTTTTAAATTCGAGGCATGGTGGGTCGTAGAAGATTCTTTTGAGTAGGAGATTAAAGATTCATGGGAGCTGTCAAATGGACCGATTTACAAAAAATTAGACAATTTACAGAACAGATTAACAAAATGGGCAAGATCAATCGTTCAAAACAGAAACGAATGCAAAAAGAAGCTCAACAAGGAATTGGAGTGACTACTGGAAAATGAGAGGAATGAAGATACACTGGCAAAGCTAATCGATACCAAGATCCAATTGAACATGGAAATTGATAAAGATGAGATGTACTGGGAGCAAAGAGCAAGGGCCAATTGGCTTCGGTTAGGGGACAGAAACACAACTTTCTTCCACAAATTTGCAACAACACGGAGGAAAATAAACACAATCACCCGGTTGGAGTCAAAGGAGGGGAGAGACATTACTGAAGAGTTCGAAATTTTTGAGACAGCATCAAATTACTTCCAACACTTATACACGTCAAGCAAAACGGGAAATTCATCATACTTATTAACAGGTATTAAAACTCATATTTCTACTGATGTTAATGCAGAATTATTGTCCGCTTACACGACAGATGAGGTTTATCAAGCGCTAAAGAGGATGGGGCCGACAAAAGCACCAGGATGGGACGGTTTCCCAGCCTTATTTTTTCAAAAATTCTGGCATATAGTGGGAAAGGATGTTGAAGACTTTTGCCTTGGGATTCTGAATGAGGGTAAAGATTTCGAGCAAGCTAATCACACAGACATAGTACTTATCCCAAAAACCCAAAATCCTACAAATCTCAATAATTTTCGACCCATCAGTCTATGCACAGTTCTCTACAAAATAATGGCTAAAGCTATTGCCAACAGACTCCAGAGTTACATTGGGAGATGCATTGATAGTTCCCTAAGCGCTTTTGTGCCAGGCAGATTGATTTCAGATAATGTGCTGATTGCATATGAAATTCTTCATACTTTACGTCAAAAATGGTTTGGGAAGAAAGGGCTTATGGCACTTAAACTTGACATGAGCAAGGCTTATGATAGAGTGGAATGGGGCTTCTTAAAGGAAGTTATGTTGAAGATGGGGTTTGCAGAAGATTGGGTTACGCTAATAATGAAGTGCATTTCAACGATTTCCTATGCAATAAATATTAATGGCAATAGAGGCAGCAGGTTTAAACCTTCTCGAGGTCTACGTCAAGGTGATCCATTGAGTCCATATCTCTTTTTGCTTTGTGGGAAAGGGTTATCAACTTTGATTCGTCTGGCAGTCAGTGAGAGGGCTATACAAGGAATTAAGGCAAGTAGAAGAGGGCCAGCAATATCACATCTAATGTTCGCTGATGATTGCATTTTGTTTGGAGAAGCGACGAAAGAACAAGCAAAAGTGTTGAAAGACATTTTAAAAAAGTATGAGCAATGTTCAGGACAATGTGTGAATTTCTGTAAATCAACAATTTTCTTTAGTACCAACACTTCAGAGGAGGCGAAGACGGACATAATAGGAGAATTGGGTGTGAGGTGTGCATCAAACATAGAGAAATACTTGGGCCTTCCTAATATAGTGGGTAAAAGGAAAAAAGACTCTTTTCAGCATATTAAGGATAAGATCAATCAGAGGATTGGGCAATGGAGTACAAGACTATTATCACAAGGGGGAAAAGAGGTGTTTATCAAATCAGTACTTCAAGCAATTCCAAACTACGCTATGCCATGCTTTCTATTACCCAAATCGCTATGTGAGGAAATAGAAGGCATCTTTTCAAAATTCTGGTGGCGACACGGGAAAAACAAGAAAGGGATTCATTGGTGCCAGTGGAAGCTGATGTGTCGATCTAAAGAAGATGGGGGTATGGGGTTCAGAAACATGTGTCAATTTAATCTCTCCCTTCTAGCAAAACAAGGATGGAGGATGATTAATAATGAGAACTCTTTTATTACGCGAGTACTTAAAGCTAAATATTTTCCAAATACCGATTTCTTAAACGCCAAATTGGGAAATTCTATCTCCTATACATGGAAAAGCATCTAGGCAGCAAAAGATATTTTGAAAAAAGGAGTTCTTTGGCGAGTTGGCACAGGTCATAAGATAGCCATTAATAGTGATGGCTGGATACGAGATGCAATCAATTTCAGATTATCAGCTATAGTGAATTCCATGCAAGATCTTACTGTTAAAGAGCTTATTGACACCGAAGCAAGGAAATGGAAGAAGGAATTGATAGAGCATACCTTCCCAGCAGAAGATTCTGCTAGAATCTTACGTATTCCTTTGGCAAAAACACCGCACGACGATTTCCTGGTATGGGGAGGAGAAGCCTCAGGGGAGTTCTCGGTCAGGAGCGCCTATAAACTATTACAAATAGCTGAAGAAAACCCTAGAGCTTACGCTTTACAGGCCGTCTACAGGAATTTTTACAAAACATTATGGCTACTACAATTACCTACTAAACTAAAAATTACAATATGGAAAATCTCCTGGAATTATCTACCAACGAAAGTCAACATGCAGCACAGGCACTTGGTAAATAATCCAAACTGTCCTCGGTGTGGAGAACATTCTGAAACAATGAACCACTTGTTTCGAGAATGCCCTATCACAAAGGAAGTATGGTCAGAACTGTCATTACGGGAAATACTTACAGACGAAACTCAAGACTTTAAACAGTGGCTTATCTAGGTATTTGGAATGCTTAACCCTCGCCAATGTCGCCTCTTCTGCTGTGCACTCTGGGCAATATGGGGTGATAGAAATGCCAGAATCCACAAGAAAAAAGTAAGTACAGGCAAGGAGATAGGGGTTTTTATAACCAGCTATATAGCAGAACTCGATGGTCTGGAATACCGAAATCAAACAGGGAATAAAGTGCAAACAATACCTTGGAGATGCCCACCTCGTGAATCAGTCAAGATAAACTTTGATAGTGCTTTTGACAAATATACCAACACTTCAGCGTCAGGGATTGTGGCAAGGAACGAGAAAGGGCGCCTTTTGATCTCATGCTCAGACATCCATAAGGAGGTCTACTCGGCTTTCGAAGCAGAAGCCCTAGCGTGTCGGAAAGCTGTAAGTTTAGGAAGGGGAAATAGTTGGCCGAAAATTATTGTTGAAGGACACGCCCTCTCGATCATCAAAAAATGCAAGAGCAAAGAGCGAGATAAGTCAAAAGTAGGAGCTTATATATTTGATATTCAGCAAATGGTAAACAGATATGCGGATGGCAAACAGAAATGCTTTGATTTCAAACACATTTCAAGACAGGGAAACGCGCTGGCCCATAAATTAGCAACAGAAAGCTTAAGGAAACAAGAAGTATTCTACCTGGAGCACACAGCCTCTGAGCCTGATGAAGGAAGATGCTCGCCGGAAAGATTGAGAGAACCAGACTGAAATTCGACGAGGGTGATATGTGGAAGAGGAAAGGGAGAGAGAAGGTTTTCGTTTTTGAGGGCTTCAACAGTTTGTTTCTTGGGAAAGATGGGGTTAAGAGGATAGACAAAGCATGCGGGAGGAAGAAGGAGAAATATCATCTTGATTTTCGGAAGGATTGACTGAGGGGACAAATTTTCTTAAGGATGGAAACAGAGCACCTTCTGGCAGACAAATAGTCTCCATGGGGAACCGAAAAACATAGGGAAAAGAAGAAGATGATGGGACTTTCGGTGACCAAAACTGTCAGATTGGGCAGAAGTCAGAAAGCCAGTAATTATGGCTCTAGAGTTTTTTCTTTACCAAATTTCTTCAAAATTTTGGGCCTGAGAACTACATACCTTATTGCTACGTTATCAATATGTTTATTCCTAGGGCTACCTCTGTTTCTAGGCTAGCCTGTGTTGAATATTTTGATTTATCGGGCCTTTTGTTTTGTAGTCTATATGTAGTTTGGTTTTAATCAATAAATAAGCCCAAACCGATTTTAAAGTCAAAAAAAAGAAATACACATTTCAAAAAATAAAGGGATTAGAAATAATTAAATTATACATATGGACTTAATCTGTTAGAAACAATATAAGGACGTTAGATGCAATTTGGCCTAAAAAATAAGATAAAAAAAACAATAAAGCCAAGGACCTGGCTGCCAGCAAAACTTTAGAAAAGTAAAGGGATTAGAAATGATTAAATTATAACATATGAACTTAATCTGACACAAATAGGTTATATAAGGACGTTAAATGCATTTTGATAAAAAAATTTCGGACCTAATTTGTCAAGAATGGGATTCGAACCCATGCCCTTTCGGACCAGTACCTGAAACTGGCGCCTTAGACCAACTCGGCCATCTTGACTTGTTGATTGTATCATCTTTTTTATTAAACTTATCTATTTTCCGTTTAGTAAGGAGACTACCTTATCAATACGTTTCCAACTTGTAGTAGGCGTAATGGTTTTAGAGTCGGATTAGATGAAAACGAGAATGAAAGATGATTTTAGTAGTCATCAGTGTTTTTCTTATGCATTTTGATTTTCTTCAAAGCTTAATGCCCCATCAATTTTTTTAAGCACTCATATTCAATATCAGTGTTGCATTACAACATATGTATGGAAATATAACCCTCCAAGATCCTTCAAACACATACCAAACTTAACATAAAAAAAATTAAACATGGATACATCTGACAAATCTTTATGACAGTGACTTGAAGCCCCTGATTCTAATGAATGGATATTATTTATATACAAAACATTTACACTATGTTACTCAGACTCGGATATGTATCTCGAATACAGGTATACATCCAACCCAGTATGTTGAACTTTTTCCCAGTTTTTCTTTTTGTTCTTGGAGGTTATAACTCTAAATCTGTACCCTAAATGCAACATAACATTGCATTTAAATATGCCCCATATATAAGTTAAAAGCAATGCAATTGCTTACCAAACTGATTGAGTTATGAACATGGCTTGCATATATATAGTTTCAGAATATTGAGAGGTAATAAAAGAAGGAACTATATAAAAAAAAATCAATTCAAATAGTTCATTTCATAAAGAAAGATTCAATGGAAAAAGAACCTGCATATATATGTTGTAAATTATTCAAGAGGGGACCCTAGATGGGTTTAGCCCTTTTTAATCCCTTCCTAATGTTTCACACTAAGTATATCAACAAGAACCTCAAGTACAATCTGGCTGAAACACGACCCCAAAGATCGCCACAGCCATCACTGAACATTAGTCCATTTCGTGTTATGCATCGCCGTCTCACATGAGATGTATGATACATTTTCTGATTATATCCCGCAATCTGATTTTACATAATGAAAAATCAGAACAAAACAAAAAAGGTAACTTGAAACTCAAGCCTTAACACAAAATGCCTTGTGATTTCTATATCTAAATCTTAATTCCCTGAAACAGGCAACCCAGTTAGCTCAGATAACCGACTTTCTTTTATATTCGACGAGGGAAATGCGCAGAATTCACAGATTACCTGCTTCACAAGATTATCTTCACCTACACTATTGTGATAAACCAAAAGAATCTTCTAGGTTGCAATTCCTGAACCAAGAGAAAATCGAAACGTATAAGTGTCTATAAACCAATGAGTGCATTCTACAAAATGACAAAGAGAAAAGCTAAATGTGCAATTTTTACTCTCTACGGTAAGTATCTTTGTATAAGAGAGCTACTATCTCCATACACCATTTTCAACATTAATATATCATAGCTTAAAAGTTTAGTAGCCTTAATAATTCAGTAAAAACTTCATTTATCTCTATTTCTCTTGTCCCTTCTTTGAAGATTCAAAACTTCATTAAAAGCTACCAAAATGTTACAAAAATTGTCAAAAGTAAATGATTTACACATCATTATATATAAATATATATAAAGAAACCAGACAGAACCATATGGTCATTACGTTCAAAAGTTGTCGATCAATCTAGACTGGCATGGTTTATCAAAAAACTAGCAAGCATGTCATGCAGCTGTTAAGAAATGAAAGATCATATTATTAAGAGGAATGTGCTGTCAAATTTAAGAGTTAGACCCAAAGAAAGATAGGTAGCAGAGTCCGCAAACAAAAGTTTTAGAGGTACCATTTAGTTATGCTTCTACAACACTTAGTAAACCAAACTACTATGAACATCAAAAATATTTCTTTATAACATTTAACAAAAAATTTCCTCAAGCTGAAAATCATTGACAGCGAGATCAAGGATGTTAAGGAAAAAGTCTCACCTCTATTTGCTTGTCTCTTATTAACATTATAACCACCAATAAAACCAGGAGAACTTTTACGCATAACATCAGAAGTGACACTATCAAGTTCATAGCCGAAAGTACCAGAACCGTCTCGCACAGATGTTGATGATTGCCAAGTGGTATCCCCATAAATGGAAGCACTTGCAGAAAGGTTTGCAAAGGATGCATCATAACCACCATTCGATGCTGTATATGATGATGCTGGTACCACATTGGTCCCAATGTTTCTCTCATACCCTGCTGTTCCTAACCCAAAGTTGTTATCACCATTTCCATTGCCAAAATTCACACTATTGCCAGAAATGTTATCCCTTCCACCTTGACCGGAAATGGCAGAAGAACCCCAATTAGTTCCACTGTTTCCCAAGGCATTTCCTCTTAGACTCCCACTTCCAGATCCCATGTATGCACCGGAACTAGCAGCATTTGTGTTGTAATTAAGTCCCCCATTTCCCCCCCAAAGATTCCGAGTCGCTGAGCTGAAAAAAGAAGTATTACCTCCACTATTTCTATCATGCCCAATAGGACTATCAAGTCTATTTGTATTACCAATATAGTACGGGTTCAATCCCTGTCCATAGCTCATGTTACCACTAAAATTTGCACCATTCCCAAAATTCAGGTTCAACCCTGGCTCAAAGTTCATGCTTATTCCATAACCAGCACCAAAAGGAGAAAACCCATTTCGACCACCAGCAACTGCGCTGAATTTACCATCCATCCCAAGTCCATAGCCACCAACACTGCTTGGAGCATATCCCAGAGTGTAGCCATTAAGAAAGTTGTTGACCCTATTCAGACCATAGTTATATCCACCTAAGGGGCTGCGACTAGGACCAGGTGATAACTCTCGGGGAACTGCTCTTTTAACCTCAACCATTTTACCATTCAGTTCATGGAAATTTTTTAGTAACACTTTGTCAACCGCCTCTCCTGAATCATAAGTGATGAATCCGAAACCCCTCGGTCTTTGGGTGTTGTGATCATACATTACCACAACGTCTATGATATTCCCAAACTGATCAAAATACTTCTTAAAGTCACTCTCCGTGACTGTCGGGGTTAAGCCTCCTACAAAAATCTTTCTTGTGGGACCTGGACTAGGTGAACCATGGATGCTACTAGTGCTTCTACTCATAATATTCTGGTCATCCCTAGGAACTGCCTTTTTTGCCTCGACCTGAGAGCATAAGTAACTCAGAGATGAAAAATCAAAATTAAACATCACTTACTCTTTCTTTCAGCTGATAAGTAATTATACTAAACCAACAGAATCACAAACATTATGTGAATTCCTGCAATGAATGGTACACTGAACAACACTAATCTAGGCAGGTATGCTTAATGAACTTACTTACCATCCTGCCATCAATATTGTGTTTCTCCTTGATAACTCTCTCAGCAACAGCGGGGTCAGCAAAAACAACGAAACCGAAACCACGAGCACGCCCTGTGGTCCGGTCCTTCATGATCACTGCCTCTACTACTTCACCAAAACTACTGAAATACTCCTTGAGACGGTCTTCATCGGTGCCCCAAGATATCCCACCAATAAAAAGCTTACTACCACTCTCCGACATCTTTTTCTACATTGCACAAAAAGCTAGTTCCATCAATAAAAACTTGAAACAATATCCAGTAATGCAAATCAAACTAAAACATCAATAGGCCAATCAAAAAACCAATACCAAAGCACTGCTTCTCAGTGACTCAAATTAAAAATATCACATCAAAATTGTGTCTTTTATCGATTATATTAATCCAAACACAATAATGCAGATACAATTCATATCTTCTTATTTTAACAATAAAATTGTAATCCGATTCGAAATTTGGAAACAAAAAAAAAAAAAAAAGAACAGATCCTTCCACAGACAATCAACTGGTCAAGAAAGAATTTAACTTAACCTGCAATTCAGAAATGAAAAAGAAAAATAAGAAAAAAAAAAAGAATACCCAGATTGATGATCAATCAGGAAACCGATATAGAAAATTTAAGCAAAATATCGAAAACCCAAATCCAGATTCAACAGAGAAGAAAAACCCACCGATCAAAAGAAAGCCAAGTGCCAAATCTAGCAAAAAGAAAAAAAATACACACTAAGATCTGAGAGGAGGCAGAGTAAGAATAAGAACAGAAGAGGCTAATTCCATCCTCTTTTGGCCCCTTCATATAACATTTCCTTCACTTTATTGTGTATTCCTGTATTATAAAAATCACAACTTTTTTAATTTTTTTTACAAAAAAAAAAAGAAAATTGACACCCCGAAATTCAGATTCAGTTAACACGAATATTTATTAAATTTATGTTCCATTAATGCATCGATCTAAGAAAAAAATAAAAATGGAAGCTTTGTTTTAGAGAAAAAGAATATACATATACTAATCACTATTTGAGAAAGAATTTACATGGAGAGAGAGCCTGTAAATGAAGCCGTATTTCTTAAATATTTTTATATTTTAAGGATTTGGTTTACAAATTTTCTAAAGGTTTCTTATTTTGCAGTAAAAAACTGTAAACGGAATATATTTGGTAAGAAGAGATTTGGATTGTCGTCATGCATGCATGAAAGTTTCACGCTGGGCTTATTCAACATTTATGTGGATGGATTCCTTTTAATTATATCATAATCATTCATTCGAATTCATATAAATAACAATTCGGTCCAGTCTTGAGAGTCATCTGAAGGTACGATCGTTCAGAGTCTAAGGTTTAAAGAGATTCAAAAAATTATTTTTTAATTTTTAAGGTTCAAAAAAAAAATTTTAACTTTTAAAATTTAAAAAAAAAATTATTAACTTTTAAGGGTTCAAACAAAATTTTAGTTTTTATGGGCCTAAAAAAAGTTTTACCAACTTTTAAGGGACTTAAAATAATTTTTCTTTAATTTTTAAAGAATCTAAAACCCCATTTTATTGTTTTGCTTAAGGCGTAAAAATGTTAAGAACAAGTCTAATGACAATATATCATTCGAATTAAGACCTAATCAGTCTTTTTTAATTTATCAAATTTTGTTGAGATTCTTTTAGGAAAGTATGAAATTGCTTATTATTTGATTTAACATGTATATTGTTGGTGATTTAATCTTAAAGCATTTGAGCCATATAATGAGTTTTTCTCTTATCTATTTATGTTGAAGATGAGACTTGTTTTTATAAGGTTGTGAGAAATAACAACATTTTTAAAAAAAATTAAATTCTATTGTTAATTTTTATACTATATTTAAATTATAGATTAGTTTTTTATACAATTAAATATTCTTTGAATATGTTAATGTTACTACTTATAATTTTTTAATTTTAAACTTTCAACAATCGCAATTAAATGCATTTGATTAAAACTAATTTTGTTCTATGTATAAAATTATAGATTTAATCAATTTTTTTTCAATTTAATTATTTTTAATATCTATATTTTCAAATTTTTAATTTTTAATCTTGGAGCAAGGAAAGTTAAATCCCTTAACTGAATTTTTTTTAAAATAATATGTGAAAGTAGCAAACTAATATATGTACGTATTTGGATATGATAATTTTTTTATAAATCAAAACACATATTTGAACTATATAAAAATAAAACATTTAACACAAATATTTTAAAAATAAATAAAAAGTTTTAAGTAGATTTAATTTTATTTATAATAAGTATTGGGTAAAATAATAAAGATAGAATGCACTTGTAAAAAGAGAGTACAAATTTAAATTTTGGAAACTATATTATTAAAACAGACTGACTGAACGATCCAATGGACCTTCCCTCACAGAATTTGACCAGAAACCACCATTGTTAAATCCCTTTTCTACCCTCATCAAACCCACAAATTCTCCGCTAATTAACAGAAAAATTGTCCACGATTTTTTCTCTTTCAATGGCAGATGAATCGGGGGACATTGCAAACGTAAGCAGGATCATGAAGAAGGCTTTACCAGCGAACACCAAGTCCTCCAAAGACGCCAAAGAGACGGTCCAATAATGCATTTCTAAGTTCAAGTTTCGTCACTGGCGAAGGTAGAGGGGGAAAAGGCTGTAGCCATCAAAAGATTAAGCTCTCAGTTCACCACTTCTCATATCCCTCAATCTCCTCTTCAGTATCTGGAACCATTCACAATGAAGCTGAATCATTAGGCCAATCAGGAAGAAACATATATATATATATATATATATATAAATTGTTTAACTAAGGTTGCAGTTTGGGAATGAAGATAGGTTACATACAGACAGTGGGATTCTAACCCAAGCTTGCTTATTGAATGAACTGGATCATTCTAACCTATATATATTTTATCTAACAACAGCATATGCATGACATGTATGCACATGTATGTACATATGCTCTTAGCGTTATGGTTTAAATTCCCTATATCTCATGAAATTATTATATTCTGGGTACTAGAACATGCAGCATCTAATAATATTTTTGCACTTATGAATCCTTGTCATACTCGGACCTTATTCCCTGAAATTAACTGGTGGGATTTGATAAGAGAGAATATGAAACAGTTCTTCAATTCTCAAGCAACAGGGAAGTGAGCACTTCACCTGTATGGTTTCATACCCTTTATTTCTTCTTTATAAGTACTCATGCCCGACATACATATACATATATGCGTGTTGATATATGGAAAAGCTTAGAGAAATTCTGTGTTACTACTTTCACTTGGTAACAAGGGTACAAGACTGAGCCTAACCAGATTACTTACTTAAAACTCAGGATTCACTCGACAGCAGTTGAAAAAACAGATTATGAATTATTGGTTGTAAAACAAGCGTCAATGGTGATGCACCAAGCACCTTAAACATAAATCTTAGGCAAAAGTGTAGTCTTACATATTGAGCACGATATAGTATTTTCTGCTCACTTGTGCATATATCTACTGCTAGCTGTTTCAGAAACACTCCTCGATTCTGTTGTTTTTGAGATGTTATATCCAAATCCATGGAGCCACTTTCCTATACAAAAAAGTAAATTAAATTAAAGAGTGGCACATTAACTTGAGGTATTTAGATATCAGACCTAATTCAGTTTTGTCAAATAAAGAGTTTCTTCTTGTTATGGTAATTTCAATCCATGTACATGTACAGTTTTTCAAGTTCTCAAAAAAAGATTTCGACTAAAAAATTTTGTAAAAGAAGATGCTTCCAATTTCCCTCTTACCCTATGTTACTCAGACTCAGGTGTGAGTATCAAACATGAAAATGTGTCCGATACAGATATGTTAAATTTTTTTTTTTCTAATTTTTTTCATGTATCTGGGAGCTTAAACGATAATATTCCATACTCATATTTGAATATGTGTCGGAAACAGGTAATTTAAGGGAAATGAAGAATCAGACAATATGGTCCTCACCTTCAAGAATTTAGAATACTTTGATATGCTTGATTCACAATTGTCAAGAATAAATTGCAGTGCTTTTTCTTCAATTTCAGGGTATCTTAAATCCTTCCTGATAATAGATTCATTGGATGCCATAGCAGCCATCTGAAGAAGCAATCTTTAAGAATTCAATGCTTAAACTTTGAGCCTGGGATTTAGAAGGTAGAGAGTTTTCAAACCTCCTCAAACTGCTTGCTCATGCTTGGAGGGCTGACTGTTAGGTAAGCATATGCCATTAACTCCAATGGCCAACCACTGATTTGTATAGGATAACACTGAGAACTGCTACAAAAGATTCACGAGAATGAAACGAATCATTAATAATGGAATAAATTTGATTTTAAATCAACAAATCAAACCTGAAACTCGAGGAAATATATATGTATCCAGCTTACGCAGACAATCCATGCTTCTTCAAAGCTTTCAATTTCTGCTTATAACATTTGTCAGATATTCTAAGGGATAGAGGTAGCTCTACTGAATCATTAAGATTTGTGCCCTCTTTTGGAACAAATCCATAAGATAATAGCAGCTCTGCATTAGATTTTTTGCCATATGATATGAAAACCTGCATAAAATAATGCAAGTAACCAGTCATCTATAAGACATTTTAAACTTTCTGGTCCGGAAATCTAAACATTGAAGAAGTTCATGTGTACAACAGGCTAGCCTGAAAGTCTATGATCATTATGAAACGTTACTTTTAAGGATCAGTCCTAGTTCCAAAATGTATATATCGAGCAAAATCAGTTTGGATACACAAAGTGTGCACATGCGCATCACATACGGCCATTACCTTCTCCCCGCAAAACTAACTTATTTTGGTTTGTAGGGCTCACAATTATATCCCATTATCTTCCTTTTCCTTTCAATATGAGATTGATGCACACTATAGGCCATATGCATTCATGTTTTCTATATGCAGCAGGAAAATATCATGCATATACCTATGTGAATTTATAGTAAGTTTTTTTCCCCTTCTCATGAAGCTTCCATATCTGAATACCAACCAGCTCTCTTGCAGGAAGTCTGTAATCTTTTAAGGCATATCATTGACAAAACTAAGTAACAATATAAGTTTTACGTACTGTGTCCCACTGATTTTATTATTGCTCCAATAATCTCAATGTCCCAGAGATCGAAGAACATATTATAATATATATTTACTATCAGGATCTGATTTACCTGCTCACCTGGCTGATATGCCCGATCAGTTGTAAAGACAACTGCCTGTGATGATTTGTCATAATTCAAATATGTTTCCACCTGAATCAGTAAAAACAAATAAGAGTACTCGGATTAGTATAGACACCCAATTTTATCTAGGTTCTTTTAACCCGAAGTTAGTATTTGATTTTTGCAAATTATGGCAGTTATATATCTCACAAGCATATTAAATAGAGAAAGACCTCTCTATACCTCACAGCTATGATTGAGCATATCTGCCCAAGGAACCAAGGCAACCTTTCCATCCATTGAAGATAGGTATATCTGTGTTTAACAGAGAAATAAAGATTTTAAAGCTTCCATTCTTTTGAATTTTCTTCTTTTGTACATTGTCTTAAACCATAAGTTTTACATGTAAGAATTTTATATGATGGATATATATATGTGTATATGTATGTATAAGTGGTATCAAAGTGAACTTGAAAGTACCGCATCCCTCTTTGGTTGGGTTTAGTTTGAATTGACAAACACAGTTGAGGTTAACACCCATTATAACATTTCAAAGTAGACCTGCTTACCAATCGTGATAAGAGAATGCCAAAAGACCATCTGAAAGTCACCAAATTGAATACCTGCAAATAACTTATACTGCAAAATCAGTAGAGAGCTATATGTTGTTCTGACTCCTCATTTTTCTTTAAGTACTCATTTCCAACGCATATTTGAAATAGGTATGAGGATATGATCCTCTAAGCACTCTCCAATTACATGTATATCTTGAAAAAAAATTGAAGATATCCGTGCTAGACATATACCTATATCCAACAACTTTGATCTAAAATCTAAATTTAAAGAAAGCAGGATATTTGCAAAAAGGGGTTGATAAAACAACCTAAATGCAAGTAAAGTTGAATTACTAAAAACATATACTTCCTTTACTAGTTTTTTTCTTAAAGAGAACAAATACTTGGATAAAACAAGATGCTATTTCCTTACTGATTGAACTTACACACACACATATATATGGGTAAAGATGTTTTCATTTGCCCTATCGCAGAAGCTTCATAAAGTGGTAGCATCAGAAGCAGATCATTAGAATAACGCTTCAAATTACACTAACATAGCAGAAAACTAGTTTTGCACTGTAGAGCTATGTTGCTTTGACTTTTTGTTTCCAACACGCATTTAGGTAACGTATAAGGATATGGATCTCAAAGGATGCTCCATAGAAAAACATAAAAAAAATTTAAACTTCCTCGTTTCTGACACTCACATCTGAGTCTGAGTAACATAAATATGGAGCAAGTACCTCTTTAGGGAATAAATGAGGATGCTTGGAAAATATCCTACGTCTTAAATCGTCAAATCTACATGAAACATGAGAACAATTTATTGGAAGAAAATTAGAAATTTTTATACTCACTAACTATGTTACTCTAACTCAGGGATGAGAGTCAGATTCAGATTTGTGTCCGACACGATATGTTCAATTTTGTATAAGAATCATACCCATACTCATATCCAAATATATATTGGATAGAGATTTCAGACATGAATACTTTAAACAAAATGAAGACTAGGAGCAATATAGTTCTAGGAATATAAACCAATAACCTAATATGAACCAAGTAATGGTTGAGAGCCATACGTTCCAGTAATATCAGCAATTCTTTCAATAGCCCGAAGCCTTATCTGCGATGCTTTGAGATACCTGTCTAGTTCTGATCGTGTCCTGAAACAATACAGAGAGACTGTAGAGGGAAAATCTGAGTAACCCCTTTATGCATAGCAAGGTAAAACTCTTGAGAGTTCAACCATGCCACCAAGTAGTCAAGGCCAGAAAAGAATCTTTGTTCTACTTGGACTCGAGTTCAAGTGTCAGATATGGGTCTTTGGCTGACATGTATTATTCAAAAATTTTCAAGATTTTCATGTGTTGAAAGGTCTCTGAAAGATTATGTCCTCGTATTCACTATTCATGCTCAAGTATGTATTGGACACGAATATTTAAAGAAAAATAAAGAGATGAAACTCACCAGTATAAAAGAGAATAGGGTTGTCGAGGTAAGAAAGATATATAATTGCTCCATCTGGAAGATTTCTGGAGATTTGCTTCACTAATAAGATAGGTTGCTAACAATGGCAAATCTGCAACATTATGCTGTTTTAATACGTGACCAGCCTCAGGTGAACTCCAATCCTAAGATTAAAGAACAATTATAACGTTAAAACCAATTAAAACTGCTCCAGTGTTTAAATCTGATAGAAAATTTTAACTAAAAACCAATAGACCAAGATATAAAATACTCCTAAAATTGGTCATGAACAAAATCAGTTCTAATAACTTACTGAATCTGAAGTGATGAGAAGCGAGGGAGGCACAAAGAGAAGATTCTCGCCCCTGTTAATTTTCTTCAAAGCAACCAATCCTCGCTTTCCCATTTCCACTTTGTTTATACCCACCTTTTGAGGAGGCAAGCCCGAATCCGACAACCATTTTTGAAGAGCCTCAGCATTCTCCAAGGAATCAATGTCGCAGCCCCAAGGCAGGGTCGTGTTCGACGACATCGTTTTGGTTTCGGAAATTGAGCGTTGAACCGAGCGTGCTCTCTTGAGATGAAGTGAAGGGTGACTGTGAGAGTAGCTTAGCTTGAAGTGGAGTCGTGGAGAGAAAGTTGGAAGGGAGAAGAGGGTAGCGTGGAAGGTTCTAGAAGCTTCGGCCATGGCTGGGAACTTCGAAGGAGATTACGCGTTATCTGATAAAAAAGGGAAAAAAATCCTAAGCGCGACGTGGTGAAAATGGTGATTGGGCTTTGGTTGTTTTTGACAGTTACATCCAACTAAACTACAGTATCAATTTTAATCTAAAAATCATATTTTGTTTTATTACTTAAAATATTATTATTTTTCTATTATAACTTTGCTTCTTATGTATAATGAATATTCAATTTTATCAAAAAATCATTTTAACCCTTTAGTTAAAAAAAAATTCTTCTTAAATTTACATTGCCTGTCAAATCAACAAAAATAATGACAACGTGAAATACGTTAAGAAGGCTAAAAAATACAAAAAATTAAATAGAATACAAAAATAATTTTTTATAAAAATAAAAGTCCAAATAGGTGATTATGCCAAAAAAACCGACCTAGTAAATTGATGCCTATAAACATGATTAAAAATTGTTTAATTACAATGTGAAAAAATTTCTACATGTAGTTTATTATTATAAAATTTTATTTATCTTCAAATATCATTTTTTTCTATTATATGCATCTTCTTCTTTTAACCACAATAAATCATGCATTCATTTCATATTCGCATAATCTCTTAAGATTATATGTCATATTGACAAGTTTATGATATTTATCATACAATTTTTTGTCATAATTATTTTGTTCTAACATGAGTTAAAAGATCTGAAAGCTTTAGTTCTTTATCTGATGCATTCTCAATGAAAATATGTAAATGGATAAACAATTTCTTTTTTATAAAACCTTTAATACAGCACTCTGTTGGATTAAGAACAAATAAAAAAGAAAAAGAAATAAATTCTAGGGCAGACAACTAGACCATCAAATCTGCAAGAACAAGTGTACCTATCACCCCCTATATTTCCCAAACTCTATTTTGCTTGAAAAATATGCCAACATCAATATCGGAAAGCTGTCTAAATACATGCCGAAATTTACATCCACCACCGGAGCGTACATTATTATCACAAGCAACTTTTTATCCAGCCAAAACCAATATGTTTCATTGACTACTTCCTCAGGGTTAGTGTATAGGACCTTCTCAACAAACATTTACAAACCCTTTTGTTCTGTACTATCTATACATTCCCCCAAAATGTGCACACACACAATAGCTACCTATAGCTACGAGCATTTGAAGCCATCTAAGCTTAAATGCAGTTTCGTTCAATGGTATGCTGCCATACCAGAAGCTTAAACTGAGTAGTTCAATTACCTCTGATGCATTGGCTTCCCCTGAAAGTTACCTACGACTTGAGATTCACATGCCAAGAAAAACTAGAATGTTAAAAGACGCAACCACCTCTCTAGGTGATCAACAATCTAGCGTATGATTACTAATTGCCTAAAAGTTACAGCCAAACCTCAAAAGTAATTCTAACTAAAGCTCAAAACAAAATAGAAGTCTTCGACTACAATGAAAAGGGAAAAGGAAACTTAAAGCAAAATATAGCAGCTCCACTAAAATTCAAGTTTGCCATTTGATGAGAAGCTCTAGGCTGATGATGATCTAACTTGGGTTCTCTATGCAATGGACCGAAGACAAGCGAATCTAATTGTTCCTCAGATCTTTTTAGGTAGTGCTAACTTGCAAAAGTGCACAGTGCCTACCAAACTGTGCAACGAGAAATGCTGAAGATTTTGAAAACCTGGGGCAACTTCTATGGAAGATCTTAATCATGCTCTACCTTGAGTAAGGATGATAGCGACTACTGCCTCCGTATCCTGTTCTACTACCATATACAGGACCACCAAAACCAGCACCCAGGCCTGAATCATAACTACCACTTGAGCCTGAACCACCATAACTTCCATAGCCGCCACCTGCACGTCCATATGCACCTATACCACTCCCACTAAGCCCACCAGCATAGGAACCAAAGCTGCTAGAATAACCAAATGATGGATCTCCATGATAACCATAAAAACCACCACCACCAAACCCCCCATAACTACCACCAAAATCAGCACCACTACCAGCATAACCACCATAATCTCCAAATCTACTGCCAAAACCTCCAAAAGACCTATAAGGAGCAGGACCATAACCACCATCACCACCATAATCACCAAATCCACCAAAACCATCATTGTATGAGCGTATATTAGATTCCCTACCATATCCAGGACCAGGTGCTGGGTTTGAGGCTCTCTTTGGTTCAGCCTTCTTGATTTCAACCTACAATAAAGAAGTAGGTCAATCTAGGTTTCCTTCACTGGTAAATTATCTTGCCTGCCTTCAGAAGGAAAGACTTAATAACAACAATAAACCTGCCCCGAACACAGCTGAATTGAAAGTTGAAACACTAAATCTCTTAAAACTAACAGAAGTACACAATGATATTTAACTTGAGAATAACAATAATTGTTACTTCCATCAACGGAAGTGTTTGACATGCCACTTCGCACTGTTTCTCTGCAAAGAATACATACATATCTGTTTACATCAGATTGAGTACTCACCTGAGTACCCTCCATATCTATCAAGTTTCCATTGGCCAGCATATTGTCAACCACTTCTTCACTGTCAAACACAATAAAACCGAAACCCCGAGATCGCTTTGTTGCGTGGTCTCGTATTATCTCATGTTCCACCACCTCTCCATACTTTGAGAAGAAATTCTTGAACTCATCTAAGGTTCAAACAGAAAAGAAAAGGAAAATATTAAACAAACAATATTCTCCCGTTAAAACTATTAACAATAACAATTAGAAAAATAAACTGTAACACTTGATGTTACAAAACGAAAACGTATAAAATCAAATATTAGACCTTCGGTAACAGATGTCAGAATCCCGCCAACAAATAATTTCTTTGTCTTGATGTCATTTGACTGCGAAGAACCTTTCGGGATAGTTCTCTTAATCTCAACCTGTACCAAATAATTAAGCCTTCATACAATATTGCAATTCAAAAACACTTCAAAAGTCTAACAAGCTCAAATCGAAATATCCAACCTTTCCACCAAAATACAAATATGACATTACAGCTAACCCACCTAACAATATGGAGCTCACTTGTTAAGCATTGCATTACAAAGGACTAACATTTTCTTGTTCTTCCAATTTCTGCAACCTTAGCACACAACTAAAATGCCAAAGAAGTAGCTAAACCCTAGGAAAACCAAAAACCTAGTTCTAAACCTTTTAATTTACTTCGACTCTTCAATTTTCTTAAGTACCTATCCGTGTTTAATACGGGTCCAATACATATCTAGAAAAGGTATAGGGATATTATATTCAAAAGGTAACTTCCAAATACGTGAAAACACTTAGGAATACTAAATATACTTGTATCCAACACTCATACCCAAGTCTGAGGAAAATAGCTAAACTTATCAGAGCCAACGCAGAACTTTCAGATACAAAAAATAATAATATTTAAAAAAAAGTTTGAGGTTTTAGCTTACTTGCTTGCCATTAATGACATGATCTTTTTGCATAACAGTGTCAACAACAGAAGGATCCGCAAAGGTAATGAACCCGAAACCACGGGGGCGACCCGTATGCCGATCTTTCATTATAACAAAATCTGTAATATCCCCATACTTTTCAAAGTACTTTATAAATGTCTCTGAAACCACGCCCCCACAAAAATAGAAAATTCAATAATTGAAGAACACCCATCAAAGGAAAACAAATAGAAACCTCAAAGAGAGTAAAAGAAAGAAAGCTCGGATCACCTGAAGTTGTATCCCTCGCTAAGCCTCCAATGAATATTTTCCTGCACATGAAAGAAGGGGGGACTATTAAATATCCAGAAAGGTTTGGAAAGATAAAACAAAGAGCACAAGGGTATAAATTTATAGTACCCAGGGCTGGCACCATCGTTGTCGTTGCTTCTTCTGGTACCCATGGAAGTTAGGGTTCTGAGATCTATGGATGATAAAGAGAGAAATGAAAAGTGGGGCTAGGGTTTTACTGATTGGCAGAACTAGAAGGTAGGGTTATGAAATAGGAAGGAGAAAGGCGAACCACAAATGGAAAATCAAATTATTTTGGTTTACATCGTTATTTGGTGTGTATTAAAGTAACTAAGAATTTTCTTTAAAATCCCTTTTTTTTTTTTTAATATTTACTGGATTAGGTTGTTTTTTTTTTAATTACAAGATTGGGTCAAAATAATGAAAATGTAGCTGATTTGTAGAAAAAATGTTTCCATAAATGAAAAAGCCCCTCTTATGCATAGGTAAACATGATATAAGGTTTCTGTCCAAAAAAAAAATGATATAGGGTTAAATAAATTATAGCAAGTGGATCGGTACCGAATGAATGTATGAAATTAAAGTTTATATATTTAGTAGATCTGTATAGGCGATTATATAAAGGGTATGATTTTAGATCGAAACAATTTGATGAATTCCTTCTAAAGGTTCATATCAAAATAGTACTAGTTGATGAGACTTACTTAAGAAACAAAAAAAGTAAAGTCGAATTTTTTGGTTATTTTTTCAATTTGAATAAAATGCAACTGGATCTAGTATGTATGAGTTGACGATCAGAATCTATATGGATAGAATTTATAGTGGGATATCAAAAAACAAGCAATTTTCGTTGGGCCCTTATCTTTTTTTTTTTGTTGGTTTATGAAGGTTTTTTTTAGTTGGAACTTTTGATTATCTTGGTAGGAATTTGATATATTTATTTTTGTCTCAACAAAAAGTTTTTTTTTCCACAAAGAATTGTGATGTCTTTCTATGGGATCGCAGATCTCTATATTAGTTCTTATTTATGGTGCACGATTTTTTGGAATGTAGGCAATGGTTATGATCGATTCGATAGAAAGGAGGGAATAGTATGTATTTTTCGTTGGGATTTTTCTAGAAAATATCGTCACATCTTTCTCCGATTCCTTATTAAAGATATTCAGTCCATCGAATAGAAGTTAAAGAGGGTATTTATGCTCGTTGTGTCCTTTATATGGAAATTAGAGACCAGGGGGCCGTTCTCTTGACTCGTACTGATGAGAATTTGACTCCTCGCAAAATTAAAAAAGAGCTGCTGAATTGGCCTATTTTTTGCATGTATCGATTGAAATCTTTTAAAATAAATTGCAGAATAAAAACTTTCTCACCAGGAGGAAAAAGCTCAATCTAAGATTCCTCTTTTTTCTATAACAGAACTAAACTGAAATTTTTTCAGAATGCTCATTCAAACCAAACCGGACGTATACGGAAGAGTCATAACATAAAAAAATTTGTTTTTTTCTACAAAATTAGTTTTTTAATGCGTCTGTAAATATAAAATCGCTTAACTTAATTCAGTAACAAAATATGCAAGAAATCGAAATATTGGATTCATCTCATATATCAAAGTATTTCGCAATAAAGATTTTCGATTTTTATTTTCAATATTTGGAGTTGATACGTTAGATACAGATGATCATATCTTGTAAATTTTCTCTACTTTTCTTTTCTTAACTGACCCTTCCCCTTTTATCCTTTCTTTTATGCTCCGTAAGAACTAAAAACTAAACAAGTGAATTTTAGGTTTAGTGTTTTGTTTTTTTAAAGTAGGGTTAGGATTTAGTGGATTCTAAGATTTATGGTTTAGAGTTTTTAAGTTTTTTTATATTTTTGAGTTTTTGAGTTTTTTTATATTTTTCAAGTTTTTTTATATATTCTTTAGTTTCTTTACAATTTTTTGAGATGTAAAGTTAATAATTATTTAATTCGATATTTAGAAGCATCATATTTACACTAATTGTATCTTCAAATTATTCGAATTGTAGAATTCAATTTGATTTATAATCAAAACTTGAACTACTGGATTTGATAAAATCTTAGTTTGTATATATTTTTTAATGCAACTGAGTTTTAATCATTTTTTTCATAGACGATTGAGGCCAATCAAATTTTTCAGTGTATTATTTTTTTCAATGCATCCGGTATGTCACTCGCACAAAGACCTATTGTTTCAGGTTATGAAGTTCGACAGACCGGATCAAGGTATTGTTGGGGGAGCATACCTTGTACACCTGAGACAACGGACTTGCGACCATGAGAGATTTGATGCACTTCATTTTCCATGCGCCCATGCAATTGCAACATGTAGCAATCATTGTTTGAATCACATGAGCTTTGTGGACAAAGTGTATAGAGTAAAACACATGTATAACGTGTGGAGAAACGTATTCCCACCGGTCCCAGATGAACATATGTGGTCGTCAGTATCGAGCGCTCCATTTAAGTTCTTACTCGATAGATCATTGCATCGCAAACCAATTGATTCAGATACGTAACAGCATGGACATTCGGGAGAAGACAAACCAACCAAGGTTATGCGGGTGGTGTAGGAACCCAAGACATTCAATGTCGTCATATCCACATCGACGGGATGAAATAAGGACAATACCTCATTGATCGATTTATTAATTCTTTAACTACAATCTATTTGTTAATTTTTTTTCATTCACACTCAATTTTTTTTTTTTGTAATTTGTAAACAAGCATTTTATTATACCATGCAAATCAATAAAATATAGAACTTTGTTCCATTGTTCCCATGTAGACTTGATTTAATAATATGAAATGTCCATGACAACCAATTTTGATGCAAAAACGATATTTGTTTAAAAAATCTCATATCCAACATAAATACAATAAAAACATTTCATATTTATTTAAAAATTTACATGAGAAGTAGAAAAAAGAATCAATTCAATCCTTGGTCAGAATGTGTGCCACATCGGGGTGATCAACGGTTGCGAGCTGGATTCCTTCTTGGTTCAACCTCTGGTGCAGGTTATAGTCTTGGCGTCTCATCTTCTTCACCTTCATTTGTAGTTGATTTTGATCAGTTGCTCCTTGGTTGCCATCATGTATCCTCTGTTCTAAGAATATGTGGTTGTGAATATGGTCCACCTTGGTAGAACAATGATCCCAGAGGTGTTTACGACACCATCGACGTAGGAGTATAACTATATTGTGTCCCATACATCGATGGCATAATGATCGAACTTATGGTCGGTGCTCCAAACATAAACAACCTATTTGTCGTCGTTAGCATCTGAAACGTTGAGGGCATAAGCATGTAATATGTCGAGGACAGAGGTCCAAAAAATAAAATCTAACACCGATGTAGAAATAGTAATATGTGGTGCAATATGTGGTGCTTGTGTAAAAATTGACAGGGTTAGTATAAGTACCAAAATAAGTGGAGTCATATTGACCGAGGGGTGGTGCGACCATCGATGTCGATTCTTGCGTACGTGTAGACAATGGACCCATCTCGACAGCTGCACCAGACCTTAGATGCCTAGGCTGTAACACCTTCTAACCCTTATCTGCCACAGGAACAGGGTTATGGAGTATTACTGAATATTTCAGATCAAATACGTACATTACACAACCAACTACCATGCACATCACAAATAACCACATTGTTCCTTTCATGAGCCTTCGAAGCCCAAAATATGTATTAGAAACAAATCAGGACTAATTCAAACACTCAAGGAAATTTTTAATTTTTTCCTAGAAATAGGGCAGACACACTCGTGTGAATCTGGGACACGCCCGTGTGGTCTTGGGACACACTCGTGTCTCAAACCGTGTCCTACCCCGTGTAACTCTCTAACTTGGGTTACACGGCCGGCCACATGTCTGTGTACTAGGCCATGTGCCTTACACGGCTGAGACACACGCCTGTGTCTCTGCCTGTGTGTAAATTCCTCGGCATTCTGTTTTGAAAATTTTAAGTAGTAGGGGACACACGGCCAATTCACACGCCCATTGTAATAACCAATTTTGCCCGTGGGCCCATTTACAACCTAAAGTCAGCCAGAAATAAACCAAGTCAAGAAGAATGTCCAAAAGTACAGTCCAATTATAATTAAAATAGACCCAATTTACAAGTGGCCCAAATGCAAAAAGCCCAAAAGATTAATTTTTTTCAGAAAACTAGGGTTTCTGAAACCCTAGCCCTTTCGCGCCGCAACCCACTAGGGCCTCCACTCATCCACCAACGCCGCAGCACCCACGAGCGCACCACTGTCGGCCACCATCTCCTCCAACTCCTCCACTAGCACCTGAAAACATGAGAAAAGGGAGCCAACACAGCAGCAACAAAGAAAAAAGGAAGAATAATGTATTTTCTTTTCTTTTTCGGCTTTATAAAAGCCGAATAATCCATTGTAACAGGGGGATTTTTTCTTTTCGGTTTTATCAAAACAAATCAAAAGAAATAAGTCGTCTAAAAAAAGAAAAATCAATCAAAAAGAACAACAAAAACAGATCGACAAGGAGTTTTGAAAAAAAAATAAAAAAATGGCTTACTTTTGCAGACGGACGCCGGACGGAATCCCCACGGAGGTCCCTGCCCTGCAGAGAGAAAAGGGAGAGTGAGATTTCTTTTTTTTTTTTTAAGTGGGGTGAGGAAATGAATTTTTTTCAGAAGTTTGGCCTTTAAATAGCCCATCAAAACGACGTCGTTTTGGGGCTGGCCCTTAACGCCCAAAACGACGTCGTTTCAAACCTCCGACTCGATTACCCGACCCGCTCCAGGTAAGATCCGCGCGTTTCGCGCAAAAGGGTAATTTATGCGCGCAGTCCCTCCGCCTTTTCATAGCTTCACAATCGAGTTTTCTCTTTATTAATTTTGCCCCTTTAATTTTCCCGCGTTTCAACTAGGTCCCCCATTCGAACACTGCGTTTAGAGCGCGGGGTTTATTCCCGTTTGGTCCTTCTAGGTTGCGTGAGTGTGACATCTTAGTCCCTTATCCCTTTTCCTCTTTAATTTATTTCTGTTTTAACCCCATTTATTTTATGTTGATTACAATTTAGCCTTCCATTGTCTGTATATACTGTTATTATTATTGTCATTAATTTTTAATACTTTCGCATTATTATTATTATTACTATTATTACCATATTTATACTAGTATATTATATATATTTCTTATTATTATTATTATTTTATTATTATTACTATATTATCATTATAATTATTGTTATCATTATTTTGCTATTATTACTATACTATCATTATCATTATTATTATTATTATATTTACTATTACTATTATTATTATTAATACTGTTTTCATTGTTATTATTACTATTACTATTATTATTACTTTATTATTATTAATATTATTTAATATCTTTATTATTAGTATTATTACATTGTTTATATATTTATTATTATAACTATATTTATATTATTATATCGTACATATTTTGTATTATTTTATTATTATCATATTATCATTATCATTTTATTATCTTTGTTATACTATTATTATTATGTTATTATCATTTCTATATATTGTACTATGACTTGTATATATACTTATCATTATTATTTTAGTTTTATTATCATTTCTGTTTTGTTCTTTTCTCATTTGTTTTAGACTTGTTTTATTTTATTTTCACTTTCACTATTGTTGTTCATATTAACGCATTTATTTCCGTGTTGCCACGCATTTCAGAATTGCAATTTGTTTTTACATTTTATTATAAACTTGTGTTATATTGATACAAAATTGCTTCTTCTCGTAAAGGTAATATTCCTTATTTAGGAATTTGAGAGATCGTGCCCTAAAGTATTGGGTTGCGGTTTCTTCGTTTAACCTAAATAACCGAATATCCTTTTAAACAAATACCTTTAAACAAAAAGCTTATTCTCGAGAATTCGAAATGTCGTGTCCTAAAGCATTGGATGTGATATTTTGTTCTTTCGAAACGAGAAAATCTTGATATTTTAATGCATGAGTCTCGGGAATTATGAGATGATCTTGGATTCGAGGATTTGAATCATCGTATCCTAAAGTATTGGATGTGATATTTCTTCCTTCGGAACGAGAAATTCTTGATATTCAATCTGAGAATATTATGAGACGAGCTTGGATTCGAAGATTTGAATTATCGTGCCCTAAAGTATTGGATGTGATATTTTATTTCTTTGAAACGAGGAAGTCTTAATTTTCAATTCGAAAAACCATGGGATGATCTTGAACTCGAGGATTTAAATTATCGTGTCCTAAAGAATTGGATGTGATATTTCAATCCCTTTGGAACGAGAAAGTCCCGATTTGTAATTCGGGAAAGCTATGAGATGATCTTGGGCTCGAGGATTTAAACTATCATGTCCTAAAGTATTGGATGTGATATTTTATTCTTTCGAAACGAGGTGATATTGATTTAATTCAAGAAAACGCAAATATTTCCAAAAGAGGTCTAATTTTTAAATTCATTTAAAATTTTCAACTTTCGACGTGAGGACATTAATTGATCAAATCGGTACCAATTTTGGGCGTGACGAGGGTGCTAACCCTTCGTTGCACGTAACCGACTCCCGAATCCATTTTCTCAAAATTCGTAGACCAAAAACAATGTTTTAATAAATCAAAAGTTTTATTAAAACAATAGTGATCCGATCACACCCAATAAAGATCGGTGGCGACTCCCGTTTTATTCATTTTCAAAACCCAAAGTTCGATTCCTGTTTTGTCAAAAAAATGGTTGCGACAGCTTGGCGACTCCACTGGGGATTTCAAAAAGAGAGTTAGGCCGTAAATTGATTACTTTCTGTCCTTTGTCGAAAGTTTGAAAATTTGATTTGAAAATTACTACCCTTTTGTTACATTCGTTTGTGTCATTGCATATGATTTCTATTTTTCTTACGCACATTGCATTGCATGACCATTGTGGTCGTACCCTTAAGTGGGAGCGAGAAGCTACTCTTTCGTGAGGTTTTCACCTCCGTGCAAGATAGTGGATCGCTTTCGGGATACATCCGTACCTATGTCTTCGTGAGATTTTCATCTCCGTGCAGCCATAGGGAAATGTATTCCCCTGAACCGAACTCGTTCCGTATGAACCTATAATGGGTGAGGATCAAGGAATCTGCTGGTTCGGGTACCTCTCTTTAGAACCAAACCACATGTAATGAACCTTAAAGAACCAACCCTAGGTAGAGCCATGTCAGACCTTAGTGGTTACCCGAATAAGTGTCTGATTATTTCTTGTTTATCTTGAGATTATTTATACATAGTACTAACTCGTGGTGTTTTGTTGTAATTTCATGGCATTTCGTCATAAAAAGGTGTTGATTCACATTCGGTTACTAGGTAGAAAAGTTTAACATTGAAAAGAAATTTCTTGATAGAGTGGAAGATAATGCAACCGTTCGAACATGGTCCGAAAGGATACAATGAGAGAAAGGAGATAGTCTGACTGTGGGATACGAATCAGAGTTGTGGGGCTTCACCCGTGTCAGCGTGACTCAGAATAGCCTGCAAGAACTGAAGGGGATATGGGACTCATGGGGCGATGATATGAAACAACTATGCTACTGTAGTTATGGTTATTTGCCTTATTTGCTTGATATCAAGGTGGATGAGCGCCTATTCCGGGCTATTACTCAATTTTGGAACCCCGCTTATAGTTGCTTTACTTTCGGGAAATTAGATATGGTACCTACCATAGAAGAATACACGGCCTTACTCTGATGCCCAAGTACTCAAGCAAGCAAGGCTTATTCGAGAGCTGTAAATGTACCGACATTTGTAAGAAAACTGATGAACATTACAGGAATGAGTGAGCAGTGGACTACGGCTCGAATCAAACAAAAAGGGGATTGTAAATGTATCCCTTGGAGACACTTAAGAGATTTAATCCTAGCGCATTCTGATATAAAAAAGAAGGTCGACATTTTTACCTTAAGCATCTACGGTTTAGTTGTCTTTCCCAAGGCGTTAGGATATGTGGATGAAGCTGTCTCAGACCTATTTGATAAATGGATAAAGGGGTCACACCTGTCCCCGTAATCTTAGCCGAAACATTCCGATCGTTGAGCGCTAGCCGAAGAGTAGGTGAAGGGAGATTCATAGGGTGCGCGCAGCTTTTGCTATCATGGTTTCATAGCCACTTTTGGAAGGTGGAAAAGGTCTCGTGTAAAGTCTTCTCCAAGAACTACTCTCCTTTGGAGGAATTAGTAACTACGCCAAGACGGGACGACCTTTCTGAAGAGAAATGGATAGCAATTCTCCAAAATTTACAAGTAGACGATGTTGAATGGAGAGCCCCGTAGATGATCCCTGACGAGATCTTGTATCGGTGTGGAGAGTTTGATTGGGTTCCTTTACTCGGGATATGGGGGGCTATTGGGTATGCTCCGCTACTCGTAGCGAGGCAGTATCGATCAAGACAATTCATACCTACAATGCATGGGCTAGCTCAGAGTGAGTTTTCATACAAAGGCGATAATTATAAGAAGAGAATTCGTGAGATAACGAGTGCGTGGACCCAAACCCGACGAATGAAGGGGCTCGCCGCAGGACCAATGACAACCCCCGAATATGACGAGTGGAAGAATACAAGAATCAATGACAATATCCCGATGCCAAGCCAGAGGGATGCTTTGCCCATAGAAGAGCATTTACGAGTTGTCCCATCTGAATTAGAGATTATCAGAAGAGATTTCGAAAACAAAAGTTGGGAATTGGGAAAGAAGATAAAACAGCTGGAGGAGGAGAAGATGCAGTTAGGGCTAGACGTCGACATTTATAAGTTAGAAGCCGAGAAAGTGAGGAAAGGAAAGAACAAGGCTGAAAAAGATCTGGCTAACTTAAAGATGGATTACAAGAAACTACGCACGTCAATCAGAACCGCTGGTTTGGGTAAGACATCAGAGCAATGGCGGCGATAAGTTAATAAAGAAAAGACTAAAGCTGACCACTGGGAAAAGAAGTGCCAAGAGGCTCGAGTACGTAAGGACATTGTGAAAAAGAGTCTGTTGGAAAGTCAAAATGAGAAAGAAAAGTTACGGACCCGAGCAATAGAATTGGAAAAATCACTGCACCTGTATCGAAATCGTAACTCAGTAAGTGAATTAAGAGCCAACCAAAGCAAGGTCGAGGAGCTGAAAAGAAAGATAGAAGAGCTCCAGACCGCATTGCAAAACAGTGAACTTCAAGTTGAACTTCTTAATGAACATTGGAAGGAGCAGTTCTACCATTCTCAAGAACGGGTCAGAAATAGAGATTATGTAATGGGTGAAGCTGTGGCTCAAGTTCGAGAAGTGGCCGATCATTTGCAAACCTTGGCAGTTCAGGCGGATGTATTAAGTCTAATGTATGAGTCAGGATCAGATCGAGGCCAAAATTTAGCTCGGCTTCTTAAGGAAGTCAAAGATTTGGGTGTTAAGGCGAAGCTATATGTATAATCGACCGCTCTATACAAGGAAATTTGTTTTCCATTGAAGTTAATCTAATAGAACTGAATCAAAACCAACACCTTTCTTTCTTTTTGCATCCATTTCACGCATTTGCATTGCATTTCATCCATTTGCATACATCACATCATTTGCATCAAATTCTATAAAAAGGAGTCTAATTGATTAAAATCGTGACAGAAGTTACCCTGGAAACTGACGAAAACCAACCTATTATACATTACTACAATACTCGTCGTAAGGCAAAAGCGATGGATCAAAGATACGAACAATTTCAGAAAGACATGCAAGACCAGATGCAAGAGCAAATGGCGAAGTTTCAGCAAGAAATGAGAGACCAGATGATGAAGGCTCAACGGAATATGATAGCCCAAATGGCTTTGATGATGAATGGGATAACGGACAAAGGCAAAGACCCTACAACTAGTACCGGGGAAGAAAATGAAGGCCATCCCCCAGGATGCACTCCACCTCACGTCCATGTAATGCAAAAAGGATATTCTCAAGTGGAGCCTACAGGCTTGGGGAAACGACCAGCACCGCCTACTCATCTAGGGCAAGGTATATTCACATCGAATCCCAAAGCTAATCCTGCCGACCCGATTGTTCCAGATTTGGATGATCCAGCAGAAATAGCCAGGCTGAGAATGAACGATCAGAGTGCCCAGGATAAGTACAGGAGCCTGGAAGAAAGGCTCAAGGCAATAGAAGGTACTGAAGCCTTCTCTGCACTTGGTGTCAAAGAGCTTAGTTTGGTGTCCGATCTGGTTCTGCCACCGAAGTTTAAAGTGCCATACTTTGAGAAATATGATGGGACGAGATGTCCAAAGGCATATTTTATCATGTTTTGCCGGAAGATGGCGGGTTATGTGAATGAAGATAAACTGCTAATACACTGTTTCCAAGATAGCTTGGTCGGGCCTGCCCTTCGATGGTATAATCAACTTAGTAGGGAAAGGATCCGATCATGGATGGACCTAGCATCAGCCTTTTGTGGACAGTACAAGCATGTCTCCGACATGGTGCTTGATCGACTAACTCTGCAAATGCTGGAGAAGAAGCTGACGGAGACCTTTAGACAATATGCGCAGAGATGGAGAGATATCTCGGTTCAAGTAGATCCCCCATTAACTAAGGCTGAGATAACGGTCCTCTTTATCAACACTCTGAAAGCGTCATTTTATGATAGGTTGGTAGGAAACGTCACAAAGGACTTCGCCGACGTCGTATTATCTGGGGAAATTATAGAAAATGCCATCAAGAGTGGAAGGATGGAAGGTCCCAAAAGTTCGAAAAGAGCAGTGCCTAATAGGAAAAAAGAGGCAGAAACCCATATGGTGGGGACTAAGAGCCATTATGCCTCTAATCCATACCCAACCCAATCACGACCCCGATACCGCCCACCTCCAAATTTCTACTTTCCTCCCCAATACCCTTATTACCAAGCACCTCCTTCTTACCCCGCCTACGCCGCCAATAACCAAAAACCATTTACCATGTTCCCACCAAATACCATGTCTGCTCCGAGCCAACCCAAGAACGAACAAAGACCAATAGGACCCAATCCTGAAAAACCTCAATTCACCCCTATTCCCGTGTCGTACGGAGAATTGTGCCCGAAATTATTAGAAAAACAATTAATATCCCCACATTATATGGCACCATTGAAGCCTCCATATCCGAAATGGTATGATCCCAATGCTAATTGCATGTATCATGCTGGAAACCAGGGGCATTCTACGGAAAATTGTATAGCCTTCAAAAGGAGGGTTTAGGGTCTTATTGATGCAGGGATTTTACGATTTGACGGTACTGGTAATGTGGCTGGAAATCCGCTCCCAAACCATACTGAAGGAAACGTGAGTGCAGTGACGAAGGAAGACGTGCGGCAAGCTAAAAGTTCCGTGTCTGAAATAAAAACACCTTTGCGAAAAGTTTAGAAGGTAATGATTGAAAATGGGTGGTTTTGTCATCCCAACAAGACTTTCAAAGGGGGAAATACAAAAAGCCAGCGTTTTTGGGATTTTCATGGCTTCGAAGGACATGACGTCCAGTCTTGCAAAGAATTCAGAAAATTACTCCAAGACATGATGAACAACAAGGAGACCAAGATCTTTGACAAAACGAATGAGGCCGAGGAAAGGGAAATATGCACATCCGATAATCAGCCATCAGCCATCCCTTATAGTGCCGATCGACCTCTGGTGATTTACTATGAGGCCAAGAAGAAGGAAGTCAAACCAACACTGGTGATTAAGGTGCCATCTCCTTTCCCTTACAAGGACGATAAGTCAGTACCATAGAAATATGATGCTAACGTTGTTATACCCGAGGGTGAAAAGCCAAAATCTGTGATTGGAGATATTAGCAGAGTAGGACACTTTACCCGCAGCGGAAGGTGTTATTCTCCAGAAATGGTTGAGCTAAAGAAAAAAGCCGTTGACTCGAGTCAGAAAGGAAAGGCACCAATGCATGAGGCTGAGGTTGATGTTGAAATACAGTCTGAGCAAGAAATTAAAAGACTTGTGAATGAGGATGAAGCACATGAATTCTTGAAGTTCATCAAGCACAGTGAATACAACATCGTGGAACAGTTGAACAAACAGCCGGCGAGAATCTCGGTGTTATCTCTACTGTTGAACTCGGAGCCACATCGGAATGCCTTGCTAAAAGTGTTAAATCAAGCTTACGTGGAAAACAATGTATCTATAGAAAAGCTATGTATATATAGAAAAGCTTGATAGGTGGGTAAACAACTTGAATGCGGATAATTTCATCTCTTTCAGTGATGATGAGATACCACCAAATGGTAGGAGCTCCGTGAAAGCATTGCATATTACGACCAATTGCAAGGGTTACATAGTGCCGAATGTACTCATCGACAACGAATCTGCACTCAATGTCATGCCTCTGGCCACACTTTCCAGGATGCCAGTTGATATGTCTTATCTAAGGCCTTGTCATTCCACAGTAAGAGCATTTGATGGGACACGACGGGAGGTTATGGGAAAAATTGAAATTCCTCTAGATGTGGGCCCATGTACATATGAAATAGAATTCCAGGTCATGGATATCTCGCCTTCGTATAATTGCCTCTTAGGGAGACCTTGGATCCATTTCGCTAGGGCAGTTCCTTCATCTCTCCACCAAAAAGTAAAGTTTGTCATGGATAACCGCTTGATCACGGTTTCTGGTGAAGAAGACATTGTTGCCTTTATCTCTACTAACGTGCCCTACCTTGATGTAAACAAAGATACAGTGGAATGTTCCTTCCGTTCCTTCGAGTTTATCAATGCTATATTTGTCGTTGAAGGAAACAAAATTCCCACACCAAAACTGTCGAGGAATACCAAGATGGGAATCAAGCTGACTGTGGGAAAAGGAGCCCGAGCGGAGAAAGATTTGGGAAAATATCAGCAAGGAATGGCTAGAGCACTAAAGCCAGTACACCACAAGGCTCGATATGGCTTAGGATTCAAGCCAGATGCGCGACAAAGAAGGAAACAATGGCTGAAAGATCAAGAAAGGAGGATTGCAAGAGTCTCAGGTCGGGAATTGGAATGGGAGCCCATAGTGTATCCTCCGTTGTCGAAAACATTCACATCTGCAGGAATGATGTACCCGAGGAAAGATAGTTTGCCAAGCATGTTGTTATCGATTGAAAGGGGTCTTTAGAACATCAGTATAAATGTTATGGACAAAGGAGATGATGCAATTGAAGATGTTTCGATGATACGCCTTTGTCCTCCTGGATTCACCTTGAACAATTGGACTGCTGTGGATCTTCTTGTAGTTTCTAAGTTCTCTCCAAAGTAATGCTCGATGATTAACTCTTTTGTATACCCTCAAGTTATAGGGAGAATCCGTTATGAGTGATTATGTTTGCTATTTATCTTTTAAATAAACATTAATGGAGATACATCTTGTCATAGTTTTTTTCATTCTCATTGTCTTCATATTTTATTCCCTCTTCTCATAGCCTGTCCTTACATATATCTCATATCATGCCGTAATATTATGCTTGTGTGTTCCAATACCTTGATGCTCCTCTATAGTTTTCTTTTCCATTCACCTTTCAGGTGCTCAGATGTCAACGACATAAACAATCCCGTTACAAGTCCTAAAATCGATTTCGAGAAAGCTATTTGTTTAGGAGAATGCGAAGCTGAGGAAGATGCTGAAGATTATGTCTCATCCCCTGACTTACTAAGGATGATGGAACGAGAAGATAAACAGATTCTACCCCATCAAGAATCTGTTGAGACAGTGAACTTAGGAGATGAAGAAAAGAGGCAAGAAGTGAAGATTGGAACCTCCATTTCAGAGAACACCAAACATGACTTGATCGCCTTGCTTCAAGAGTATAAAGATGTATTCGCGTGGTCGTACCAGGACATGCCAGGTTTGAACGAGGATGTAGTGGTCCATAGACTCCCACTGAAACCAGAATGCAAACCCATTCAACAGAAGCTAAGACGAATGAGACCTGAGATGCTGTTAAAGATAAAAGAAGAAGTAAAAAAACAATTTGATGCTGGCTTCTTACAAGTCTCTAAATATCCAGAATGGGTAGCTAATATAGTCCCAGTACCGAAGAAAGACGGCAAAGTGTGAATGTGCGTGGATTATCGCGATCTGAATCGAGCAAGCCCGAAAGATAATTTTCCTTTGCCACACATCGATACATTGGTAGATAACACAGCAAAACATTCGTTATTTTTTTTCATGGATGGATTTTCGGGTTATAATCAGACAAAGATGGCCCCCGAGGATATGGAGAAAACTACCTTCGTAACAATGTGGGGAACGTTCTGCTATAAGGTAATGCCATTCGGATTGAAGAATGCTGGGGCAACATATCAGAGGGCAATGGTGATGTTGTTCCACGACATGATGCACAAAGAAATAGAAGTTTATGTCGATGATATGATTGCCAAATCTCGGGGGGAGAGAGAGTATGTTGGAAACCTCAGGAAATTGTTCGAAAGACTAAGGAAGTTCCAGCTGAAGGTTAATCCAGCTAAGTGCACATTTGGGGCTACCTCAGGAAAATTACTAGGCTTCATTGTCAGTGAGAAAGGTATTGAGGTTGATCCAGATAAGATAAAAGCCATACAAGAACTACCACCTCCACAGACACAAAAAGAAGTCAGAGGATTTTTAGGGAGGTTGAACTACATCGCTCGATTTATTGCTCAGCTTACCAACCAATGTGACCCAATTTTTTGACTCCTTCAAAAACGCAATCCTGGAGAATGGAACGAGGAGTGTCAAGTGGCTTTTGACAAGATAAAACAGTATTTGTCTAACCCCCCGGTGCTAGTACCGCCAACTCCCGGGAGACCACTGATATTGTATTTGACTGTGTTCAAAAACTCAATGGGTTGCGTACTGGGGGCAACATGATGAGTCAGGGAAAAGAGAAAGGACGATTTACTACCTTTAGCAAGAAGTTTACAGAGTATGAGGCAAAGTACCCGTCAATTGAGAAATTCGGTTGTGCTTTAGTCTGGGCAACCCGAAGGCTCAGACAATATATGTTGTATCACACGACATGGTTAATTTCAAAGATGGACCCAATAAAGTACATGATGGAATCACCTGCACTCTCAGGAAGAATGGCACAATGGCAGGTCCTACTATCGGAGTACGACATCATCTACGTGAATCAAAAGTCGATAAAAGGGAGCGCAATAGCTAACTTCTTAGCAACTCGGACAACAGAGGAATACGAGCCGTTGAGATTTGATTTCCCAGATGAAGACTTGATGTGCATTATGAAAAAAGAATGTGAGTCGTCAAAAGAGAAATCATGGAAGATGAGCTTTGATAGTGCATCAAATGCATTGGGGCATGGGATTGGAGCAGTCTTAGTGTCACCAGAAGGGAAATCATTACCCATTCACTGCCAGATTAAATTTCTTCTGTACCAATAACGTAGCGGAATATGAGGCTTGCATCATAGGACTTCGTGCCGCTATTGAACGAGACATCAAAATCTTAGAAGTGTACGGAGACTCAGCGCTGGTGATTTACCAAATCCGTGGAGATTGGGAAGTGAGTGATTCAAAATTGGTCAAATATCGCGACCTCGTGGCAGAGCTGATCAAAGAATTCGAAAAAGTAACCTATAATTACTTCCCACGATAAGAAAACCAATTGGCTGATGCCCTAGCCACTTTGGCTTCAATGTTCAAAGCAAACCGAGAAACGGAAATAATGCCCCTCCAAATGAGCATATATGAGGCCCCTGCACATTATTTTAGCATCGAAAAAGAGGCAGATGGAAAGCCATGGTTCCACGATATCTTGGAATATGTCAAGAATCAAAGGTATCCCGAACATGCCAATGAGAATGACAAAAGAACAATCAGAAGAATGGCGGTAGGGTTTGTCCTTGATGGGGATATCCTGTACAAAAGAGGAAAAGATCAAGTGCTCTTGAGATGCGTGGATGCTGTTGAAGTCAGAAAAATACTTGAAGATGTCCATGAAGGAATTTGTGGAACTGGCTGACGATGGAAAGCGACTGCATTAGTTACGCGCGAAAGTGCCACAAATGTTAAGTTTACGGTGATAAAATTCATGCAGCACCTTTACCCCTTCATGTCATGACTTCGCCGTGGCCTTTTTCTATGTGGGGCATGGATGATATAGGGTGAATTTCCCCAAAAGCTTCTAATGGACATCGATTCATTTTTGTGGTCATAGATTACTTCACAAAATGGGTAGAAGTCACTTCGTTTGCTAATGTGACGAAGGCTGCAGTTTGCAGGTTTTTAAAAAGGGAGATCATATGTCGATACGGTTTGCCTGAGAGAATTATTTCAGATAATGCTTTAAATCTAAACAACAAGATGATGAAAGAAGTGTGCGAGCAATTTCAAATAAAGCATCATAATTCCTCACCCTATCGTCCAAAGATGAACGGAGCGGTAGAAGCTGCTAACAAGAATATTAAGAGGATTATTGGGAAAATGACTGAGACATATAAAGACTGGCACGAGAAGTTACCATTTGCTCTATATGCATATCGTACATATGTGCGGACCTCTACGGGGGCAACTCCCTTCTCTCTGGTCTATGGAATGGAAGCTGTGCTGCCCATCGAAGTTGAGATCCCCTCTTTACGGGTCTTAATGGAGTCAAAACTAGAAGAATCAGAATGGGTTCAAGCTCGATATGACCAACTAAATCTGATCGAAGAAAAACGCTTGAAAGCAATCTGTCATGGACAGATGTACCAGAAGAGAATGATCACAGCTCATGACAAGAAGGTGCGACCAAGAGAATTTCGCGAAGGAGAACTCTTGCTGAGAAAGATTCTCCTAATACAAAAAGACTTTCGAGGAAAATGGGCACCGAATTGAGAAGGACCATATGTCGTAAAGAAGGCCTTCTCAGGTGGAGCTTTGATTCTCACTGAGATGGATGGGAAAGAAGTACCAAATCCAGTGAACTCAGATGCCGTGAAGAAGTACTATGCTTAAAAAAAAGGGGGGGTCAAGATGAAAACCCGAAAAGGGCGTCTTGGTGGACAAAAAGGTTTAGGATGAAGAACTCGAAAGGGCGTCCTAAGGAAGCAGATTTGGGCGATTTGAATAGGAAGTCAAATGGCGAGATATTAATATTCGAAGCAGACTCGGAGGCTCAAAATCTTCTATACAAGAAGCTGTGCTCGAAAGGATCCAGGATCAAGAAACGTGGAGAAGTTCATTCGTTGAATACCTAGAGCATTTGTGACAATTGAATCTACTGTCCTTTCTTTATAATGTTTTCTTTATTGAACTATTCCTTGTCAATTTTCTTTACTTGTGACTTTCAAAATAAATATGAATGTGAGGTATTTCTTTCGTATCTACTTTCCCATTTTCATGCATCTCATGTTTGGTTCATTTAAATGATGAATAGTGAAATTACACACTCTAAACAAAAGGAATGTTGAGCATTACCCGTATGAGAATTTGGTAAGTACAAGAGCCTCAAAGTAATGACAAAGTTCAACAGGGGGCAAAAGGGCAATATACGAGAAACACAGATTACTCGTAAAGCTTGAGGACGAGTACAAAACCTGAAAGGAAAGTCAAGAATCGAAGCAATGAATGCAGGTCATCATGAAAGTCGTAACAAAAGGAGATATGACAAACAAGCCCAAGACACATGACATAATCATGTAGGCATAAAAGCATTTAAGACAAGCACGTGCATATCATGATAACATCATGCATGACACATACAGGTACGCCAGTAAAGCAAGAAGTTTTGACGATAACTGTACCGAACCAAGGAGAAAGAAAACATTCGAGTTCCACCAGATGATACTTTTTCAATTTTTGTTTGCGAAAGTCAACTCCTCAGGTCGCACGCTGAGGTATTTTCAATTTCTGTTTTTCAATCAACTCCTCAGGTCGCACGCTGAGGTGTTTTCAATTTCTGTTTTTCAATCAACTCCTCAGGTCACACGCTGAGGTATTTTTAATTTCTGTTTTTCAATTTCTATTCGCAAAAAAAAAAACTCCTCGGGTCGCACGCTAAGGTATTTTTAATTCTTGTTTTTCAATTTCTGCTTGCAAAGATCAACTCCTCAAGTAGCACGCTGAGGTATTTTTAATTTCTGTTTGCAAAAATCAACTCCTCAGGTCGCACGCTGAGGTATTTTTAATTTCTGTTTTTCAATTTCTGTTTGCAAAAATCAACTCCTCAGGTCGCACGCTGAGGTATTTTCAATTTCTGTTTTTTAATTTCTGTTTGCAAAAATCAACTCCTCAGGTCGCACGCTGAGGTATTTTCAATTTCTGTTTTTCAAAAACAAAAAAAAAACAACAGAAAAGAAAAAGGGGTCAACTCATATTGCGAGAATAAGGAAGCAGTTTGAAAGGTTCAGGTTTCATCGAAGTCCCAGTGGAGCAATCAATAGATCGAAGCTACAAATCTCTTCGAGTCCTGAAGTCATATTGGAGCAAGTTAAAAAAATAAACAAGATTGAGGAAAAACGAATTGAAGCTATGGGTCATCTCCCTCAGAAGTAGCAGTGGAGTAGAACAAAGTAACAAGTTACAGTGAAGTTTGAAGCTACCTGGCAAGGAAAAGCACCCGAAGAATCAATGTTTGGCCAAGACCGGGCAAAATTGGTTCTTCTATTGTCTTTGCTCTATTCTCGTTTCACGACAATGAGCAAAGAGGGGCAGCTGTAATAACCAATTTTGCCCATGGGCCCATTTACAACCTAAAGTCAGCCAGAAATAAACCAAGTCAAGAAGAATGTCCAAAAGTACAGTCCAATTATAATTAAAATAGACCCAATACAAGTGGCCCAAATGCAAAAAGCCCAAAAGATTAATTTTTTTCAGAAAACTAGGGTTTCTGAAACCCTAGCCCTTTTGCGCCGCAACCCACTACGGCCTCCACTCATCCACCAACTCCGCAGCACCCACGAGCGCACCACTGTCGGCCACCATCTCCTCCAACTCCTCCACTAGCACCTGAAAACATGAGAAAAGGGAGCCAACGCAACAGCAACAAAGAAAAAAAGGAAGAATAATGTATTTTATTTTCTTTTTCGGCTTTATAAAAGCTGAATAATCCATTGTAACAGGGGGATTTTTTCTTTTCGGTTTTATCAATACAAATCAAAAGAAATAAGTCATCTAAAAAAAGAAAAATCAATCAAAAAGAACAACAAAAACAGATCGACAAGGAGTTTTGAAAAAAAATAAAAAAAGGGCTTACTTTTGCGGATTCCGGCCACCGTGCACGGTGGCCGGCGACGGTCGCCGGACGGAATCCCCACGGAGGTCCCTGCCCTGTAGAGAGAAAAGGGAGAGTGAGATTTCTTTTTTTTTTTAAGTGGGGTGAGGAAATGAATTTTTTTCAGAAGTTTGGCCTTTAAATAGCCCATTAAAACGACGTCGTTTTGGGGCTGGCCCTTAACGCCCAAAACGACGTCGTTTCAAACCTCCAACTCGATTACCTGACCTGCTCCAGGTAAGATCCGCGCGTTTCGCGCAAAAGGGTAATTTATGCGCGCAGTCCCTCCGCCTTTTCATAGCTTCACAATCGAGTTTTCTCTTTATTAATTTTGCCCCTTTAATTTTCCCGCGTTTCAACTAGGTCCCCCATTCGAATGCTGCGTTTAGAGCGCGGGGTTTATTCCCGTTTTGGTCCTTCTAGGTTGCGTGAGTGTGACATCTTAGTCCCTTATCCCTTTTCCTCTTTAATTTATTTCTGTTTTAACCCCTTTTATTTTATTTTGATTACAATTTAGCCTTCCCTTGTCTGTATATACTGTTATTATTATTGTCATTAATTTTTAATACTTTCGCATTATTATTATTATTACTATTATTACCATATTTATACTAGTATATTATATATATTTCTTATTATTATTATTATTTTTTTATTATTACTATATTATCATTATAATTATTGTCATCATTATTTTGCTATTATTACTATACTATCATTATCATTATCATTATTATTATATTTACTATTACTATTATTATTATTAATACTGTTTTCACTGTTATTATTACTATTACTATTATTATTACTTTATTATTATTATATTATTTAATATCTTTATTATTAGTATTATTACATTATTTATATATTTATTATTATAACTATATTTATATTATTATATCGTACATATTTTGTATTATTTTATTATTATCATATTATCATTATTATTTATTCTCTTTGTTATACTATTATTATTATGTTATTATCATTTCTATATCACTATTATTGTACTATGACTTGTATATATACTTATCATTATTATTTTAGTTTTATTATCATTTCTGTTTTGTTCTTTTCTCATTTGTTTTAGACTTGTTTTATTTTATTTTCGCCTTCACTATTGTTGTTCATATTAACGCATTTATTTCCATGTTGCCACGCATATCAGAATTGCAATTTGTTTTTACATTTTATTATAAACTTGTGTTATATTGATACAAAATTGCTTCTTCTCGTAAAGGTAATATTCCTTATTTAGGAATTTGAGAGATCGCGCCCTAAAGTATTGGGTTGCGGTTTCTTCGTTTAACCTAAATAACCGAATATCCTTTTAAACAAATACCTTTAAACAAAAAGCTTATTCCTCTAGGAATTCGAAATGTCGTATCCTAAAGCATTGGATGTGATATTTTGTTCTTTCGGAACGAGAAAATCTTGATATTTTAATGCATGAGTCTCGGGAATTATGAGATGATCTTGGATTCGAGGATTTGAATCATCGTATCCTAAAGTATTGGATGTGATATTTCTTCCTTCGGAACGAGAAATTCTTGATATTCAATCTGAGAATATTATGAGACGAGCTTGGATTCGAAGATTTGAATTATCGTGCCCTAAAGTATTGGATGTGATATTTTATTTCTTTGAAACGAGGAAGTCTTAATTTTCAATTCGAAAAACCATGGGATGATCTCGAACTCGAGGATTTAAATTATCGTGTCTTAAAGAATTGGATGTGATATTTCAATCCCTTTGGAACGAGAAAGTCCCGATTTGTAATTTGGGAAAGCTATGAGATGATATTGGGCTTGAGGATTTAAACTATCATGTCCTAAAGTGTTGGATGTGATATTTTATTCTTTCGAAATGAGGTGATCTTGATTTAATTCAAGAAAACGCAAATATTTCCAAAAGAGGTCTAATTTTTAAATTCATTTAAAATTTTCAACTTTCGACATGAGGACATTAATTGATCAAATCGGTACCAATTTTGGGCGTGACGAGGGTGCTAACCTTTCCTCGCACGTAACCGACTCCCGAATCCATTTTCTCAAAATTCGTAGACCAAAAACAATGTTTTAATAAATCAAAAGTTTTATTAAAACAATGGTGATCCGATCACACCCAATAAAGATCGGTGGCGACTCCCGTTTTATTCATTTTCAAAACCCAAAGTTCGATTCCTGTTTTGTCAAAAAAATGGTTACGACACCCATGTGGTAGCCGTGCGTCTCACACGATCCAGTCACAAACCCGTGTGTCTGGTCGTATGGACTCAATATGAGCCTTAAACATTAAGGTTACCATTCCCTGCAATCTTACACATTAAGCAACTCAAAATCATTTATTCAACCAATTTAAAACTCAGTTAAACACACTCTAAACATGTCAAAATAGACATTCTAAATACCTAACAAATGTACCTTCATAGGCACTCTACCTAATTTATTCAAACACGTATGTGCAAATTTTTACTAAATAATCTTCTTGAAACTAATTATCATTATACCTATATGTTCACACATAACCAATATGATTTTGTGCACCTTTTATGTTTATTCGACTACTACTTTACCTCTCATGATTCAATCATATCAACATTTTAAGGCAATCATGCAAACATCGCAATACCAAATACAAGCCAAATACATGACTAATTTTAACAAAACACCTATAGACTAACATTTAGTCAAAATAACCTATACATGCCATTATAACCAGAATCAAGTCATCAATAATTACCAATAAAATTAATGGATAGTGTGATATAGCTCCGATAAGCTTTCAACCCGTTCGAGCTTCAGATAATCTGTAAGGTAAATAAATTAAACAAATACGTAAGCAATGATTGCTTAGTAAGCTCGTATAGTCTTTGATCATACTAATTTATTTCAATTATAAAACTTTACATATAAAAAATAATCCAATATTGTTACCGTAATACTCATAAACTATTCTCACTAATTCACAAGGTGAACTAATCCATAGTATCACACATAGACTTATATCCTCAAGCTTACTAAAATTTTATATAACTTAAATTCTTCCACACTTATTTCGTATGCATATCATACAAGTCATATGCATATCATTCAGGCACGGTTACAAATTAATGCATTTAACCAAGCCTTATTCTAATTGGACACATAATAAATCGTTCCATAAGAAATTGCATAATCTAAACCTTACCATTCCTTCATGAACACTAACTTATTTTCATTTAAATACTTACCATTTCAATGCATCAAATAAATAAAACAAATTACTATTCAACTAATAGCTTGACACTTGCCTAAACATCAAGCAACAACAGTAGTTAGCGGACTTGCATATCTTACATATAAATTTAATATTGATAAACTTATTTTCTCGACATGTTACCATATGCATGCTTTCCTTGTATCAACATAATCAAATATAATCACACATTTACATGTCACTTTTAATATATTAAGTAAATACCATTTTCATGTCACGTTTCAATATATCATGTAAATATCATTTCCAAGTATTTCAAGTATATACCGGTAATAATCATAAGTCTTTCAATATTAATTCATAAATATTTACAGATCACTCATAGTACATCCAATTCTCATTAATTTGTTATCTTAAATGGCTGTTAACAATTTGTTTCACATTTCATTACACAATTGCAATATCCATTCCATAGTCATTTGTTGAGTATATAACTCATATATTCCATATATTTGCAGTATATTTCACATTCTATTTTCAATTCATTATTTCACTTCCATTTCTCATACCATACCATTTCAATATCAATTATAAAACTTTATTATTTATTTACCCCTATTAACACGACTCGGACTCAGACGGATACACGGATCCAACCAAAACACACCAGTTTGGCACCCAGTGCCTCATCAAATAATTCGAAGTAATAGTTTGACACCCAGTGTCCCATCAGCTATGCCGAAGTAATTTGGTACCCAACACCTCATTGAATTTATCCAAAGTAACAATTTGACACCTAGTGTCTCATCGACTCGAAGTCGAAGTAATCTCTGAACACTTCCAATCCTATGGCATGCCAACTATATCCGACTCAGCCCGATACAGTTAATAGGGTTTAAAATCACTTTTCAATCTCAACCAATATTCATTTTAATTCAATAATCACAAATCCTCAAGAATTCAACTCAATATCATAATATCAAATACTCATCTTGTTCCACTTATCATACACATTAAATAATAATTACAACAATTAATATTTCATGTACCATCATTTTTATAAATTTCGTGTATATTTATTTCGGTAATAATTCATAATCATAAATATACATAATTATCAGGCAATTTCATATACATAATTTTTCCATATCTCTAACCAAGTCTTTCCAAATTGGAGAACGACTTACGGATATGAGTACATGTTTTCTTTGTGCCATAGTTCAACTATGGTCTTACACATACATTGCCATGGCCCTGCCATGGTCTTACATTTGTAGTGTCATAACTCAGTTATGGTCTTTTCATTAAAATGCCATAGCCCAACTATGGTCTTACATTTAAACATTGTCATAGTCCAACCAATGTCTTATCCGTCAATTCATCCTTTGCACTGAACGATTGTACTCAATCTGGCGTTCCATTCTTTTCGATCATTTTAATTCAATTTCATAGTTTCAACAATAATTTATTTTTAACAATAAATATAAATAAATAAAAATAAATATATATTACCATTCATCAATTTAACACATAAATATTAAGGTTTAACCATACGAACTTATCTGGGGTAAATTGTGGAAGTTGTAGCAATTCAGGGACTATTCGGCTAATTTCTCTTTTTCACGTTTGTCTTCAGATTCTTGATCTATAATATAAAATTATTCATTCATTAGCATCTAATTCAATTCTAATTCACTTTACAATTTATATTCAATTTTCAAAATTACACATTTATACCAAATTTTACAATTTTTACAATTTAGTCCCTTATCAATTATCCTATCAATTGAGCTATTTTTTCTCAATTGACAATTTACCTAATTATTTTAGGCTACCATACAACCATTAATATTCAGAATTTCAATACCAAACCCTAATTCTTAACCTTTCACAATTTGGTCCTAAAATCAATATCTATCAACATTACTAAATAAAATCATCACATTACAAAATTAGAGCTTCAATTCTATGTTAATTCATCATCAATATCCAGCACTCATCAATGGTAACTTTCAAAATTACCCATGAAATCAAAAACTAATGAATTAGATAGTTAGACCTAATTGCAAAAGTCTTAAAAATACAAAAAATTCAAGAAATAAACAAAAATTAAACTTACATGTAGTGAAATATGAAAACCAGCTTCTTAAGAGTTCTTCCATGATGTTTTCAGCTGAGAATTTGGAAGAAATCTCTAGATATTCAATTACACCCCTTTTTTTAACTACTAAATTTTATGTCATTTCCAATTTTAGCCCTTGTTCACACCAGTTTTATTGTTTTCTTATGCACACATGCCGCCCAAGTTCTATAACGAAGGTATAATTCCCTTTTTGATCCTCCCTTATTTATCACTTATGTTATTTAATCACTACTTTAATTAGCAAGTTTTGCACATTTTTCAATTTAGTTCTTTTTACTAAATTAACTATCCAAATATTAAAATTTCCTAATGAAACTTTAATACTAACTCAATGACACTCTGTAAATATTTATAAAAATATTTACGGCTCGATTTATGAAATCGAGGTTTCGATACCTCGTTTCTGAAACTAATTAAACCAATAATTCTTTTAAAACACAAAATTCACTAATTCAAAAATATTTCTAAAATCGCAATTAACTCATAAATAATGATTAATAAAATTTTTCGAACTCACTCATCGGATTTAGTGATCTCGAATTACTGTTTCCAACACCACTGAAAATTAGGTTGTTACATAGGCGCTCGTCATGGCCTCCTCGTATGCGATTGCCTATCCTTCACCTCTTCCGCTAGCAGATATGGCTTGCTCGTGAACCCTAAACTGTGACATGTACTTCAAATCGCAAGTTTACTTCGAAGCGATAATGGCCTCGGGAGTAGGTAAAAACTCGTACCAATTATTCTAAATATTGATATATTGCGCATGAAATGTTGGCCAATGCTTATTCGTTCTCTTCTGCAAGTCTATGTGATGTAGATCTTCGATGTCTTAGGGTGTCAATGGAATCGATTGCCTAAACCCGAATTGCCGCAACACTCTATTTGACTCATTCATCTCCACCATAGCGTACACTACAAATTGCACCTTCACGTGCCAGATGTTGGGATTCACCAAGAATTCGGATGGGATGTGTAACACCCCCTACCCGTATCCGTTGCCTGAATAGGGTACGAGGTATTACTGGAGTTTACTGAACATTTTCGAATAATTACGAGTCATATATTATTCATATTCTGAAAATAATCATAACGTCCCTCTATTGGGCCCTTGAAGCCCAAAACATACATTAGGAACCAATTGGGATCATAGGGAATTTTTCGCAAAATCCTAAAATTTTCCTACATTGGTTAGCGTACTTTAATATTGACAAACTTATTTTCTCGACATGTCTCACTTGAATTTATTACTTGTCCTAATATACATAATTTTCCCTGTATCAACGTATCAAAGATAGTATCATATTTACATGTCATGATGCATATCATTCTCTTGTTGTTTCTTCATAAATATAAATTATTCAATTCATTATGACAATATTTCATGTACCATCATTTTCATGAGTTTAGTGTATATTTATTCCAGTAGCAGTTCATAATCTTGAATATGCATAATTATCAGACAAGTTTCACATACATGTATTTTCCATGTCATATTTCAATATATCAAATAATTATCATTTCTATGTATTTCAAGTTTAATTTCATGATTTCAACAACTTGCCATTTTTTATATTTATCCGTTGAATTTCTTGGAATTTCGTTGGATTTCCAGTAGTACACTTATAGTGTACAATCTCGGGTCCGTCAATTCGTACATATATGGGTATACCCTTTTTCCAAAGAGCACACTCCCGCGAACCTCATCCTTACAGCGGGATTACCAGTCCAGGCTAAATCCCCTGTAAGATAGCACACTTCCGCGAACCTCATTTCTTACAGCAGGATTACCAGTCCAGGCTAAATCCCCTGTAACATATACTCAAAGAGTATTGTCGGGATTACCAGTCCAAGCTAAATCCCCTGCAACGACAAATACTCTAATGAGCTTGGATCTGAATTACCAGTCCAGGCTAAATTCAGACCCTAATTCGGATTACCCGTCCGGGCTAAATCCATTTTCCACATATTCTTCGGGAGGGTTATATCAGGATCACCCGTCCGGGCTAAATCCTTTTCACACATATTCTTCGGGAGGGCTATATCAGGATAGGATCACTCATCCGAGCTAGATCTTTTTTACCGTCAATTCCTTTTTAGAGATCCATCAAATTTTCCTCTCATTCAATCGGGATTTCTTCCCCTTTTTATCAAATATGTCAATGTTTCATCAACTTTCATACAATGAACATTCAAAATTATTCACATCAATAACATACATTTCAAGCATTTAAGAATATAATTCAAGTTACACGAACTTACCTCGTTGCTTGTTCATGTTTATAGTTTTACTAATCCGATGTCTTTTCTTTTCCACATTCAAGTCTCATATTTGAGTCATCTGGATTTTTATAAATAAATTTGATCATCATTTTCATTCATTTCATATTCTGATACATTCAATTAATGCTCTAGGTAAAATTACCATTTTACCCCTAACCTTTTATTAATGATGATTTCATCCTTAGGTTCAGAAAAATAAAATTCTTGGAATTTAATCCTTGTTTCAAGCCTAATTATTATCATATATATTGATAACAACCCATGAATTCTATGAAATATTATAATTTTCCATAATTTCAACACTTTTCAATTTAATCCCTAAAATATGTTTTCACTCGACCTTGATCTAAAATTAATAATTTCATTCAATTTTGTAATTTAAATAATAAAATAATCTATTTCACGCAATTTGGTCATTTCTGACATTTTTATGAAATTTCCCATAAAGTTTTACTTTTATTCAATTTAGTCCCTTAGCCTAGAACAAGCAAATTAGCCATGCTAGTTGAATATTCATATATATTTTCCTCCTCCTCCTCTCCATTCCACATCCTTAATTTATATAACATGCTTATAAGTAACATTATCCATGATTTCACTATTTACTCATAAATTTATTCAAAGCTGTCTATTTGCGTCATAGTCATTAAATTATTTATATCTTAAGCTACAGAATTCCAATTTAATTTCTGCTTGATTTTTTAGAAACTAGACTCATATATCTTCTTACCTTAAAATTTTCAGAGTTTTTTATTTAGCCAATAAGTATAGTTTATTCTTTAAAGTCATCCTTGTTTTGCTGTCTGACAATTTCGACCCTTCTTTACTAAAAATTTATTTTCTCCTAGTACAGAATTCGAATGATGTTTCCATTTATTTCTCTTGAAAATATACTCATTTAGGATTTTAAACATATAAGTTTAAGCCCCTAATTATTTTTCTCCAATTTTTTATGATTTTCCAAAGTCAAAATAGGGGAACCCAAAATCATTCTGACCTTGTCTCACAAAACCTAATATATCTCATGATTTACAATTCTATTACTCACACCGTTTCTTCTATAAGAAACTAGACTAAATAATATTTAATTCCATATTTTATTCATCCTCTAATTCGATTTCTAAAATTTTTGGTGATTTTTCAAAGTTAGACTACTGCTGCTGTCCAAAACTATTTTAGTACAAAATGTTAATTACCAAGTTTATAACACCTTTATTTCCTTTCTCTACAATATTTCCCATCACTTTCTCTTATTTTCCTTCACTAACATATCAAGAACATAAAACCTTATATAAGAAAACTCTACATTAACATCATTTCCATGCTTTTTCCACAATATCAAACTTAAAAATATATCGAAATCTTGATGTTCTTACCTTGTCTTATTAATTTCAATCTTTAACTTAATTTTCTCTCTCCTCCAGCTTCTATTTCTTGAATCAAACTTGATATTCTTACTCCCCAGAGTCTCCTTGTCATCTTTATCTCTTGATGGCTATGGAAATTCTTTTGAATTCTAAGTGAAAATGGTGGATTTTTGGTGAAAGGACCAATTTGTAAAAAAAGCAAAACTTTCTTTCTTTCTCTCTTCTTCTCACATTGGTGCATGGGAAAGAAGATTATAATTCTTCATCTTTCCTTCCTTATATACTAAATAAATAATAATAAAATAATAATAAAATATCTCATTAAAATATTAATAAAATAATATTTATCTAATTAAATAATTATAAAATATCATTAACATCATCATTACTTTCTAGATTTTTCTCTCTTCCAATTGACCATTTTTCCCTTTGTGATCTTTTAAAATTCCATCCTTGAATCATCACATAATTTGGTAAAATTATGATTTAGTCCCTCATAATTCTTTACCTATTCAATTTGGTCCTAATTCATCCATTTTTCCTTAGTTTCTAGATCATTCCACCCTTAAAATATATTCACTATTGGTCCTTCAACTTTTTCATATTTACACTTTAACCCTTCATGTTTTGAATATTTACTCTTAGGTAACAAAACTTTTCTCACTTTTACCATTTAGTCCTTTCTTGAATTAATATATCATAATATACTTCTCAATGTTGTCATAACTCCAAAATTTCCCTTTTTGTCGCTTTATTTCCTTATTTTACTATATCAAAAATAATATCTTACTGTAAAAATTTTCGGGGTATTACAGGATGCATTCTTGAATTGTCGGATCGGAGTATGACGTTCATTCAAATTATATTAAAATAAAAAAATTAGTTATATATATACTATTAATTTTTTAATCAACTAGGTTAATATTATATAATTCAAATTTAAAAAAATACATACATCTGCTTCCGATCGTTAGTCTAACAAAAGCCGTATATATCGAAGCTTATTGAATAGTCTCACGTTACTCGACTCATGGTTCCACCTATTGAAATAATATGTTAACATAATAATTTAAAATTTGAATAATTTTATTATAATAAATATATTATCTAATGGATTTTACCTTGTTACGAGTGAGAATGTATAAGGGTAGTCCACTCAATGATGTAAAAATGGTAGCCAATACCATGCCTATGATTGCAGTAGAAGCATACAACCACCGATTTTAATTTTCTGTGGTTTCGTTGCCTAACACATCTCCTGGTACAACGTTGTCAACATGATTGACCTCGAACTGAGTTCACATGCTTCTCTAAAGTCAACAAGTTTTAGTATCCACCTTAGATGGACAAAATTTCGTGACTTATCGGGTATTAGGAGACCCCCGATGATCATAAGGATGTAGGCCTTAACGTGTTGTTCTCTTTGGACTTCACTTGAATCCTCATTGAGCCCACCGAAATTTCTTCTTAACCAGTTCATATCTATACAGGCTCCATAAATCATTTCCAAAACCCTCCCCAAAAGTTGCTCGCATACGTCTCTCCAATCGACTGCGTAAATTGATCCAGTCACTGTTGACCTATCCACCGGTAACCCTAGCTGTAACTGCACATCTTCCAGAGTGATAGTACACTTGTTGCATGGAAGATAGAATGTGTGCGTATCGGGTCTCTACCTTTCCACCAATGCGCTTACAAGTGTGGGGTCCAATTGACACCCCCTACCCATAAGTGCCACGTGCAAAAATCTCACATCTCTCAAATAGGGTTCGATTAAGGGTGATGGAGGAGTGGGTAGATTACGAATATACGTCTCCAAAATTTGATCTTCTGCCTATATATATAAAAAAATACAAAATATTAAATTCTAATATAACAAGAAAATATTTAAATTAAATCAGATTCAATATAATAAAAAATTTTATTACAATTTGCAATTGATCGATCGAAATGTGCTTGTCATCGAAACGGATTAGAGATTTTGTCATTGCTAATTTCAAAAAACACGAAATAAATTGTAATAGAGAAATTAATTTACTAAAATCTTAATACAATTTTAATAAAAAAAGAGTTGAGAGAGAAATAAAATTTGAGTGAGAAATTAAGAGGGAATTTAGAGAGATTTGAGAATGTGAGAGAGAGATAGTTGAGATTGAATTGAAAAATAAAATGAAAGGGAGGGGTTTATATAGGAAAAAAAATATATGGCCGTTTGTGAGGGAGAGCCGTTGGTTTCAATGACTAAGTAAATAGTTGTTAGGAGTGACCGTTGGGGGAAAATGCTTCCAGCTGGAAGCGTTTTTCGTGAAATCAGCTAAAAACGCTTCCAGCTAGAAGCTTTTTTCATTATTTCGGCTCAATGCCATAATTTTACAAAAAAACCGACCTAATCCAGTAATTATTTATTAAACAAAATTTATATGTAATTCAGTCCATTTTTTACTTAGGGTTTTTTTTATATACCAAAAATGGTATATAAAAGTTTTAGGTACCATTATGTGATTTTTTGGTTGAGATCGGGATTGATTTAAGTTTGATTTCAAAAAAGTTATAGATATGCTCGATCACTCAAATTGACTTATTGTTTAAAAAATATAAATATAAAAATTTATATTTTTTAATAGTAACACGAGTCAAATTAAGCCTCAAAATATTAAACTTAAGCTTGACCTAAAGCAAGTTCGACTGCTCAGTTCATTAACACCTTTGGATCAAATATCTTTTTTTTTTTCATATATTTGTCTTTACCTATATGATTGATAATGTGGTTGTTAACAGTCGACCTCATTAATTGATTGATCGTCTATTTATGTTAACTTACCATTGATTGTGGTTGAACAGTGTTAGAAGATTTACTTCTGTACTTTAATAAATTGATCAATTTGATATCTATATTTTCAAGTTATTCATTTTGATACCTAAATTTTAATTTTGTTTATTAAAATGATACTTGCCTTTAACACTGTTAATGAGATGGCGTCAAACTAATAAAGAGATGACACGTGCAAATTTTTGCCACATCATTTAATTTGTCCTCAATCAATTTTCCCACCTATAAGGACTAAAAGGTAATTTACCCAATATTTATTATTAATCAAAATAAAAAGCCAATCTTGAAAACCTAAAAAATACACAACGATATTAATTATCTGATAATAACCCTTAACTAATTTAAAAAGGAAAACTCAAAAATCTCCTTCCATTTTCGTTGTTTTAGGCTCTCTTTTTTTTTTTTTTTTCTTTTCCAAAATTTGATTTGAAAATAGCTAATTTCACTGATTTTGCAACCAAAAATCAGAAATGTCCTCATCCTTTGCTGGTTTTCGCAAAATCAAAACCCCAAAAAAAAAAAAATTTGAGATCGAAAGATTAACTGTTATGACGGACCGACTTATTATCATCCACCATTTCGATTATAAGGTGCAACTAAGTAGGATCTTGTAATATTATCGGCAATATTAAAACACTTTTAATATTACAAAATGAGTTGTATCTATCGCTGTTATTTAATTTGTTAAAAATTATAGTTTGATAAAACTTTTTTGTGATAATGTTACTATACAGTCCATCTCTTTACATGTAATATTTAGATTGAACATAAATTATGAACTAACATACTTGTATAGTTTAATCTCTTGTTTCTTAAATATAAAAAAAAAAAATTACGATATATAAATAAGTATGATATTTTATATCGATTAATTTGAGCATAGTCATACATTTTTTAATTTAATTCTATCAATGGCCCAAGATATCAAACGTAGAAGGGACAAATCATAGCTCCGTTACTCAAATCTCACTATATAATTTGTGGTATATCCAACAATAGACTCTAAAATGAAAGACATTTAACTGCATTAAAATATACAACTACTGATATTGAGAATTATGATAGCCTTAAATTTAAGTATCACATACACAATTATCACTATGAGAATTGATGTGTATGAGAACATTCCCGTAATGTGTTAGTTCAATAATATATACTCATACACAACATCTTATCACCTGGTCTTGGTCTTGACGCACAATTGTTGCTTGGCTAGTGACAATTCAAGACATCATTATTATACAGTATATTTGATACACAAGAGTATAAACGTAACATCATAAAAGAATTGCCTTTATTGATAAAACAATGTTATTTCATGAAATACTTTTAACACACTATATGATCTATCCCAATCACCATAAAACCATGCAACTGGTTTTGCCTTCGTATTTTATAAGATAAAATAGAATCTCGATGATCAAAACTGAGTTTTGAGTAACATAATGACAACATCTCCAAATCTCGTTAGAGTCAAAATTTTGATGATCTTGAAAAAAATTTTGACAACAGATTAATTTGTATTAACATATAAATAATACCAGAAAAAGAGAATGATGGGAAAATTACAAGTGCATGTACGACCTACCACCTATTACTCGGGCAATGGGAAAGCAGCCATTAAAATTCTCAACTGTGCATACGAAGATCTTAAGCTATACATTTCAATAATAATAATAATAAAACCCACAAAAGAAAACAGAAATCGAAGGGCAAAATTATAGCTGCATGCTGTTGCCTGTGACTTGACATTGTAAGTCCAGCTTAGCATGTCAGTGGCGGCGGCAACAGCATCTGCAGCTTTTATAAAAGTGCTGACAACCAGCTGAAGGAATATATAATTGTCAACATAACCAACACTGAGCAGGCGAACTTGCTCGATTGCAATGGCAGGCAGATGTGGCTGACCTATCTCGCCATCCATCAGTCTTTTTTTTATGGTAATGGAGAACCAGGTCTCGGCGATTTATTCATGGTATTTTTTTGTGTATCCAACTTCTCCTGCATAAACCTGGAGCACTGTGATACAACCATCCAATCTGTCATTTTAACTACTAATTATAAATAGACCAATTTTTTCAAACTAATAGAGCATGGTTGGAAAACCTTACTCTCAGAAGCTTTGAGTTTGGTTCAATGGATCATAATCGTAGGCATCACCGGCTTTGACAAAGCGTCCCTTCACACGCTTTCTCACATCAGCCCTTGCTTTGCGAGATGCATATCTCACTCGCTTCTCAAACCTGTCATGCAACAAGGACGAAGTTAAAACATAAAAACTCCTTGAACAGATGGAATAATTATATACTAAAAGAATGAGGGTTGCAACTTGCAAACGAGACTAGCGGTAAATAAAACATTAAGACCAAGAGCTTAGAATATATATCAATCAACTTTCTAAATGAATTGTTGATAAATATACACATTTGAAGACTCTGGAATGCAAATCCACATTCCTTACTAGAGAGCACCACAGTGACATGAAATCCTTCAACGGCATGAATAGTAACTAAACTGCACAGTATACAGATTAGGACACCAAGAAACAATTATACTACTAAGAAAAAAAAATGTTAAAACAATTTAAATATATTTATCTGGAGCCGGCATGTCAGAGTTGTGTTGTTCTGTCTTGTATAGAAAAGCACACAATAAATTGAAACTAGAAGGCAAATACAAAAAGTCCTCATGAGAGAAGTTAGAAAGAGCAATAGAGCAACAAGAATGAAGACATGATTATGTACTTAGTTTGTACTAAATTGACATCCACGGAACTATAAATTTAGAAGCAGGGAGGAATTAAAAGGAAGACCAGTAAGTTCCAGAAATTTGTAAAGCCATCAACCTAATAGACATGTCAGGTGACACGTTTCCTTATATGGGTTATTGGCATATGCTTACTTCCGTGTCTTCTTCTTTTCCTTGTAACGCATTACAGCATTGCTTCGAGTTGATGATTGGAAGGAGCTCTCAGTACATGGAGGGCACCAAGGAGGCTCTCCCATGAGAAGCATTGATGAAGCCCCACAATCTTGGTAATCTGCTCCGCTACTCTCTCCAGTAAGGCCAGAAAATGAGAGGCTTGAATGAGCCTGCCTTCCAGTGAAACAAAGCACTGAATCGGTTTTATTGCTCATCACAGAATCAGCAGATGCCCCATTGCTGCATGCTGGCTGGATTGCGTTGACAAGTCCAACAGATGAGCCCTGCACAAAAACATTCAGTTACTGACCATAAGAACATTTACCAAGAACTTGATATTCTCAGGGGCAGGCAATATTGAAAGTGTGATTCGTAAGGAAGACAAAACAAGCATGTAACATCCAAGCACATTAAATTGTCAATGCTGTTAAGCAAACTGTTGTCACATACATAATTTACAAGAAGAAAATTCATTAATTACCAAGATGACTCTGAAAGATCAAATGCTAATCTATTTGTAAAATCGAGGAATCAATAATCTCATCATCAATTATGGCTATTGATCAACTCTGTCAAAAGAGTAATCACAATTTGCAATGAAGACTCTGCAAATGGGACAATAAATTTTCTTTAGGTACATAAATCATGTCTGAACTTGTTGTTTTCCTATAAATACTACAGATCCGAGTAGAAAAGGGATATGCATCTTTGATCACCATGCAAACTGCAAAATGAAGATGTAGAAAGATGACAAGCTTTGGTGTGGTAAATTTATCACGTCAAAATTGAAGATTCTCGGTACCATATCAGAAAACCTTTCTCCATTTTTAAATTTGGCAAGGAATACTTCCATTTTCAAATTGAGAAAAAAAATGGTAACCGAAAATATGGTAATTTCTCTACATCATAACAAGACTAAAATATTCTAGAAAAATGACAATACTATCATCAGAAAAAGACAATTCAGACACCACAAAGAAAGATCAAAAGAGAAGAGAGAACCTCAGCAGCAACAGCACCACGACAGTCGGAATCAGCAGCAGACAAGTCATTCGTCCTGAATAAGCTGTCAATTCCACCATTCTCAAAAAGTTCTTCTGAATGATTGAGAGCTACTCCAAAGAGTTCTTCATAATTATCAAGGTTCAAATCAACTTCATCCATGTTGAAGTCATCATAGAGATCATCTTCACAAAGCGATGGACGTTTTGTTTGAGGGCAAGATACCTACAAGTTAATAAAGTAGAAATTAGCAAACGTTCCCAAAATGGAATAAATTATTCTAATCACTCTTTTTATGAATAAAATGAAATCTTGATAACTTCCAAGATAACCTCGGCCCAGACAGGTGGCATTAGCATACAATCCAGAAAGTCATTTGAGTGTGTAAAATAAGTGTCTGGAGTCCAAATTTACAAACACATGGCACATATAGGCAAAGATGACAAATATAATAAAGGATAAGGTTATTGATTTAAAAATCATATGCCTCACTAGTTGTTTTCTGCAATATCACCCTAAAACTTAAGTTGTTCTAAAAGATACTTTAGATGGACCTTTGATTTCCACTATAAAACATAATCAAGAAAGCAAGGAACAAAATCAGCATAAGTTCTTCTGCAGAAGGAACTAATCTCGAAAAAATGATGTCACTTTAACCTCAAGCTTGTTCCCTAAGCAGAAAGAACAGTTATCACTGAGCATCTGCTGTTATATTTTTCAACATAAAGCACAACAGAAGAATAAATTGATCTTGAAATGCTTATCATATTTCTTTGATACTGCCCCATGAAACTCAAATAACAAGGGCTCGAAAGTACCTCAATAACAGTTATCTTGATTCTCTAATGATAAATATTCCTAATTCGTCATTTACCTTGGGCAATGACATATCAATTACTCCAGCTGGCTGATCTAGAGCTTGTGGTGGAGATCTTAGTTCCAGAATTGAAGAAGACCCTTCCCAGCCACTTCCCATATCCGCATTATTGTCATTATTAACTTCTGCAACACCAGCACTATTCTTATTCTGGCTAACGGTGTTCCCTGTGGGGCCCCAGGAAGTCGTTTCAATATTCTCAGTGATGCTCATTAGACCTAATTCCTTCTCACAAGTAGATTCACCCGGTGAAGGGGACTGCCAAAAAAATGGCCATAAGGAAGAAAGTTCCGCAGATGACGGACAACCAGAGTAACAATTAATTGTTTGCCTCTTATGTGTCAAATTCGAGGTAGATGTACCATGACCTATCCATTCACAGTTTTCGCATAGGGAAACCCTTTCCTCTGTACATCTAACCAAAGCAGGATGTGAATTGCATCTCTCACATAATAATGTTCTTGAATGGCGTCTCGACAGTGCATTAGCAGAATGGACATTTCGATCACATGATAAACATAAACACGCTGCATCAGACCGGCAATATACCACAGGCCTTTGATGCCCACAGAAATCGCAATTGTAACCCATGTTTGCAATCACAGCACTCCACCACAACAAAACCTATAACTTTTCTCCAAAAATTTACGGACTATAAGCAGAATATATATAAACCATGGCAAGTAGCTTCTCCATGATCCCCGACTCTGCTATTTCTTTGTGCACTTCAATACCTGTCACATATAGGGAAAAGAAAGGTTGCTGTTACAAGGGAACTCAGTTTACTTTTTATTTAAAAAGCAAGCGAAACCAACAAGAAATATGGAATATCAAAATGGATAGTTCCATTTACTTCAATTTGCACATAAATTGATGATAGCAACAGGGTCAGTAACATGGAAGTGATCACATGAAACAGCACTGATTAAGGGTAAACATTTCCATTTTTCTATATGTCAGCCAAAAAAGTAAACAGTTTGAAGCACTCAGAAGCAAATAAACGATAATTTATTGAATGTGTAAACGTACAAATACCAAATTTTGGAGAGTCATCCATGACGACTACAACAGTCGAGATAAAATAAGAAAATAAAAGGGAAAAAATGAAAAGAAAAAGAAAAGGAATATCCATTTCAACACTTAATGAAAAGCAAAAAGCAGAGGAGCAAGCATTCTAAGAACAGAATTATAAGAAAAATTAATTACATTTTAAAGAATGTAAAAAAAAAAAAAGTACCAGAAATCAAACAAAATATCCAAAAAAAATGAGTAAAATTTTATCATAAATCAAATGGAAAATAGAACTTTTAAGTTTAACCCACATAATTAAACTCCATAATCAAAACAAAATTACACAACACAAAACAGATTAAGTTTTGAAAATAAAAGGATCTTATTCAAACCAAGAGCCCAGAACTACTAAACCCAAAAATAAAACTAAATCTAAAACCCAGAAATAAAATTAAATTCAAGTGAAGACAAAAATAAAAATAAAAGACCCAGAAAGGAAAATCAGATTAAAAACTAAAATAGAAAAAGAAGAAGAAATTTACCGTGAAAAAAAACCAAAGAAGATGGTGACACTAGATCGGTCCGTAGCAGTAATAACAAATTTGAAAATTTATAGGAAAAAAGAAAAAAAAAGGAATTACCAACGAGAAACCCTTGAACAAAGAGCTTTCCAGAATCTCTCTCTCTCTCGCTTTTTCTCTGTTTTGAGTTAACGAAAAGTGTAAAGAGATAGAACTTGGTGGGCGTTTAGGGGAAATGTGATGACATAAGCTGATAAAAAGTGCAGAGAGAGAAAATAAAAAATGGTATGAAAATAAATGTAAAGGGTAAAATGGGAAAAGAAAAGTGGGGCCTTGTCCTTTTCAATCATGAAAAGGGAAAGTCAGGCCCTGCCTTTTACTTGGTCCCTCCTATAATTAAAAAATTATATTTTATAAAATATTTATGTTAAAAAGTAGAAAGGAGGAGTAGATGTAGTATTAAAAACTAGGTAAAAAGTGAGAAGTACAACCATACCATTAGCATCATTGTGCAATGGTGGCAATAAAGATTTCACATACAAACTAGACTCATTAAAATATAACATATTCAAGGAAGATTAAGTGTGAAAGTTGCTTCTAGCAAGAGCATTGATATAAAGGTTTCTCTTTCAAAAGACATGTGTGAAAGTCCTAACATCAATAGATATTAAGCATATAAATAAAAGAAGGATTAAACTTAGAAGTATTATGTAATAAATTTATCATGGTAGTTGCATCCATTTTGGCTTCAACTTTCTTCATGTTATGATGAATGGCTAAAAAGAAACTATCGTGAAGAGTCTATGATTCTCCCTTAATGTCAGTAGCAAATGGAATGTGTTGTTAAAATCCTATGATCCCTTTTTCTCTATGGTCTTTTACTCGCGATTTACTTATACCCTCGCACGAAGAAAACAAACCGCACACTAAGCGATAAAGCTCAATGATATTTTCATAATTCAAGTCAATATAGTACAAGTATATATATATATATATATATATATATATATCAATACAAACATTCTACTCTAATCCAACTCAAGCCAAATCACATTCATATTCATATCAAAACTTTCATGATCACATAACTTGCACATATCCGTTTTGCACTTCAATTCTTTACATAAGTATCTAAACATACAATTCATACTATGTACACATGAACTTGTGATATCATCTTTCATTCATAAGCATATACTGTTGGATTTGGTGCCTTGAGTGTGGTATATTTTTTTGTAAACTTGTAATTTTTCTAAATAGATTGGTTAATAAAACAAATTCATGGATTACATTAAAACAAAATTAGAAGAGAAGAGCAGGATAGTGATGAAGTTGAGAAAGAAATGGAAGAGAAGCAAAAGAGAATGAATTCTTATCAAAAGAGGTAAGTTTTCATATTAACTTTACTTATATCCCTATGAGTTGAGCTGAAAACGTTATAAATAAAATACATAACATGTGAATTTTAATTAAAATAATAGAGATAGAAAGTAATTGATAAAGTATGATATGTAGAAACATCAAGTTTCAAGTGAAAGAGAGAAATGAATATGACATCAATATGTAAATATAAATGACTAAATTGAATAATAATCAAAAGTATAATGATTATGTATGTTTAAATGTAAGCTAATGCAAAGAACCATGAAAAAAGTAAATATCATCACTAAAACAGTTTTTAGACAGTAATAGTGGTTCAACTTTGAAAAATTTTCACCAAAAAATTGTAGAGATCTGTTTAGAGGTTGAATTAAATATGAAACTAAATCTTATTGAGTCTAGTTTTTCATAAAATAAACCGTGCAAGCAATAGAATTGTAGATTATGAGATATCTTAATTCTTATGAGACAAGGTCAGGATGAATTCAGGTTCTCTTGTTCTGGCTTTGAAAAATCGTTACAAATTGTAAAAAAATGTTTAGGAGATGAAATTAATATGCTTAAAATATTGACGAGTCTATTTTTAAGGGAAACAAATGAAAACATAATGTGAGTCTTGTACTGAAAGATAATTAATTTTTAGTGGAGAAGGGTCAAAGCTGTCTAGCAGTAGAACAAGGAAAAATTTAAAGAATTTATTGTATTAATTGACTTAAGTAAAAATTCTGAAATTTTTATGGTAAAATTTTTCATTGAGTCTAGTTTCAAAAACAATAAGTGAATCTTAATTTGGAATGTTGTAGACCAAGATATAAATAATTTAGTGACTGCTATCCAAGTAGATAACCTTTCTAAAATTATACATGTTATTAGTGAAATCATAATTAACGTTACCTACAAGCTTGCTATGCTCAAAAATCAAAGGTTTATATATATATATATACACACACATAAAGGTTGTGAAATGCTAAGAAATTGTTATAAGTGAAAGATTTGCTAATATATACAAGAGTAGTTTAAATGATTTGTTGAAGCATTAAATAAATAATTGTTATATAATGTATGAATGGACTTATTTGTAAAACTTTAATATTGTGTAATCTTATAATTTGATTGAGAATCATATGGTGTTGAAATTGGGAGTACATGCATACGAGTAATAGTGAATTATATGGTATAGTGATTAAATTGTAAAAAAGTGTAACTGTAGTATATTAGTAGAATTGTATGATGCTAAGAGTTGAGAATAGGTTATACGAAAGAATGATTTGGTGAACGAAGTAAAAAGTGAAATAGTAAGTTGGTACTAGATTGTAACAAAAATTGAAAACATGGATAAATTGATAAAACAGAATGCATGTCGTGACGACCCAAGTTAGACGATCACATCGAGACGTGTAGATCTCAACGCCGCCCCTGAAGTTTGAAGTGCAACACACCTAACCCGTCTCTGTCGTCAGATTAGGGTTACGGAGTATTACTAAACAATCAGAAACATGTGAACATTATGTCATTAAATATTACAATCACATCATAAAATATTCATCCACATGCATATTGTCCTTGAATCGAGCCCTCGAGGCCCTAAAAATAACTTAAAAATAATTTGGGACCAAATTGAAATAGTTTGGAAAGTTTAGGAAAAAGATGCAAAATTTGTAAAACAGGGGTCACACGGCTGTGTGGCCAGGTCGTGTGCCTCACACGACTGAGGCACATGCTCGTGTCTCAGGCCATGTAACTATCGAACTAGGGACACATGGTTGTGTCCCAGCCCGTGTCCTTACCCATGTAACTCTCTGAGTAGAGCCACACGGCCGTGTCACACACCTGTGTGCCAGGCCGTATAACTCTCTGAGTTGCCCCACACGCCTGTGTGCCAGGCCGTGTAACTCATTGACTTGCACCCTAAATAACCCATCTGATGACACACGGCCTTGCCGCAAAGCCATGTGTCTCACACGGCTGAGTCATACGCCCGTGTCTCAGGTCGTGTGGACCTAAAATGAAACTTAAACAATAAGTTTACCAATTCAAGGTTACTTGGACTCTAAGTAATCCATTTATCAGCCAAAAGACCTATTCAAAGTGACATTAAACAAGCTAAAAATATGTTAAATCAACTATCCTAAGTGCCTAACCAATGTATCCTCATTAATACCACAAGTATATACAATTATACATCAAAATGAATCATCATTCACAACTTATCAATTCACAAAATTTAACATCTAACCAATGTGCCTATCATAGGCACCTCAAACACAACATTCCATTAACACATACCATATATTTGCATTAAAACATATTACCTCGTTCACATATATTATATAAGTTGACTATTTGCACTTAAGATCATACTTAACATTTTACATATCCAAAACAATAGTAAAGATATACAAGCCTATCACATGCCATATAATTCGAAAAGAACGTTCCAAAAACTACCGAAAATTAGTGGATAGTGTGACTTGAGTGCCGGTCCGACTGTCCAACCTTCAATGTATCTACAAGAACAGAAATAACACAAATAAGCTCATTGAAGCTTAGTAAGTTTGACGTATTAAAATGATAAATCTTATCAAAGTACAACAAATCAAATCTTATCCACAATCTCAACCGATGAATTGTAAAATTCAATTTAAAACTCAAAGTACATAACAAAAATATCAAAATCACTAAACAAGTTACCTTACTGAGATTTACAATCTTATGAACGACTTACGGATAAGAGTACATCGTTATTCCAACCAAAACACACCAGATATTCATAAGAGTTAATCCATCCAAAAACACACCAATGCTCATAAGAGCTAATCCATCCGAAAACACACTAATGGCTCCGAAGAGCTAGTCCAACCGAAACACAACAAAACAGGGAGTATAACACGAGAGTTCGCAACAACTGATGAACCTCGGTCTACTCGGGAAACATATATATATCAATCCACAAAAATCTCCACTCCAATCCCCCATAACACACTATTTCTCGATTGTACTTTATCCTGCGTTCAATTCGATCCAAGTATTGAATTTCAACAATTTTTCCCAAATAACTTTATACCATTATAATCAAATATATCTATTAAATCACATTATATCATCAAAAATTTCATATAGATGTTAAATTATAAACTGTACGAACTTACCTGGATTGAATTATAGTAGTTGTAAAAGTTTAGGGACTACTCCGCAATTTTTCCTTTTCCACAAGTATCATCTGGGTCTTGATCTAAAATGTAAAATTCCTTAATTATTAGCTTACATTTCACATTCTAATTCATTTCACATTTTATACCTTTTTGAATTTACACAATTACCCCTAACTTTTATAAGTTTTGCAATTTAGTCCCTTAACCCGAGAATCATTAAATTAACCATTTTTTCTCAAGTCAACATGATATCCGAATATACTAGGCCCTTAAACAATCCCTACTAAATATTAAATTCACTATCAAACCCTAAAATTTTGACATTTTCACAATTTAATCCCTAAATCAAAATCTAACAAAAATCACTTCACAAAATCACCAAATAACACAATCAAATCTTCAAATACATTATCATAAAAATAAATTCAAGATTCATCAAGGGAAACTTCTAAAACTTTTAATATATTCAAAAACGAAGGTACAAGCTAGCTGGACCTAGTTACAATGATCTCAAAAACATAAAAACTAGAGAAATAGATTAGAAATGGACTTACATGCAAGAGACAAAAAATGGCCGAACCTTCAAGCTAAGTTTCCATGGTGTTTTCGGCTATGAAGAAGAGAGAATGAAGAAGAAATGTTTTTTTTACTTCATTTAATTTTGTTTTGATTTCATAATATTTACCATTTTACCATTTTACCATTAAAACATGTAATATTTAATAATTTTCATCCATAATGCCTTCCAATGTTAATGATTAGGGGCTAATTACAACACACGTCCCTCCTAAATTAGTAATTAATCTATTCGATCACCTAGATGCTATAATTACTATATTTTTCACCTTTTACAATTTAGTCCTTTTTTTAATTAGCTATCTAAACATTAATATTTCTGGACCAAATTTTAATACGACTCTAATGGCTCCGTAAATATTATATAAATAATATTTATAAGTCAACACGACGAAAATTTGTGATCCCGAAACCACTGTTCCGTCACCACTAAAAATCGAGCTATTACAAAAAGAGTTTGCAAATAGATCCTAAATGGCCTATAAACTATTGAAAGAGCTAACGAAAGCTCGAATAAAACTTGGAATGAAATCGAGAACTTTATATTAACTCAAAATTGTTATGTTAACTTGATTAGAAAGAGTATTTGAACTAAATTTCTCTGAAGTTACTTTGGCAATGAATGTAACATTCCAGTACCCGAGCCCGACAAATGGGTCGAGTATGAGGGTGTTATAGGACAAATTTTAAAATTTTAAATGCATGTCTTTGTGTATTACTAATAATTTTTAATGTTGGTTACATGTGATTGTATATATTTATTTATATATTTTACTTTTTGGTATTGTGCAATTAAAGGTTAATACTCACACTAACAGACAACCCACACCCACTAATTTAAATACCCAAATTTTTTTTATTTTATTAAATAATATATTTGTATTTCATGTAATTAATGTAAAATAATATTGTTCAAATGATTGAATATAATTAAGATTTATTAACTATTTTAAGGTTACAACAATAAAAGAACTTTAAATCATAATTAAACTCTAAATAAAGATAACAACTAAATTAATTATCAATGATTTTTTAGCTACTAAATGAATAGTTTTGGGTTGGACCTCATTTTGGTAGAGTTAATTTTATGTCTACTCATTTATCTTTGTTAAGTTTTTCTTTCTCTGCTATTTCTACAGTGTTCTACTCTGCTGATACAGTGATGTTTTATGTTTTTCCGATCATTTTATGAATATGTTTTATTGACAAAAAAAAATGAATGAAACTACTTAAATATTGAACAATAATGCATCTAATAATACCAATAAAAAATCAAATTTAAATAATTTAAATCACAATAAAGTATTATTTATCATGAATATAAAACATAACCTAAACTTTCATAAAATATTCTTCTAATATCAATGTATTAATATAATAAATAATAAAATATATTTTTTGTCAATTTAAAGAAATAAAATCATACAATAGAATATTTTTGTAAATCGGAAAAATTACTCTGATATAAGTATTCAATGGTAATTCAAGTTTATTATAAATATTAATAAACTTACCAAATATTTTTTCTCCACCCCATTTACGACAATATAAGCCTTCTCTTTGTGAAAATTTCTTTGACATTTGACACAACCATCACTAAAGATTACAATTTGAATGTCAGTTTCCTCAAATTTAAAAATTAATTTGAATAAAAATAAATTTAAAATATAAGTATAATATTATTATCTCATTATTAATTAAAATAATATTTTATTTCTTCTCTATATCATTGTCATTCGAGTATGACTCAACTAGTACTTTCTCTTCGAAAAATTATTACTTCAATACTTCATTATTTTAAATATATTGAATTTGAACCTATGTCATATGGATATTAAACCCTAACAATTATGCTAATAAATCTTGGCCTAAAATTAGTAATGTTTGAACTGAACCGAACCAACTAATCAAACCAAGGTACCATTTTGAAGAATGACATTGGACTAATTGAATCGATACAAACTGATTGAACTAACTAAAAAATTGATTGAATCGAACCAGTCATACCGACAAACTGATAACTTAACCATTTCAACCACTAACTTGATTCTAAAAATATTGTGTAAAGCTATCTATTTATTTATGTTGGATTTAGTTTTAATGATACATTAGTCAGGGTTGAAGTAGTTCTTCCAAATTCTGGTGTTGAATTTTCATGTCTGTTTTCATTTACGAGAAGTGACATTCGTGAATTTCATAGCCAATTTCTTTAAGAGCAAAAGCAAAGGCAAATCTCCATCTACACCTTATTGTCGATAATGATGAAACAAATGAGTCTTTTGTACGAAGCAAACATCTTTTCCTCCTCCTCCTCATCTGACCTAAAATAGCTCAGAAAACCGTTCTCACACGCTTGTTTTTTCTTCTATGTTTCACTTTTTTGGATTAATTAATTTCCCTCCACAATACGACCACACAATGTAAGTAGAGGTGTCCATAGGCCAAGTATAGTTCGGGCCGGATCTAACCAAAATTTTAGGCCCATTTACTAGGTCGGGACAATGAGCCTAAAATTTTTTTCAAGCCCAACTAGGATAAAAATGCTAAAACCTAAGACCAGCCCGGCCCGACTTGTATTAATTATTTTTTATATAATTTTTTAAAAAATATAATATATCAAAAATACTAAAAATATTAAAATAAATGTTTCTCAACAAATTGAAAATACATTTTTTAAAAAATATGTATACTTTAATAACACTAAGATAAGTGCAACTTAACAAGCAAATGCCTCTAAAATAATAAAAATATTAACAATAAAATAAGAGTTATACAATATCCAAATAATAATAACAAAATAGTGAAATTGTAGCAAAATAATGAAAAAAAAAAGAAAACAGTAATAAATAAAAAAACTATATTCGGGCCAGGCCAAACTCGGTCCCAAAAAGTCTTAACCGAGACCCGACCTATTTTTTAAACAGGCCTTATTTTTTTGTTTAATCTTATTTTTCAGAACTATGTTTTTAACTAAACTCTCTCACTTTTCAAATTCTGACATATGGACATGTTTAGATAATATACTAATTATTAATATTTTGGGACCCGGACACATGGGCGACTAAATAAATGGAACAGCTGTACCTGGTGGTTAGACATATAATCCACGTCTATAACTAGCTAGACACTTTTCTTACTTGGCCGAACAAAGTTTACAATGAAACTATGACCTAAACACTAATTTCGGACAAATTAAACTGTCCAAAAATCGAGTCAGGGGCCTCCGTTCTGCCTGTGGATAGATAATCAAATTCTAAAACATTTCTAATAGAACACGTACAACGTCCTACACTGGTTAAAAGAGCTCATCAGCACATAAATTAAATGGGTGGTTCTAGTTATTTACTATTTCAATCAGGAATTATGTAAGCAATTCACAACTGAATGGGGAACCTTTTCCTTTTCTTTCAAAAGATGGAGAATAGCTGACCTCATTTAGCAGGGGATGGCAGGACAACCTTCTCGTTGTCCAAACAGTTCGAAATTCTGTACTTCAATCCAAGACTCCCCGAATGAACATGATCATTGATTTTCGAAACATAAATAAGCTGGTCTCTTCACTAGGTTTAATGTGCCTTTAGAGTTTCGAGTCCATGTCACAATACATTTTACAAAATATACTCATTTGTATGTTGCAATGTAGGTTTGAATCTCTCAAAGCACACTTAAGAGTGGCAAAACCTTGTGAGGGCATAAAAAAAAACAATTTTAAACTATGATATTATGACATGACCTATGCCTTGTAAGTTGAATTAAGTCGTAAGATACAAACGCGACTTTTTATCTCATGACTCAATCCAACTAATTAAGTCGTAAGATACAAACGCGACTTTTTATCTCATGACTCAATCCAACTAACAAAGCATGGGCTATGCTTTGAAAGCATAAATCAAAATTATTCTCTTTGAGCCCCATAGGTCCAATGTTTTTTTACCTCACAACATAACTTGGGCCACAAGTTTATCTTGTTAGAACATAATCTGAAATTGTTCTCTTTGGACTCTCATATTACATTTACACCACAAATGTAAAATGAATTCCAATTGACATAGAACAATTGTATCATTTTTGCGTGTATTTGACATGGGTTCGAATTTCTGAAAACACATCTGAAGATGAAAAAATTGTGGTACCTATGAGACCCAAAAAAGAAAATTTCAACTTATGTTTTCACAGCACAGCTCATGCCTTGCGAGCTGGGTTGGGTCATGATAGTATTAGCCTTCAACCATTAATGAGTTAGAATGAACAAACAATCAAACAAACAGTAAAGGTGAGCGGCAAAAAAGGAAAAAGACGGCTGTTAAGTGTTATTACATAGAGTGCAATTTCGGTTCAAAGTCACAGCGTTCGTGTAAATTGGCTACTTTAAGGCACTGCAATAAACATTTACGGAACCACAAAAAAAGTGGTCAACAAATATGAGAAAGAAATGCATCTACCGTTTCTGAAGATTTGGAGCAAGTCTGTCACCTTGTAGTGCAGCTTACAAAAAAAAGGGATATAATGCTCAATCAAGCAACAAAGAGAGAACGACAAATTGTAGGTGGCCTTTCTCTCTTCTTTAAGATGTTAAATAAAAAAACCCCAATCACCTGCCTGAAGATTGCAGCACCTGGGTAACACACCTACAGAGCCTTATTATCCTTGAGTACCCAGCTCTAAGATTACTGATTGCAGCTTTTATTTCAATTGAGAGTGGACAGTGTAAGTCGTCTGTCCTAGTGGTGGAAGTCTGTAAATGATGGGGAAGGATCTCTGAAGGATAAACCCCACTGTAAGAAATCAAGAGGCAAGATAAGCCAGTATAACTATTCAACAAATTACGACAAAACATATCTGCCTTGACACCTGTTGATGCATAATGTTATATTTTACAATGACGACAGCACATACAACAAAGTAATCCCAAATTGTCCAGAATTAATATTTCTACATTTAGAGAATTACAGAATTTACTTGAACTCGAAAGCAACAGTTGTCTAGATTATGTTACAATCTGAGCCATATAAAATGTGGGTGTAACAAGAGCAGACAACTGGTTGCACTTCTATGGCAAGAGTTAAGCAAAAGTTTACAGAGAACAGTTAGTCCAAAAGTTAGCCCAGCTGAACTCAGACACTAAATATTGAAGGAAAAGAAAATTATTAATTAGAAGTCCAGAAAAAATAATGAACCAAACCACTCCGTAGAAACTATATAAAAATCAACATAATTTACGTAGCAATCAGAAACTCTTTGCCAAGGATCAATGCTCTGGAAATATTGGATTAATGTTGCAAATTAATAGATTCTCCTCAGAGCATACATTTTCAACCATTTAAAAAGATCATACATCCAATCTCAGATGACTCAACTATAAGACATAGCATCAGATTTGCAAAATGCTTATTGGTTAAGTAGAAAAAACAATTTAGACAATACTTTACCAGTTCAAACATGTCATGTCGAGAGACATTATCAACTTTACACCACTCTCAAAATCAATGAAAGCAAGCTGCAAATCCAGCTGCTTAGCTGCAAACAAAAGAGGTGCTATCAAGCTTTAATCTGGCAAAATATGTTCTTTCAGAAGACATATATCACTCAAAATTGGACAGACTAGAGAAAGCGGAGGGTTGATTTTGTGCATATCTTTGGTAAATGCAGAAATGGTAACTAAGCCAAATGAGCATTCCAATGTAGAACATGCTATTTGGCAATTTGACATTACAATGATTTAGGATTTGGGACAGCAAAGAAATCAAGCAATTTATACAGTCAGCAGACAAAAAAACTGCATTATAAGTCATATATCGTAATAGTTCTAGAAATCAAGAGGCAGGAGACAACTATAAAGCCAAGATAACGAAGTTACCATTGTTTCTTTGGCGACGTAAGTGCAAAAATTTAACAAAGATTTAGCTTTTTTATTTAAAAAAACACATAGATTTAACTTCACCAAGCCATGTGTGGGCTATGCCAAACCTTTTTACAACCACACTTAAACAAATCGGAAAAGAGAGGAACACTAAAACTTTGAATGGTCTTGCACCAGCTATCATTAAAAGCCTTTACCTTGAATATGTTAAACTAACTGAAGAAAGAGTCCTGGAAATAGAAAAACTTTTCCTCCCCTAGTTTTATGACTTATATCCTACCACTCATAAATAAAAACAAGAACGCCCAAAACGCTGAGCTCCATTCCAATAAATAAAAACAAAAAACAAAAACAAAACAATAAGTAAAACAGTTCCGTAGCAGGATAAGCATGCATAGGCTTCAAATGGCATTATATCAAACAAGAAATATGATCTAGTCATCCATCATCTCTACTTTGTTTTCCTGAAGAAAAGAATCAAAAGTCAAATTCTCAAAGCAAGAATTTCAGCCCACGACATCACAACCACAAATTTAAGAAACATAATAAAGAGGAGATAAAAGTGTACCAGATGGAGAATGAAAGCTAGTAAGAATCGGACCCCTAATTTCTAACCGTGCTATCTGTACTTCCTCAATAACATCAAGCAGATTTCGTAAAAGTGAACTGGTCCTCTACATAATCAGATCAAACCAGAATAAATGTAGAGCAAAGTTAGACAAACGGCTACAAGATACTATAGAATCACTCAACTTAAAATACATACTATAGCTTCATTCTAGTACAATCAAAATCCAAAGAACAAGTGTGGCATACTTTTCTGGTAAAAAATGGCTTAAAGACTTTTTTTTGACCCTCGAACTTTACAAAAAAGAGTCATTTTAGCACTCCATTTATTTTTTAACCCTTAAACTTGCAATTTTTGTCAAAGAACAAGTGTGGCATACTTTTCGGGTAAAAAATGGCTTAAAGACTTTTTTGACCCTCTAACTTTACAAAAAAGAGTCATTTTAGCACTCCATTTATTTTTTAACCCTTAAACTTGCAATTTTTGTCAAAGAACAAGTGTGGCATATTTTTCTGGTAAAAATTTAAAAAAGCTATAAAAAATTAAAAATCATTCAAATTATTTAAAAAGTATTAAAATTATAAAAAATATTTTTAAATTTTAAAAAGTTAATTAAATGTTGACATGTCATCCACAAGACAATCCACATGTATGTCACGTCAGCAAAATTAACAATTGTTAACTTTCCCATCCATTTTGGGGTAATTTGACAAAAAATGCAAGTTCAAGGGTTAAAAAAGATGAAAATTTAAATGGAAGGCTAAAATGATTTTTTTGTAAAGTTAAAGGGCCAAAAAAGTCATTATGCCAAATTAAATTGAAATAATTTGTTTTGCTTAAGAAAAGAAAAACAGGAGATGCAAGAAATTATGAGACAGAAGTACTTACTTGTGTTTCTTGCGCCAGACTTTTGGGCCCAACATATTTCTTAGTGTATTCATGGTTAAAGACATAAGCAAATGCAGAACAAGCATCCATGTTTGGGAAGTTCTAATGAACAAGATAAAATTTTAGAGATAAGCATGGCAAATAAAACAGGGAATGACTTCATGTAAATTGTTGACTTTGTTACCTTACTGATGTTTACATCGTTCAATTTGTTTCCAACAAAAATGCTTGAATTTGGACTGGTGTCTAATGTAAGACTGAAATCAAACATAAGGACAAATGTAAACCTTTTAGCATAAACAAGTCTGGGTTAAAGAGAACTATATTAAAAAAGAAAACCTTTGAGATAAGAACTCATGGTAGTTGAGAATAACATTATGATAGCCATTCCTATTCTGCAAAACATCAACCTCCCACAACTAACAAAATAACAGACTGTTTAGGCCTCAGTTACATAAAATAAATTTCAATATGTTTTGAGAAGAATTATAGTTAAGAGTTAATAAGACCAGCATATCCTGGCGTATATATCCCCAACAAGTTCTCTTCTTTAGATGATCATTAAGCAAATCAATAGTATCCGCACAACTCAGTTCTCCTTTTATCTTGAAGTGAGGGCAAAGAGACTTGGTTAAATTGTTTATCTTCTTCTCCAGAGCATCAGCCTCATGCTTCATTGTCGTAACTTTATCATTGGTTCCCTGTCATGACACAAAGAAATCTTTAGCATAGAATTAAGCATTAACCAAATATCAAGTGCCCATATCTTTCAAAACAACATAAGAGACAGTAAAACACATGAAGTTTAGAAAATTATTTTATTTATAGCTGAGAGAATGCTAATACATCATTCAAAACAACAAATGTAAGAGTTCTCCACCTATTGCCTCTGGTATGCACTGTGCTGAATGTTAGTAGTAATTCTCAAAATATAGAAGATAAATCCCTGTAAAAGAAATGTCTAATATGCAAATACTGATAAGAAAGTTGAAGACATAAAGATTTTGTAATCATCCAAAAAACTATGATATTACACTCCAAATCAAGTCAACAAAATTTCAAAGAAAACTGGGCCTGAGTCTTGTATTAATTAATTCAAATTTCTTCGCCATTGAGATATGTTAAAAGGTTAAGAGAAAATAACTATATTCTACGCCGAATTGAAATTGATATTTGTACAAGCCAATGAATAGCTTATACCAGCAGCAACAACAAAACGTAGAGAAAATTATTAGCCTCTAAATGGCTTTGATAGATATCAAAGCACTTTCTGACAATAAAATTTGGGAGTCAACCCAAATGTGGGTTTCAGTTAAAATAAAACACAGTTTCATATTTGCATGCAGTAATGTTATCTCTGGAGGAGTACCTTTTTCCCTTTCTAATCATTTGAATATACAAATTAGAAAGACGAAATCCATAACAACAAAAGCAGAACTGATGAGCATACCTCAAGGTTCACTCCAGATCTAACTGAACATGTATTATTGTCAAGTTGAGTGTCTCTTCCAGCTGACACAGATGGATGCTTGACATAATTTAACTTCAACATTTGAGACTCCCAAACTCCAGTTCTCAGTAACTGTACCTGATTCTAATTGAGGGATATAGGAAGATGATAAAGAATACACATTTGAGCAGAACCCCCCCCCCCCCCCCAAAAAAAAAAAAAAAAGAGATAAAGAAAAGCAAATACCAGCAATCTTTCACGCTTCAGTTGCATCAACTGCAATTTAGCCTTTTCATAAACTAATCTATAGAGCAATAGTCTTGTTTCAGCTACACTGCAAGGACATTAATTCATCAACTTTTCAACTTGTATCATTAAACCAGTTTCCTTAATGATTTCAGAAACCAATATCAGTCGCATTCATAATCGAGCTGTGGGAGTGAACTGGGAGCACCTCTTATACTGAATATTGCAGGATTGACCATATGCCTGCCAACAGCAATATATGAGGGCGGCATAAGCAAGAACATAGTCTAGTTTGGTTAGTAGGGGAAGCAATGAGTATCCCAGCAAAATAAAATAAAAGTGGGCAATTTTACTTACTGAACCTAGTTTGGATTGGATTTCAGAACAGAGCATCTCTAACTTATTAACCTTCTGCTGATGAAGTAATTTATCTTCCAACATGTTTATCTGGATATTCCAATTTTCATGGAAAAGAAAAAAGAAAAGGAAACTATTACACAGGGTTTAGGTTATGGAAAGATGTTATCAGTAATTATACCTGCATTAGAAAAATGTTGTAAAAAAATGTTGTAATTACAGAAACAAGATATCTACCACTTTTATATTTAGTTTATCAAAACTAGGAGACAGTAGCTGTTTTGTATCTGCCGACAGTTTGCTGGAAATCTGCAATATAAGTTGTACAAATCAATTCAACAGGAAGACTAACAGGAAAAATCTTGCATTCTATATCAGCAAACCTGAATGTGCCACAAATAAGTGGCATTGTGCACATACATCAGTCATATTCATCAATGTTTTGCCACCTTCAATTCCTTTATTTCCTATGTTACTTCCATTCGAATATTCCAACATGCGCTCCATATTTTTTTCTCCAATTTCACGAAAATTTGGACTCTGCTGGATACACTTATTTTTATCTGCGGGGTGCATATCTGCAAGAACTACTTCACTTTTTCTTTTTCTTTTTGAAGAGTTCTGATTGTCTTGGTCAGGACTTGGGTCCTGCACAGATCTTTGAAGATGGTTATCAATCGTTTGTATAGTTGAATGGCAGCTAAGAGATAGTACATCCTTTGCAACAGGTAGTTGCATATTATCACCACATAGTCCCCTATGCATTTCTTTCCTGTACGGGCTGCAACTTGGCTCTTTTGAAGTTGGACTCTGAGTTTGCTTCTTTCTGAAGGGGCTCTGAGCAATCATTGCACCAGACTTTAAATGTCAAACATAATTTGAATTCTGAGCTAGGAAACATTCAGGCAATCAAGGGAAGATACAGAGAAGATATATACCTTTAAAGGCAACTGGTCATTTTTGCTTCTAGGTGCATCTGGAGAAGCATAAGAAGAAGAAACTTTCATCTGTTCCTGAATGAAACTTCCACTGAACTGGGTTATTTCAATTGCAGTCTCGATGTTTTTCTCTGGGCTTCTTGATTGCAATTTCAAGGCAAATCCCTCAGGGAAGTTCCTAAGTTCTCAGAAGCATTCAGCATATCAAGTCCATTACTTTCTCCTTCATTCAACTTTTTTACTATAGAAGTCCCAGTTAAATGGTTGGCCTTAATAAGTGGTAAGCTGGACTGTGTTCTGTTTTCAGCTGTTGCAGTTAAATAATTACTACTAGGAACTGTTTCTAGTGAGTTGGGCTCCTCTCTAGAAACAATAATGATGCTGTTATCCTGATCATGCGGCTTTAAATTGCCAGACAGACTGCTATGATGCTCTGTTGATGAGCATAACTTCTCTTTTGACCTATTCACCAGTGGAGAAACAAGCTTATAGGCTGTATCAAGATCTCTCTTATCTTTGCCAATATCAAGTGTGATCCCCATGGATGAGGAATTAAATGCAGAAGCTACTTGTGTTCCATCTGAAGGATCTACTGATGTCATTGAATGATGGATCATTTTCTTTCCTGAGTGAGTGCACTTAGATGGTGAAGTAGTTATGCCCATTCTTTCAGCATATTTTTCGTAATGTTCTTTATCTTCTAAAAGCTCTGTGGTCCCTCCATCTTGGCTCAAGTAGCTGATGTTTTTTGGAGTTACAGGACCATCAATTTCCCCCTGCTTCAGACCAACACCAGATAACTGCTCCTCCAGATTAATAGCAGGTGCAGTTACGTGTTGGCACTGGAAATCTTCACTCGGTTCCATAATTTTACTGAATGAACAAGCTGAAGCTCTAGAAGAAAGGGAATCTAATAATCTAATTTTTGACTTCAAAATTCCATCATTGAAAGCAGAAGCAAGGGGAGTGCACTCCAGAATTTTTAATTTGATGTTACTTTTCAGGACAGAAGGCACGCTCCCACCCTGTTTTATGCTTCCCTGACTCAAAAAAGAACCTGATTGTTTTGGGGACGGAGTAACAAACAGTGCATGTCTTGGTGAATTTGTAGTATCCAGAAGTAATTGTTGTCTTTTAGCAGATAATGAGTGTATGGAACCTGCTAATGGAGACCTATGCATTTCTTCCTGAAAAAAAAGGAAACAATAGCTGAACAGTGAACAAGCATATAATTTTCATTCAACTCCTGCACCTACAAGTGTATGGAATAAATATATGAAACTGTATGGCTAAAACTACTGAAGTAACCCTTCATGAGTTGACAATGGCAGTAGTTCCATGTATGGCATGTCATTGTATTGAAAGTTCGAACGATAAATTCCTAAATAGGATAGAGTTAAATAGCCCAAATCTCAAAAAGAAAAGGAGGATAGGAAACGCCATAGTATAAATGAAATCTCCATGAATCCCATCGTTTAGCAAGTAGCTACACCCCAAGCAAATCGACTTACTGAAAGTGCCAAAATTAAATTATTAAAAAGAAAACAACAAAAACATTGAGAAACATAAAATCTTACTTAACATTCAATTGATAGGAGAATATACTTTGTTCACTGAATTTACCAATTTAAATGATTGGAAAATAACCAAATTATTGAGAAAAGTTATCTGGATGACATCAGATTCATAAGATAACGTACTTTATTCAGCTGATTAGGAGTTTGGATTTGGTGATCAACAAAATTTTCAGCAACTGAACCATCCTTAGTGTTCGACGAGCAGTCACACATAGTTTGATCAGTAAGAGTGGTTGCTGAATCACCTGTTGACTCAATCATTTTGTCCCGAGCAAAAGAAATGCCCTTACCAGACATATCATGATTATTCATGTTGCAGAGCTCTTGATTCCTATAATTTGACAGTTCCATGCAGTCATTCTTATGACCATAAGATAAGGCAACTTCGCTTGATGACTTTGGAGTGGTAGATTCAAAAGCAGGAATGGCATTAAACTCCTTACTGCCTTCAGCCAGAAGAGCTTCCAATGTGGGAGAGAGCTTTCCATAATCATACCTACGCATGCTTTCTCCAACAAGGCTCATGCCATTAGATTCTTCACGACCACTAAATTTACTGATAGGCACAGGTGACGGTGACTTTACCTTCTTCGCCTTCGTTAACACAATAAAACTTTTTGGATCAGACGGCATGGTAGCTTGGCAAGGCGTCTTCTCTTCAGATGGAAGACAAACTCCTGTGGTAGTTAAAGTATTGAGCTCTCCTGACTCTGAACTTGCAATGCTACGGAAGTGCATAGAAAATGTGATTGAATCCATAGTGATATCGTGGTTGTCATCTGAAGCAGCAGAATCAGATAATCTTCCAGGTTGAATGAAGTTTGCAGACACTGGTCCGAAAAAGTTGTCTTCTGCAACAAGATATTTCAACAAAAACTTCAAAACACGGCATTTATTAGCATTAACCATTCTTTTCATTAGCTGAAATCATTAGAATTCTCCTTTTAACATAAAAACTTTTTCATCTCACAAAACTTTAAGCAATGGCGTATTACTTAGGCTTCATTTGGTTGATGCTTTCGCCACTTGCTTATTTTTCCATTTTGAAGAACTGATATCAAAGTCGCAATTTTTGCATTTCGCTTCCTAAAGCAAAAATCATAAGCGGAAATAACAACCGAATCAAGCCTAAACAATTATAAACCCTAAACTTCGTCAAAACAAAAATAGATGCTTACTAAGAATGGAGAATGCAAGCTAAACCGACCGTCATTAGAAATAGCAGATCCAACTGTGCTACTTCCACCGGGAGAAGGCGACTCCATTGGCCTCAAGAACGACTTCTCCACACTCAAAACGTCATCATCATTATCATCGTCATCACTGTCAATCAAATCCCTAAAGAGACCCAGCACTTCCTTTCCCCTTTCAGAGGCTGGCGTGGGAGTGGAATGCTGCGGGGACTCGTAGTCATCGTCCCGGTTGAAGATGTGGACCGAGGTGATCTCGCACTCAGCGAAACTAACTCGCCGCGACAGCTTCTTCCTGAATGCGATGGTTTCTTCGTCCGTTTCCTGCGTGTTTGAGGGTGGTTCGTCGGGGAATTTGGAAGCCATTCTAGCGAAGGAGAGAGTGCGGGGAAACCGTGAGGTGATAGGGAAAGAAAATAGGGAATTTTTGAATTAGGGTTCAGGCTTAGTTTGGATCGGCTGTGTTTTCTCCGTTGAGATTGAAAACAGCGGTGGCAGTGAGATTAGTTACTGTAGTGGTGAGATTAGATATTATAGTAGTGAGATTAGAAACAATGATGGAGTATCTGTTTAGATTCAAATGCAGCTGTAGCAGTGAAGTGAGAATATAAAATGACTATTAAGCACATCAGATTAGAATTAGTATATAAATTTTTACAAAATTATTAAAAATATGTTAATTTATAAATTCATTTAATAAAATATTAAAATGTATTTTATAATATTTTATTATAAATTTATAAATTCATATTTTATATATTTTTCAAAAATAATAATAACTTAAAAAATTAGAATAATTTAAAATATGTAAAATTACTAAAAACACATATTTTATACATAACAAGTGATTGTCTAGACAATTATATATTAAAGTTGATTCTTGATGTAAAAAATTCTTTATATATAGTTTTAAAGATTTTTTTATTGGGAGTTCAATTGGGAATGAAACAAGATTATTATAATATTAAATTGAATAGTTAAATAAATTATAAGATACAAAATAAAAATTTCAGGTAAAATTAATAGATAAAATACTAGAGTCTTCTCTTTAAGATAGAACATTCAAAGTTGTTGGTGGATCAATTTCATTGACCACATCCTTGATATATAAAATTAAAAGACACAACGTTAATATTTTAAACATGAATATTAGTTGTCAAAAATGTTTACCGTTTAATAAATAGATAAATTTATGCACTAAGATAAAAAATAGAAAAGGTAAAGTAGAGGGAAGGGGAAATGGGCATGATTCATCCCCCACACAAAAAAAGAAAAGGTGGTGGCAAAAAAGTTCTTTTTGTACACCCTTGCAATGATGGTGAATTTTGGTGATGATGAATTGATGCCTGCTGCCTCCAATCTCCAGCACCTTCACCTCCCTTTCCTTTTCTTTTCCCTCTCTCTTTACTCAACTCATTTCTCTTCTTCTTCTTCTTTTCCTTTCTACCCATGCGGCTGTTGGGCTGTCTTGAAACTCGGCGTTTGCAAGTCCTCTGCTTCTCGTGACTCTGCTAACACCATTCCTCGTACTAATCTCGTTTATGACTCTGGTATTTTCTTACTTTCCGCTTTCTCTTCAGCTTTTGGCCTTTTGTTTTTCTTTTTCTCTTGTGTGCTTGCTATCTCTTCTTTCTCTTCTTTTGTTTTATGTTTTCACTGTAAATTTCCTTTTTAATATCTTCTCCTGAGGATATTACAATTTATGATGATTGGGGGTAGGTGGTGAAAGAGGAAAGATGATTTCGTTGCAAGGACCGGTGATTTGCCCAACCGTTCGGAGCAAACAATTTGGGGTTTACATGCCACCGGCAAACGAGCCTTTTCCGAGAGCAAAATTGTACAGGCATGGGTATTTTTGAAGAAGAAGAAAAAGAAAGAAGCTTACCCATATCTTGAAGGTAAGCAAAATGGGTATTTTTGTCTGTAAAAATTACCTACTGCTCCAATTGCCTTCAACTGCTGCTGAATTCTCCAGTCCCGTTTCAGCACACCAGTGAGTTTGAAACTAATTTTCACTGGACTGAAATGCTGAACCAAACAGCAGTGCAGTGAGATTGGTAGCCTAATCTCACCACACTGGAGGAAAACGGGCATCCAAAGGAGCCCGAAGTGCATTTGTGTGGGACTTTGGTCAGTTGAGTAGTTTTGCGCGGGAAAGATCAAATGGAAAATTTCAATTTTTGCAGCCCTTAATGTTAAAAATTTGATTTCCCCTTTTATTGTAATGGAATGAGAAAGAAATAGAGCTATAAGTGATATAATGGTACAATAATAAATGCTCAAATAATAAAAATACCTTTTTAACAAAAAATTTTTTGAAGTATTATTTAATACACATATTAATATTTTAAAAAATTATTTAAAATTGAATATAATTCATAATAGAATATTTATTTAAAACCCAACTAATTATAAAATATTTTAAAAAAATTATAAAATATTTATATATTTATTATATTTTAATATCAATAAAAAATCATATGCCAATAAATTCACAATTACAGCGAACCAAACGCTATGTAATTCCATCAATATTTGATTGTTTTGATGATTATTCAATCAAATCATTAGAAATGATATGTGTATAAATTCTATCAATTTTATCTTAATTTTAAAATTTTTATAAATTTAGCTTTCACTTATTCTTAACTATAAACATTTTTTAAAATAAAAATAGAAAAATATTAAAAATAAATGTATAATTATAAAAGAGATATGACTGTACTTGGCAATATAAGTAACATAAATAGGTAAAAATACCACAAACTCCCTATATTATATCTTGGATTGTAGTTTAGCCCCTTCATTGAAAAGATGGGCAAATTAGTCTCTATATATTATATGAATGAGCAAAGCAGTCCCTATGTTAAATTTTGGTGTTCATATATAAGACATAATAACAATTTTAACCCTCAACTTTTACACATTTATTCAATTTAATCCCTACTTTTTTATTGGAAGTAAATCAAAAAGTTTTGAAACTAATAATGTTAAATGGTCAAAAAAGCCTTAGTAACATAATTAAAAAATCAATTAAACTCTTTTAAAATTTGAAAATTATTAAAATTCATAAAAGTTATAAACAAAATTCATAAAAAGAAGTTATAAAAAATTTAAAATTTTAATTAAAAATAACAAGACCGACCCAATAAAAGAGTAAGGGTCAAATTTTTTTATTTAAATCTTATAACCAATAGATTCATATATTAAGTTATGCTATGATCAAAATCTTATGAGATAAACATATTATCATATGTATAATGTCATATCAGCTTGTTATTTTCATATATTTTTCGAAAAAGATTCAGTTGATAAAATTAACGATTGTTGCTTGTGTCAAGACAATTTTAAATTTTGAAAAATACAGGGACTAAGAATGATCAAATTGAATAGCATGGGCTAAATCTATAATTTTACATATAGTATAGACCTAATGGCATAATTTAACTAAACAGATTTAATTGTTGCCATTTGCAGTTAAGATTGAAATTTTAAAATTCAAGAAATGGCTGAACTAAAGTTGACCTATTCAAATAGTACAAAGACTAAAATTGATAAAATTAAAATATATAGGGACTAAATCCATAATTTACACATATAATACAAAGACTAGTAGTATAATTTCACTGCATTATCATGGTGTGTGTATGTATATAAAGAGATGTATAAAAAGAGTTTACCCAATATATAACTCTTATTACTTCATTATTATTACATAACATAAAGATCATTATCGATACAACTCACACATTCTTAATAGGAGAAAATTACTGCTATGCTATCATGAACCTATTACTCAATTATGAGATAAATATTCATGACCAATAAACCAAACACGAGAAAATACAAGTAAAATAGGAAATATGATTATTGTTTAGGCCAATCAAAGATAATGATTAGCCACTTTATTTATTTCTTTGGTTTAAACATACATAAAGCTTATGCATTAAGATGTTAACCTCTAACCTTCCAATGGCCATTATCCTCTTGAACCATTCTTTGGCTATTCTCACCTTCCCACCAATGGTCAGGAATTCCGTACTCATCTTTCAGGCGGTCTAAATACTTATTCACCAGTGCAATATCAAGATCAACTTCCAAATGAAACCCAGACGTTCCCTTTTGTACCCCCGCAATCCCATGCAGGTATACATCCATATTATGGGCACTAACAGAGTCAGCTACCCAGTTAATCAACAAGCCTCTGCTGGCTACTATTTCTTTCTCGGTAACAATATGTTAGAATTAAGTGACCCAAATTCTTATTTAAATAAAATACAATGGTAAAATAAAATAAAAGAAGAATCCTTATAGAATTACACTTCTTTTATTTTATTTTGAATAAGGTTTTTTAAACCTTATTAAACTCCATCTATTTGATATTGATTAGAATAAGGAGTTTCAATCTTATTACACTCCTATTAGAATATGGCTTTATAAGCCTATAAATAGACATGGTCTATTCCTCTTGTAATTGATTCAAATTCGACATAGTAAATTTTCTTCTCCTCTGCCCGTGGTTTTTCCCGAAAGGGTTTCCACGTAAAATCTGTGTGTTCTTTATTTCTATTTTTTTTCTTTTGTGATATATTGTCATTATCGACGTTATATTTTTTACAAATTGGTATCAGAGCTTCCTGGTTTTTTTTCATCTCGATCACGGTAATGGCGTCTTTAAAGTATGAAATTCCGCTGTTGGATCGCAACACCAGATTTGCGTTGTGGCAGATAAAGATGCAGGCAGTTCTTGCGCAGATGGATTTAGAGGAAGCCCTGCTAGGGGTAGATAAGATGTCTTCGACATTGACGGAGGAAGATAAGAAGCGCAAGGATCGAAAGGCATTAACACAGTTACATCTGCATTTATCTAACGAAATTTTGCAGGATGTGATGAAGGAGAAGACTGCCGCAGCATTATGGAAGAGGCTAGAACAAATATGTATGTCGAAAACTCTAACCAGCAAGTTGCATATGAAGCAACGACTTTATGCTCATCGTTTGGAGGAAGGTGCGTCTGTGCACGAACACTTAACAGTGTTTAAAGAAATTCTCTCAAACTTGGAGGCCATGGAGGTTTAGTATGATAAGGAAGATCTAGGGTTGATTCTACTTTGTTCGTTGCCCCCGTCTTATTCAACCTTTAGAGACACGATTTTATATAGCCGCGAGTCTCTCACAGTTGATGAGGTTTATGATTCTTTGACCTCGTATGATAAGATGAAGCATCTTGTGGTTAAACCCGACTACCAGGGAAAGGGTCTTATTGTTCGTGGGAGACAAGATCGGAATGCTGATGATAATCGTGGAAGGACACAGGATCAGAATCCTCGCGGTAAATCTAAGGGTAGATCAAAGTCTTCAAACAGAGGTAAAACTTGTAACTTCTGCAAGAAGAAAGGGCACATTAAATCTGAGTGCTATAAGCTACAGAACAAGATTAAAAGGGAGGCTGCAAATTAAAAGGGAAAACAACCAGAAAATTCTGGTGAAGCTGATATTATAGAAGACTACAGTGATGGTGAACTTCTAGTCGCTTCTGTCAACAATTCTAAAGAGAGCGAGGAGTGGATACTTGATTCAGGCTGCACCTTCCACATGAGTCCCAATCGGGATTGGTTTACAAATTACGAAACGGTGTCTGAAGGTGTTGTTTTGATGGGAAATAATGCTTCGTGTAAAATCGCAGGTGTTGGAACAATTAAAGTTAAGATGTTTGATGGAGTTGTCAGAACACTTAGTGACGTACGGCATGTTCCAGAATTGAAGAGAAATTTAATTTCGTTGAGTACTCTTGATTCAAAAGGGTACAAATACACAGCTGAAAGTGGGATGTTGAAGATTTCCAAAGGTTCCCTCATTGTGATGAAAGGGCAGAGAAAGAATGCCAAGTTATATGTTTTGCAGGGTTCTACTGTTATTGGTGATGCAGCTATCGCTTCCTCTTCTTTGTCAGATGATGATATTACTAAACTTTGGCATATGCGCCTAGGGCATATGAGTGAGAATGGCATGGCAGAATTGAGCAAAAGAGGACTTCTTGATGGGCAAGGAATTTGCAAACTGAAGTTCTGTGAGCACTGTGTTTTTGGGAAACAAAAGAGAGTTCGATTCACCAGAGGAATCCATAACACGAAGGGAACATTGGAGTATATTCATTCTGATCTGTGGGGGCCATCAAGAGTGCCTTCGAGAGGTGGAGCTAATTATATGCTAACTTTTATTGATGATTTTTCTAGAAAAGTTTGGGCATTCTTCTTGAAGCAGAAAAGCGATGTGCTTTCCGCATTTAAGTCTTGGAAAGCTATGATTGAAAAACAGACAGGAAAACAAATAAAATACCTCCGCAGACAATGGCTTAGAGTTTTGTTCTGATGAGTTTAATAAACTGTGCAAGTCAGAAGGGATCGTGAGACATTTGACAGTTCGTCATACTCCACAACAAAACGGTGTTGCAGAACGAATGAACAGAACGATCATGGAGAAGGTTCGATGCATGTTGTCAAATGCCAACTTACCAAAGTCGTTTTGGGCCGAAGCAGCCTCTACTGCATGTTTTTTGATCAACCGATCTCCATCCATTGCCATTGAGAAAAAGACTCCACAAGAGGTATGGTATGGTAATCCTGCTAATTATTCTGATTTAAAGATCTTTGGGTGTCCTGCATATGCTCATGTTAATAATGGAAAATTGGAACCAAGATCCATTAAATGTGTTTTTCTTGGTTATAAAGCTGGCGTAAAAGGGTATAAGTTATGGTGTCCTGAAAATAGAAAAGTTGTGATTAGCAGAGATGTTATTTTTGATGAAACTGCTATGCTACCTAACTTATCTCTTAAAGAGTATTCCAATAAAGAAAATCAAAAGCAGGTGGAGCATCAGATTAATACAGAGACAACTCCTCAAGCCAGTACAAAAATTGAGAATAGAGTTGCTTCTTCACCACAATACTCTATTGCCAAAAATAGAACTAGAAGAGAAATTAAACCTCCAAAGAAGTATGCCGAGGCTGATCTAGTTGCTTATGCTTTAAATGTGGCTGAAGATATAGATGCAAACCAAGAGCCGTCTAATTATTCTGAGGCGGTTAGCTGTGAAGACTCAGAAAAGTGGATGTGTGCTATGCAAGAGGAGATGGAATCACTCCACAAAAATAGAACATGGGATCTTGTGAAACTTCCTAAAGGTAAAAAGGTTGTTCGCTGTAAATGGGTGTTTAAAAAGAAAGAAGGGACTCCAGGAGTTGAAGAATCCAGATATAAAGCAAGGCTTGTTGCAAAGGGTTACAGTCAAATTCCAGGAGTGGACTTCACAGATGTGTTCTCCCCAGTTGTGAAGCATAGTTCGATCCGAGCTTTACTTGGTATTGTGGCCATGTAAGATTTGGAGCTTGAGCAGTTAAATGTAAAAACTGCATTTTTGCATGGAGAGCTTGAGGAAGATATTTACATGCAACAACCAGAGGGTTTTACAGTCTCAGAAAAAGAGGACTATGTTTGCTTGCTGAAAAAGTCTCTTTACGATTTGAAACAGTCACCAAGACAGTGGTACAAGAGGTTTGATTCCTTTATGACTTATCATGATTTTAAAAGAAGTAGTTTAGACAGCTGTGTTTACTTTAAGAAAAACAGTGATGGTTCTTTTGTGTATCTACTTCTTTATGTTGATGACATGTTGATAGCAGCAAAAGATAAAGGAGAGATAAGAAAGGTCAAAGCCCAACTAAGTGAAGAATTTGAGATGAAAGATTTAGGACCAGCAAAGAAGATACTTGGTATGGAGATTCTCAGAGATAGAAAAGCAAGTAAATTGTACCTAAGTCAGAAGGGGTACATTGAGAAAGTTCTTTGCAGGTTCAATATGCAGAGTGCTAAGCCTGTTAGTACTCCTTTAGCAGCCCATTTTAGACTTTCATCGGCTTTGTCTCCAAAATCAGATGATGAGATTGAGTACATGTCACATGTTCCATACTCTAGTGCAGTGGGATCTCTCATGTATGCTATGGTTTGTTCACGTCCAGATTTATCATATGCAGTCAGTGCAGTTAGCAAATACATGGCGAATCCCGGTAAAGAACATTGGAAAGCAGTTCAGTGGATTTTAAGATACTTACGAGGTACTACTGATGTTTGCTTACAGTTTGGAAGAACTAGAGATGGAGTCATTGGGTATGTTGATGCTGATTTTGCTGGAGACCTTGATAGAAGAAGATCTCTCACTGGTTATGTCTTTACAATCGGAGGTTGTGCAATCAGTTGGAAAGCTACTTTGCAAACTACAGTCGCTTTGTCTACCACTGAAGCTGAGTACATGGCGATTACTGAGGCTTGTAAAGAAGCTATTTGGTTGAAGGGACTCTTTAGTGAGCTCAATGAAGACATTCAAATCAGCACAGTATTTTGTGACAGTCAGAGTGTCATCTTCCTTACAAAAGATCAAATGTTTCATGAGAGAACAGAACACATTGATGTTCGGTATCATTTTGTTCGTGATATTATTGCTCGTGGTGATATTGTTGTGAGCAAAATTAGTACTCATGAAAATCCTGCAGATATGATGACTAAGTCACTTCCTATAACCAAGTTTAAGCATTGCTTAGACTTGGTTGGTGTTCATTGTTGAAGTTAAACCTTTAAGGGGTTTTATGGAAGAGGTGGAGAACTTGTTCGTTGAGAGTTCGCGATGAAGAACTTGTTTATTGAGAATTCGTGTCAAGGTGGAGATTGTTAGAATTAAGTGACCCAAATTCTTATTTAAATAAAATACAATGGTAAAATAAAATAAAAGAAGAATCCTTATAGAATTACACTTCTTTTATTTTATTTTGAATAAGGTTTTTTAAACCTTATTAAACTCCATCTATTTGATATTGATTAGAATAAGGAGTTTTAATCTTATTACACTCCTATGAGAATATGGCTTTATAAGCCTATAAATAGACATGGTCTATTCCTCTTGTAATTGATTCGAATTCGACATAGTAAATTTTCTTCTCCTCTGCCCGTTGTTTTTCCCGAAAGGGTTTCCACGTAAAATCTGTGTGTTCTTTATTTCTATTTTTTTTTCTTTTGCGATATACTGTCATTACCGACGTTATATTTTTTACACAATATTTGGATGATAATCATTCGGGGGAGGATTATAAGTACATTCCAATGTTCTACCGAATAACCACTTCTTCTTCAAGTAGGGTGATTCGTTGCTATAAACGGTCAACGTTTTCCCCACGTGGTTAAGGGTACAAAATGGCCATTTATGAACCGGGTCATTGGCATTTCTAATTCTTAGAAGACGAAGATGATGATGATCAACGATTTTCTTAAATAGTTATTTGAAACCAGAGTCTCCAACCTGAGGGCTGCCGAATGTGAAAGTTGTCACCATGCACGGGTTGTTTGCACCCAGTAGGGTGCTGCTGGGCTTGTTATATCCATTGGCAACGATGTCCATTGCATTTAGGGTTGCTAATGCTCCACCCAAGCTGAATCCTGTAACAGTTATGCTTATTTCCTCGCCTTTGTATATGTCCATCAGTTCTCTTAAGGCATCTCGAACCTACATATGTGCATGAACTACGTATGAGATCAATCACATATAATTAACACATAGATGAAACCATATATATCAGGCATAATGATAAATTATGCTATTTTCCTTTTTCTTTGTGTGTTAATTTTGGCTCCAACTTTGAAAAATAGTCCAAATTGATCATATACTTAATAATTCACATATACTTAATAATTTTTTAAAGAATATATTAACTATTTAATTTTTTTGAATTTATTTTTATTTTTGAATATTATTTTATAAATTTTAAGATATGCATGAAATACATATGAGTTATCACATCAACATTGTTAAAAAATAAATGTATTAAAAAGATTAATAATCAAAATTAGCTAAAAAATAATAAGAGAGAATTTGATAATATATATATATATATAATCATACTTATATATTACTGTATTATTATTACCTGGTGTCTAGCACTGAGGTTGTCAACAACAGAATTTGACCTGTTCCAGTATAAAGAGACAAGAAACCGGAGTGCACCTTCGCTTCAGTGCCAGTCCCGAACAATTCTGAAGCAGGTCTCGGATCAGAGATTAAATCATTAAACCACTCAGTGTAATGTATGGTTCCTCTCCAAGCAATCAAAATGTCCCTCCTTCCAAGAACAGCCTTTCCTTCATCTGTTGTTACTGCCACAAATCCAAACCATGCGGGCTCAACAATAACTGACCCTGCATGAATGTAGTGTGTGACGCTGTACTTGAAATCATTTCCTTTTTCAAGGCCGGCCTCTGCAAAAAACTTATCTTTGGGGAATTCACCATGTTTGTTCTGATTGTAAAGATCACCAACAGAACCAGCCCTTTGACCGTAGTGAATAATGTAGCTGCGGAGATCGAGATTCAGTGGTTGGAGTAAACCATCCCAGTTGTTCTCGCCACCCAGTACTCTCCATTGAGATGCCATGTCGGACTTAACCATTTTCTTTTCTTTTCTTTTTGGTTCCAGTGGCTTATGAGTGAAGGTGTGATTTACTAGGCTATGTTGGGTTCATTTATATAGACCACTCACCCATAGATAAAAACAGTTGTAATCGATCGGAACATTAATATCACAGAAAAATCAAAAAACTAATGTGAATCTACAAGTTCATACCTACCTATTCAATAATGAACCCCAATCTCGAAAATAATATTTTTAAAAGAGCTAACTACTAGAAAAGACTAGTCGACATTAAAACATGCATAAAAGATACATATCTTAATTATAAAAAGATTGCTATACCATTTTATATCTACCTAGATTTTTATTGGTTCAAATTGATACTTAAATTTAATTTCCTTCACACGAATTAGTATTTCAAATAAATAATGTTAACCTTTTTATGTGGTCCAACGAATATTCGAATTGTGATGATAATTAAAGAATATATTAAAAAATTTTAAAAATAAAAGTTATTAAATATTTATTTTATGTAAAAAATATAATTTTTTTAGTTTATAAAAATGTAAAAAAATATTACCTAATGAATATGTTCATGATTTTTATTTATTTTTTATAAAATTATTAAAATTGTTTTTATAAAGAATTTTATTTTTTATAAAAAAATATACTTTTATTTAAAAAATTTGTTGAAAACTATTAAAATGTTTTTTTATTTTTTAATGAAATATTATAATTTAGTTCCTTTACTTTTCAAAATTAAAAATTCAGGTTTTATTGTTACCACAGTTAAAAATTTTCCATTAAATTCAATAGCATGATATTTTAAAACTAAAAAAATTTAAGTTAATAGTGATGTAATAAACATTATGTTGAAAATACTATATGATTTTTTTTTCTTAAAAACACGCGTTCGAACTCGTTGAGAGTAATTTTCTGTTGGAATAATGATTTTAAGAAAATCACTACAAAATTGTAATTACTTGTTAATAATATTAATTATTTAGACTAATTAACGATATTATAGAAGTAGAATGACCAAATTATGTCAAAAATTAAAGTATATAGATTTAAGTCAAGTTTTAGCATAATATAGTGTCTAAAATTGAAATTTAACCATTGCTTGATAGTGTCAAAAAAAGCACGGCAAATCTAAAAGATGTGTTTGACTCTAAGACCCTTAAAGTATTCAAATTATATATAATCACGTTACATTTTAATCGAAAATTTAACTGTATTAATCATTTAGACTAATTAATAACATTATGAAAATATAAAACTGACGTATATTAAAAATTAAAATATAATGATTAAATTTTAAATTTAAGGGTCCGTTTGTTTACATGTAAAATGTTTTACAAAAAACATTTCTACATTTTCTTGTGTTTGTTTCACAGAAAATAGTTTGGTCAACGGAAAATGACTTATAGGTCAAGGTAAAATAAACCATTTTTCCTGTAAAATAATTTACCCTTTTGAAAAGTGTAAGTCATTTTCCGGAAAAGAGCTGATCTATAGATAATTTTATTTTTATATAAAAATTAACTTAAATCAAGCTTTATATTATTATATTGATAATAAATTTTATTTTTATTTTTAAAAATATTTAAAATATTATATTTTTAATATTATTAAACATACATATTTAATTATTTAATTATTTATATTTAGTCATATAATAAATTATTAATATAATAAATAAATTTATTATTTTAATAAATTATTTAATATTTCAATTTTATTTTAATAATTAATTTTTAAAATAATAATTTTAAATAATATTATTCACATATTATTGAAAATATTCAATATTAATATTTTAATAATAAATATTTATTACAATTATAAATATATTAATAATAAATGTTTTGTAATATAAAGGTTAAAATATGTCTTAAGTCTATGTACACTTCACATATTTGTAATTTAGTCTTTGTACTTTTATTTTCAAGAATTTAGCCCATTTACTTTTCAAATTTAAAAATCAAGTTCAATTGTTGACATTGTTAATTTTTTTGTCAATTTTGTTGATGTCACATTTTTAAATAAAAAATACCCACTTAGTAGTCATGTAATTAAAAAATGACGTTTTAATGAATCTGAATTTAACATAATCTTTTTAATATATGCAAAAACAATGTAAAATATAAAATTATAGATAAAAATAAATTTAATTAAACAATGAAAAAATAAGAAAATCTCAAATGCAGGGTTTTTTACCAAATTAGGGTAGAAAAAAAAAAAGATTCGAAAATAGGGCCCGTGTAGGATTATTTACCAAAATGGGTGCCTGAGGGTGGTCACGCCACTCCCATAGGCGGCACCACCCTCCCTCCTGCGCCAAACAGTGAACAAACAGTGATATGTAACAGTGAAAAGCTGGAAAATGTGATGGCAGAGGCGGCACCAGCTGAACAATGGCCTCCCATAGGCGGCACCAGCTGAAGAATGGCCTCCCATGGGCGGCACCAGCTGGAACAATACCCTCCCATGGGCGGCACCTGCACCTTATAAATCCCCTCACCCCCCACACCAGAGGGAAGAAGCAGCAGAAGCAGCAGAGGAGGACGAAGTTGGTGGCGCCGGAAGAAGAAAGAAGTAAATCGGGAAGAAAAATAGGGGAAAATTAGGTATAAATTTTTCCAAATAATGTTTGTGTATTTAATTTTTTTATTATATATTAATTTTTATTTTATTACTTAATAGTTTAGTATTGTTAGTAATTTAGTTATATTATTATTAGTAGGTAATTAGAATATAAACCCTAAAAATATTTATGTTAGTTAGTTAGTATGTTAGTATAATATAAAAAGTAATTAGAGTTTTTTAACTCTTTATTTTAGTTAGTATAGTATATTGTTATTATTATTGTTAGTGTAATATTATTATTTGTTAGTATATTGTTATAATTATTGTTAGTATAAAAAATATTTAAATAATATATAAAACATTATGTTATTTATTGTTATTATTATTGTTATTATAATATTGTTATTATTATTGTTAGTGTAATGTAATATTGTTATGTTGTTAGTAAAAAATGGTAAATGTTATTTGATTTAGTATTATATTATTATTGTTAGTAAAGAAATATTATAAGTATTGTTAGTATAAAAGAACATTAAAATAATACATGAAACATTATGATTTAAAATAAATAATATAAAATAATAAAATATGAAAATAATATATATTTTGAAAGTAATGTAAATTGAGACAGAGAAAAAGGAAAATACAAGTAAATGGTCAGAATAAGTGATTGTACTAAATCTAATAGTACTTTATTGAAAATTATAGGATTTGAACACTTAGGAAATACGAACGAACATAGTGCCAAAATAGTGCCAAATTTTTTAGTTTTGTTTTAAAGTTATTTTGTTTGTTTATTTTGATTTGTTAGTAATTTATGTGTTTATATTAATTAATTTTTTATTGTGAATGTTATGTTTTAAATTTTGTTTGAGAAATTTTGTTTATGTTTTAAATTTTGTTTGAGAAATTTTGTTTATATTTTGAACAGATTGACCATTGAAGATGGATGATCAGTTTATCGTATGCGTTTATTTTGGTGGAATCATCTTGACAACAACCGTTGGATGCATATTTGAATGTCGGCAACAAATAGCAATGAGATTTAATAGAAATGTATCGTTGGATGATATGAAGCGATGGATAAACGCAAAAATCGTTAGACGGTGTGGGAAAACGATATCGAGAATTTTCTATAAGTTTCCAATTTCGACAGATCCGATCAAATTCACAGAAATGGAACTTGTAGACGACGAAGACGTGGAGACAATGATTGCGCTGTACTGTGGGAATGGGAGTAACAGAAATGCACCGATTCACTTATTTGCTGAGTTAGCCGGTATTGAGGCAAATGAAGACAGCAATGCATATGGTGAAGAACATGGAGCTCAAGAACCGTGCATGGTGCCTCCAATATCGTATGTTGATGACGAATCGAATATACGTCGGATCAATATCGATCTTAATACTACACCCGATATTGATGTGGTTGGTGATGATGGACACGACAGCAGTGATCATTGTGAAGAAGAGGTCGATATTGACAGTGATCCCGATATGGATAATATACCTGATGATATTGACGATGAAGACGTGAATGACGATGGGAACATTAGTGCGTCTTCTGTCGGGAACCATATGCGATGTATTACGATACACAATAATCCTGGGCCACACATGTCACTCATAGACCCCGACGCAGCGCGTGTAATCGAGTTTCTAGAGTACCCTGAAATATATCCTGCTCACCGGCTCACCGTAAATTCCAATCATGAGGAGTTATTCGTAGGCCAGAGATTTGGAAGTAAAGAAGAGTGTGTATCTGCTATTAAACGGTATAGCATGAATATATCAGTGGATTACAAAGTCGCAGAGTCTAAATCGACAGTATATATTGCAGAGTGTTGGAAGGCAGCAGACGGATGCAATTGGCGGATACGAGCTGCATTCATTCAAAAATCGCAGATGTGGGAGATAAGAAAATTGGTTGGGCCTCACACATGCAGATCGACACGTATGACAGAAGATCATCGAAAACTTGATTCCAAAACTATATGTACGTGTATCATGCCAATGGTGAAGGACATGCCGACTATTAAAGTTTCGGTACTGATTGCTGAAATACAAGCACGATTCCAGTATCGAGTATCATATCGAAAGGCGTGGATAGCTAAACAGATGGCAATGGAACAATTGTATGGGGATTACGATTTATCGTATAATGAGCTACAGGGATGGATCACCGCTATGCGGGAGTACATACCGGGAACTGTGATTGAGTTACAGACTAGGCCTTTTTACGGCCCAAATGACGAATTACAGCCGGGAAAAAGAATTTTTCATCGGATGTTCTGGACATTTGATCCATGTGTACGGGCATTTCCACACTGCAAGCCGTTTGTGCAGGTGGATGGGACATGGTTATACGGAAAATATACACAGATCTTACTTATTGCGGTTGCTCAAGACGGCAATAGGAATGTACTCCCAATAGCGTTTGCAATAGTAGATAAGGAGAATATGGAATCCTGGGAATTCTTCCTTACCAACCTGCGGAGGTATGTTATCAGCAACGATAATATTTGCATCATCTCCGATAGAGGGAAAGGATTAATTGCCGCAATTAGGCGTTCCGGTGTGCCATGGAGATCCGTTTACTGTATCCGTCACATTGCGACGAACTTTCTTCGAGAGTATAAGAATGCAAACTGGAAGAGAGAAGTGGTGAAAATGGGTAAAGAATAACCTTATATTTTCAATATGTATAGTTTAATGTTTTTATGTTATCCAGATACCGTAAATGATATTTTTTAAAACATGTACAGCGTACGAGTTAGAGCCACATATTTTTCGCCAAATGATGACTCAACTGGAGAGTGACATGGAAGGTCAAGCGAACAAATCTTTTCGGGAGTGGTTGGGTACAATGGAGCCGTGGCAATGGGCTCAAAGTTTTGACGAGGGCTTTCGTTATGGTCAAATGACCACAAACTTGGTGGAGGGGGTCAACGCTGTGTTGTTGAAAACACGGCATCTTCCGATTTCATCTGTCTTCTCGGCAACATTCTACAGGTTGGCAACCTTGATGCCAAGAATGGGTGAACAACAAGTCAACCAGATGGATGCGGGACACGTGTTTGTGGAAGATGTGAGGAATGCATTAATTGCAAATCGTCGGATTGCGAGGTCGATGACTGTAGAAATATATTCACGACGAATGGAAACTTTTCGAGTTACGGAGTCCATCGGTCGTCGACCCGGGTTGCCACCTAGGTTTTACGGAGTCGATCTTCGGAACAGACAGTGTGAATGCAGAAGGTTCCAAACACTTCATTATCCGTGTGCACATGTTGTGGCAGCATGTGCTAAAGCGAACCTTAGTGTTGAACATTTTGTGAATGATGTGTACACACTAGAGCGTACATTGCGTGTCTGGGAAAATGAGTTCCCTGTCCTGCCCGACCTGTCTACATGGGAGGTGCCCCAGACGACTTTCGAGCTTGTCCCAGACAGAGCGCTACGCAGAAATCCGAGAGGTCGTCCGCAATCATCCAGAATCCGTAATGAAATGGACATTATGGAGAAATCCGACGGTAAGCGCTGTGGAATATATAGGTTAGGTGGTCATAATCGAAGTAAATGCCCGCATCGAAACTATCATGTTGGACAATCGTCACGAGCGACTGAGTATTGAGCTTATTAATATTAACATCTTCCATCTATCAATATATGATGGTGCTATATATATAATTGTATATATGATGGTTATTTGATCCCATGTGTAAAGTAAACAGATCAATTTAGTTGTTGGTGTACAGTGAGCTGTTGGTGTCATGTCTTAAAATCTTGTTACGAAATTTTAAAGCTCCAAATCATCAAAAATCATAACAATATTAAGTAATCATAGCTACAAATAATCAAGTTAATTTCACACAAATAAAGTATAAACATTGTAATATTTACAAATACAAAATACAAGAAAATCAAGACCGGAAGAAACACCTTAAAACTGATGGTTCGATGGTGTAGTCCTCGGTGTGTACTTCTGCGGTGGTCGACGTTCATGTCGTCCGTGCCTGCGACGACCAACATCCTCGTCAGTCTCCGGTGGGGGTCCAGATGGCGGTGTGCTAAACATGGCCAAGAAATCATCTTGCTCGAAGGGCATAGATGAACTCGAGCCAGATGGAGTGTCCTGATGTAGTGGATACGACCCAGGATACGAGCCGGGAGTGCCGTACTGGTATCCACCTCCTGACGAGCCCGGAAAGTTGTCAGTGCCTGGCACATATGGATGATACGGCTCCGGCTCGGGATCCGGCTCGGCCTCTGGCTCAGGATCAGGATCTGCAGCTGCCTCGGCCTCCATATCTACCACTGGCTCGTGTGCCCCATGCCGCTGCACATGTGGGGGGACTACAGTCGACTGTCCTCCGAGTATATATGGCTTCCCCATACTAGAGTACCATTGTATGTACTCTAATGGAGGTTGAAGACTGGAAGCCATATCCATCCGAGGCATTCGGGACATGCGATCATTCCACACCGCAATAAATTGACCATGCCTAACCCCCCAATCCAAGTCTGGTCTCCCTCTCTTATTTTTACCATGAACCTCTCCCACCTGGCACGGCGGATCCGGGATGTATTGGACGCAACCAAATTGCCGCAGCACTCGGTCCCCGTGATACCACTCTACTACATGGAAACAGACAATTGGTGCGTTTGTGCACCACATATACGAGTGGACATAGGAGGACGGGGGTATAACGGCTGCAATTTCGGGTCTACGGTATGGCATCCATATAAACTGCACGATTAATAACATTGTTAAAATTAAACACATTGTGCGTAAGATATACAAACTACTACGTAACTAATATTGGAATCGCTTACCCCTTCCCCGGCATGTTGTTCAATCATAAGCCGGTATATCGGGACAGTGTACGACCTCCCGATACCCGGATAATTACTCCACCTACAAAAAAACAATTAAGTCAAACAGTATCAATATAAAGAAATTTCAATTAAAAACAAGTTATATTTTATCACCTGTTCACTAACGGATATACGTATGGTTGGTGGGTAACTGATGCCAAGAATGGCATCCGATACAGAGCCCAGGACTGCAATAGTGTAAGGCATCCACCTATGTCTCCGGTCGTTGGGTCTGTCGTCCGACAAAGCTCACGGTACAACCACGTAAGAACTGCGGATCCCCAACTATACGAGCGAGCATTGCTTAAATCAGCCAATAGGGGTAGGTACTGAATATGAACCGTATTATTGTTTGCACTGGGCATCAGTATACCCCCTATGATGTGCATAATGTACGCTCGACTTGCGCACATCAAGTCGCCTTCAGTGGCATCAGCTGATATATGTTGGTACCTCGCTCTCAACCATGTAAATTTTAATTCTGTAAAATATTTTCCATTATTGTCGTACGGGTGCCCTAGTAGGCTCTGACAGAGGGTAAACGGGTCATCTACCGCACTGACGCCTGTAACGGGACTCCCGTCAATTGGGAGCCCAAGCTGCAGTGCAACATCCTCTAGAGTGACTGTGCACTCTCCACACGGAAAATGAAAAGTGTGGGTCTCCGGCCGCCAACGCTCGACTAGTGCGAATATTAAATCATACCGCAAGTCAAACGTCTGGATCAGTGTTGCTGCCCCAAATCCAGCTTGCTCTATATATGGCATCAGTCGTTCATCCGGGGGATTTTTTACGCCATTCACCCGGGCCCGTAATACACGGTATGAGTCCTGACAGTGTTAATTCATAAAAATATTACTACTTATGTAGAATAACATAATTTATTATGTAGCTATTTTGTTAATATAACCTGTAATTAATGAATAACAATACATTACCATATTATTAGCAGCGTCGCATATGTGAGGAACTTTACTAATCAATGAAGCCATTTCCGTCTCAAATCAATTTTTTACCTACATAAAAAACAATAAATCTATATTCAATTACTAACAAATAACATGCCAGTACTAATCATATAATAAGAACAACATGTAAACGACGCATAATAAATATAATATTTTATTATTTATACAAACATCATAATATTAAATCAAATATTAATTATTGTTTTTTCACAAACAATGATAATAACTAATAATAATATTTACAGTTTCTTAATAATAATATTATATTAACATAGCTAAAGTAATAATAATAATTTTTACGATTCGTTAATAACAATATTACGTATACGTTTGCCTTTTTCAATTACGAGCCTTTGTCCGTTTTATTTTATATTATTTTCGTACATAATAATTCAAATATATTATCTACAGACACATTTTAGTGCATAATAAATCAAATATTTTATTTTACTATTTTCGTTTTTATTATTTTATATTATTTCTTTTACTACGTAATATTTTCAAATGTATTGTTTTATTACTCTTTATATATCAATTTAGTAAAACCCACTTATTTTAACTATTTATTCGTATTTTCCTTTTCTCAGATTCTATTACTTTAAAAAATATAATATTTTCGTATTTTATTATTTTATATTATTTATTTTTATACATAATATTTATGTATTATTTTAATGTTCTTTCAATAACTATAATATATTACTAACAATAGTAATATAATATTAAATAAAATAACATTTACCATTTTTTACTAACGATAATATTACACTAACAATAATAATAATTGTTTTATTATTTATTCTAACTAAATTAATTATTAAAGTTTAACTAATACTAATATACTAACTAAAATCATGTTAGAGTTAAAAACTAACATATTAATACACACTAACATAATTTATTAACTAACTAACATAATTAAATATTTTTATCAACTAACATAATTAAATATTTTTATTAACTAACTAACATAATTAATACACACTAACATAATTTATTAACTTACTAACTAACTACTACTTAAACAACTAATGTTAGTTATAAACTAAGTCATAAAATAAATTAAAATTAACATATAATAAAATTATTATAAACTACTTAAACTACTTACATTGTAAACTACTAACACCAACTAAGTCATAAAATAAATTAAATTAACATATAATAAAATTATTATAAACTACTTAAACTACTTACATTATAAACTACTAACACCAACTAAGTCATAAAATAATTAAAATTAACATATAATAAAATTATAAACTACTTAAACTACTTACATTATAAACTACTAACACCAACTAAGTCATAAAAAAAAAAATTAACATATAATAAAATTATAAACTACTTAAACTACATTATAAACTACTAACACCAATTATGTCATAAAATAAAAATTAACATATAATAAAACAATTTTTTTCAACAACATAAACATTTTTTTTTTAAAATTTACCTAATTTTCTCCTAATTTTTTTCCCTTCTTCCTTCCTCTATCTTCCTTCCTTCTTTCTTCCGGCGTGCTGCTTTCTTCCTCCGGCGGAGCACTCCTTTCTTCCTCTCCTTCTCCTTGTTTCTGCTTCTCAAAAACTTGTTGGTGGGGGGGGACTGGGAAGGGAGGGGACCATTTAAGGTCCCCAGGAGCAGAAGCCGACAAAGGGCAGCAGGTGCCGCCCATGGGAGACCAATCTTCAGCTAGTGCCGCCCATGGGAGACCAATCTTCAGCTGGTGCCGCCTCTGCCATCACATTCTCCAGCTTTTCACTGTTGCTTCACGGACATATATCACAGTTTTACCTTGTTTTAGCTGCCATTTTCACTGTTTGTTCACTGTTTCGCGCAGGAGGGAGGGTGGTGCCGCCTATGGAAGTGGCGTGACCACCCTCAGACACCCATTTTGGTAAATAATCCTACACGGGCCCTATTTTCGAATCTTTTTTTTTTCTACCCTAATTTGGTTTAATTGAACAACTTTTATGAAATATTTTTAAGAATTATAGATAAAAATAAATTCAATTAAACAATGAAAAATAAGAAAAACTCAAATGCATGTTTGTTTAGTTGAACAACTTTTATGAAATATTTTTAAGAAATCTACCAAACAACAGAAAATATTTTACACAGATTCATCCAAACACCAGAAAATATTAGCTTTTCCAGAAAAGTAAATCATTTTCCAGAAATCATTTTCCGGAAGCCATTTTCAGTGAAACAAACGGAGCCTAAGTATAATAGAAAGATTAAAGTTGAAATTAAACCATTTTTGTAAATGAAAAAAAAAAAAAGAAGCATGGGTGGGTATCCTCCTATCATTAGGAGGAAGGTCCTTTCCATCTTACCAAGGATTTTACTATGGTTCACGTTGGGTTAATTATTAATTATTTTTTGAATTAAATATAGAGTAAATAATTGAATATTAAAATATATTTTAAATATTTGTATTTTTTATACATTTGAAATTTAGTCTTAGTATTTTTAATTTTAGGAATCCAATCCTTTTATTTTTCAAATTAAAAAATTCAGATCCATTTGTTAACATTGTAGGGCCCAAAATTTGCCCGGGCCCATTAGCCTACCAATTAACCAGATTCAAACCAAAAAAACTAAAACCAATTAAAAAACACCAAAAAATTTAAAGTCCATGTCCATTACAACCCAATTCCAGAACCAGCCCAAAACAAATTCAAACCCAAACTCTAGCCTACACTAGCCCAATACCCAGTCGACCCAAATAGCCCTAACATTTTCGGGTTTCAGAAAACCCTAGAGGAGCTTCCAAGCCTCCAGCGCCGCAAATCTCCAGCGCCTCACCTCCGTACGACGCCACATCCGCAACAGCCTCGTACGCTCCACATCCGTTCCGTACCTGCGAAAACAACAAACAAATAGCAGTAGATAAAAACAAAAAGGAAGACAATTGTATTTTGGGGGGGATTTTTTTATTTTTATTTTGATTTTTCCGATTTCGGCTATAATAAACCGAAAACAAACCATTGTAAAGGGTTCACAATTTTTACACAAAAAGAGGGACAGAGAAATAAAAATCAAAAAACAGAATTTCAGAGGTTTTTCTCCGATCTCATCTTCTTCTTGTTTTTTTTATCTATTTCAATAGTATTTTTTTATTTCTACAGGCGAATATAAAGAAAAAAGAAAGATTTTACCTTTGTAAAAGAGGCGTCTTCCTTCGTCGCCATCGAAGCGGAGAGGTCCTTCGAGGTTGGAAATAGGGAAAATCAGTTGGGCTCGAAGGGTGGTGTTCGAAAAGGGCCTGAAACGATCACTGCTCGCCGTTTACAGTGGAATTTTAGTGGTAGAATGGAGGGGTATCCTAATGCGGCTGAGAGAGAAAAACAAAGAGGGGCTAGGGTTTGGTTTAGAAAAGAAGGGTTAAACTGTTTTGATTATTTTTTTTAGGTTCTATTTACTTATTTAAATCATAAGAAACGACGTTGTTTGAAGCTTGATTAAGTGGCTTCAAAACGACGTCGCATAAAGCTACCCGACCCGATCCGATTTAAAACACCAGATCCGAGCTTTTTACAATTAATGGAGAATTTGCGCGTCTGATCCCTTCAATCCTTTGTTATTCATATGAAATGCAATCTGATCCTCTATTTTGTTTAAATAGTTTTGTTTATTTTACAAATTGGCCCTCTAATTATATTTTTATTCCGATTAAGCCTTAATTTTTGTTTTTAATTCCCATAACTTTTTTACAGTCTTAGATTTAATTATTATCTAAGCTTTTTAATAAAATCATTTTGGAAATTGAATTTGTAACTTCTTAATTTGTTTTTTTTGTTTAAATGTATTTTTATTCCTTGTATTATATTTACGTATTATTATTTTGTACAAATTATTTAATTCTCCTATTATGTTATTTATATATTCTTCCTTAACCAATCTATACGTATATCAAGTTTTATTTAAAATTGCTTATATATATATATATATATATATATATATATACATGTATTTCCTTTTTTAAAATTTAGTGTATATAATTTATTAATTTGAAAGATCATATTTTAATGTTTAATTTATTTGCACAACATTTTTATGTTATTACTTATTATTGTTATTATATATTTTGCGTTAAATATCTCTATAATTTGTATAATGTTAAGTTTGTGTATTATTTCATGCGTAATGCTACATTTGTGCTACTTGTTTCATTTTATTAAAAATTGTATATTGAGCCAAATTTTAAGATTTCATATTTGAAATTTTTTTAAAAGTTAAGGCAATGTTTGTATGTTTGGGAGTGTGGGAAAATGATGCCCTAACGTACTGGGTGTTAATTTCCTATTCAACCAGATAGCCAAATACCCTTTTCAATTAAATATCTTGAGGATCAAAAATGATCTCAGTGTCGGGGTATAAAGGTGTTATGTCCTAACGTACTGGATGTGATATTTTTATTTCCTTCGAAACGAGTTAATCTTGAGACTCAAATTCAATATTGATTAATTTTCCTTAGAAAATTTATAACGTTTCCAAATTTTCAACGTAAGGACACTAATTAACCGATTTGGTACCCGTTCAGGGGTGCATGGGGGTGCTAACCCTTCCTCGTGCGTAACCGACTCCTGAACCCGTTTTCTTGAATCTCGCAGACCAAAACATTTTTATAGGTGACCCAATCACACCTAAACAAAAAGGATTGGTGGCGACTCCTATTTTTAAAGTCGATCCCTATTTTTTTTAAAACCTGAAATAAAAAATGGTTTCGACAGCTTAGTGACTCCACTGGGGACTGGTTGAGGGTCAGGCCATTAGATTGATTAATTTTTGTCCTTTTGATTGAAAACTTGGAAAATCGTTTTGAAAAGTCACGTTTCTTTTAATGCATTTATTGATGTTATGATTAAAATCCCGTAGAATACTCTGGCATTGCATAACCGTTGTGGTTATACCTGTAAGTAGGGGTGAGCAAAACTCGATTCGATTCGAAAAAATCGAAAAAAAATTCGAATTTCAAATTATTCGAATCGAGTTAATCGAGTTAATCGAATCAACTCGAATTTTGAGTTTCGAATTTCGAGTTCGAATCGAGTTGAATTTTCGAATTCGAATAACTCGAATAATTCGAATAAACCGAATATAAATTATATATATATTTTAAAAAAAATTTAGGCTTTTACCGACCCATTTCCCCCCAAGCCCGTCACACTCAGCCCCAATTTTTTTTTCCCCAAATCCCAATTTCCCAACCCGATTCCTCCCCCCCCAAATCAAACCCCCAAGCCCTAGCTTTACTTCTCATCTTCTCCAGACTCCAATCGTGCACTGCAGATTGCCAGATCCTTCCCTGGCTTTACTTCTCATTCTCGTTCTCGTTCATTTCAAAACCTTGCATCTATTTTCTGTTCTCGTTCGATCTCAATCTCAAATTTTCTACATCGCGCTTAAGATCAGGTAAAAGCTTTATTCATTTCAAAGCTTTCTGGGGTTTCTGAAACTTGAGCCTTTGTTTCCATTTTTTCGCGATTATGTTACTGTTTACTTTGGTTCCGTTGGTTGTAAAATGAGGAAATGAATGATTAATGAAAGTGCTGCTGAGCATAACATTTCTCCGGCTCATTATACAAATTTATGGTTTATTAAGCAGCATTTGGATGTTTTTTCGTTTCATTGTTAGATTAAAAACACTAAATTTTTTTCTCTCGCTCTCGTGATTCAGGGTTTTATTTGAGCAGCAAAGCTCCAGCTACTCTCGACCACGTTATATTCAATGGCGGTGCGTTATTTGCCTACTACTAAATTACTGTCAGTTGGTTAGATTTTTTTTTATTTATTTATGCATTTGGTTTGAAGTTTTATTTTGGTTACCGGTTGGGTGAATGTGATAGATTGAAAAAATTCTTAAAGATGACGCTAGTGAAGAGAAGGGGGAGCGTGCCAGAATGGTGAGTTGAGTTATTATTTTTTATAATTTGTGTACATTTAATGCTGGTAATATGGTTTAAATGAATTTTTTTTCTACTACTTTTTTGGAATTCTAAGATTATACTTGTATTGAATTCTTGTTTTTGAAAAGAAAATGAAATCTTAATTTACCCTCTCTCTAAAGTGCCAATAAGACAATTCCGAGTTATGTTTTGAACATGATCAAGCCTCGCAGGCTGGGGTGGGTCGTGATTCAACTCATGTTGGCCAAAATTCTAAATTGTTGCTATAAAATTGTTGAAGGTATTAACTTTTTTTGGGGTTTAAATTGTGATGCTTTTGGTTATTTTTAGATTCATTGAGATACACATCAGCGTCGTCAGTTGCCTTAGCTGTTGTCTTTGTGGCAAGAACTGCGGGAGTTGTAATTGTTAAGTTGATGGAAGGGAAGATTGGGATGCCTCGACTAATGCCAAAGATTGTTAATCAGGCATCGTTTTGGAAGCTTTTCACCACTGTGCCTGTTGTAGTTACTGCTTATATATGCCACCATAACAGTAAGTCATGATATACTGTTTTAGTACCTTCAATGCTATTCGTTTTACCATCATATTTTGCTTGTGTATATTGTTTGTTCAAGTTAATTTTTAACCAATCCACTATGTTTATTTACTTTCGCTTTGTTAGTTGGTTTATGCATTATCTACATACATAAAACTTGGGAAAGACCAAGTTGACCCTTTTTTGGTTCAATATTACATAGAATTATAAAGGTTTTATATTAATGCACTATCAGTGTATAAATCTACAATGAATTATGTAATGCCACATATTAAAATGTTTAACTATCTATCTTTTTAAGGGTTGCTAATGAGGTGTCAATGTGTGGTTCATTGTGAGAGTGTAGATTTATATATTGGCAGTATCAAATACAAACACAATTATATATATATATGATGCACCAATTATGTGTTTAAATCCAACGCTGTTTTAGATCTTGCATCTTGATACTAAATTACTAATAATGAAATATGTGTTTAAATTTTCAAGAAGTGGTTCCTCGCTAATCTGATCCTTTTTTTTTAAATGATAACCTCATGAATTATTGGATTTATTTTATTTTTTGATTTTTTTGTTTCTGATTTGCCAGCTGGGTTCGTTTCATAGAGTATGGTTATCTGTTTTTAATACCTTGTGCATATATTTGTCTTGGATTTTAATTTCTAATTGCTTGTTTCTTCAAATAATGTAGTAGGTCTCTTTAATTGAGCAATATTACAATGGGAAAACTACGCCAATGGTAGAATAGCTCGATTGCGTCTACTGGGCTATCAAAACCTCATATAACTTGCCTCAACTGATAGATCATCTGCTTTTGCTTTCACAAGGTCAGTCAATGTTTAAGATGTCAATAAGACTGAAATGTGAATATATATTCCATAATTAACCTATTTTCTTTCAAGATATAATTATTGTTATGTTAAGGAGGTTTTTGAATTGCATACTAGCATTCATTCTTACCAATGGTGCATGAATTATTTTTTCATTTCTGGAATTTAAAGAGAGGGAGTGAAAGACCAAAGAGGACATGGAAGCTATAAAATAGAACCTTTCTGATCATATGATAATCTTGATAAAGCATGGCATAACAATATTATCCATTTCTTTGATAATATATAGTTAAGTAAAAAGCTTTGTTTCTGGTTGCGATTAATATAGTTAAGTAAAAAGCTTTGATAACAATATTACATTTTGGACTTTTACTTATATATATTTTTTATTATAATGTTGTTGTTTACATCGACTCATGTTGTTTACTTGGACTAATGTTATTTACTTGGATTTTTACTTATGTTTTTTATTATAATCTTGTTTATTGCTTTTGTTGTTTATTTGGACCCATATTGTTTATTTAGGTTGATGTTGTGTTGCTTTTATTTATTCACTTATTTACTTCAATTTTTTGTTGTATGATCATGTTTAAAAACTTTAAAGAAAATTATTTTTTTGAAAAATTACATAAAAATAAACAACACTAAAGTCATTTTTTTAAAATTTAACTCGAACAAATATATTCGATTCGACTCGATTCAAATTTCGTCTCACTCGACTCAATTCGAGAAAATTTCAAATTAAGTTAGGATGATAAAATACGATTCGAAAACTCGATTAACTCGAAAATTTTTGATTCGATTCGATTCGATTCGATCGAATGCTCACCCCTACCTATAAGTGGGAGTGAGAAACTATGCCTTCATGAGGTTTTCACCTCCGTATGGGCTAGTAGACTGCTTCCGGGATACATCCGTACTTATGTGCGTTGTGAGATTTTCATCTCCACATGGCCATAAGGAAATGTATTCCCCTGAACTGAACTCGATCCATATGAGCCTATAATGGGTGAGAATTGAGGAATCTGCTGGTTCAGGTACCTATTCCTTAGAACTAAACCACATATAGTGAACCCTAAAAACCCACCATAAATAGTGCTGCAATAAACCATAGTGGCCATCCGAATAAGTACTCTACTTGTTTCTCTTTGCTAATGTGTTTCGTTTTGTTTTAGTTATGATTGCATCGCATATCATTTCATATCTAAAAGAGTGTCGATTCATGTTCGATCATTAAATTAGAGAGTTTGTCGTGGAGAACGAATTTCTTGATAAAATGGAAGACAATACGGTTGTCCGTATATTTGTAGTCCGTTTCATGTAAAGAATTTTGCCCTCTAGAGAAGTTTTCTAATGGGAATTGAATTAGAATTGATACCTTTTGCATCCATTGCATGCATTGCATGTATTTACATGGCATTACATCATATGCATTAGATTTCATGAGAGGACCCTGATTGGTTGAAGTTATTTCAGCATTAACCTGGACACCGGCAAAACCAAACATCCCTACGGTACCTGAACCAAGACGAAAGATATGGATCAGAGATTAGAGAAGCTTGAACAACTCCAAAGGGAGATGCAGGATAAACTTCAGATCCAAATGCAAGAGCAGCTTGCTAAGATCCAGCAGGATATGATAGACAAAATGATGGAATCGCAGAGAAATATGATGACTCAGATGACGCAGTTGTTGAAGGGGCATATGGATAAAGGAAAGAGCTCTATGGTTAATGTTGAGGGGAATATTAAGTATCATCAATATCTCTTTGATTATACTCCACCACACGTGCAAGCACTGCCTGAAGTGACTGAACAAAGGCCATCTGTCACGATCAGGCCTCAACAATTCCAAGCTGATGCTTCAGTGAACCTCCAAACTGGCTCAGGTTCAGGAAATAATCCAATCATTACTACGTCCTGATTTGGATGAAATAGCTGAAGGAGAGAGGACAAAAGTAGAATTTCCAAAACAGCTAGAAGATAGATATAAATGGTTGGAGGAGAAGTTTAAAGCGATTGAAAGTGCTGATAACTGTTACGGAATTGACGCCAAAGATTTAAGCTTGGTCCCAGACTTGGTGCTCCCATACAAGTTCAAAATGCCTGAATTTGATAAGTATAATGGGACAAGTTTCCCCGAGGCTCAAATTACCATGTTTTGTAGAAGAATGACGGGGTACATTAATAATGACCAACTGTTGATCCATTGCTTCCAGGATAGCCTGGTGGGAGCACAGCCAAATGGTATAACCAGTTGAGTCGTTCCAGAGTTGGTTCATGGAGAGATTTAGCCCAAGCATTCATGAAACAGTACAGTCATGTGACAGACATGACTTCCGACAGAATCACTCTTCAAAACATAGAGAAAAGGGCGAATGAAAGTTTTAGACAGTATGCGCAGCGGTGGAGAGAGGTTGCCATCCAAGTCCAGCCACCACTTTTGGAGAAAGAGACCACAATGCTCTTTATTAATACACTGAAGGCCCCGTTTATCACTCATATGCTAGGGAACGCCACAAAGAGCTTCTCAGACGTCATAATAACTGGAGAAATGATTGAGAATGCCATAAAAAGTGGAAAGATAGATGCGGCAAAAAATGTCAAAAGATCAACCCCAAGAAATAGGGAGAATGAAGTGAACAACTCGAGCATGCATTCCAAATCAGTCACTGCAGGTCAATCGAGGGCTGTGACAACTGGTCATCAGGGCTCATCAAGGCAACAATCCAGTGCAAAACAACTTCAGTTTACACCAATTCTGTTGACATATAGGGAGTTGTATCAAAGCCTATTTGATGCACATGAGGTGGCTCCTCACTACCCGAAACCGATGCAACCTCCATATCCAAAATGGTATGACCCAAATGCCCAGTGTGAGTACCACGCGGGGGTCACAGGGCATTCGATAGAAAATTGCCTTGCTTTCAAGAAATTGGTGGAAAAATTCATCGGCATCGGTATTGTGAAATTAGATGACACGACAAATGCAGAAATATGAACCTGGGAGTGTTTTGAGCAATTAGACTGTGGAAGAGACATGTATTTTTTAAGGCTAATCTAGAGTAATATTCGAAACACACTTATTGCTTTTAGCCTAGGGGCAATAAGAGTCCTCTTGTGAAATAGGCTTGTGTCCAGAATTTTTATTTCAATAAAATGCATCCTTTTGAGCAAATATTTTTTCTATTTATAGATTCTTTTGTCCTTTGGATTTCTATACAAATATTCTTTCATTCTTTATTCATGATCATATCATATAAAAAATCGTTCTTGGAATTATTTTTCTGGAATTTACTTTCGTACCCACAATAGGTCCCCAGATATCAATGACATGGGCGACACTGTTACGGACTTCTTTTTTGAATGAAATATGGGTCTAAGGGATCTCAGGACTTTGAAGATAAAAAAAATTGTAACCTATCTTCTGATTTGTTAATACTGGATGAAAAATAGATCCTATGTTGTAAGCCAAGAAAGGAGATGAAGATCAAAGCCTAGGTCAATGCAGAAATAAGACTTCCTACATGTGGGGCATGGATGTTATCAGGCCAGTCTAATCAGAAGCTTTTGGCTGACACCAATTCATCTTTGTGGTTGTCAATTTCTTCATTAAGAGGGTGAGAGTCACTTCATATGCCAATATTACAAAGTCGATAGTCATCGGAACAAAAAAAAAAAGAAAGACAGAATACTGAAAAAAAAAGAGTCAAAAAGATCACATTTAACCGCACAATGTCAAAAGTTTGCGGTCTGTTCAAAGATCGGGTGTCACATATCAGTACAGCTGTAAGAACCCATTTATGCCGGGGCCCATTAAACAGTTTATTAAAAACCCAATAACAACCCAATGTCCAATTCATTTTTTACAAGTGCCAGGGCCCAAATTGAATAAGCCCAGACTACCTAAAATAACCCAGATACAAAATTAGCCCAAATCAGAATGGCCCAAATAGCCCAACAGTGGGTTTCAATCTGGGAAACCCTACATGTTTCGGGAGTCCCTTGCGTCGCAACCCTAGCCAGACGTTTGGGCTGCCTCGGTCCTCACACGCGCACGACGCCAAGTCTGCGCGTACGGCCTCCGTACGGTGCCACATCCGCGCAACAGCCTCCGTACCTACATCGAATAATGGAAGAACAACACAGCAAACAGAAAGAAAGCAAAGGAAACAATTGTATTTTTTACGTTTTTTATTTTTGTTTCGATTTCGGCTTTAAAAAGCCCGAAATCAACCACTGTAAGGGGGCTTCACAATTTTATACACACAAAGATTCAGAGAAATACAGAAATAAAAAAAAACAGATTCAAAGGTTTTTTCGTTTCCAATCTCTTTCAATTTCTCAAATCCGATTTTGTTGGCTTTTGATTTCTTTCTTTTCTGCATGCGAAAATAAACAGAATAAGAGGAAGAGAGGGATTTACCTTAGATCGGAGCCCGTCTTCTTCGTCGCAACCGAAGTAAGGGCAGACTTCGATACCTTTACACTCCACCAGTTGCCGTTCTTGGCGTTGTATTGGCTTCCGATTGGAAAGTCCTTTGAGGCGGCTGAGTAAAAGAGGGATTAGGGGTTCTTTTAATTTTTTTCTTTCTTTTCTGTTTTAACTGAGAGAGGATTAGGTTAGTTTTTCGTTTTAGGCTTATTTAGGACCTATAAAATGTCACCGTTTAGGGTCAGTTTACGATGGCTCTAAAACGGTGCCGTATGGGCTGACCCAATTTGACCCGACCCGATGCCTTTGAGGATCCGCGCGTTTTATGATGATGGTATAATTGTGTGCTCGATCCCTCTGTTTTGCGTTCAAATTTAATTAGGCTTCCTTTCATTTCTTTTGTTTTTTAATTCTGCCCAAATATTTGCGCGCCTTTTCATTTTAGTCCCCGCTTAAACACTGCGTTTTGAGTTTTGAAAATATTTGCTGGTTTAGTCCCTAATTGTCTACGCGCGTTTTATTTTGATCCCGGCATAAATATTAATGATTTTATTTATTATAAAGCAGTCTTCCAACTTTGCTTTGTTTTAATTAAGTACCCTTTTTGTTATTGTACATAATCTTTGCATTTTTATTAAATTTAGTTCATCTATTATGTAGTTTTAAATTATTTTATTATATGATATAAATATATATATTTATACTATTTGTTTTTAAATTATTATTTATATGTATTACCTATTTTAACTTGTTTTAATAATGTTTATGAAAGTTCATTTTCTACTTATTTAAAATAATTATATATAAACACTTACATATGTTATTTGTTTTAGATTGTCTTCATATTATATAGTTTGTTCCTTTTTATATATAGTATTCCTTTAAAATTGATGTATATCATAATTTTTTATATATATATTATCTTGCTCCATTTTCTTCAATTACTAATGTCGAAATTGTGTTATATGATTATTGCTATTGCATGGATTATAATTTGTTAATTCGCATTTATCAATTTTGTAGGATTATTAAATTTCATAGTTTATTGTTAACATAGCGTTTAATTTGTGAATAATGCTCGATTAATGTTTGTACATCTTATACCATAGCATGCTTCAAAATTCCAATACATGTATGCATTATATCAAAAATTTTGTATACATTAAGTTCATTTTAAAATTTCACGTACATCATTTTTTTTAAGATAAGGCAATGTTTGTATGTTTGGGAGTATGGAAAATTATGCCCTAACGTACTGGGTGTAATTTTCTATTCAACCAGATAGCCGAATATCCTTTTTAATTAAATATCTTGAGGATCAAAGATGATCTCGGTGTCGAGGTATAAAGGTGTTATGTCCTAACGTACTGGATGTGATATTTTTATTTTCTTCGAAACGAGCTAATCTTGAAGTTCAAGATTCAATATAAACTAACTTTCTTTAAGAAAACTTGCATTTTATAGCATGTTGTTAATACGATCTTTAATTTGTGTATATTTCATGATTACTGTTTATGCATCCTATTACTGTTACGCCTCAAATTCTAATATGTTCTAGTTTTTTATTAAATGTTTTTATTTTATTTAAATGCATTTTAAGCCTAATATAAAATCTTGTTTTTCCAAATAAGGCAATGTTTGTGCGTTTGGAAAGTTAGAAAATTATGCCCTAACGTACTGGGTGTCAATTTTCTGTCCAACCAGATAAACAAATACCCTTCTTTAATTTCATGTTTTGAAGATCAAAGATGATCTCGATGTCAGGGTATAAAGGTGTTATGTCCTAACACACTGGGTGTGATATTTTTATTTCCTTCGAAACGAGTTAGCCTTGAAATTCAAATTCAATATTGATTAATTTTCCTTAGAAAATTTATAACGTTTCCAAATTTTCAACACAAGGACATTAATTAACCGATTTGGTACCCGTCTAGGGGCGCATGGGGGTGCTAACCCTTCCTCGTGCATAACCGACTCCCGAACCCGTTTTCTTGAATTTCGCAGACCAAAACATTTTTATAGGTGACCCAATCACACTTATACAAAAAGGATTGGTGGCAACTCCTCTTTTTAAAGTCGATCCTTATTTTTCCAGACCTAAAATAAAAATGGTTTCGACAGCTTGGCGACTCCACTGGGGACTGGTTGAGAGTCATGCCATAGATTGATTAATTCTTGTCCTTTGATTGAAAATTTGGAAATTTTTTTTGAAAAATCATGTTTCTTTTAATGCATTTGCAATAATGTCGAGTTTGATGAAATACCTTGGCATTGCATTGCATGACCGTTGTGGTTACACCTTTAAGTGGGAGTAAGAAACTATGCCTTAGTGAGGTTCTCACCTCCGCATGCGCTAGTGGACTGCTTCCGGGATACATCTGTACCTATGTGCTTCGTGAGGTTTTCACCTCTGCATGGCCATAGGGAAATGTATCCCCCTGAACCGAACTCGATCCATATGAGCCTATAATGGGTGAGGATTGAGGAATCTGCTGGTTCAAGTACCCTCTCTTTAGAACCAAACCACATATAGCGAGTCCTAAGAGCTAACCATAGGTAAAGCTGTGTCAAACCCTAGTGGTCACTCATTTAGGTAATCTATTTTGGTTGTTTATTTTTCTTGTGCTAACGTGTTTTGTGTTTATGTTTGCATTACATTGTACTACATTGCATTGCATCATCATAGAAAGGAGATGTTGATTAGTAATTCGATTTGCTAAATAGAGGAGTTTGTCATAAGGAAACGAATTTCTTGATAAAGTGGATTATAATACGGTTGTCTGGACATGGTCTGAGTAAACACAGTGAAGAAAGTTGATAGTTTGTGGAGGAATGCAAAACCTTGCCCGAAAGATTCAAATTGAAAAGAATTGTGCAAGAGCCGTCATGCCTCAACTTTCTTAAAGAAGCTAATCAATATCGCAAGGGATAAGTGAGCAGAGAACCACGACCCGAATCAAGCCAAGTAAAAGAGACATCTTTTGGGAGGATTTGAAGGATTCCACTGCAGTGTCCGGATATGAAGGAGAAGATCGATGTTTTCACCTAGACTATGAGGACGGAGCCACATATATAATCTGTTTTATATAAAGATATTTGTTTTCTAGAGAAGTTCTTCTAATGGAATTGAATTCAGAATCAACGTCTCTCTTTCTTCTTGCATTCATTTCATGCATTTGCATTTCATGCATTTACATTACATCATTTGCATTGCATTTTCACATAAGGTCCCTAATTAGGTGAAATTATTTCAGTTAACCCGGAAAACATGGAATGAAGGTTGGAGAGATTAGAGCAAAGACAAATACAAATGCATGAGCAATTGGCCGAAATCCAGCAGGATATGCGAAATCAAGTGAATATGATGCGCCAGTTAACTCAATTACTAATCGGAGGGCTTGAAAAAAGGAGTGGCCCAGTGGTCGACAGTGTGGATGATGATGAAGACATTGTTTATTCTCCAATGAGTGTATCGACTCGACCAGACGCGCCCCTGTAAGGGGCACCGGTCATTATCAAACCCCAATGTCAGATTAATACCTCGGCACTGTTAAATCTCCCGATGGGCTCAAGTTTTAACCCGAAGGATGATCAAGCCAAACCAGTTGTTCTGGCAGAAACAAAGAAAATGGGAGAATGGACTTCAAAGGTCCCGAAGAAGAAGTAAAGGGAAATGAATAGTACGAGTAGGTATAACAAGGTTCACTCAGAGTTGATTACAGTAGGCCAGCTAAAGACAGTAATTGCCAGCCATCAGGTATCCCCAACGCAAGAACCCAATCCAAGACCAAACTCAAAAAAATCCCAGTTCGCACCCATCCCAATCACATATAGGGAGTTGTACCAAATCTTATTTGAAGCACATGTTGTATCCCCTTTTTATGCAAAACCGATACAACCTCCATACCCAAAAATGGTATGACCCAAATGTCCAGTGTGAGTATCACGAAGGGATTACAGGACATTCAATAGAAAATTGCCTTGCTTTTAAGAAGCTGTTTGAAAGATTCATCAAAATAGGAGTTATAAGATTCGATGACCCTTCGGGTGCAGAAAATCCGTTACCCAACCATGCTATTCAAAGGATAACTATTATGAGTACCATGATGAATGGGGGCATGAGATCAAGAGTACATCAAGTTCAGGGATTTAGTGTAAAACCTGATACTGGCGATTTTGAACATTAACGGCATATTTGAAGAGTGAACTGGGCAATAGACTTTTCCAAGCTTCTACCTTTACGTACTTGGGATGTTTTGAACAATGGGACTGTGGAAGGGATCCCTGTGTTTTTAGAGTTAATTTAGAGTAATATTCAAAACATGCTTGTTGCTTTAAGCCCAGAAGCAATAAGAATCCTTTTGTGAAATGGGCTTGTGTCAGAATTTTTATTATAATAAAATGCATCTTTTTAAATATTTTTCTGTACTTGTTTTTGTGTTTTAGAATATTCTTTCATTCTTTATTCATGACCATACCATACAAATAATTATCCTTAAAATCATTTATTCTTTGGATTGTTTTCGTACTTAGGTACCCAGATATCAACAACATGAATGACATTATTACAGATTCCCTTTTTGAATGAGATATCGGTCTAGGGGATTTAAGGACTTTGAAGATGACAGAGATTGTAGCCTATCTTTTGATTTGTTAAGGATGGTAGAACAAGTGAAAATAGACTCTACTTTACAAAAGGTCAGTGGACGTTGCGAGTTTAGGAAAAAAGACTAACTCACTACAGAAATAAGGCGAGATATCATTGAGTTATTTTCAAGAATTCCAAGACGTTTTTGCACAACCGTATCAAGGAATGGTTCTACGATGGTCAGGCTAATCAAGAGGATCGGGCTACCAAGAAAAGGAAATTGCATCAGTTACACCATAAATGCCAAATTGGGGAGACAAGATGTAGGGGCCTCTTCCATGCTTTCTATAGGTGGGGCATAGATGTTATGGGACAGATCTTGTCAAAAGCATCTAGCCAGTACCAATTCAACTTCGTGGTTATAAATTACTTCACTAAGAGGGTGAAGGTTGCTTCATATGCCAAAGTTACAAAGTCAGCAGTCGTCAAATTCAAAGCCAAATCCAAATCCAAATCCAAATCCAAATCCAAATCCAAGTTCAAATGCAAATGCAAATTCAAATTCAAATTCAAATTCAAAAAAAAAGTGGCAATAAAGAATTGTACAATGTCAAAATTTTACAGTCTGTTCAAAGATTAGACACCATATCAGTGCAGCAAAAGTAGCCAAAAACCATTCAAAATTTTTGAAAAATGACTAAGACTTGTAAAGGTTGGCATAGAGAAGTTACTATTTACCCTCTATGTTTCTTGAACGTTGGCCAGGACCTTTACCAGGGCAACATTTTTCTCATTGGTTTATGAAAATGAAGTAGTTGTTGGAAGATAAGACTCCTTTTCTCTAAGATTTGAATGAGTTAGATGAGGCAGAATGTCTCTAGTGAGCTTGATTGAAGGTATTCAAAATGGATGATACCAGCTTATGACAAAGAGGTTCGCCCAAGAAAATTTTATGATGGGTACTTGACATTAAGAAGGATTCTTCTCGTATAGAAAGATTTTAGAGGAAAGTAAATGCCAAATTTGGAAGAGTTGTTCTCAAAGATCATTAATTTTGACCAAGATGGATGGCAAGGGCATGCTCAGGTTGGTGAATCTAGATTTCATCTAAAAGGAGAGACCAAGGTGAAAACCCGCAAAGGGCACCTTGAGACTTTTTTTTTTAAAAAAAAGAAAGAAAGAAAAAGAAAAGAAATAAAGAATTTTCAATCAAAAAAGAAGAAAGAAAAAGGAGAGGCCAAGGCGAAAACCCGCAAAGGCCGCTTTGAGACCAAAGGGGGATTTGAGTTGAAAACCCGAAAAGGGCGGCTCAAATTTTGATTGAAAGTGGGGCATATAGTAGTCCCGCTACGCTTGAATTGACAATGAGGAAATATGTGACGTCTTGAGGCATCGACAAAGTACTCCGAATCGTCTAAGTCCATATTGAGTTGAAAATGGTCCTCAAGAAGTTTAAACAAAAGAAGCTCAGGCTGCGATATCTAGGGGTCACCCATTCGAAATTCGTTATCGTTAATTATTTTATTTCAAAATACACTACTAATAAATTTCATTTGATTGCATTTGTTAGCTTCGCTTAACCTATTTGTTTCGAGCTATGCTCTTAATTAATTTCCTTGTCCATTGTTATGATCTCTTTCAAGCATTTTGCGTTGAAATAACGATTAGTGGATTAATAATACTTTCATGAAAGGAGTTTCGCATACTACTTTGGGAACTTCTAAATAGTACAAGAACTTTAAATAAGACTATTGTTTAAAACTCACCAAGTTTAAAGAAGAGTCTAAATTGAGACTATTTCTCCAGATTTTTGTCAAAAATGGTAGTTGAACCAAATGACAAGATATTGCGTCAGTAATACAATCCTGACGAAAAATGGGCATCATTAACCCAAGTGTAAAATGAGAATCATTATCCGGAGAAAAATTGATATTCTGCATTCACGTGAGCATCATGCATACACATCTGGTTGGGTCACCTGATGAGTGATCAGTTGATGGAACAAGCTACAGGCCCTATACCCCCGAGTCATAGTGGGATAGATGGGAAGAGATTCAGATCCTATACCCCTAAGTCATAATGAGATGAACCCTGAAGTTACAGCAGGGTAAATATGTTGAACAGTTATAATTGTTTCCTCGAGTTTTCTATCGAGAATACCAGCCGAACAAGATGGCAGCATAATACGTTAGCAATAGAGCCCTGATAAACGATGAGCGATGACAACCTTAAGCATGGATCATTCTCATGAAATTCTGCATTCATGCAAAACACATTTAGTTAGGAGTATTTGATTCATTCCGATCATTGCATCCTAATCATTGTAAGAAATCATTCTCATGACATTCTGCATTAATACAAATGTCATCCATAAGACACATCTATTTAGGGGCATTTGATTGATTCAGATCATTGCATCCTAATCTTTGTAAAAAGACCATTCTCATGACATTCTGCATTTAGTTAGGAGATTAGATTCGTTCTGATCATGGCATCCTAACCATTTTGCATAAGTATGAACATAAAACCGATTTTACAGGATAGGTCCCCTAGAGGACGGTGTCGCAACATTGGTAAAATAGCAGATCTTGCCTTCCTGAGCAAAACAGATCGAAGATAGCAGATCTGGCAATCCTGAAGTTGCAGGAGCAGATTGAAGATATCAGATCTTGTCTCCTTAAGTTTGTAGTGGAGCAGATAGTAAATTTGGCAATCCTGAAGTTGCAGGAGCAGATCGAAGACACTAGATCTTGTCTCCCTGAGTTTACACTGTAGATTAGTCCGTATTTCTTTGAAGTTTCAGCAGAAAAGATTGAGGTTACGAATCTCTTCTCCTTGAGTTTCTATCTCCTCGAAGTTCCAGTGGAGTAGGTTGAGGCTACAAATCCCTCCTCCCTGAGTTTACAATGAGGATCAGTCTGTATTTCTTTGAAGTTTCAGCAGAGAAGATTGAGGTTACGAATCTCTTCTCCCTGAATTTCTATCTCCTCGAAGTTCCAGTGGAGTAGGTTGAGGCTACAAATCCCACCTCCCTGAGTTTACAATGAGGATCAGTCCGTATTTCTTTGAAGTTTCAGCAGAGAAGTTTGAGGTTACGAATCTCTTCTCCCTGAATTTCTATCTCCTCGAAGTTCCAGTGGAGTAGGTTGAGGCTACAAATCCCTCCTCCCTGAGTTTACAATGAGGATCAATCCGTATTTTTTTGAAGTTTCAGCAGAAAAGATTGAGGTTACGAATCTCTTCTCCCTGAATTTCTATTTCCTCGAAGTCCCAGTGGAGTAGATGGAAGCTACAAGTCCCTTCTCCCTGAGGTTATTGGGGATTAACCTATATTTTCGAGAAGTTTCAGTAAGAAGATCGAAGTTACAAATCTCCTCTCTCTGAATTCCTATCACCTCGAAGTCTCAGTGGAGTAGATCTAAGTTACAAATCTCTTCCCCCTGAAATTACATTGGAATTGGATCGAAGTGCTAGTTCCTATGCCCTTAAAGATGCAGTGGGGTGGAATGAAGCTACTCAAAGAAGAAAAGCATTGAAAGAGGTCAAAGATTGGAAGACCGGGCAAAAATGGTCTTTTTTGAAGTCTTTGCTCCATTCTCGTTACACGACAACGAGCAAAGAGGGGCATCTGTAAGAACCCATTTATGCCCGGGGCCCATTAAACAGTTTATTAAAAACCCAATAACAACCCAATGTCCAATTCATTTTTTACAAGTGCCAGGGCTCAAATTGAATAAGCCCAGACTACCTAAAATAACCCAGATATAAAATTAGCCCAAATCAGAATGGCCCAAATAGCCCAACAGTGGGTTTCAATCTGGGAAACCTTAGAAGTTTTGAGAGTCCCTTGCGCCGCAACCCCAGCCAGACGTTTGGGCTGCCTCGGTCCTCACATGCGCACGACGCCACGTCTGCGCGTACGGTGCCACATCCGCGCAACAGCCTCCGTACCTGCATCGAATAATGGAAGAACAACACAGCAAACAGAAAGAAAACAAAGGAAACAATTGTATTTTTTACGTTTTTTATTTTTGTTTCGATTTCGGCTTTAAAAAGCCCGAAATCAACCACTGTAAGGGGGCTTCACAATTTTATCAACACAAAGATTCAGAGAAATACAGAAATAAAAAAAAAAACAGATTCAAAGGTTTTTTCGTTTCCAATCTCTTTCAATTTCTCAAATCCGGTTTTGTTGGCTTTCGATTTCTTTCTTTTCTGCATGCGAAAATAAACAGAATAAGAGGAAGAGAGGGATTTACCTTAGATCGGAGCCCGTCTTCTTCGTCGCAATCGAAGTAAGGGCGGACTTCGATACCTTCACATTCCACCAGTTGCCGTTCCTGACGTTGTATTGGCTTCCGATTGGAAAGTCCTTTGAGGCGGCTGAGTAAAAGAGGGATTAGGGGTTCTTTTAACTTTTTTCTTTCTTTTCTGTTTTAACTGAGAGAGGATTAGGTTAAGTTTTCATTTTAGGCTTATTTAGGACCTGTAAAACGTCACCGTTTAGGGTCAGTTTACGATGGCTCTAAAACGGTGACATATGGGCTGACCCAATTTGACCCGACCCGATGCCTTTGAGGATCCGCACGTTTTATGATGATGGTATAATTGCGCCCTTGATCCCTCTGTTTTGCGTTCAAATTTAATTAGGCTTCCTTTCATTTCTTTTGCTTTTTAATTCTGCCCAAATATTTGCGCGCCTTTTCATTTTAGTCCCCGCTTAAACACTGAGTTTTGAGTTTCAAAAATATTTGCTGGTTTAGTCCCTGATTGTCTACACGCGTTTCATTTTGATCCCAGCATAAATATTAATGATTTTATTTATTATAAAGTAGTCTTCCAACTTTGTTTTGTTTTAAGTAAGTACCCTTTTTGTTATTGTACATAATCTTTGCATTTTTATCAAATTTAGTTCATCTATTATGTAGTTTTAAATTATTTTATTATATGATATAATATATATTTATACTATTTGTTTTTAAATTATTGTTTATATGTATTACCTATTTTAACTCGTTTTAATAATGTTTATTAAAGTTCATTTTCTATTTATTTAAAATAATTATATATAAACACTTACATATGTTATTTGTTTTAGATTGTCTTCATATTATATAGTTTGTTCCTTTTTATATATATTATTCCTTTAAAATTGATGTATATCATAATTTTTTATATATATTATCTTGCTCCATTTTATTCAATTACTAATGTCAAAATTGTGTTATATGTTTATTGCTATTGCATGGATTATAATTTGTTAATTCGCATTTATCAATTTTGTAGGATTATTAAATTTCATAGTTTATTGTTAACATAACGTTTAATTTGTGAATAATGCTCGATTAATGTTTGTACATCTTGTACCATAGCATGCTTCAAAAGTCCAATAAATGTATGCCTTATATCAAATATTTTGTATACATTAAGTTCATTTTTAAATTTCACGTACATCATTTTTTTTTAAGATAAGGCAATGTTTGTATGTTTGGAAGTATGGAAAATTATGCCCTAACGTACTGGGTGTAACTTTCTGTTCAACCAGATAGCCGAATATCCTTTTTAATTAAATATCTTGAGGATCAAAGATGATCTCGGTGTCGAGGTATAAAGGTGTTATGTCCTAACGTACTGGATGTTATATTTTTATTTCCTTCGAAACGAGCTAATCTTGAAGTTCAAGATTCAATATAAACTAACTTTCTTTAAGAAAACTTGCATATTATAGCATGTTGTTAATACGATCTTTAATTTGTGTATATTTCATGATTAATGTTTATGCATCCTATTACTGTTACGCCTCAAATTCTAATATGTTCTAGTTTTTTATTAAATGTTTTTATTTTATTTAAATGCATTTTAAGCCTAATATAAAATCTTGTTTTTCTCCAAAATAAGGCAATGTTTGTGCGTTTGGAAAGTCAGAAAATTATGCCCTAACGTACTGGGTGTCAATTTTCTGCCCAACCAGATAAACAAGTACCCTTCTTTAATTTCATGTTTTGAAGATCAAAGATGATCTCGATGTCGGGGTATAAAGGTGTTATGTCCTAACGCACTGGATGTGATATTTTTATTTCCTTCGAAACGAGTTAGCCTTGAAATTCAAATTCAATATTGATTAATTTTCCTTAGAAAATTTATAACGTTTCCAAATTTTCAACGCAAGGACATTAATTAACCGATTTGGTACCCGTCTAGGGGCGCATGGGGGTGCTAACCCTTCCTCGTGTGTAACCGACTCTCGAATCCGTTTTCTTGAATTTCGCAGACCAAAACATTTTTATAGGTGACCCAATCACACCTATACAAAAAGGATTGGTGGCAACTTCTATTTTTAAAGTCGATCTTCATTTTTCCAAACCCAAAATAAAAAATGGTTTCAACAATAGCAAAAGCAACCAAAAAAAAACAAGAGATCATAAAAAGACCGAGACTTGTAAAGATTGGCATACAGAAGTTACTATTTACCCTCTATGCTTATTAGACATTGGCCGAGACTGTCATCAGGGCAACACATTTCTAATTGATTTCGTCCACTGAGGTCGAAATTCCTTTTTTCAAGTTTTATCAGAACTGAGGTTGGATGAGGCAGAATGGATCCAATTCCGATGCGTTCAATAAAATTTGTGAGGAAAGGTTAATAGCTATCTGTTACAGTCAGATGATGCGGGTTTGCGACAACGAGGTTCATCCTAGACAATTTCCATAGGAGGACCTGACATTAAAGAAGCTCCTTCATATACAAAAGGATTTCAAAGAAAAATGGAGGCCAAACTAGAAAAGACTTTATGTAGTAGAAAAAGTCTGTCCTGACCAAAATAGAGGGCAGGGATATGCCCAATCCGGTGAATTCAGATTCAATAAAGAGTTTTCGAAAAAAAAACTTCAATCAAAAAGAAAGAAAAAAGGAGATGCCAAGGTGAATGATAAACCGTAATTATAACATATTTTAATCCCACATTTAGCTTACTTTTTGATGATTTATTCCTTGTTTTATATAAAAAGGTGCTTGTAATCTTTTCTTTTCATGTCTTATACCCAGGAAAGCACCCGAGGATGAAAAGAACACAAAACGGGCCCAAAATAGAGTAAATGGGCCTTAGAACGAGATTGACACGGCCTGACCCAAAGTCCACACGACCGTGCCTCGACGATCACCTAGAGCACGGCCTCAACCCCGCCTCACACAGCCGTGCCTCAAGTTAGATCCGAACACTGTCTGAAGTCGATCCACACGGGCGTGTGCCATGGCTGTGCCTCTATCGCTGGAAAGAGCAATTTCAGTCGGAAATGGATACTTAGGGAGAAAGAATCGCATTCCAAGAGCCTATATATATCCCCTAAGTGCCACCTTTGAAAAGGCGTCAAAGCTAGGCCAAGGAGCCAAGCCGAGAAGGTCAGATTTAGGGAATAACGCGAGGATAGCCGGTTGATCCATCCCAAGAAGCCGGAGCTATACTCAAGACGGCAGAATTCTCCTTCAATTCGTTCAGGGGGTTTTAGGGTTTTCTTATGTTTTGTTTTATCTTTTCTCTTGAGATGTTCTTTTTATTCATTATGAACTAAACCCCTCAGATACCTGAAGGGGATGAAACCTAGATGAATTTTGTTATTTGATTTCTGAATTATATGATAATTACTTAGTTTGTTATTAATTATGTTACTTAATCCAAATCTGATGTGCTTAAGTCGAGGAGGAATAGACCCTGCCTAGGAGTAGATCTAGCATAATTAAGCGGAGTTAATCGAACGCCTAGAGATAGGGTTACGAGATTTTGTCGGATTAGGGTGAAACCTAATATGGGAATCCATTGATCGATTTACTGCTATTCTAGAGGGTTATTATAAGCGAACGAGAGTTCCACCAATTAACCTAGGGTTAGACGTTATTCGCCTCGAGAGAGGGTTTAATACAGGTTAGGGAGTCCTGCGGATCAAGCTAAGTAAGGAAATCGTATAATTCAGGGTTAGGTAACAAGTGAAGTCTAGGTGGATTCTTCCTGAGGGTATCGTTGTGATCAATTGAGTTTTTCTTCAAGTTATTTTCCAAATCGTTCTTTTTCGTCTTTGCGTCCTTAGCTTAGTCGTCGTTAATTTAGTTTAAAAGCAACTTCATTCTATTTTTAAGGCTAAATAATAAAAAGAAAGTTAGTATTAGTACTTTTAATTCCTTTGGGTTCGATAATCCGGTCTTGCCTTAGCTATACTACTGTTTGATAGGTACACTTGCCTTTAATTGTTGTCAGAGTTAGTCTCCAGTTCGATCATTCTTTTATAAATTTTAAAGCTCTGATTTTAGCGATCATTGAAAACCCGCAAAGGGCGATTTGAGACCAAAGGTGATTTGAGTCGAAAACTCGAAAAGGGCGGCTCAAATTTTGATCAAAGGGGGGCATACAGCAGTCTTGCTATGTCTGAATTAACAAAGAAGAAGTATGCTACATCTTGGGGCATCAACAAAGTACTCTGGATCCCCTAAACACATGTTGAGCTTAAAATGGTCCTCAAGAAGTTTGAACAGAGAAGCTCAGGCTGCGATATCTGGGGCACCTAGCTATTTCTGCATAATAAGCCTTGATAAAAGCCACTATTTCATTTACTTGAGTTCTTGTTCCTTCATGATAAATCTTATTGCGATTGTACTAGATAGCCCAGTAGATAATGGATCTAATTTTGCATATTTCTATATTATGGTTGTTGAATTACTTCTTTAACCAAAATTTCCATATGTGTTCTCGATTGCACGTTGTATCTGTCGCTCCCATCCCTTGCAAAACCTACTGTGTGAAATTGCAACCTCGGAATAGATGTCTTAGTACCTCATCGTCAGCTTGACACACTGGACATAGTGTATGTGCAACCCGTTTATAGGTTTTAAGATTGTGTAAAGTGAGTATAAATTCATTTGTTATTCTCCACATGAATATACGGATTTTACTAGGTATTTTGAGTCCCTACAGTTTTGTAAAGAAAATAAAAGTATCTTCATTGTGTAATCTAGGATTCCCCGATGTATTAACCCATTTGTAACCACTTTTAACTGTGTAAATCCCTATATTGTCTCCTCTCCATATAAGTTCATCATGTGGTCTGCTACTTACCAATGGGATTGAAAGAATACACTTCAGTTGCTCTTCTCTAAAAAGTGAATGGATAGTGTCCTGCTTCCAGGTAGTAGTTTCCTTATCAATTAAATTAGAAACAGTGGTAAATCTGATGTTTATATCCTGACATTGTATTCTTCCATTTTCTGGCCTCGGTAACTAGACATTTTTCCATATGTTGGTTGCATTACCGTTCCCAACTCGCCATCCAATTCCCTCTTCAAGAATTTGTCTAGCCCCCTAAATGCTACGCCAGGTAAACGAGGGGTAAGAACTTAACTCAGCACTTAAAAAATCCCCTATTGGAAAATATTTTGCTTTAATGACTCGCGCAAATAAACAATGAGGCTGCATAATAATTTTTCATCCCTGCTTTGCTAACAGGGCCAAATTAAAATTTTCCAAGTCTTTAAAACCTAACCCTCCCTTCGCTTTGGGGATACACATATCACTCTATTTGCACCAGTGTATGCATTTATTTATTTTGGAATTACGCCTCCAGAATTTACACATTAAATTTTCTAGTTCTCGGCAAAAAGAAATTGGTAACTTAAAACATTGCATGGCATAAACCGGTATCGCTTGTAAAATGGATTTTAAGAATACTTCTTTGCCTCCAGCTGACAGTAGCATCAAATTCCAATTGTTTAACAGTTTAACAAGCTGTTCATTTATGTCCACGAAAGTGTGCTTTTTCTGTCGTCCTACCATAGTCGACAACCCCAAATATTTTTCAGGATTATTAGAAATCCTTACTCCCAAAATTCCACCTGCCTGTTCTTGTGTTTCTGAGTTTACATTCTTACTAAAATAGATCATCAATTTGTCAATGTTAACCAACTGCCCAGAAACCTTTTCATAGTCTTTGATCACATTCTTCTTCTTATTTGCTCCTTCAATTGATGCCTCCCCAAAAAGCACACGATCGTCCACAAAAAATAGATGTGACACCAAAACATTACCTCTTCCCACCTTAGTCCCGACCAATCTCCCTTCCCTTCTAGCCATTGCGATTAAAAGTGAGAAACCTTCAGCACAAATAAGAAATAAATACGGGCTAGGTGGATCTCCTTGTCTCAAACCTCTTTGAGGTCGAAATTCTTCCCCATTTCTTCCATTAAGCACAATTGTATATGTCACACTATTAATGCATCTCATAATAAATGAAATACATCCTTCACAAAATCCTAGCCAACACATATTTTTTTCCAAGAAACTCCATTCTATTCTGTCGTATGCTTTGCTCATATCAAGTTTTAGTACGAACCCATTCTTCGATGCCCATCTTCTTTTCTTGAATGAATGAATGATTTCGTATGCTACAAAAATATTATCCGTGATTTGCCTACCTGAGATAAATGCCCCTTGATTGTCTTCGATGCAGTAACTAAGTACATTTCGAAACCGGTCGACAAGTATTTTTGAAATAATTTTGTAAATCATGTTGCAAAGACTTATAGGTCTAAATTGGCTCATTAACTTCGGTGAATTAACCTTGGGGATAAGGACGATACTTGTATTGTTAATCTCCTCCATATTTCTCTTGCCTCTTTAAACATCCAAGCAAAACCTGGTCTCTTCCTCTTCGACAATATGCCAGTATTTTTGATAAAAATTTGTAGGAAAGTCGTCCTTACCTGATGCCTACCTCCATAACAACTTCTTCTACTGTGAACTTTGCCATCAAATCCCTATTGTGTTCCTCTGTTCTACATGGTGAAAAAGACTCCAACAATCTATCACAATCACTAATTCCTTGGATGAAAATAGATCTTTAAAGAAAGCAGCCGCCATTTTAGACATCTCCTCATTATCCGTAATCAAATTCCCGGTCTCATCCTCCAATCCCTTAACCATATTTTTCTTCTTACGATATGATGCACATTTGTGAAAGAATACCGTATTTTTATCTCTCATCCGAAGCCAATTAGTTTTCACTCTCTGCTCCCAAAAAATCTCCTCCTTGTCAGCTTCAAGATTTAGATCAAGGTTGATCTCTCTAGCTCCCAATTCAAACAATCTGGCGTTAAACTTTTCTGTTCGTCGTTCCCTTAATTTTTGTCCTTTTTTGCCCAGCCATTTAAACTCATCCCGAGTTCCTTCAATTTCACTAGGACATCATGATCTTTTGAAGACCATTCATGTTTGATCCACTCCTCGCATCCTGGGTTCAGAATCCAATCAGCATTAAATTGAAATCACCATTGTCGCCCCACAACTTGCCTACCTTCATCCCCATTTGTATTCACAAATATTGGGCAGTGATCTGAGAAACTATGCTATAAGTGGCTTACTGTAAAGCCTAGAAACGGATCCCACCGCTCTGGATTTGCTACTCCTCTATCCAACCTCTCTCTAATATTGTTGCTAACAAACCTACCCCTTTCCCAGGTATACCATTGTCCGGAGAATCCCAAATCTATCAATTCACAATCTTCTAATGCTTCCCTAAATGCTGCCATTTGTCTTTCCTCTCTAATTCTTCCCCCTTGTTTTTTTAAAAGAGAATAGAATTTCATTAAAATCTCTAGCTACTAACCAAGGTTTGTAATTCCCACGCTTCAAAACTCTTAACAACTTCCATGATTCCCTTCTATCATGCTCCACTAGTGCCCCATAAAAACCCGTAAGTCTCATGATACCCCCTCATTCTCTTCTTCAACCTCTACATCAATATGCGACTTTGAATAACTTTTCAAAGTTAGATTCAATCCCTCTCTCCATCCTAATGATAATCCCCCATCGTACCTATCGTATCAACATCAATACCGTTCATAAAACCACACTGTCTTCTTATTGACTCCATTCGCTTGCTTGTAACTTTTGTCTCCATAAGAAATAAAATTTGGGGCTGAATTTGTCTCAATTTTTTTGAGACGTCTCACTGTTCGTGGTTGCCCTAGACCACGAACATTCCAACTTAGTATTTTCATTACATTCGGCCAACCAACTTGACAGTGGCCACCAATATCTCGTTTTCTAATCCCAATTCCAATATACCTCTGTTATCTCTGGAATTTCCCACTTTTGGATTAAACCTCTGCCTCTTTTTTCCATCAACAAATTCCACCGGTATTTCTTCCATTTCAACTCCGTTCCTCCTTTCCTCCAACTCCAACTTTTCATTGGCCCTTATTTCCATATTTTCCGTTTCTGTCTTGAGAATCGCCCCAAAGATCCTATCTCCCCTCTAAGAACTCTATTGTTTATTACATCCATACCAAATTTTCTTTCTCTTCTTTCCCCATCAATTTCTATATTTATCCACCTTTCAGATTTAGGTTCCTCACGTAGCCATCTACTTGTCAAATGACCACCTCTTCTTGGTGCAGCCTTCAGCGATAAATCCCAACGAAACTCCACTTGTTGATTACCTAATGTCAATCTAACCTGGCAGAAACTTTCACCATATCCAAGCCGACCACAAAGGAAACAAAATAGTGATAATCGTTCATATTGAAATAAGGCGTATATAAATCTGTTTGGACCAATACATATTCGCTTCTTCCTTTTGACTGAGTGACGGGTATCAATTAGAACTCGAACTCACATAAACTTACTAATTCCTTTGGTGACCATCGAGGCATCATATTCCAAAAAAAATTCCCAATGAAATCCCGTGCCATTCCTTCCGTAATAAAACCAATTGGGAGATTGTGAATTTGCACCCAAAAAACCGTATCCCATAGAGGAACTATAATTGGCTACTCATTCCCTGTTAATCTGTAGAAAATAATTAGGTGCCGGTTAAAGAACCACGGTATACCATCCATAACTCGTTTCAGATCGATCTCACTATAAAATTTGAACAAGATCCGCTTGTCCTCCATCTCCGCGATAGTCACCCCTCTCAGCAGATGCAATAAATCAGCCAGAGTATTTTTGATGGAAAATTCACCACACTATCCATAAGAACTCTTCCCACCAGACATAATTCGTATAACTGAACATTAGAAATATCGTCGCCTAATACCATCATGGGGTCTTCCTCTTCATCCATAATGTTGAGATTGGCTAGATCTTCATCCACTGTTTGATGTCGCTCATGTCTCTCCTTCAAATTTTTGATCTAAGAGCTCCCTTCAAACACAATAAAACCCTACTAAAACCCTAAGAGAGTTTCGTGCTATAAGGCAGACTAAAGAAACCCTAACTCGTACAACTCTGCAAACATAAATGTATAAAATATTTTAAAATAAAGTTTTGGTTGAGTGGTAAATTTAAAGTTTTATTAATGCATTTGATATTCATTGATGTGATTTTTTGAAATTAAAAAAAATACTCACTTAATAGCTATGTAACAAAAAATGACATTTGCAATGGACTTAAATTTAACAAATAATTTTAAAATTTGAGTGTAATATAGAGACCCAAATCAATATTTAACTATTGTTATATAACCTTAAATTTGAGTATAACATAGAGACTAAAGTTGAAATTTGACCATTTTCCTAAGAAAAAGGAAAAGAAAGATAAGAGTGATACACATGTCAACCAATGATGATTCTTTAGACCCTCCTATTATATATAGATGTGGCTATACGTGTTCATACCTAACTAATCGATTGGAAATAATATTTTTGAGACGAGGCAGCCACAAATTTTAAAAAATTAAGCTTTATCGACAATAAAATGAGTGTAAAGGATGCCTTAATTAAGTTTGGTTTAATGTGGCACCCAAATGTTCATTGGCTCAGATAGATACTTTTAAGTATGGATATTATTACATAAAATAGTATTTAGGACAAACAGTGTTAATTTTTTTTATGTGGCATAATGAATATTTAAAACTTGATGGAAATTAATTAAAGTTATTTTAAAATTTTATTTTATGTAAAAAATTATATTTTTATTTTTATAAAAATGTAAATAAAATATGTGATTTAATGAATATTTTCATGGTTCTTGTTTAATTTTTTATATAATTATTAAAAAAATTATAATTTTTTTTGTTTTTCTTTTCATAAAACATAATGAAACCTATAAAAATAAGTTTTTAATACGTATGTTTCTTTTTTATTTTTATTTTTTTATAGATTTTTGAATGATGACATATCATCGCTACATGTCAAATATTGGATTTATCATATGTCAAATATTCATTGGAAAACAATAAAAAAAGTTAACATCTTTCTCCTATGGTACATTTTGTGTAATAGAAGCCAAACTTAGGTACCAAATTGAATAAAAAAACATTTTTGGTACTACATTAAACATTAAATTCAAACTCAAGTACCATGTAACACCCCTAGCCCGTCCCAATCCTAGGGACTGAGTTACAGAATGCTACAGTACAAAACAGAATAGTTACAGAATGCTATAGTATAAGATTTTCTCCACATCCTGATGTCGCCAAACAGAATGTCACATCATGATGTCAAACCACTCGACGTTGGGATGTCACAATCTGTTGGCTAATGTTGTGATAAAGGAAAAGATAAACATCGGGACGGGAAACCTGTTTTTGGCCAAATTTGACCATTTGGTACTTGCTTCAAACCAAACAATCAAATAGGCTAATGAATGCTTTTGACATCACTTGAACCTGCTCAAACTGTTGGGAAATGTGCCCATATTGCAGTAAACATGTAATTATTTTCTGTTTATTTGAACAATGAATAAAATAAATAAAGTTAATTTCACATTTCATTATTATGTTTTTTTGTGTTTCTATCTTTCATGTTTTGCATGCATAGCAGAATCGTAACAAAAAAAATATTAGCTCATTGATTGTCTAAGTTCAAATTGATGATAAGTGGCACGGGAAGAACGTTTACATTGCGAGAAAGACAACTTACTTCAGTAGATAATCTAAATGAGTCTGTAATCTCGTAAAATAATCAAAATGAGAGTTTGATTCAAATACTTAGAAAGATTATTATGTCGTAAAATAAACCAAAAGGAAAGCATAGTCCAAAAGTCCAATTTACAACAAAATACTCCCAAAATAATAATGTAAAGCCCCAAAAATCCCGAAACTATAAATATTCGTGCATTGGGGTTGGTATGTATGAGTAGCACTTAGAATATTAATTTTAAGGTACTATCGGGATTATTTGAAGTCTTAAAGATAGGGAAGACCATGGGGAAAAATTATTTTTCTTGCTTTAGTGGACCCTAGTCTCAACATTAGGCCTCTTAAGCAGATTAAGAGAAATATGACACAAATGGGCTTGTGGTTAAGTGGCAAGTGGCGTCACTTGGGGAGCTGTAAGGTGGCGAGTTGTCAGTTGACGAGGTCTAAGGTTCGAGCATTAGGAGTGGTATTTTTGGGGTGTTTTATTTTGCATAGGTGGACGGCCAGAGTTGTGTTGAATATGAACTCTTGCATTGGAGTGTTTGAGTGGTAAAGGGAACTGATAATGGAGGGAAATTCGGATAAGGCTAAGGTGTTATCAGGGAGGAAAGTTAGGATATGAGGGGGGAAGAATTTGTGCCGAATGGGACTGTGGGGAAATGAGTATTCGGCTTGTGGCTATAAAAGGAGATGGCTGAATGCTTTGAAAGGTTCTTTGAGCTTTCATTAGTTTTTCGTTTCCCCCCTTAATCGGTTTTCCTATAGCTGAATTCTCCCTATTGCCGAAATCTCCTATAGCCAAATTCTTTTTGCCGAATTCTCTCATAGCCAGACTCCCCTATTGCTGAATTACTATCAGCCTTCTTTGTCAAAATTCCTATTTGTGCCAAACCCTTGTTGTTTTCCTCCATCACAAATCGATAATTATCTACTATCAGTCAAGGTTAAAAGTCGAATTTAGGCCGCACGATCGAAAGTGGATTTGGTAAGTATTCAGTTAACCTCTCTTATACGTTTTGCTAAAAGCTGAAAGGCTATCTAACTGTCTTGTCGTTAACTTTGTGATAATAAGGATAAGGTTCAAAGATCGCAAGCGTGGTAGAATGGTTAGCAAGGGTAAGTGTACTTAACTCGATTGTGGTTTAAGTAAATGGTCGAATGTGTGTATGATCTATAGGGGTGACTTGTGTGGATTATGAGTCACTCAGATTTTGATGGTGTATGTGTGAGTGTAGATCTAGGGGATACTCCTGATTAGTAGCTAAGGAAGGGCTATTAGAACCCGGTGGCACATGGTAAGGTTACTGTAAGGTTTCGGCTTTTGGTAAATATTTTGATTTAGTGATTGATTGAAGGTTGGTTGGTTGTAGGTTCAAGTCTAAGGATAGTGTAGCACGTCGCAGTAACCAGATGTGTACAAACACTACACACACACGATATCGGCAATGCTGGAAAGCCAGAAAGCCGAAAGTGGCTAAATGGGCCCGGTGGGCCCTGAGGCTAAGTTTGATGAAATTGTTTGGTTTGGTTATACGAATTGAGTTAATCATGCATGTTACATGATCTGGAATTGTTTTGGGCCTAATAGGCCATATGGATGTGATTTGGGCTTGATGGGCTTTATGGGGACGTAGACAAGCATGCTAGGGTTTAATGGACTTTAGGCCTAGTTCTAAACAACTCTTAAATCGCATAAGACTTAATCTAATAATTAAACATGTCCGTGGACAAGTCGCTGGGTTAGAGTGTGGCAACGGACATATGCATGTCTAGGATTGGATCTAGGGAGAGCTTGGTACTTAAGTGGTCCTAGTGGTCCACCTCCTCTTCTCTGGAATCCTACCTAGTACATAGTGTCTGTTCACTTTAGCCGCAAGGACTTGTTAATGGGCCAAAGTTCATAACTATAACCCGATAGGGACCAAATATCCTTAGATTTGTAAAATTACTAAAATACCCCTGATTTGGAAATTACCAAAATACCCTTAAATTTGTAAAATTACTAAAATACCCCTAATTTGAAAATTACCAAGATACCCTTAGCTTGAGAAATTACCAAATACCCTTAGTTTGAAAATTACCAAAATATCTTTAGATTTGCAAAATTACTAAAATACCCCCGAATTGTAGAATTACCAAAATACCCTTGATTTGCAAAATTACCAAAACATCCTTGATTTACAAAATTTCCAAAATACCTCTATTTTGCAAAATTACCTAAATACCCATGTAGAGTAAATTTACGAAAACACCCCTGGGTAGTGAAACGACTAAAATACCCCTAAGTGCTGAATGGGTGGAAATATGTATGTTGCATTCAAGGAATATATGTTGCACTTGGGTGGGTTTTGATAATACGGAGGAAGGTTTGAGGATCGCATAGTCGCTTGACGACCTTGGATCCACTAGTGGCTTTAATCCCATTATAGCAGCTTTGCTGCAACGTTGAGTAGTGCCGCTGCTAGTGCTACCTTTGGAGTGTAGGGATAGGTGGGTTGATATTTATATCCCCACGGAAGGGAAATGATGTGCAGGGTTGGATTTGGGATGGGTACATTGCATTCATGTGATACAGATGTGATATGAGGTCGTTGTAGGCTAAGGCCCAAGACCACTGATTTTGATAGGGCTTAGGCCCAATGTAATATTTGCATGTTGATTGGATTGCCAAGGGTTGTACACACTGAGTTTCGAAACTCACACCCTTTTTATTAAATGTTTCAGGTGATCCTCAGTAGACGGCTTGACGTGCGAGAGGACTCGGGGATGGCCACACTACAAGATACTTAGACATGATTTTAAATTGCTTTATTTTCGTTGGATGTAATAAGGCCTTATACTCCGATTTGACTTTAGCTTTTGAGTTTTGTTGTTATTGTTTCATCTATTTACTTACTTACTAAACCTGAGTAAATTTCTTATGTTTAAACATGGTTTTCGAAATACTTAAAATAATAAAATGGGCTTTTATCATTACTTAACAAGATGTTCAAGGATTTTTGGGCTTTTAGGCCTTAAAATTTAACTTAGCAAAATCATTTTGAAATATGCCTTCGATGTGACATTCTCGAATTCGGCCATAACGTCTGGGCCGGGTCTGGGGCTGTGACAAATAATAATAATTAAATCAGTCCATTAACCGTGTGGTCACCGCAGAGTCTTCCACCGCACCGATCCATCTAATTCTAGGGATTACCTGTACAGTTAAAACAGAAAGGGGTGAGTTTACGTAAACTCAGTGTGTAATCCCCACAAATCACATGCATACAGTCAGTTACAACAAACAGTCAAATGCAGTCTGGGCCTAAGCCTATATCAGTTTCAGTAGCAGTTTGGGCCTTAGCCCATTTCAGTTTCAGTACCAGATATGCATTAGGGCCTAAGCCCGTCATGGTAACAGTATCAAATATACATTTATCAGTAACAAAATCCTACCCAGCCTCTATACACCATCTCCGTCCATGCCTACACTCCATGTGGGGTTTAAAACACCCACTAATCCCTACATTCCAAGTAGTACTAAATGCGGCACATAATTAGTAAATTACAGCTGAGCTGCCAGATAATAGGCTTAAGAGCTTTTCAGTACACTTCCTCCAAATATCAACATCCCAACCCAATGCAATGCAACATACTGTATATGACATGCTAATACATGATTATTAGTTAAACATATAGTTCACACATTTAAGGGTCTAAGTAGTACTTACCGACCCTGCAGTAGGTTCATAGTTGACTTGGGCAAGCCGTGCAACCTTAGAACACATTTCAGTTAAATGGGCTCACACGCCTAGATTGGCCTTGGCCCGTGTGGATCACATGGCCTGGCCCAAGTTCCCGCACGCCCATGTGGACTACCCATGTGGGTCCATACGGCCCAAATTAGTCTAGCCCGTGTGCCGCACATGGCCTACTTGGCCATCACACGCCCGTGTTAAGGCACATGGCCTACCACACGGGTTACCACACGCCCGTATGGCATCGTCAGTAGGGTTTTCGGCTTTCACCAAAACCCTATTTTCTGTGTTTTTGGGTACACACCTGGTTCGTTTTTGATACCGAACTCTTCTAAGATCATCAGAACCTAAAAACCATCACAAGAAACCTTAAAATAAATCGTAATTCACGATTGAACAGAAATCGAGAAATCGACAATAACGCTTTTAAGGTGTTCAACACTTACCCCAACACCACGAGTCAATTGACTACGAAATAGCACCAAGAGAGCCTTGATCCTTTCAATATGATACTGCCAATAACGTCAATGTAACCCCAATCAAGAATTTTAGCATCACAACTTACAAAGTATCAAGAATTCACTTACCAGAACGTATGACGACAATCGAACTAACGAAGGCGAAGGTGATAGTTAATAAAAGAAACGTAAACAAAGAGAAAATGAAAGAAAGAAATCGGCAGATAATAAACCGTAATTATAACATATTTTAGACCCACATTTAACATGCTTTTGGATGATTTATTCCCCAATTTATTTAAAAAAATGCTCTTAATCCTTTCTTTTCATGTCTTATACCAGGAAAGCACTCGAGGATGAAAAGAACATAAAACGGGCCCAAAACAGAGTAAATGAGCCATATCACAAAATCCACAAGGCCTAGCCCAAAGAGCACGACCTCTGCCTCGATTTGCACGGCTGTGCTTCAAGTTAGAAATCCAAACACGGCTTGAAGTCGAGCCATACGGGCGTGTGACATGACCGTGCCTCTGTCGCTGGAAAGAGCAATTTCAGTCGAAAAAGGACACTTAGGAAGAAAGAATCGCATTCCAAGAGCCTATATATATCCCTCAAGTGCCACCATTGAAAAGGTGTTAAAGCTAGGCCAAAGAGCCAAGCTGAGAAGGTCAGAGTTGAGGGAATCACTCGAATATAGCCAGTTGATCCATCCCAAGAAGCCGGAATTATACTCAAGACATCGGATCTCTCTTTCACTTCCTTCAGGGAGTTTTAGGGATTTCTTATGTTTTGTTTTATCTTTTCTCTTGAGATGTTTTCTTTGATTGTCATGAACTAAACCCTTCAGATACCTGAAGGGGATGAAACCTAGATGAATCTTGTTATTTGATTTCTGAATTATATGATAATTACTTAGTTTGTTCTTAATTATGTTGTTTAATCCAAATCTGATGTGCTTAGGTGGAGGAGGAATAGACCCTGCCTAAGAGTAGATCTAGCATAATTAAGCGGAGTTGATCGAACAACTAGGGATAGGGTTACGAGATTTTGCCAGATTAGGGTGAAACCTAATATGGGAATCCACAGAACGATTTACTGCTATTCTAGGGGGTAATTATAAGCGAACAAGAGTTCCACTAATTATCCTAGGGTTAGACGTTCTTTGCCTCGAGAGAGGGTTTAATATAGGTTAGGGAGTCCTACGGATCAAGCTAAGTAAAGAAATCATATGGTTTAGTGTTAGGTAACAAGAAAAGTCTAGGTGGATTCTTCTTGAGGGTATCGTCGTGATCAACTGAGTTTTCCTTCAAGTTATTTCCCAATTCGTCCTTTTTGTCTTTGTGTCTTTAGGTTAGTAGTCGTTAATTTAGATTAAAGCAATTTCACTATATTTTTAAGGCTAAATAATAAAAAGAAAGTTAGTATGAGTACTTTTAGTTCCTTTGGGTTCGACAATCCGGTCTTGCCTAAACTATACTACTGTTCGATAGGTACACTTGCCTTTAATCGTGGTCAGAGTTAGTTTCCAGGTTTGATCATTCATTTTATAAATTTTAAAGCTCTGATTTTAGCGATCAAGTTTTTGGCGCCGTTGCCGGGGAACTAAAATATTAAGAACGCTCTATTTTTATTACTTTAGCCATTATTTTTTTTATTTTTCGCAATTTCATTTTTTAGGTCAAATTTTAATTTTTGCTAACTTTTCTTCCTTTCTTTCTTTTCCTACCAAGTACCTCTAGTTTATGACTAGAAGGAACCCAAGAGGACCTTTGGTATACGACAGCAAAATCGAAGCTACCGCTCGCAGGAATCGTCGAAAAACCAGGCGAGCCCTAGATTACATAGAAATAGAGGAAGAAGGCAGATCCAATTCTACTGAAGGGATGGACGAGAATAACCCACCACCACGGGATGTGGGGGAAAACAATGCTCCACGCACAATGTTTGATTATGCGAAACCACATTTAACAGGAGCAGAATCGAGTATGGTTAGGCCTGCTATAGCTGCTAACAATTTTGAATTAAAGCCTAACACAATACAAATGATTCAACAGTTTGTTCAATTTGATGGTTTGCAGGACGAAGATCCAAATTGTCATATAGCTAACTTTTTAGAGTTCTGTGATACCTTCAAAATAAATGGCGTTTCTGATGATGCAATATCAGTTATTCCCTTTTTCATTAAGGAATAAAGCCAAACAGTGGTTAAACTCGTTACCACGAGGGTCAATCACTACATGGGAACAAATGACCGAAAAGTTTTTATTGAAATATTTCTGTAATGACCCAAAATCCGTGGGCACCGGAAAAAGCGTGTTATCGGGCCTCCGTCTTAGTAAATCGAGTTATTAAATAATCATTAGGAGTAATTATGAGTCTAATAGTGTGCTTAATTAGATTTTTATTTAGTGAATTTAGTTTAATTTAAAGCAATTAGGAAAAAAAGATCAAATTGAATAAAGAGTGAAAGTCTAATTATATATTAAAAGAAAGTAAAAAGGGCTAAAATGGCAATTAAGCCATTTAGCATAAGTTGAGGCGGCATATGAGATAAAAATCTAAGATTTTTACTTAGATTTTATTATAAAATATATATATTAGTAATAAATTATATTAAATTAATTTAAAATAATAATTATATATTATATTATTATAACATAAAGTAAATAAAAACTAAAAGAAGTAAAAACAAAAGTAAAAAGAAAGAGGAACAGAAAAAAGAAACAGAGAACAAGACGAAGACAGGGGAAGAAAAAGGGAAAGAAAAGAGAAGGGAAAATTGGGATTTTAAAGCTTCAAGTTTAATTGGTAAGCTAAATTTAGCCCTTTTCTCTTAATTTTGATGTTTTAGAAGCTTTAATACAAGATTTTGATGAAACTAAGTTGATATTTTGAGAGTTTATAGGTTTTCAAGTACAGTTAATGTTGAAGAAAAAGATGAATTAAAGATTAAATTGAATGAAATTTAAGTTAGAATTAGTAAAAGGATTAAATTGTAAAGTAAGCTATAAAAAAACAGTTTTGGGACAGCAGCAGAAGAGTAAATTTGAAAAATCACCAAAAATGGTAGAAATGGAAGTAGTAGTTGAGTGAGATATGAAATTAAATCTTATTGAGTCTATTTTCATATGAAAGAAACATAGAAAGCAAAGCAATTCTGTATCTTGAGATATTTAGATTTTTGTGAGACTGGTTCAGAGTGATTTCGATATCCCCTGTTCTGACTTGGAAAATTCATTAACAATTATACAAAAATAATTATGGAACATAATTTATATGGTTAGATTCCTTATTGAGTCCATTTTTATAAGAAACAAACTAGAACATCATTTGAATTCTGTATAAAATGATAATTAAATTTTAGCAAAGAGTGGTCGGAACTGTCAGACAACAGAATAGGGGTGATTTCAAAGAAAAAACTGTACTTATTGGATAAATCAAAAATTCTGAAAATTTTATGGAAAGTAGATATATGAGTCTAGTTTCATATAAAATTTACGGATCTTAATTCGGAATTCTATAACTCGAGATATAGATAATTTAGTGACAATGACTCAGGTAGACAGCTTTGAAAGAACTTATAAGTAAATAATAGAATTGTGTATAAAGAATGTAGAATGAAGAGGAAGAGTAGAAATTGAATAAAATTCATTATTTATTGTAATTTAATGCTGTAATTAATAATGTAAATTATTATTATTTTCGTAGCTAACAAGGAAAACGAGGCATCGGCATCCAAGGGAAAAGAAAAGATCGTGGAGGAGTAAACTTGTATTTCGGGTTTGTATTACTATAATTCAAACCACTATTTAGTTAATGTTATATTTAAATTCATATGTATGGTAAGTAATTTATAAGGTAAGTATTATTATTGACATGAATGAAACTGAGATGAAGTGTGAATATGTTTGAGTATTTAAATTGTTTAGTAATTAGAAAGTGGAAAATGTATTAAAATGAAAGGTGTGTTTTGAATTGAATTGAAAATTGAATTGAGAAATGATTTGAATACCCTATTAACTTGTCGGACTAGATTTGATACAAATGGCATGCCATTGGATTTGTGATGTGATGAGGAGATTTGTAGCTCGGCCGAGAAGATGGTTCTGTTATTATATGCTTCGGTTTATCCGAAGAGGCATTTAATGCCTTATTGGTGTGTTTGGGAGGACATGATATATTGGTGTGTTTTGGAGGTTATATTATACTGGTGTGTTATGGAGGATTTATATTATTCCGGGTGTGATTGGGTTGGATATTTTGGTGTGCTTGGGTGGAATCCACGTATCTGTCAGAGTCCGAGCATTGTTAATAGGGTAAATAATTGAAATGGAACTTTGAAAATGAGATGGATTGATTTGGCTCTATTGAAAGGTATGTGAAAGAATGTACGTACTAAATTATGAATTGAATTAGTATGTGTTAAATGAAATGTGAATTTAAGATTTATGAAGTGATATATATATATATAATTATGTATAATTAGTTTTAATAATTTATAAAGTTTATGGTGATGTTTGTAATTTATTAATGTTAAATAATTTTGATTTATAGTAATACCACTGAGTATGAAATACTCAGCGTACGGTTGTTTCCGTGCGCAGGTCATTAGAGTTTCGGATCTGGTCCAGCATCCAAAACAAACCCGACTCCAACAAGAAGATTTTGGTGATGAATTTCTTCCTTTTTGTTAAGTGGCATGTACTAGATAGTTATATGAATTATAAATATACATAAAGTTAAATGATTTTGGTTGTATATAAATGATTATAATATTTTGGATGAGGAAAATGATATGAAGTTATAAAATGATAAATTTGGTATTGGTTGTTTTGGTTTGAATTTGCAGGGGGATTTAGGTAAAAATAAGTAGAAATGCTGCCGAAATTTTTATAGGATTTAAAAAAAAATCTAGAAAATTCGAATAAGTCTCGTTCTACTTTTAATAAATGTTTTGGGCTTTGAAAGTCTATTATAGGGACTTATTTAATAATTATACTATGAATGTTATTTTATTTGTGAATTATTTGTAAATAGTCTGATATGTCTGGTAATGACTCGTAACCCTATTCCGGCAACGGTTTGGTGTTAAGAGGTGTTACAAATGTTGGTATCAGAGCTGTCAGGTTTAGCCGATTCTCGGGCTAAATTGAGCTCGGAAGTGAGTCTAATAGTACATGCCACTTTTGAGTTGAAATTGTGAAACACCCCAAACCCGACCCACGAGCCCTGACCGGATCTGGTATGTTCCTCGAAGAAAACTGATTCAAAACTCTTTTGTTACTTAGGAAAAACTTGTGCGTTTTGAAAGAAAGTTTGTTTTTGGGTTGGGCTTGAATTGAAAATGAATTTATCTTAAAGCTCCCTTTTTATTTAAGATGACAAAACACTTGGAGTTTATTTTTTTTAAAATAAATTTACTTGATCCTTAAATAATAATTTGTAAACATAATAAAAAGTAAAAAGAAATAAAGAAATTCAACTATGGCCTTATGGCCTTATTACATCAAATAATTCCCAAAATAAACTTAAAGTACTTAAAATAAAATAAAAATCCAAATTAATTAAATTCCTTGTTGTGCATGGCCATCCCTAAGCTTCTGCCGAGCCCGGTCCATTACTGATCGTCACCTGAAAATAGTCCCACAACGGGGTGAGTCAACAGACTCAATGTGTATACAACACTAAGTCATAATAGAATCAGGCATACATATGATACACATTCAAATCATAGAATACATTTAATGATGCATTCCCAAACCCAAACCTATTTGTCCATCCGCTACACACCCCCGTACCTGCCAGTCACACCGTGGGGACTACTAAGTCGACCCTCCTTCCGCTACACTCCAAATTTGCGGTCTTAGGTCACCGCATACTGTGGTCTTAGGTCATCACTTTCAGATTACTGTGGTCTTAGGTCACCACTTTTCAGATATCACGGTCTTAGGTCACCGTGTTCGTGGTCTTAGGTCACCACATTCACTTCCCCTTTCAAACAAACCCATATGCCCCATATAATAACAATATGCATGGATATGCCAGAGTTCACATTCTTATTCTTATTCTCATGTTATAATTAACATATTTCATAATCCTAGTAGGAGTAGGAAACGTACCTGAGTACTTAGTACCATAACATGGTACCTTAGCCACTTTCATATTCTTATTAACACATGTTTTAATAAACATAGCCATAATACATATTAAAAAATAGTGTGGGGTACACACTGATTTGCTTAGGGTTTCCAATCCAAATCCCGAGAAGCTTGATCTAATGCCTTAGATCTTAGATCTCTACATTTAATCAATCATTCAATACTTAGTAAAGAACCATTCGGCCATAAATCCAAATCCTAGTAGGATTAGTACACTAAAACTTACCTTGCAATTTCCAAATCCCGAAAGTATTCCTTGCCTTATATGTCTGTCGAAATCCCTATAACTTCATGTTAGATCAATTTCTAACATTTATTCATAACAAATAACCCTTAGCTGAATGTTAAATATGACTTACCTTGTGGATTTTAAATCCCGAAATTCACCGAATAACTAGGGAACACGCGGCCTATGGTGTACCTTCGGGAAAAGAACTTCTCATTCCTTGTAGTCAACACTTAGTAAATCCCGAAAGATCTCTTCAAAGTTTCTGCAACAAGAATATTGATGGGATTAGTCCTAGATTTCGACAAATCTAAAAGAAAAGAATAGAAATCAAACTTGTTCTTACCTTTGAAGAAATCGACAGCACCTAAGCTTGAAGCCACTTAAGATATTCGGCTATGGCCTTAAAAGGCTTACTTCCAGCTTTTGGAGGGATTAGAAAGAAAAGAGAAGGAAGAATAAAGATGGAGGATTCGGCTAGAACACAAGGTATTTCGGCTTGGCAAAAATAAAAGAAAAAGAGGATTTGGTGAAGAGAATTCGGCAGAGGCTTTCAAAGAACAGAAAATAATGCAGAATGGCCTCTCCTTTCCTTTTATAGCCGAATTTACTAAGCTAGAGTCCCTTACTTGGCCACCACTCCTCTATTTTGATAACTTTATCCCTTGATTTATCACTTTAATTATCAACAAAACTTAATCCAATATTTATCTCTTAAAAATAAAAGAATAAAAGCACCTAATTTATAGCCATGTGCCGTCCACCTCACTTCTTCTGGAAGCAAAATAAAATTTCTTTTATTTGCTTCCCATGTGACTCGAACTCAGGCCCACTTGCTCATGTAGGTGGCGTCACTTACCTGGGCCTTAAGTGGCATTTCCAGGCCACTTTTCCAAGCCTGTTTGTGTGTCAAATTCCTCCTATTATTTTTCTTAAGGCCACCTTGCCTTAGTTTTCTCTTTTTAAGCCTTAAAACTTGACATTTCTTTACATTTCCAAGTTTCCAAAAATTTTCGTTTGGCTCTTTAAACTTGACATTTCCTTACATTTCCAAGTTTCCAGAAATGTTTGCTTTCCTCTTTTGAATCATTTCTAAATCTTTTCCTTACATCCCCTAGTTTCCAAAAATGTTCACTTTCCTCTTTTAAACTTAACGTTTCCAAAGCATTTCCTTACATTTCCTTACATTTCCATACATTGCCTTACATTTCCATACATTTCCACACATTTCCATACATTCCCATACATTTCCATACATTTCCATACATTTCCATACATTTCATGAATTACACATCCAACACACCCACTGAGCCCACTATCTCATGAATTACACACGAACGCATAACCCCTAATCTAGGATGTTACAGTTCTACCCTCCTTAAAAAAAATTTCGTCCTCGAAATTACTTATTAACAGTCGTACAATCCTTCTCACCGCATTATGCTTACGCTGCGCACTCTGATCTTAATAGAACCATCATACTTTCTAGGCACAATCTCTAAGTTCACGTCCCTTAGAACTCATTTTCTAACGTCACGATTTAATCTGATTTAAGAGTTTTATACATTAGTCTTTGTTTCACTTGATTACCCGCGAAGAAGTTTTATGAAAAGAGTTTTAGGAGTGGTTCTTTCGTATTCATACAGGCACACAGTCTATTCATACATTCATCAATCAATTATGAACTTCCGTTCATTCAGAGAAACGTTGTAGTTTTCATTGTTGTTGTTTTTCCACTACCTAGGGGTATTTTCGTAATTTGCCCTACAGGGGTATTTTTGTAATTTGTCAAAATAAGGTTCCTTGGTGATTTTGTCAATAAGGGTATTTTGGTAATTTTTGAAATCCGAGGGTATTTCGGTAATTTTGAAATTCCAGGGGTATTTCGGTAAATTTTTACAAATCAGGGTAAATTTGTAAAGTTCAATAAATCAGGGGTATTTCAAAATTTTGCAAAACTTGAGGGTTCTTTTTGAGAATTTGTTTTCCAAATCGGCGATGTTGCAAAAATTTTGAAAATCAGGGTCATTTTGATAATTTTGCAAGTTAGGGGCAATTTTGTAATTTTCCAAAATCAAGATATTTTGATATTTTGCAAATAAGGGTTTTTTTTTTGAACATTTATAGAATAGTGAAATTTTGGAAAAACTGTTGGGTAATTGGACCTTTTATAAACCAAGGGCATTTTTGTAATTTTACCACTAGGGGCATTTTAGTAATTTTGTAAACTAGAAGTTTTTGGAAAATTTTCGAAAATAACAATTTTCTCAGTTCAAAAGAGTGATTTGTTGAAATATTTTTTTTTTAAAAAAAACTAGAGTTTCCATAAAAACACGGCTAGTTCTCTTTCGGGTTTTAGTTAGGGGTTTAGCCCATGAATAAGTCCTCTTGGTTAGGGTGAACCAAAGCTACGCACCAGGTAGGATTCGAGTGGAGAGGAGGTGAGTCACGCGGACTGCTTAAATACCAAGCTCCCACCGAATACCAATCCTAGACATGCGCACAATAGTTACCACACCCTAACTCGGCGACTTAGACGTAAGTTTGTTTGATTAGGCATTTAAGTCTTATGTAATATTGGGGTAAACTAGTCCTAGGGTTCAAGTACCTATCATACTAATCTACGTTCCATTCCATTTCTACCCTTCTATACATCACAATATAATCCACACAAGAGATAGAGGTACTTACCTGGTGGACTTCGGGTCTGAGACTTAGGTGCCATGCTATAAAACCTGCTTATTTCATAAAATATTTCCATAAATCTTAATTGGGCTCGATTTGAAAACGTTTTGGGCCTTAAACCCCAGGCCGAGAGTTTAAAACTGGGCTCTGATACCAAACTGAAGCACCCCCAAACCCGGCCCACGAGCTTTGACCAGATTTGGTATGTTCCTCAAGTAAACCGGTTTTCAAATTCTTTTGTTACTTAGAGAAAAACTTGTGTGATTTTATAAAAAATATTGTTTGGGTTGGGCTTGTGTTGAAAACAAACTGGATTTTTATATTAGAAAACCTTTTTTTTAATTTTAAGTAATAAACATATCGAGTATATTTTAAAATAAAATACTTAGTCTTTAACCTAATCAAAATTTGTAACACAATAAAACAACAAGTAGAAATAAAAATCGTTCATCATGGCCTTATGGCCTTATTACATCAAATAATTCCCAAAATAAACTTAAAGTACTTAAAATAAAATAAAAATCCAAATTAATTAAATTCCTTGTTGTGCATGGCCATCTCTAAGCTTCTGCCGAGCCCAGTCCATTACTGATCGTCACCTGAAAATAGTCCCACAACGGGGTGAGTCAACAGACTCAATGTGTACACAACACTAAGTCATAATAGAATCAGGCATACATATGATACACATTCAAATCATAGAATACATTTAATGATGCATTCCCAAACCCAAACCTATTTGTCCATCCGCTACACACCCCCGTACCTGCCAGTCACACCGTGGGGACTACTAAGTCGACCCTCCTTCCGCTACACTCCAAATTTGCGGTCTTAGGTCACCACTTTCAGATTACTGTGGTCTTAGGTCACCACTTTTCAGATATCACGGTCTTAGGTCATCGTGTTCGTGGTCTTAGGTCACCACATTCACTTCCCCTTTCAAACAAACCCATATGCCCCATATAATAACAATATGCATGGATATGCCAGAGTTCACATTCTTATTCTTATTCTCATGTTATAATTAACATATTTCATAATCCTAGTATGAGTAGGAAACGTACCTGAGTACTTAGTACCATAACATGGTACCTTAGCCACTTTCATATTCTTATTAACACATGTTTTAATAAACATAGCCATAATACATATTATAAAGTAGTGTGGGGTACACACCTGATTTGCTTAGGGTTTCCAATCCAAATCCCGAGAAGCTTGATCTAATGCCTTAGATCTTAGATCTCTACATTTAATCAATCATTCAATACTTAGTAAAGAACCATTCGGCCATAAATCCAAATCCTAGTAGGATTAGTACACTAAAACTTACCTTGCAATTTCCAAATCCCGAAAGTATTCCTTGCCTTATATGTCTGTCGAAATCCCTATAACTTCATTTTATATCAATTTCTATCATTTATTCATAACAAATAACTCTTAGTCGAATGTTAAATATGACTTACCTTGTGGATTTTAAATCCCGAAATTCACCGAATAACTAGGGAACACGCGACCTATGGTGTACCTTCGGGAAAAGAACTTCTCCTTCCTTGTAGTCAACACTTAGTAAATCTCGAAAGATCTCTTCAAAGTTTCGGCAACAAGAATATTGATGGGATTAGTCCTAGATTTCGACAAATCTAAAAGAAAAGAATAGAAATCAAACTTGTTCTTACCTTTGAAGAAATCGACAGCACCTAAGCTTGAAGCCACTTAAGATATTCGGCTATGGCCTTAAAAGGCTTACTTCCGGCTTTTGGAGGGATTAGAAAGAAAAGAGAAGGAAGAATAAAGATGGAGGATTCAGCTAGAACACAAGGTATTTCGGCTTGGCAAAAATAAAAGAAGAAGAGGATTTGCTGAAGAGAATTCGGCAGAGGCTTTCAAAGAACAGAAAATAATGCAGAATGGCCTTTCCTTTCCTTTTATAGTTGAATTTACTAGGCTAGAGTCCCTTACTTGGCCACCACTCTTCTATTTTGATAACTTTATCCCTTGATTTATCACTTTAATTATCAACAAAACTTAATCCAATATTTATCTCTTAAAAATAAAAGAATAAAAGCTCCTAATTTATAGCCATGTACCGTCCACCTCACTTCTTCTGGAAGCAAAATAAAATTTCTTTTATTTGCTTCCCATGTGACTCGAACTCAGGCCCACTTGCTCATGTAGGTGGCGTCACTTACCTGGGCCTTAAGTGGCATTTCCAGGCCACTTTTCCAAGCCTGTTTGTGTGTCAAATTCCTCCATTATTTTTCTTAAGGCCACATTGCCTTAGTTTTCTCTTTTTAAGCCTTAAAACTTGACATTTCTTTACATTTCCAAGTTTCCAAAAATTTTCGTTTGGCTCTTTAAACTTGACATTTCCTTACATTTCCAAGTTTCCAGAAATGTTTACTTTCCTCTTTTGAATCATTTCTAAATCTTTTCCTTACATCCCCTAGTTTCCAAAAATGTTCACTTTCCTCTTTTAAACTTAACGTTTCCAAAGCATTTCCTTACATTTCCTTACATTTCCATACATTGCCTTACATTTCCATACATTTCCACACATTTTCATACATTTCCATACATTTCCATACATTTCCATACATTTCATGAATTACACATCCAACACACCCACTGGGCCCACTATCTCATGAATTACACACGAACGCATAACCCCTAATCTAGAATGTTACAAATTAAGTCGGGAATTTTGGATGCTGACCTATTTATTTGTTTTTGTTTTATAGATAAAAGATGTCAGATGAAGGAATAAACGATACTGATGAAGAAATGCATACCGGAGAAGAAGAATCTTACGGTTTAAATGAAACTGAATCGGTAACACCTAGTATTAACCCGATGAGAGACCAACCTCCTAGAGTAGAAAGAAGAAATGATAGAGATGATTCTGATATATTAAGAATTATTGCCGATGCTCTACAAAGAGTGGCAGAGATTGTTCCTATTACAACTCCTATACCAACTCAGAGACGGGCCCCGATAAAAGAGTTAAGGAAATACGGTGCTACGGAATTTATGGGTCTGACAGGAGTTGATCCATCTGCAGCAGAGAATTGGATGGAATCAACTAAACGAGTTCTGCAGCAATTAGAATGTACCCCCCGAGAATGCTTAATCTGTGTTGTTTCATTACTTCAGGGTGAAGCTTATCTGTGGTGGGAATCTGTAATCCGGCATTTGCCAGCAGAACAGGTAACATGGGAATTATTTCAGAAGGAATTTCAGAAGAAGTATGTTGGAGAGTTATATATTGAAGATAAAAAGCAGGAATTTCTAATGTTGAAGCAATGTAATCTATCAGTAGTGGATTATGAAAGAGAATTTTCTCGATTGAGTCGATATGCTACTGAGTTCATTCCAACAGAAGCTGATAGCTGCAAAAGATTTCTACGGGAACTGCGAGATGAAATCAAGATTCAATTGGTAAGTCTCAGAATTACTGAACTTGTTGATCTGATTGAGCGAGCGAAAATGATAGAACAAGTATTAGGCCTGGACAAAAAGTCAGAAATGGGTAAATCAGCTGGAAAATGTATGGGCACTACCAGTTCTAATCCATTACCGAAGAGGTCCAGAGAATCAAGAAGTAGTTGGAGACCAAGTTTTAGATCAGATCGAGGTGACAAAAGTCAGCGTAAACAGACTACTATTTCTACCGACAATGTAAAAGGGCCTTCATGGAACATTGAGACCCTAGACTGTGAATACTGTGGAAAGAAGCATTTAGGTGAATGTTGGAGGATAGCTCGACGATGTTTTCGATGCGGGTCCACAGATCATTTCATTCGAGACTGTCCAAAAAGTGAAAGTGTCACACCTGCAGCATCTCAGAGATCGGTATCAACTGCCAGAGGAATGTCCAGAGGAGGTTTTGTTTCGAGGAGAGGAGCTGGTATGACATAGCTACACAGCAATCTGAAGCCAGAGCTTCAGCTAGAGCTTATGTAGTCAGAACTCGGGAAGAAGGCAATGCTCACGATGTGGTGACAGGTATATTTTTATTGTATTCTGAGCCCATTTATGCTTTAATTGATCCGGGTTCGTCACATTCATATATTAATTCAAAATTAGTTGAATCGGGAAAGTTAGAATCTGAAATGTCTAGAGTTTTCATAGAGGTGTCTAGTCCTTTGGGACAAACAGTATTAGTAGATAGAGTATGTCGGAGGTGCCCGTTAATAATACATGATAAAATGTTTCCAGTGGATTTGCTGATCATGCCTTTTGGCGATTTCGATATCATTTTGGGTATGGATTGGTTATCTGAACATGGGGTAGTTTTGGATTGCTATAAAAGGAGGTTTAGTATTCAGGCAGAAAACGGGGACAGAATTGAAGTGAATGGCATCCGTACCAGTGGTTCGACATGTATCATTTCAGCTATAAAAGCTAACAAATTATTACAGCAGGGTTGTTCAGTGTATTTGGCATATGTTATTAATTCTGATTCAGTTGGGAGCCAGTGCAGCCAGATTAGGACTATATGCGAGTTTCCAGATGTATTTCCAGAAGAACTACCGGGTTTACCACCTGATAGAGAGGTTGAATTTGCTATTGAGGTGTATCCAGGTATAGCACCAATTTCTATACCTCCGTATCGAATGTCGCCTACTGAGTTGAAAGAGTTGAAAGTGCAGTTACAAGACTTATTAGATCGAGGCTTTATCCGACCGGGTATTTCACCTTGGGGAGCTCCAGTATTGTTTGTTAAAAAGAAAGATGGTTCTATGCGATTATGCATTGATTATCGACAGTTGAACAAAGTGACAATCAAAAACAGGTATCCTTTACCTCGTATAGACGACTTGTTTGATCAACTTAAGGGAGCTTCAGTATTTTCTAAAATTGATTTAAGATCCGGGTATTATCAGCTGAAGGTGAAGGAAAGTGATGTGCCTAATACTGCCTTCCGTACTCGTTATGGCCATTATGAATTTTTGGTAATGCCGTTTGGATTGACCAATGCTCCAGCTACTTTTATGGATCTGATGAATCGCATTTTCCAGCCTTACCTAGATCAGTTTGTGGTGGTTTTTATTGATGATATATTGGTATATTCGAAGACAGAGGCAGAACATGATCAGCATCTTCGAAAAGTTTTACAGATTCTGCGGGAAAAACAGTTGTATGGGAAATTAAGTAAATGTGAATTCTGGTTGTCTGAAGTGGTATTTTTAGGACATGTGGTATCTGCCGATGGGATTAGAGTTGACCCGAAGAAAATCGAAGCAATTGTTCAGTGGAAAGCGCCAAAGAATGTATCTGAGGTACGCAGTTTTCTTGGTTTGGCTGGATATTATCGAAGATTTGTTAATGGATTTTCGAAGATAGCACTGCCAATGACTAAGCTATTACAGAAAAATATTCCTTTTATTTGGGATGATCAATGCCAGAAACATTTTGAGACTTTGAAGCAAATGTTGACAGAGGCACCGGTACTAACATTACCAGAGTCAGGGAAAGATTTTGTTGTGTATAGTGATGCTTCTTTGAGTGGTTTGGGTTGTGTATTGATGCAAGATGGGAAGGTCATTGCATATGCATCTAGACAGTTGAAGTCGCATGAACGTAATTACCCGATGCACGATTTGGAGCTAGCTGCAGTAATTTTTGCTTTAAAGATTTGGAGGCATTATCTTTATGGCGAGAAATGCTACATTTACACAAATCATAAAAGTCCCAAATACCTTCTGTCGCAGAAAGAGTTAAATTTAAGGCAAAGACGGTGGATCGAGCTTCTAAAAGATTATGATTGTGTTATAGACTATTATCCAGGAAAAGCAAATGTGGTAGCTGATGCATTGAGCATGAAAGCTGCGATTGAATTACGAGCAAAGTTTGCTCGACTCAGTGTTAATGATGATGGAAGCTTGTTAGCTGAGTTAAGGGTTAAGCCGATGATGTTAGATCAGATTAGAGCAGCTCAGATGGAAGAGGACAAATTATTAAAGAAAAGAGAAATGGTTCAGAATGGTACAATCGAGAGTTTTAGTATTGATGAACATGATTGTTTGAGGTTTCAAAATCGGATTTGTGTTCCAACTACTTCTGAATTAAAGAAGATGATTCTTCAAGAAGCACACGATGGCACTTTTGCATTGCATCCGGGTGGAACAAAAATGTATCGTAATTTACGAGAGCTTTATTGGTGGCCAGGGATGAAGAAAGATATAGTTGAATATGTCAGTAAATGTTTGACTTGTCAACGAGTAAAAGAAGAACATCAGGTACCGACAGAGTTACTCCAGTCTATTAGTATTCCTGAATGGAAATGGGATAGTGTTACTATGGATTTTGTTACGGGGTTGCCACCATCGGTGAGCAAAAAGAATACCATTTGGGTGATAGTTGATCGGCTTACTAGGTCTGCTCATTTCATAGCAGTCAGGACTGATTGGTCTCCATAGAAGCTTGCTGAAGTTTATATTCAAGAAATTGTGAGACTGCATGGTATTCCAGTGTCTATAATTTATGATCGGGATCCACGATTTACATCGAGATTTTGGAAGCAGTTACATGATTCTTTGGGTACTCGGCTTAAATTTAGTACTGCATTTCATCCACAAACCGATGGACAATCAGAACGGGTAATTCAGATTTTAGAAGACATGCTCCGGGCTTGTATTATTGGCTTTGAATCAGGTTGGGAATGATACTTGTTGTTAGCTGAATTTGTTTATAATAATAGTTTTCAATCTAGTATTCAGATGGCTCCATATGAAGCATTATATGGTCGACGATGTTGATCATCGGTATGTTGGACAGAGTTGAATGAGAAAAAGATAGTTGGACCGAAATTAATTCAGGAGACAGAAGAAATAGTTAAAAAGATAAGAGATAGGTTGAAAGCAGCTTTTGACAGACAAAAGTCTTATGCAGATCTGAAGCGACGGGATATAGAGTACTCTGTAGGTGATAGAGTGTTTCTAAAGGTATCACCTTGGAAGAAAATTTTGAGATTTGGTCGTAAGGGAAAATTAAGTCCTTGTTACATTGGGCCGTATGAAGTAGTTGAAAGAATTGGACCGGTTGCCTATCGATTAGCTTTACCTCCGGAATTACAGAAAATTCATGATGTTTTTCATGTTTCCATGTTACGAAGGTATCGATCGGATCCATCTCATGTTATTTCTACTAAAGACATTGAGATTAGACCGGATTTGTCATATGAAGAAGAACCAGTTCAAATACTAGCTCGAGAAGTGAAAGAATTAAGAAACAAACGAGTCCCTTTGGTAAAAGTATTGTGGAGAAGCCATAGTATGGAAGAAGCAACTTGGGAACCGGAAGAAACTATGAGAGCACAGTATCCTCAACTATTCTCAGGTAAATTTCGAGGGCGAAATTTATTAAGGGGGGAAGAAATGTAATGACCCAAAATCCGTGGGCACCGGAAAAAGCGTGTTATCGGGCCTCCGTCTTAGTAAATTGAGTTATTAAATAATCATTAGGAGTAATTATGAGTCTAATAGTGTGCTTAATTAGATTTTTATTTAGTGAATTTAGTTTAATTTAAAGCAATTAGGAAAAAAGGATCAAATTGAATAAAGAGTGAAAGTCTAATTATAGATTAAAAGAAAGTAAAAAGGGCTAAAATGGCAATTAAGCCATTTAGCATAAGCTGAGGCGGCATATGAGATAAAAATCTAAGATTTTTACTTAGATTTTTATTATAAAATATATATATTAGTAATAAATTATATTAAATTAATTTAAATAATAATTATATATTATATTATTATAACATAAAGTAAATAAAAACTAAAAGAAGTAAAAATAAAAGTAAAAAGAAAGAAGAACAGAAAAAAGAAACAGAGAACAAGACGAAGACAAGGGAAGAAAAAGGGAAAGAAAAGAGAAGGGAAAATTGGGATTTTAAAGCTTCAAGTTTAATTGGTAAGCTAAATTTAGCCATTTTCTCTTAATTTTGATGTTTTAGAAGCTTTAATACAAGATTTTGATGAAACTAAGTTGATATTTTGAGAGTTTATAGGTTTTCAAGTACAGTTGATGTTGAAGAAAAAGATGAATTAAAGATTAAATTGAATGAAATTTAAGTTAGAATTAGTAAAAGGATTAAATTGTAAAGTAAGCTATAAAAAAAACAGTTTTGGGACAGTAGCAGAAGAGTAACTTTGAAAAATCACCAAAAATGGTATAAATGGAAGTAGTAGTTGAGTGAGATATGAAATTAAATCTTATTGAGTCTATTTTCATATGAAAGAAACATAGAAAGCAAAGCAATTCTGTATCTTGAGATATTTAGATTTTTGTGAGACTGGTTCAGAGTGATTTCGAGATCCCTTGTTCTGAATTGGAAAATTCATTACAAATTATACAAAATAATTATGGGACATAATTTATATGGTTAGATTCCTTATTGAGTCTATTTTTATAATAAACAAACTAGAACATCATTTGAATTCTGTACAAAATGATAATTAAATTTTAGCAAAGAGTGGTCGGGACTGTCAGACAACAGAATAGGGGTGATTTCAAAGAATAAAATGTACTTATTGGCTAAATCAAAAATTCTGAAAATTTTATGGAAAGTAGATATATGAGTCTAGTTTCATATAAAGTTTACAGATCTTAATTCAGAATTCTATAAATCGAGATATAGATAATTTAGTGACAATGACTCAGGTAGACAGCTTTGAAAGAACTTATAAGTAAATAATAGAATTGTGTATAAAGAATGTAGAATGAAGAGGAAGAGTAGAAATTGAATAAAATTCATTATTTATTGTAATTTAATGCTGTAATTAATAATGTAAATTATTATTATTTTCGTAGCTAACAAGGAAAACGAGGCATCGGCATCCAAGGGAAAAGAAAAGATCGTGGAGGAGTAAACTTGTATTTCGGGTTTGTATTACTATAATTCAAACTACTATTTAGTTAATGTTATATTTAAATTCATATGTATGGTAAGTAATTTATAAGGTAAGTATTATTATTGACATGAATGAAACTGAGATGAAGTGTGAATATGTTTGAGTATTTAAATTGTTTAGTAATTAGAAAGTGGAAAATGTATTAAAATGAAAGGTGTGTTTTGAATTGAATTAAAAATTGAATTGAGAAATGATTTGAATACCCTATTAACTTGTCGGACTAGATTTGATACAAATGGCATGCCATTGGATTTGTGATGTGATGAGGAGATTTGTAGCTCGGCCGAGAAGATGGTTCTGTTATTATATGCTTCGGTTTATCCGAAGAGGCATTTAATGCCTTATTGGTGTGTTTGGGAGGATATGATATATTGGTGTGTTTTGGAGGTTATATTATACTGGTGTGTTATGGAGGATTTATATTATTCCGGGTGTGATTGGGTTGGATATTTTGGTGTGCTTGGGTGGAATCCACGTATCTGTCAGAGTCCGAGCATTGTTAATAGGGTAAATAATTGAAATGGAACTTTGAAAATGAGATGGATTGATTTGGCTCTATTGAAAGGTATGTGAAAGAATGTACGTATTAAATTATGAATTGAATTAGTATGTGTTAAATGAAATGTGAATTTAAGATTTATGAAGTGATATATATATATTATGTATAATTAGTTTTAATAATTTATAAAGTTTATGGTGATGTTTGTAATTTATTAATGTTAAATAATTTTGATTTATAGTAATACCACTGAGTATGAATACTCAGCGTACGGTTGTTTCCGTGCGCAGGTCATTAGAGTTCGGATCCGGTCCAGCATCCAAAACAAACCCGACTCCAACAAGAAGATTTTGGTGATGAATTTCTTCCTTTTTGTTAAGTGGCATGTACTAGATAGTTATATGAATTATAAATATACATAAAGTTAAATGATTTTGGTTGTATATAAATGATTATAATGTTTTGGATGAGGAAAATGATATGAAGTTATAAAATGATAAATTTGGTATTGGTTGTTTTGGTTTGAATTTGCGGGGGGATTTAGGTAAAAATAAGTAGAAATGCTGCCGAAATTTTTATAGGATTTAAAAAAAAATCTAGAAAATTCGAATAAGTCTCGTTCTACTTTTAATAAATGTTTTGGGCTTTGAAAGTCTATTATAGGGACTTATTTAATAATTATACTATGAATTTTATTTTATTTGTGAATTATTTGTAAATAGTCTGATATGTCTGGTAATGCCTCGTAACCCTATTCCGGCGACGGTTTGGGGTTAAGGGGTGTTACAATTTCCCACCAGCCGAAACGGCTAATTACGGAATGATATCTCTTCTTTTGTGCAGATAGATCTAGAAACATTATACGACGCATGGGAAAGATACAAGGATCTATTGAGGAGGTGTCCACACCATGGTCTACCCTTATGGCTACAAGTTCAAACTTTCTACAATGGTGTAAACCCCTCAACAAGGCAACTAATTGATTCAGTCGCCGGTGGAACCCAGAAAAACAAAACTCCAGAAGCGGCCTACGAGTTCATTGAGGAAATGTCACTGAATAATTATCAGTGGCAAGTTAACAAGACGAAACTGACAAAATCAGCCGGAGTTTTCAACATCGATGCATTGACCATGCTATCAACACGGATGGAGACGATGAATAAAAAGATTGATAGTTTGTGTTCTTCGCAGGCACATCCAGTCATGCAGTGCGACGTAGGTGGAACCGTGGTGAATCCTGAGTACCCACCCTACCAACCGGAAGTAGAGAACGAACAAATGAACTATATAGGTGACAATTTCAGATATAATAATAATCCTTATAGTAACACTTACAATCCAGGTTTAAGGAACCACCCAAATTTTTCATGGGGAGGTCAAGGAAATCAAAGACAACAACCTCCTCAAAACTTCCAAAATCAGCCCTATCCACAAGAGAAGAAACCAACCCTCGAAGAGATGCTGACAAAATTTTCGGCAGACACCGAAAAACGTTTCCAAAAAACTGAGAGAACAATCAAAAGCAACGAGAGCCGAATCGTGGAAATTACTAAGTCAGTCAAGGAAGTCACTAATGCAGTTGAACAACTTGCAAAGCTGATACCAGAACGACCGCAAGGGCGTCTACCTAGTAACACGGAGATTAACCCTAAGGAGCAAATTCAAGCCATCACAGCTCAGGACAGTAAAGGGTTAGATGAACCTAATACAATACCAGAAAACAATGTAGACGAAGGTAAAATAGAGGTAACACAAGAAAAGCCAAAACCGGTAATCAAAGAGTACCAACCTCGCAAACCTTATCCCGAAGCAATAAAAAGAGACGATTCAAAAGAACAGTTCGGTAAGTTTCTCAAACTCTTAAAAAATTACATATTAACTTACCTCTTCTCGAAGCTCTTTTTCAGATGCCAGACTTGAGGAAATTTTTAAGGCAGCTTTTGACAAACAAATGCAAAATAGACGAAGAGCACCACGTGGAGTTGAACGCAACATGCTTGGCAATGTTACAAAATAGACTACCACAAAAGCTAAAAGATCCAGGGAGTTTTACAATTTTATGTTTAATTGGTAGTTCAACTATTGCTAATGCATTAGCTGATTTAGGGGCAAGCATAAATGTCATGCCTTATACATTGTTTAAACAATTAGGTCTAGGGAAGCCTAAGCAAACTAGGATGAGCATTCAATTAGCTGATAAAACTGTCAGAATTCCTAAGGGCATTATTGAAGATGTTCTTGTAAAAATCGATAAATTTGTTTTCCTAGTAGACTTTGTTGTCTTAGACATGGGTGAGGATAATTCGATCCCCCTAATCCTAGGAAAACCCTTCTTAGCAACTGCCAAGACAAAAATTGATGTTGCCACAGGAGAACTTATACTTCGTGTAGGTGATAAATCAATCAAGCTGCAAGCTCTTAACTCGGCTAGGACAACAGACGATGAAGGTAAGAAAGTCACTTTAAATGATAATCAAATTATTCAACTTTCATCGCAGGAAACATCACAAGGACACAAACCTGAGCCGACTCATAGACCCCAAATCAATAAAGAGGAATCACACAAGGAACAAAGCCTTAAGGTCGACAAATTAGAAGAGCAGAAGACTCACGTCAAGGAAGAACTGGAACCACACGAAGTAAAATCGGAAAAACCACCAGAAGAACTCGTAGGAACATCAAATCACTTTAAAATAGGAGATCAGGTATTGTTAGACCACACATATCCTCACATCATCATAGCAGACCTAAAAACAAAGAGAGAAACTCCTCTTAAGATACACAATATCTTCCCCCACGGAATAGTCGAGGTGAGCAATCCAACATTCGACACTTTTAAGGTAAACGCTTCTCGACGTAAACTTTGTCAAGAAAATAAAACCGCAAGCATGAGGGAAGATATTCAAACATTTAAACCTCCATGATTTCATTCAATTACAAGGAAAAGTCTAGCTTAAGACTATAAACGAGCGCTTCTCGGGAGGCAACCTGAGCACTAATACTATTTTCTTTCAATTTTATTTTCAGTTTCCTTCCTTTCTTTTCTTTTAAACTAACTAAAAGTGCAGAATTTCAAGGTCACACGGTCTGACACACGGCCGTGTCCGTGACCGTGTAGACCACCAAAATCTCCATATTGACATAGCAGAGGTCGTGCAACCTAGTCTCAACCACTTTCCAACGTCACAGATCAAACCACTCTCCCACGGGCTCCGAAAAAGTGGCACGGCCTTGCCCCACGACCGTGTGAAGCGACTGACTTGCCTAGCACAGGCGCAACATGCCCGTGCCTCTCAACCGTGTTTACCTACTGAAGTCTGAAACATGGGCGTGGTTGGCTGCACCACGAACATGGTGAATCAACACGACGAGACACACGACCGTGCGAGGAGGCCGTGTAAGTCGACATGCCCTTAGTACACGGGCTTGGGCACGTACCAGATTTGGGGCCTCTATTTAAACACCACCCCACCCTCTCCCTATTCTTCTCCTTCACTCCCCACCTCTCCTCTCCCTCTTCATCTCAGATTTCTCTATCTAACAAGTCTCTTAAACCCTTGAGCCACACAAGAAACCATGTTGAAGAAATAGAAGAAGGCCAACCACAGTCTCCTCAAAGGAAACCTTACACATGAGTTCATGTCGGCAGCTTCGTCTCAACACCAAGCCAAGGATCTTTGAGACCAATTAGTTTTTATTTTTCTTTTCTCTTTTGCTTCAATTTCCTTCTCTTTGACAATCTTATGCTTAGTTTAGTTTAACTTATTTTAGTTTCTTAGTGTTAGGTTCGCCAGGCTGCTAGGGAATCACACCGACCACCACGATAACCATGCCACTTCCGCCACCGCCATCACCTCCACAGCCCTAGAGGTCACACCCACCTTGCGAACCATCCTTCAATAAGGACTTTTCGGTCCATTCTTCTTTTCTTTTATTTTCGTTTTCCTTCTTAGTCTCCTTTCCTTTTTCATTCTTGTTTTTAACTATATATTTAGGTTATTTTAAATGTGTCTTAATAATCCCTGGCTAATCCTCTACGAGCTTCCCAATTTCTTCATCTAGCACAGGTTTGTCACCCAGACCGACCTCCTCCGGGAACTCATCCATAATTCAGGAAGTACACCTCCCCCTTCTCTTTTGATTTATCCCATAAATGTTATAACTATCTTTGTACATTGAGGGCAATGTACATCTTAAGTGTGGGGGGTGAATATTTATCTAACAAAGGGCCAAACTTTTTTCATTATTCTCAAATCCCTGAATTTAGTCTTATTTTTAAGTATATTTTTCATATTACTAATTAGGATGGAATTTTCGATGATTTATGATTCTTATTGACATGTTTTAGATTAAGTCATGGATAATTATGCATTGATGATTAAATTTTAAAGATACTAGAGAATCAAGCATGATAAGTCTATTTTTCTAAATAAAAATTTTTGCTAGGTTGTTAACCTAAATTTGAATATTGCCTTGAAATTTGAAATTTATGAGATTGATGTCAAAACACCCATAATTTTTGTCAGATTTTGAGCCTTACAAAGCATATATTCTTTTTCATGCTCACCTTTTGACTATGAGTGTGTCAACTTTGAACTGTTATTCTAGAACTTGCCTCGTTTATACATGTTGAGACCACATTTATGATTTGATATACGGAAATGATAAAGGCACCTAAGACTTAACCCACTCACTCCATTAAAAAGCCTACCTTCATAAATTAACCCCTAGTGAACCCCGTTGATCCTAACACCCCTTTTTATTGATTCACCTATTAATAACCCAAAAATCCCTTTGTATTTGTTATCACCATTCCTTTTTAACTACCTTTTGATCAAGATATGATTTGATTAGTTACCGAATTATATTATGCTATGAGCTGAATTCATCCTTTATTACTTAGTTTATTCTAAAAAAATAAAAAAAAAATAAAAATTCGAAGTATATCCAGAACTAGTGGTGAGCTTATACAGTTAAAGTTTATATTCCGAAAGAAAAGCTCATATTATTAGGATTATTATTATTATCAGTTGATGTAAATATTATTTCAGTATTCATTAAGTAGGTACTTGTCAATTCAATCTCGATTTTAACCTTCTAATTTCAGCCTTTATCCACACCTTAACCCTAGCCCCGTTACAACCCTAACAAAGACCTTTTGATCTGTTTATCGCTTCATTTTACAGTGGTGGAGATTTGATTTTTAGGCAAGCCTATGGGATTAACTTTTCAGGTTCGACGTATGAGTGCTTCCTTTTATGAACCTTAAACACTTTGAGTGATTTGAGTGAATCTATAATGAGGATGTCAACTCTTGTCAATTTCGAATTAAAGGTAATTATTTAGATAAGAGGAAACACCTACGTTTTCAAATTACAAAAGAATGACTTATCATTGTTTGAATCTTTAGGACTCTTTGAATTGAATTATCCATGTATGAATTATCTATGAATTATGATGAGGCATTGTTGATAGGAATTGTGAACCATGGAAAGTTCGTTTTAATTGTATGTTGAGAATTTTGCTTGAGGACAAGCAAAAGCTTAAGTGTGGGGGTATTTGATAAACCGTAATTATAACATATTTTAGACCCACATTTAACATGCTTTTGGATGATTAATTCCCCAATTTATGTAAAAATGTGCTCTTAATCCTTTCTTTTCATGTCTTATACCCGGGAAAGCTCCCGAGGATGAAAAGAACATAAAACGGGCCCAAAACAGAGTAAATAAGTCATATCACGAAATCCACACGGCCTGGCCCAAAGAGCACACGGCCGTGCCTTGACGAGCATCTAGAACATGGCCTCTGCCCCGATTTGCATGGTCGTGCTTCAAGTTAGAAATCCAAACACGGCTTGAAGTCGAGCCACACGGGTGTGCGACATGACCGTGCCTCTGTCGCTAGAAAGAGCAATTTCAGTCGGAAAAGGATACTTAGGGAGAAAGAATCGCATTCCAAGAGCCTATATATATCCCCCAAGTGCCACCTTTGAAAAGGCGTCAAAGCTAGGCCAAAGAGCCAAGCCGAGAAGGTCAGAGTTGAGGGAATCACTCGAAGATAGCCAGTCAATCCATCCCAAGAAGCCGGAATTATACTCAAGACGGTGGATCTCTCCTTCAATTCCTTCAGGGAGTTTTAGGGATTTCTTATGTTTTGTTTTATCTTTTCTCTTGAGATGTTTTCTTTGATTGTCATGAACTAAACCCTTTAGATACCTGAAGGGGATGAAACCTAGATGAATCTTGTTATTTGATTTCTGAATTATATGATAATTACTTAGTTTGTTCTTAATTATGTTGCTTAATCCAAATCTGATGTGCTTAGGTGGAGGAGGAATAGACCCTGTCTAAGAGTAGATCTAGCATAATTAAGCGGAGTTGATCGAACACCTAGAGATAGGGTTACGAGATTTGCCAGATTAGGGTAAAACCTAATATGGGAATCCACAGATCGATTTACTGCTATTCTAGGGGGTTATTATAAGCGAACAAGAGTTCCACTAATTAACCTAGGGTTAGACGTTATTCACCTCGGGAGAGGGTTTAATATAGGTTAGGGAGTCCTACAGATCAAGCTAAGTAAAGAAATCATATGGTTCAGTGTTAGGTAACAAGAAAAGTCTAGGTGGATTCTTCCTGAGGGTATCGTCGCAATCAACTGAGTTTTCCTTCAAGTTTTTTTTTCCAATTCATTCGTTTTGTCTTTGTGTCTTTAGCTTAGTAGTCGTTAATTTAGATTAAAGGAATTTCACTATATTTTTAAGGCTAAATAATAAAAAGAAAGTTAGTATTAGTACTTTTAGTTCCTTTGGGTTCGACAATTCGGTCTTGCCTAAACTATACTACTGTTCGATAGGTACACTTGCCTTTAATCGTTGTCAGAGTTAGTTTCCAGGTTTGATCATTCGTTTATAAATTTTAAAGCTCTGATTTCAGCGATCAGCAGAGAAGCAGGGCTAACGTCAGTTATTTTTCTTAGGAGTAGGAAGAAAAATTTTGGAAAAAGAATCTCCCCCACCTGATAACCGATAACTCCCACATCCCTCAAATTTCTCCCAATATCCCCTCTATACACAACTACTCAAAATCCCGGTTACTTCAAACTCTTACCCGACGCCAGTAGCAAATAAACTTAAGCCCACAAAACACCAGACCAGACCAGTAGGCCCATTCTGATATCAAATAGTAACAAATAAACTTAAGCCCACAAAACAAATATAAGGCTAAATTCAGAAAAATACCAAAATTTGCCAAATGCAAGGCTTGAACTTGGGACCTCTCACACACACCTAGAACACTTAACCACTGAAGCAAATACATAATTGTGTCATATTTTAATAGAAACAAAAATAGGAATTTTGGGGCATTACAGGGGAGATGAATAGTCTTGGCCATCGGAGTAGTTGACTCAACGGGTAGCGACATAGATGTGTTCATTGGTAGAATGATACATTGGACTGGACCCAAGATGAATTAATTTTGAATCCGTTTGTGAATTAATTCACTTGTGACGTTCATGGTGTGATTTACCTAAATCCTGAGTTAGTAACTGATCATGTGTGTGCAACTCATGTGCTTTGATATAAGTGAAGGCTTATGCTCTAAAGATGATCGAGTCCATAGCCGGTATGCTGGGTACATGACTTGTCTATGGCATGACTTTACTAGCAACAGTGGAATCCATAACTCAATTAAAGAGTTAATGGTACCCTCTAATTAGCATTGTGTGGATTGATAAATATGGAACGTCGCCACGGGTATTTCTGGGCAATGGGTTGAGAAAGAGAGAGAAGAAAAGAAAAGAGATCTTTTTAAAAAAAAAAAAAAAACTGGGAAAGTGAATTTTTTGGTCATTATTTTTATATTTATAGTATAGCCCAAATGGCGTCGTTTTGGGAATGGGTTTTAGGTGCCAAAACGGTGCCGTTTCAAGGTCACCCTTGCGCAACCCGACCCGCTTCCTCAGGATCCGCTTGTTTCTTGAACGGGTTATTTGCGCACCCAATCCCCCCGCTTTTGCAGCATTTTGCAATTTAGTCCTTATTTGTTTTGTTTATTTTTTTTAAATTTTACTGCATACTTTTATTTTCGTTGCATTCTGGCCCATATTGAAACGTTGTGCATAAGGCTTGGGAATAATTTCCCATCCAGCCCTTGCAGTTTCACGCGCTTTTCATTTTGCTTCTCCATTCAGTCCTTTTCTTTTATTTATTTATAATTTGTCCTCTTGACTTTATTTTAATTTCGATTTCGTCCTTGATTTAATTAATTTCTATCCCTTTTGTATAATCTGTTTATATTTTCATTTATCTTTGCTTATTTATCCATTTGTTTTATTATTTATTTATATTTTTGTTATATTAGAATTTTTATTTTTATCTAATGTTATATTTATCTATTATTTATATTTATTATAGTTGTTTGTTTATTTGTTCATTTACCTTTAATTATTTAAATTTAATATTGCACATATTTATGTTATTTATCTATTATTATTTAAAAACATAAGTTATTTATTTGTTTTACCAATTTATTTATTCATTTTATTCTTTAATGTTTGCTGTTACTATTTTTTTGTTTTATTTTTTATATATTTATTGCTATTTTCACTATCACTATCACTATTTTTATTATTATTACTATTAATACTATTAGTATTATTATTATTTAATATTTCTATTCTTATTTTTTGTTACTATTTATTATTATTATTGTTATTATTATTATTATTATTATTATTATTATTATTATTATTAATTTTATTATTACTATTGTTATTTTTACTATTGTTATTATTCATTTTAGTATTACTACTATCATTTCACTATTATTATTATTTTTAATATTACTATTATTATTTTCACTATTATTATTTTTAATATTATTATTACTATTATTTTCTTATCTTTAAACTATTGTACATAATACGTATCTATTTGTTGATTTGCTATTTTTTTTGCTTATTATTTCATGTGGATTGTTTGTCTTGGCCTTTATCTTATTGCATTTTATTCTTGCCTGTACTATTATTCATATTATTGTCCTCACTTTTATTCTATTACGCATATCGCACTATAATTCATTTTCCATTTTATTACGATCGCATTACATTTTATCCGATTTTTGAAATAAGCAAATACTCCGCGTTCTAAGGTTCGAAAGAAATCGTACCCTGACTTACTGGGTTTCAATTTTTCTCATCGAATCTAAAGAACCTATTATTTTCTTTTAAAATTAAAGCATAGAAGTTAAATAAAAACTTATTCTCAAGAATTCAAAATTGTTGAGTCCTAATTCACTGGATGTGACGTTTTGCTATCTTGGGAAAAGGATTTCTAAAAAAAACAAAGACACTATTCTGTATTTGAAATTTTGGAAACTTGTGCCCTAACTTACCGGGTTTCAATTTTTTCGTTTGACCCCAAATAACTGAATACCCTTCTTAATGCACGAGTTTAAAGGGTTAAAAGACAAGCTTAATTTCAAAGATTTGAAGCGTCGTATCCTAACTCACTGTACGTGACATTTTACTTCTTCGAAATAAGCGGGTCTCGGTATCCAATTTAATTTATTTTAAGCAAAAAGGATCGTATTTTAAAATCTTTTCAAATTTTTGACATTAAAGACATCAATTAATCAACTAGGTACCAACTTTGGGCGTATCGAGGGTGCTAACCCTTCCTCGTGCGTAACCAACTCTCGAACCCATTTTCTAAATTTCGTAGACCAAAACCGTTGTTTTTGTAAATCAAACCTTTTACTAAAATGATCAAATCATGAGGTGATCCGATCACACCTCATAAAAAAAGAAATTGGTGGGGACTCCCATTTTTTTCGTTTTCATTTTCAAAACCAAAGTCGACCCCGTTTTACAAAAAAAAAATAGTTTCGATAGCTTGGCGACTCCACTGGGGACAATAGGACAGTCAGCCGTAAAATTGATTATTTTTTTTCCTTTTGTCAAAAGTTGAAAATTTGGTTTGAAAAATCATGATTCTTTTGTTGCATTTGTTTGTAATCCTTATGATTGTTGTGGTTTGAGTCTCGTAGAATACTCTTGCATTGCATTGCATGACTGTTGTGGTTACACCCTTTAAGTGGGAGTGAGAAACTATGCCTTCGTGAGGTTTTCACCTCCACATGGGCTAGTGGATTGCTTCTGGGATACATCCGTACCTATGTCTTCGTGAGATTTTCATCTCCGTGTAGCCATAGGGAAATGTATTCCCCTGAACTGAACTCAATCCATATGAGCATATAATGGGTGAGGATCGAGGAATCTACTGGTTCGAGTACCTTAACTTTAGAATCGAACCTCATATAGCGAGCCTTAAGAGCCCACCCTAGGTAGAACCACTCCAAACCCCTAGAGGTCACCTGAATAGGTGCTCTATTTATTTCTTTCTTGCTTAATTTTGCTTTGTACTGACGTATTTTCTTTTGTTCTAGTTATGATTACATTGCATTTGCATCATAGAAAATAGGTGTTGATTCACGTTCAGTTGCTAAATAGAGAGCTTGTAATAGGAAAATGGATTTCTTGATAAAGTGGAGGATAATGCGACCTTTCAAATATGGTCCGAGTAAACACGACGAAAGAAGGGTGATGGTCTGACGGAGGAGTACGCGATTTTGCTTCGTTACCTGATGATTCAAGCCAACAAAGATTATCCGAGAGTCGTTAACGTCTTGATTTCCTTAAAGAAGCTAACAAGCATCATGGGGATGAGTGAGCAATGGGTCGCAGTCCAGATCAATCAAAAAGGAGCTAGTATAGGCATCCATTAGAAAATTTGCGAGATTGGATCTTAGCACACCTAGGTATGAAGAAAAGGGTTAATGTCTTCGCTTTGAGCATTTACAGGCTGGATGTTTTCCCTAAAGCACTGAGGCACGTGGACGAGGCAGTTTTAGACTTGTTTGATAGATTTGACAAGAGGGTCGCGCCCGTCTTTGTAATTTTGGCTGAAACATTCCGATCTTTGAATACATGCCAAGGAGCAGGTGAAGGAGGATTCATTTGGATGTGTGCAACTCTTGTTGGCGTGGTTCCATAGTCGCTTTTGGAGGATAGAGAGGGTTTCTTATTGAGTATTATCTGAGAACTACTCTCCATTGAAAGAATTAGTTGCTTAAATAGAAGAGGTGACCAATCATTAACAAATCATAGCAGTTCAAGCCGACATGCTAAGGTTGAAGTGAACCAGAATCGGATCAAGGTTAGGAGTTAGCTTGACTTCTTAGGGAGGTTAAGGCTTTGAGTATTATGGCAAGGCCATATATGTAATCTATTTTATGTAAAGAAATTTGTTTTCTAGTAAAGTTGCTCTAATAGAATTGAATCAGAGTCAACGCCTCTTTTTGCATTCATTCCATGCATTTACATTGCATTGCATTGCATGCATTAAATTTCACAAAAAAAAACCTTAATTAATCAAAAGAATTAGAATTCCTTGAAGAAGTCAAAAGCTTGGAAGGAATATCGGGGAATCTGAACATTAACACCGTATCTAAAAGGGAACAAGAGAATAGAATTTCCCAAACATCTGCCCTTACATACTTGGGAGTGTTTTAAACAATGGGACTGTGGAAGAGATCCTTGTATTTTTTAGAGCCAAATTCGAAGTAATGTCCAAAACACGCTTATTGCTCTAAGCCTAGGAGCAATAAGAATCTTTTTGTGAAATGGGCTTATGTTCAACATCTATATTTTCAATGGAAATGCATTTTTGTGTCTCACTTTGACCAAATATTCTTTTATTCCTTTGTTTCATTCATGTTCATACCACATAAATAATCATTCTTAGATTCATTTGTTCTTTGAATATTTTTTCGTACCTACAACAGGTCCCTAGATATCAACGACATGAGCGACGCTGCTACTGACTCAGAGTCTACTTTTGAGTAAGATATGTGTCTAGAGGGATCTCAGGACTTTGGAGACGACAGAGATTGTAACCTATCTCCTGATTTGTTAAAAATGGTAGAGCAAGATGAAAAACAGACACTACCTTATAAAGCGTCATTGTGAGCCTAGGAGAAGAGAGAGAGGTGAAGATCGAGCCTGTATCTCCATAAAGACAAAGCGAGACGTCATTGAGTTCAAAGATATTTTCGCATAATCATATCAGGATATGCCCTGGCTGTCGAGACATGTGGATGTTGTTAAGGCTAAGGAAATCTTAGAAGAGGAACGCATGCTAATGGTCTTACAATGGCTAGGAAAATTACGAGGTTCAGATACTGCTGATCCACCATGGAAGGGGATCGCATCAGTTATACCAAGAAATGCCATAAGTGCCAAGTTTATGGAGACAAGATTCCTCTGCCTCCTTCATCTCTTCATGTGTGACATCTCCATTAACTTTTTCTATGTGGGGCATGGATGTCAATGGGTCGATCATGCCGAAAGCTTCTACGAGTATCAATTCATCTTTGTAGTCGTCGATTACTTCACCAAGCGGGCGGAAGCTGCTTCATATGCTGATGTTACAAAGTCGACAGACAGCAAATTCTATGTTGGTATGAAATCCCCAAAGGGGATCATATCTGACAATGCACTAAATTTGAACAACAGTGACATCAGAAGTTGGCAGTCTATTCAAGATTAAACACTGTATTGTCCCAAAACGAATGGTACAAAAAAAAGGATCGTCGAAAAAAAGATTGAGACTCATGAAGATTGGCATCTGTGCTTGTCGAACGTCTGTTAGGACCCTCACCGGGGCAATGCTTTTCTCATTGATTTATGAAATGGATGCAGTTTTGCCCATTGAAGTCAAGATTCCTTCTTTCTGAGTTTTATCAGAGTTAAAGTTGGATGAAGCAGAATGGGTCCAATCCCAATATGATTGGTTGAACTTGATCGAAGAAGAGAGGCTAAGGGCTATCCTTAGGGTCAATTGTACCGAAAGTGAATGATGCGGGCCTATAACAAGAAGGTTCGCCCTAGAGAATTCCATGAAGGAGACCTAGTTTCGAAAAGGATCCTTCCCATACAAAAGGATTTCTGAGGAAAGTGGATGTCAAACTGGGAATGACCGTATGTGGTAAAAATACCTTCTTTAGAAAAACGTTGATTTTGATCGAGAGGGATAACAAGGACCTGCCTAATCCTATGAGTTCAAATCAAGAAATATTTCTCAAAAAAAAAAGAGAAAATGAAAAGAAGAAGGAGAGGCCAAGGCGAAAACCCGCAAAGGGCGCCTTGAGACCAAAGGGGTTTTGAATTGAAAACCCGTAAAGGACAATTCAAATTTTAATCAAAATGGGGCATGCAGTAGCCTCGCTTTCTCCAATTTAACAAGAAGGAGAGACGTTACGCCTTGAGACAAAAGGGGTTTTGAATTTAAAACCCAGGAAAAGAGGCAATTCAAATTTTGATCAAATGTGGGGTATGCAGTAGTCTCGCCATGCCTGAATTAACAAGAGGGAGAGATGTTACGTCTTGGGGCATCAACAGAGTACTCTAAATCCCTTAAACACATATTGAGCTAAAAAAGAGCCTTCAAGAAGTTCGTGCAGAGAAGCTCATGCTGCGATATCTGGGGCACCTACTTTCTTCTCATTTATTTTGTATTTCAGCAATGTTTGCTTTCTTTGATTAATCCATTCTTTTCAAATTTTGTTCTTGATAAATTTTAGTTTTGTCCATCATTATGATCTTTTTCAAGCATTTTGCACTCAAATAACGATTAATAGACTAACATACTTTCTTAAAAGGAGTTCTGCATATTACTCTGGAAGTTTCTAAATAATACAAGGACCTGAAACAGGACTATTATTTAGAACTCACTAAGCCTAAGGCTAGAAACATTTGAGAAAGAATAGTCCAAACTGTGACTATTTCTTCAGGTTTTTCTGTCAAAGATACCTGCTGAACAAGAAGACATGGTTACACATCAGTAATAGAACTTGGACGAACATCGAGCAAAGATAACCCTTAAGCATTTAAAAAAGGATCATTCTCATTTCTGCATTCAGCATTCATAACACATCTAGTTAGGAGCATTTGATTCATTTCGATCATAGCATCCTAATCATTTGGCATAAGCATAGATACATGAAACCGAATCTACAGGACATGCCCCTCAAAGGACGGTGTAGCAACATCGGTGAATTCACAGATCTTATCTTCCTAAGCAGTAGTGGAGCAGATCAAATTTGGCGAATCTTATCTCCATGTATCGACAATGGAGCATATTCAAGCCACCAACCTTATCCCCCTGAAGTTGCAGTGGAGCAGGTTGAAGATACAAGTCTTATCTTCCTGAAGAAGCAGTGGAGCAGATTGAAGATTGTAGATCTTATCTCCCTAAGCAGTAGTGGAGCAGATCAAATTTGACGAATCTTATCTCCATTTTTCGGTAATGGAGAAATTTCAAGCCACCAACCTTATCTCCCTGAAGTTACAGTGGATCAGGTTGAAGATACAAGTCTTATCTTCCTGAAAAAGTAGCGGAGCAGACTGAAGATTGTAGTCTTATCTCCCTGAGGTAGCAACGGTGTAACATCCCTAAATTGGGCCTAGTAGGATTGGGCCTTGGGCGTAGGAGTGTTTAAAATTTTTGAGAAACAAGAGAATGACATTATTTCAAGTTGGACTTATTAAGACGATGATTTTAGAAAGTTACGGGGTTCTATGAAGGTTCGAGTTCAAGTTGGGCCTTAGTAAAAGTTTGTGTTTAAGCTTATTAAGGAGAGATAGTAAGTGGCATCAAGGCTTATGGAAATAAAAGAGTAAATTGCTAGCATAAATGAGCATATGACAAGGAGGTTATGGCATCAAGTGAAGTACCTTGAGGAAAGAGGTTCAAATCCCATTGTGTGTAAATTTTGACTATTATTTTTGTACTATTTCCCTAAATTTCGGCCAAGCTTGTAAATAAGGCAAAATTGGACTTTTAAATTATGGTAAGGTGGACTTATCAAATTGTGGAAAGGTATGGTAAGGAGGAAAATAAGGGATTTTAGGTAAGGTGGACTTATTAAATTATGGAAAGGTATGGTAAGGAGGAAAATAAGGAAAAAGAAAAGAAAAAGAAATAAAGAAAAAACATAATGATGGGATGATTGATTAGTGGAGTAGGTGAGGAAGTAATTATGGGAGAAAGAAAGGAATGATGGAGAGTGAATTATGGAGCATTTTAGGGAGTGAATCATGGATGAGAGGTAGTGGAGGAGTTAGGTCAAAAAAAATGAAAAAGAAAGATGAATGAAATGAGAAGTGCATGGGGGGGATGATATTCGGCTATGAAGAGGGGTGTTTAGGCAATTTTAGCTTTTGGTCATTTTTCCTTTCAAAAATATTTTTGGTTCTTTTGATTGTATTTCCTCTTTGCCGAACTTCAATTTGCCTATTAACTTCTACTCTTTTCTTTTCAAACAATCTATATTCTACACCATAACTGAAACATCAAGTTCATCTCATAATCGAAGTTTGGTTCTTGTGGTCGCCGAAGCTTCTTTGCCTTCTCGGGTTTTCGGTGGTGCAAGAAAGTATTCTTCCTCTTCTTTCATTTTTTTCTTGTTTCTCTTTTACTCCCTCTTCTAAAATCGATTAGTCACCTTGTTCTTTTGACCAAGGCCGAATCTATTCCTTGCTACTTCCATCCTCTTGGTTCTCTTGGTGTGGACTGAATCGGTAGAGTGTTAGCTTACACTCTCGTCATCTTTCTAGTCTTTGGCTTTCGGAAGAGGGTTGGTAAGTAGAGTCTCGAAGTACTTTATTAGAGGGCCAATCGAACACCCATCTCTCGTAATAAGAGACTCAGATTGTTGGTGCCGCGGTGAGCATCGTGTTACGGATTCCGAATAAGGTGTGTAATCTCTTACCCTTCTATATACATATCTGAAATGGTGTGTAATCTCACACTTCTCTGAAAGTTTGTATGAAATATGCTGTTAATCGGTCGAAATACCGAAGAAAACCAAAAACTGGCATCCGTAATCACTCGGGTGTGCGTATGATCGTAGTGGTAATCGTATTTCGTAATAAAACAGTTTCGGTTAGAAGCAGTGACGTGTTTTTGAAAAATCACTAAAAATAAGAGAAAAGGAATTAGAAAGTGAATAAGATATCAAATTAAATCTTACTGTATCTATTTTAATATGGAAGAAACGGAGAAGGAAAAAGAATTTTATATTCTAAGATATCTTGATTTTAGTGAGACTGGTTCTGATTAACTTCGGGGTTCACTGATCTGTTTTGGAAAAATCATATAAAATTGTAAAAAATCAATTAGGGGTTATAATTTATATGTATGGATTCCTTAGTGAGCCTATTTTCAACAGAAACAAGTTGGAATAGTATATGAAAACCGTACAGTGAGATATTTGAAATTAAGGTAAGAGAGGTCAGAATCATTGGACAGTGAAACAAGGGAAAATTTAAGGAATAAACTGTACTAAATGGCTGGGCCAAAAATTCTGGAAAAATTATAGTAAGAAGATATATGAGTCTAGTTTCAAGGAAATTTTATGGATCTAAATTTCGAGTTTCCTAACTCGAGTTATAATCAATTTAGTCAGTATGATGCAGATGGACAGTTTTAAATTTTTATGCCCAAATTAGTAGTTAAGTCCAGAATTGCGAAATTACCCCGTTTGGGCCTAAAATGGATTTTTGACCCAATAGTTCCGAAGAGACCCAAATAGAATTCTGTGCCACTCGAGGCGATAGTAGGCCTTCGGAAACACCGTTGAATATGAAATTACCGAATTACCCTTGGAGGGTAAATTACCGCATTACCCTTGGTGGGTAAAACTACCGAATTTACCCTTGGAAGGTAAATTACTGAATTACCCTTGGTGGGTAAAACTACCAAATTTACGCTTGGAAGGTAAATTACCAAATTACCCTTGGTGGGTAACTACCGAAATACCCTTAGAGGGTAAATTACCAAAATACCTGGGTTGCGAAATTACTGAAATACCCTTAGAGGGTAAATTACCGAAATACCCTGGGTTGTGAAATTACTGAAATACCCTTGGAGGGTAAATTATCGAAATACCCCTGAGTTGCAAAATTACCGAAATACCCTTAGAGGGTAAATTACTGAAATACCTCTGGGTTGCAAAATTAGCGAAATACCCTTAGAGGGTAAATTACCAAAATACCCTGGGTTGCGAAATTACTGAAATACCCTTAGAGGGTAAATTACCAAAATACCCTGGGTTGCGAAATTACTAAAATACCCTTGGAGGGTAAATTACCGAAATACCCCTGGGTTGCAAAATTACCGAAATACCCTTAGAGGGTAAATTACTGAAATACCTCTGGGTTGCAAAATTACCAAAATACCCTTAGAGGGTAAATTACCAAAATACCCTGGGTTGCGAAATTACTGAAATACCCTTAGAGGGTAAATTACCGAAATACCCTGGGTTGCGAAATTACCGAAATACCCTTGGAGGGTAAATTACCGAAATACCCCTGGGTGGCGAAATTACCGAATTACCCTTGGAGGGTAAATTACTGAATTACCCTTAGATGGTAAATTACCGAATTTACCTTTGGAAGGTAAATTACCGAATTACCCTTGGAGGGTAAATTACCGAATTTACCTTTGGAAGGTAAATTACCGAATTACCCTTGGTGGGTAAATTTTCTGAATTACCCTTAGAGAGTAAATTACCGAATTACCCTTGGTGGGTAAAATTTCTAAATTTCCCTTAGAGAGTAAATTATCGAATTACCCTTAGTGGGTACGATTACCAAATTATGAAAATGCCCTTACGGGCCGAATTACGAAAATGCCCCTAATGGGCCGAATTACGAAATGTCCCTATGGATCGAATTCCAAAAATACCCTTTATGGGCCAAATGTGATATTTGATATATAGGCAGTTTGATATTTGTGATATGGGCCAGAGTGTGTAATTTCACACTTATCTCATGGGTTAGATATTATACCGTAAGCATTAGAATAAATCGTAAAATTTGTAAAATCGGAAAATACGGTATAATAACACTTTTTTTTGTAAATGCATGAAACCGGTATTAAGGTTGTGGGAATTACGGATTTGCCCTTAATGGGTTATTTTGTTAAAAAGTGATATTTTGGGGCATATGAATTATTTTGATAAATTGGCCAAGTGTGAAATTTGAAAAAAAAAGGCCTCATGTGATTAATGGGCCAAAATTTGCTAGATCGATTAATGGGCCAAAATTTGCTAGATCGATTAATGGGCCAAAATTTGCTAGATCGCTTCATGGGCCAAATTGTTAAGATTGATTAATGGGCCAAATTGCTAGATTGCTTAATGGGCCAACTTGTATTATGGGCCTTATAATGAAATTATTCTATGAATATTGTTATGCTTTGTATATGCATACATGATTGCATGGGTTGGGATAAAATTGAAGAGAAGTGCTAGTGGCTCTGCCACAATCTAGTTCGGTGACTCTGTCACAATCCAGTTTGGTGGCTCTGCCACAATCCAGTTCGGTGACTCTGTCACAATCCAGTTCGGTGGCTCTGCCACAATCTAGTTCGGTGGCTTTGCCACAAACATTTTAAATGGCTTTATGCCTGCGATTGGTGTGTTGGCGGGGTGGGTTGACTTGATCCCCACAGGTGTGCTGGTTGGAACGGGTGGTGTGTAGCGGATGGCAATTAAGTTTGGTTTGGGATTTGCATATCATACGCATATTATATACATGTTATTATGTTATAATTGTAAATGGGCTTAGGCCCAAAATATTGCTATGTGTGTTCCGACCCAGTGGATGATGGTAAGGGGATTACACACTGAGTTCTTGTAACTCACCCCCTTTCTCTTAACCTTTTAGGTAATGCTCAGTGACGTGGACTTGGGCTTTGGATGACTCGATGGAGACCATACTTCAGAAATGGTTTATTTGGACTTCAGACTTCTTTCTTGTTTATTTTATTACTCTACTATTTTGGGTTAAATGTTGTAATCAGGCCTCAGATTTTCTTTCAAAATGCTTCTGCAACTCTATTCCCAAATGTCCCATTTTCGTAAATTGTTTATTTCAAATATATTTTCACAACCAAAAAGGTTTTTAAAGATAATTACGTTTTCAAGTAAATAACAATTGCTTAAGTGTTTTGGGTTTTAACAAAGAGGCTGTAATTCTCAAACAAGTTTTTAACAATCTCAAAGATGGTTTTAAAAAAAAACTTCCATGTGACACACCAGATTCAGGCTTAACGTCTAGGCCGGTTTTGGGGTGTTACAAACGGAGTAGGCTAAAGATTGTAGATTTTGTCTCCCTAAGTAGTAGTGGAGCAAATCAAAGACGACGAATTCTATCTTCCCGAGGTAGCAGGGGAATAAATTTTAGCCATTAGCCTTATCTTCTTGAGGTAGCAAGGAAGCAGGCTGATGATTGTAGCCTTATCTTCCTGATGTAGCAAGGGAGCAGACTAAAAATTATAGATCTTGCCTCCTCGAGATAGTAGTGGGGCAGATCGAAGACGGTGAATCTTATCTTCCCGAGGTAGCAGAGGAGCAGATTTTATCCACCAGCCTTATCTCCCTGAGGTAGCAAGGGAGCAGGCTGAAAATTGTAGTCTTATCTCCCTGAGGTAGCAAGGGAGTAGGCTAAAGATTGTAGATTTTGTCTCCCTAAGCAGTAATGGAGCAAATCGAAGACGACGAATCTTATCTTCCCAAGGTAGCAGGGGAGCAGATTTTATCCACTAGCTTTATCTCCCTGAGGTAGCAAGGGAGCAGACTGAAGTTTGTAGTCTTATCTTCTTGAGGTAGCAAGGGAGTAGACTGAAGATTGTAGATCTTATCTCCATGAAGTAGTAATGGAGCAGATCGAATACGGCGAATCTTATCTCCATGAGGTAGCAATGGAGCAGATTGAAGCCATCAGCCTAATCTTCCTGAAGTTGCAGCGGAGCAGATTAAAGCCACCAGCCTTATCTATCTGAAGTTGCAGCGGAGTAGACTGAATACAGTGAATCTTATTTCTCTGAAGTTGCAATGGAACAGATTAAAGCTACAGATTACGGTGGATCTTATCTTCCTGAAGTTGCAGTGAAGCAGATTGAAGCCAGCAAACCTTATCTCCCTGAAGTTGCAGTGGAGCAGGTTGAAATTACCAATTTTTATCTCGTTGAAGTTCTAGCGGAGTAGATCGAAGCTACAAATCTCTTCTCCCTGAAATTACATTCGAGCGGATCGAAGCACTATTTCCTATACTTCTGAAGTTGTAGTAGGTTGAAACAAGGTTACTTGAAGAAGAAGAAAAGAAGCGCCGAGACTCAACAAGACCGGGCAAAATTAGTCCTTTTAAAGTCTTTGCTCCATTCTTGTAACATGACAATGAGCAAAGAGGGGCAGCTGTAGAGCCCAATTTTAGCTCGGGGCCCATTAGAACAAACCAAATAAAAAAAATAAAATACAGTCCAATAAAGGCCCAACATGCCCAAAAAATAATTTTTTTTTTGGAAAACCGAGGGTTCTAGAAACCCTAGGCACCGCTCCCTCTTTTGACCTCTGTACTCTACACCACTAGCGCCACCTGCCCTCTGCACCGGCCCCAACTACCTGCAAAATGAAAAGAACACACAACAGAGCAAGAAACAAGCAAAAAAAAAAGTAATAGAAAATACTCTATAAAGACCAAGAACAAACAATGTAAAAAGGGGGATTTTTGGAATGAAAAAAACAGACTCTGAATACAGAAAACAGATTTAAAAATCGTAGTTGTATGATATTGATTCTTTTATTTTTTTATGTCATTTGTATTGTTTGTTTATTTTTTTTTATTTTTTCTACTCCGAATATACATAGATATATTAAAAAAGGGAAATATTTTACCTTTTTTCGTGATTTCGGCCTTGGATCGGAGTTCCACGTCTGACGGGGTTCAAAAGGGTGACTTTTGGTCTCCCCGCCGCCGTATACGGCGGCGCGCTGTGGCCCATGATCGGAAAGTTAGCCGGGTTCTGGGCAATGGGCTGAGAGAGAGAGAGAAGAAAAGAAAAGAGATATTTTTTTAAAAAAAAAGCTGGGAAAGTGAATTTTTTGGTCATTTTTTTATATTTATAGTATAGCCCAAACGGCGTCGTTTTGGGAATGGGTTTCAGGTGCCAAAACGGTGCCGTTTCAAGGTCACCCTTGCGCGACCCGACCAACTTCCTAAGGATCCGCGTGTTTCTTGGACGGGCTATTTGCGCGCCCAATCCCCCCGCTTTTGCAACGTTTTACAATTTAGTCCTTATTTGTTTTGTTTATTTTTTTATTTTTTAATTTTACCGCATACTTTTATTTTCGTTGCATTCTGGCCCATATTGAAACGTTGTGCATAGGGCTTGGGAAAAATTTCCCATCCAGCCCTTGCAGTTTCACGCGCTTTTCATTTTGCTTCTCCGTTCAGTCCTTTTCTTTTATTTATTTATAATTTGTCCTCTTGACTTTATTTTAATTTCGGTTTCATCCTTGATTTAATTAATTTCTATCCCTTTTGTATAATCTGTTTATATTTTCATTTATTTTTGCTTATTTATCCATTTGTTTTATTATTTATTTATATTTTTGTTATATTAGAATTTTTATTTTCGTCTAATGTTATATTTATCTATTATTTATCTTTATTATATTTATTTGTTTATTTGTTCATTTACCTTTAATTATTTAAATTTAATATTACACATATTATGTTATTTATCTATTATTATTTAAAAACATAAGTTATTTATTTGTTTTACCAATTTATTTATTCATTTTATTCTTTAATGTTTGCTGTTACTATTTTTTATTTTATTTTTTATATATTTATTGCTATTTTCACTATCACTATCACTATTTTTATTATTATTACTATTAATACTATTAGTATTATTATTATTTAATATTTCTATTCTTATTTTTTGTTACTATTTATTATTATTATTGTTATTATTATTATTATTATTATTATTAATTTTATTATTACTATTGTTATTTTTACTATTGTTATTATTCATTTTAGTATTACTACTATCATTTCACTATTATTATTATTTTTAATATTACTATTATTATTTTCACTATTATTATTTTTAATATTATTATTACTATTATTTTCTTATCTTTAAACTATTGTACATAATACGTATCTATTTGTTGATTTGCTATTCTTTTTACTTGTTATTTCATGTGGATTGTTTGTCTTGGCCTTTATCTTATTGCATTTTATTCTTGCCCGTACTATTATTCATATTATTGTCCTCACTTTTATTCTATTACGCATATCGCACTATAATTCATTTTCCATTTTATTACGATCGCATTACATTTTATCCGATTTTTGAAATAAGCAAATACTCCGCGTTCTAAGGTTCGAAAGAAATCGTACCCTAACTTACTGGGTTTCAATTTTTCTCATCGAATCTAAAGAACCTATTATTTTCTTTTAAAATTAAAGCATAGAAGTTAAATAAAAACTTATTCTCGAGAATTTAAAATTGTTGTGTCCTAACTCACTGGATGTGACGTTTTGCTATCTTGGGATAAGGATTTCTAAAAAAAACAAAGACAATATTCTGTATTTGAAATTTTGGAAACTTGTGCCCTAACTTACCGGGTTTCAATTTTTTCGTTTGACCCCAAATAACTGAATACCCTTCTTAATGCACGAGTTTTAAGGGTTAAAAGACAAGCTTAATTTCAATGATTTGATGCGTCGTATCCTAACTCACTATACGTGACATTTTACTTCTTCGAAATAAGCGGGTCTCAGTATCCAATTTAATTTATTTTAAGCAAAAAGGATCGTATTTTAAAATCTTTTCAAATTTTTGACATTAAAGACATCAATTAATCAACTAGGTACCAACTTTGGGCGTATCGAGGGTGCTAACTCTTCCTCGTGCGTAACAAACTCTCGAACCCATTTTCTAAATTTCGTAGACCAAAACCGTTGTTTTTGTAAATCAAACCTTTTACTAAAATGATCAAATCATTTATTCATTTTATTATTTAATGTTTGATGTTACTATTTTTTTATTTTATTTTTTATGTATTTATTGCTATTTTCACTATCACTATTATTATTTTTATTATTACTATTAATACTATTAGTATTATTATTATTTAATATTTCTATTCTTATTTTTTGTTACTATTTATTATTATTATTATTTTAATATTATTTATTTATTTCTATTTCTATTTATTTTTATTCTTTTTACTATTATTATTTGTTTATTATTATTACTATTTATCATTATCATTATTATTATTATTGTTATTACTATTATTATTATTATTATTATTATTATTATTATTATTATTATTATTATTATTATTATTTCACTATTATTATTTTTTATATTATTATTACTATTATTATATATATATTACTATTATTTTATTATCTTTAAACTATTGTACATAATACGTATTATTATTCATATTATTGTCCTCACTTTTATTCTATTACGCATATCGCACTATAATTCATTTTCCATTTTATTACGATCGCATTACATTTTATCCGATTTTTGAAATAAGCAAATACTCTGTGTTCTAAGGTTCGAAACTTACTGGGTTTCGATTTCTTTCATCGAATCTAAAGAACCTATTATTTTCTTTTAAAATCAAAGCATAGAAGTTAAATAAAAACTTATTCTCGAGAATTCAAAATTGTCGTGTCCTAATTCACTGGATGTGACGTTTTGTTATCTTGGGATAAGGATTTCTAAAAAAACAAATGCAATATTCTGTATTTGAAATTTTGGGAAATTGTGCCCTAACTTACTGGGTTTCGATTTTTTCGTTTGACCCCAAATAACTGAATACCCTTCTTAATGCACGAGTTTTAAGGGTTAAAAGACAAGTTTAGTTTCGAGGATTTGAAGCGTCGTATCCTAACTCACTGTACGTGACATTTTACTTCTTTGAAATAAGCGGGTCTCAGTATCCAATTTAATTTATTTTAAGCAAAAAGGATCATATTTTAAAATCTTTTCAAATTTTCGACATTAAAGACATCAATTAATCAACTAGGTACCAACTTTGGGCGTATCGAGGGTGCTAACCCTTCCTCGTGCGTAACTGACTCCCGAACCAGTTTTCCAAATTTCGTAGACCAAAACCGTCGTTTTAGTAAATCAAACCTTTTACTAAAATGACCAAATCACAAGGTGATCCGATTACACCTCATAAAAAAAAGAGATTGGTCGCGACTCCTGTTTTTTCATTTTTATTTTCAAAACCAAAGTCGACCCCGTTTTACAAAAAATGGTTTCGGCACCTTTTACCCCCAAATAAAAAATCATCCAAAAAAATCCCTAAACCTAAATAGTAAAAATTTTATTTATATCATTCAATTAAATTTCACATTTTGTACTATTTATATTATTGAATTGTTTAATCATATTAAATATTTATAATTTTTTTAAAAATTGAATTATTAATAATGTCATAAAATATTTGTGTAAAATTTTTATGTTGGTATCAATTTTACATTTTATCTTTAAGATAACTTTTATTAAAAAATCACATTTTTTATATTTAATATATTTTTTAATTTCAAAATACATAGTAACAAAAATCAGAAGATAGTTGAAGCAACTAAGCAAGCAAATAACTCGTATATAAAAGATTAATAAATAAATTATGAAGAGATGAAAGTTAATAATAAATTTGATTACGGTGAGTGATAGTCTTTTTTTTTTAAATTAACTCGAATAAATATATTCGATTCGAATTTCATCTCACTCGACATGCTTGAATTCTTGGGATCACATACTTGACATGGATAGGATGTCTGACATTCATGCGTCACATATATTCATTCCCAAAGTTGATGGCATAGACATTCAGACCTGCCTAGGGCAACCTATGATGTTAAATCTTTAGTATATTGACTAGCTTGTAGGGAGTTTGGAACCAATGTGTAACTAATATGTGGTACCTTAGAAACTATTAGAGAGAACCCTCATAAAGGCTTTCAGGCACAAAGAAAAAAAGACCAAGAACCTTAACCCACTTGTCACTTGCTCTCACGTTCTCTTTAATCTTCTCTCGCGATCCACGTTCTCGTCATCTTAGCCCATCTATGGCTTTCCGCCCTCTAGGTGAACCATCATAAGCCACCGCAACCTTCTCTTTGTATCAACAATTGGTGTGGAATGCGTAAACACACTTCCAACTGATTTTTACACTATCACGTTGACAAATTGAACTGTCCACTTTAATCAAAAGATTTATATGCTCAATTTTTTTAATTAAATAACTCAATAGGATGTAAAAAGTTGGTGAGTTTAATTGATTTTTCGAAATACGTCAAAAACCTTTTAAAAACTATTCTATTAAAGTAGAGTTTTGTTGACAGATAATTCATGCAATTGTCACCTATAAAAATTCATCAAATATGAATCGACTTATATATATATATATATATATATATATATATATACATATACATATGAGTGAGTTTGAAAAAAAAATTAGTGAAATAATCGAGTTACTAATTTTTTAGCAACCTAGTCGAAGTAGGCAACTTGGGAGTCTGACTTTAAAGTCGGCATGAAGATTGGGTTCAAAGGCATGCTCAATATATGTTAACATGGGATGTAAGAGAATACAGAATCAATTTGTAACACCTCAAAATATATGGGGTTAGATGAAATTAACAATCAAAAAATTGAATAGGCTTGATGGTTAAGTTGTTAGTGTAGAGGTTCCCAAACCCTAGATTTTTTATCCAACTTATCCTAATTAAATTAGGATTATGTTTTTCTCTTCAAAACCAAATAGAATTTCTTTCACCTCTCTATTTATTCTCATCTTTTCTCTCTTTTACATCAAAATCAAAAAGAAAATGAGATAAAAATTGTAACACCCCAAACCCGGCCCACAAGCCATGACCGGATCTGGTGTGTCACGGAATAAAGAAATTTGAAAGGTTTGGATTAGTAGTAGTAATTTAAGAAAATTTTTGTTAAGGGTATGAAACGGTGTTTGTTAAAACTCAAGTGGGTTGATTCGATTGAGTTGAAAATCCTTTCTTCCTTTAAAACCATTTGACCATTTAAATTTTTGAACATTAGTGTGATCGATAGCTTAGAAAATTTTGTTACCCGAGGGTAGCATTTTGAAAACGCGTACAAGTACTTATTTTTTTGAAAACGTTACTTTTAATCGATTTGCATAACCGTTCGTAAGTTCATTAGTTGGAAAGTAAAGTAAAAACAACTACCTAACCGTCCAAACTAATAATAAGCGGCCATATTACAACCCAATCGAATTGTAGTAAATGATTAAACTTAAAACGGGGCAAAATAAAATTTCAAGTCCACAAAACCAACATGGCCGCCTCGAGCTCTCCTCGGCTCCGCATCCGTGCTCTACTCACCTGCAAGATGATATGGGAAGGGGTGAGTCACCAAGACTCAGTGTATAAATCCCCGACCCGAAAATAACACTCATACACAAGATATTAGTATGACATGCAATTATGCAACCCCACCTAGCCATCCATGCTCCTTTTCTACCCCGTGTGGTACCAAACCACTGGTGGTGCCAAACCACTGGTGACTTATAGTCACAATATTCGTCAATACGTGTGGTGCCAAACCACTGGTGGTGCCAAACCACTGGTGACCCGAAGTCACAATCAAATGATGGGGCCAACCCATCGTGTGATACCAAATCACTGGCGTCGATCCCGTATCTCAAATGTGGGGCCAACCCACGGTGGTACTAAGCCACAGGGACAAGACGCTATGAGGTGCCAAACCTCTGGAGGTACCAAACCTCTGGTGACCGAAGTCACAATGTGTTACCAAAACACTGGTGTCCGTCGACACGAATATTACTCCCTCTCATCAATCCCACCATCATCATGGTCATATCACAAGTATCATGATTCCATATATCATGCAATCGTATATAACATAGCATGTTTCCGCATATGATGATATATACAACACATATCGTAAATCGAGTAGTAGGGACTTACCCGAATGCCAAGCTTATGCCCACTAGGCAAAGTAACCACATGAGAGGTTATAATATTATCAAACAACAGTTTATACTAATAAAGTGTGTAAGAGCTTACACACCTAATTTATCGAAGGTCTACAAGAAATCCCGGATCTACGTGATATTTAAAAAGTCCCGAACTTGTCCTCGTATAGCTCCTATTATTCGGCCATTAATATCTATTATTACGGAGTCTCATTTGATTAACTAGCGAATCCAAACAAAATAGAGCCTCAGGTCGAACCTTTATTAGTCTTAAACCGCGTGATTTGAAATTTCGAAACTCCCGATATTCCTTCGGTCGATTTACTCCTATACCTACGGTGCACATTCGGTTACACTTAGGCACCCAACATGGCATTTGGCCGAATAATACATATATATATATATGTGTATATATATATATATATATATATATACCTTACCAAAACCAAAACAAGTCTCGGAGAAATCACTCCTTCGATGCTCCTTATGATTACTACACAAGGGAGCAAAAACTCTTAATCATCTCAAGATTATATTCGGCCAATCTTACATTTCCAAACCACAGGGGTTAGTCGTCCCTTACCTTGATGGTTGACTCGTCCCTCAACACCAACGCTTGACTCCCCCCTATAGATGTTCACAGGTTCTGGCTACCACATGCATACCAACACGGCCTTTGGCCGAATGTGCCCAACCCTTTTTCCATGCTTACCGAAATCCCAACTAGCCGAGCTTTCTACCAAAATAAAATAAAATATATTAGTTAGAATGGCATGCAAACCATATTCATAGTTATGGCCCTAGGCCGAATCTTCATGCTAACTTACCTCGAAGAAACGAGACCCGAAATACTCCTTCAAAGCCCCTAAGTGTCGGCTACCTCAAAAAGGAATACCTAGAATGGCCAAGGGATTCGGCTATGGCTCCCAAGCACACTTGATTTCGACACATGTTATGTCCAAAAGAAAACGCAAGGAGAGGGCTATTAAGCGAGGTATTCGGCCATCACAATGTAAAAAGAAAAAGAGAGAACATTTCCATAGATTTTGGCCAAGAACCGAATTGGAAGGGAAGAGAACTAAGCCAAGAAATTTCGGCACAATGTCTATAGAATGTTTCAAAGAAGGATAATAGTTTCAAGGGGAGGAAGGGGGTTTTGGTGTGATTAGTAAGAAGAAGAAGAAAAGAAAGAAAGGAAAAAGAATGAAAAGGAAGTGTGTCACTCCCTAATACTCCAATGCCGTGAGCTATAGCCTTCCCCCCCCAAGACCCCAAAAATTCGGCCATGCTTATTTGCCAATTACTAAGCCGGCCAACAAACCCCAAGACATCTTCTCCTTCTACCTTCAATTTCCTATGAACATTGTTTGACAATTATTCCATAACCATTGAAATAAACAACTCATGGTTTATTCATTCACCCATCATATGCTCTCTTCTATCAATAAATAAAATAAGGTAATAATAAGAAAAATAAAAAGAATAATTCAGCCACCCATCTTTGTCTCCACGCATGCATGCGCCTCATGCAGGCCACTTGCGTTTCTGCCGGCCAAAACAAAATTCAAATCTCCCTTATGCAGTTGCCAGGTCTCGAACCCGAGACCTGGGGAAGCCTGCCCAAGCCTCTGACCACTCGGCTACAACGCCTTTTTAGTTATAAATGCGTCGGAATTTCTATTTAAGTTTCCCCCCTGGCTCCCTCACGCATTAAATGCTAGAGGCCAAAAACAGCAAAACATCCCTATCTAGCCCCGGGGGTTTCGAACCCGAGACCTGGAGCAAATTTAGCGCCCCAGCCACTCGGCCAAATTAACTTTCATGTCAAAGACACGTTGTGAATTTCTTTTAATCCATTCCCAGAGGCTTCTTTCAGGTTAAGCGCTTAAAACCAAAAATTTTAAATGCCCTGAGAGACTCTCGTGACTCGAACGCAAGACCTAGGGAGTTCCCCTTAGCGCCCTAACCACTTCTTCCGGCCTGACCTTCATGCCAATTTACCCCACCATTTAATTTTAAGGTCTCCCCAGATCGTTGACCCAAAAAAAAAAAATAAAAATAAAAAGCCAAACGCTGCTCCAGCAGCTCGAACATGCGACCGCGAGCTGCTACTCCCTGCTATGCCCCACGCCACTCGGCTAGAGCATTCAATATGCCACAAGCCTGCCAAAATTATTATTTAAACCCTCCTTCGCCTATCACTCCTTCAGCGCCAAAAATAAAACTTTCTCCACGCGACTCGAACCCTCGCCTAGTCGTGCCTTCTAGCCTTCTTTGCAGCTCTCTTACCACTCCGCCAGCTATGCTCTTGTGTCAAAGCTCGCCCTAATTTAATGATAAGGCTTTTACACTTAGCCTTACCATCCTAAACACTTAAGAAACCTGCTTAACCCTATACCTGGCTAATTCGGGATTTTGGCTAAACCCTAATGTATGCGTATTAAATTAGGAAAACCCACAAAAATACTCGTATGGCAATTGGCCCCTAGAACAGGATGTTACAGTTCTACCCCCCTTAAAATAATTTCGTCCCCGAAATTACCTGGGTCAGAAGAGTTGGGGGTATTGCTGCCACATCACCTCCTCGGGCTCCCACGTAGCTTCCTCCACGCCATGGTTCTGCCATAGGACCTTCACTAAAGGAACTGACTTCCTACACAAAACCTTTACATCCCGATCTAGGATCTGCACAGGTTCCTCTTCCATCGTCAAATCTGGACTCACCTCAACTTCCTCAACTGCCAAGACGTGTGATGGATCAGAACGATAGCGTCTAAGCATGGAGACATGGAACACATCGTGAATCTGACTCAGTTCTGCAGGTAACTCGAGTTGATAAGCTACTGGTCCCACTCGTCTCAACACCTTAAATGGTCCAATGAACCTTGGGCTTAATTTGCCCTTCTTCCCAAATCTTAACACTTTCTTCCATGGCGAGACCTTCAGAAAAACTTCGTCTCCTACTGCAAATTCTATGTCCCTTCGCTTGAGATCAGCATAAGACTTTTGCCTATCCGAGGCTTCTTTCAATCGAGCTTGGATCTTCTTCACCTTATCTTCAGTTTCTGCAACCAATTCCGGTCCTAACATCCGTCGCTCACCCAACTCCGTCCAACAAGTAGGTGTGCGACACCTCCTACCATACAGTGCTTCATAAGGTGCCATCTTAATGCTTGCCTGATAACTGTTGTTGTATGCGAACTCAGCTAATGGCAAAAATTCCTCCCAACTACCTCCGAAGTCCAAAACGCAGCCTCTTAACATGTCCTCCAAAATCTGGATAACTCTTTCCGACTGCCCGTCAGATTGTGGATGGAAAGCGGTACTGAAATCCAGCCGTGTACCCAAGGCCTGATGGAGTGCTCTCCAAAACCTCGACGTAAACCTGGGGTCTCTGTCTGAGATGATCGACACTGGCACACCATGCAACCTCACTATCTCTGCCACATACAACTTAGCTAACTTCTGGAGCTAGTAATCCACCCTTACCGGTATGAAGTGAGCTGACTTGGTCAGACGGTCCACAATCACCCAAACTGCGTCCTTCTTGCTGGGCGTGAGGGGTATCCCACTGACAAAGTCCATAGTGATCCTCTCCCATTTCCACTGAGGAATCTTCACCGGTTGAAGTAATCCAGATGGCAACTGATGTTCAGCCTTTACCCGCTGACATGTGAGACACCTCCCCACGAATTCAGTTACCTCGCGCTTCAACCCTAGCCACCAGAACTGCTTACGTAAATCTCCGTACATCTTGCTACTTCCAGGATGCATAGCGTATGGGCTGCTATGTGCATCCTGAAGAATTCTTTGTCTCAAACCCACGTCATTCGGCATACAAGGCCGTCCTTGAAAACACAGCACCCCATCACCAGTCAAACTATACCCTTCCAAACCGCCATCTTGAACTTGCAGCCTCCGTGCGTTTAAACTGTCCTCCCCTAATTGCTTTTCCTTAATCTCCTCGATCCAAGTTGGCTTAACTTGCAATTCTGCCAAAAGACTTCCGTCGTCGTATAGACTAAGACGAGCAAACATCGCCCTTAAGTCTGTCACGACCTTTCGGCTCAACGCATCAGCCACCACGTTAGCCTTGCCTGGGTGGTATTCGATTGAACAGTCGTAGTCCTTCAACAGTTCAATCCATCGGCGCTGCCTCAGAAATTCTGCCTCATACTCAGATACCGACTTATTTCCTTGTACCAGTCCCAGAAAGGTTTTCCTCTGAGTATCAGTGTAGCTGGTGCCCACATACTTCTTCTGATAAGTAGCTTTGAAGTATTCCCAAGTAAGGTCGTCTGCTGTAGCGCCGTCTCGTACCGTGAGCCACCACTGGTATGACTCGTCTTTTAGAAGCGACACTGCTCCTTTCAGCTTCTCCTCATCTGTTAAGTCGAGATCGTCCATGATCCTCTCGGTTGATTCTAACCAATATTCGGCTGTACTGGGAGCGACACCTGACACACCCCGGAATACTTCAGCTCCATTGGATCGGAGCCGCTCAGATACAGACTTCCGAGCGCCTGCACCTCTATTGGTCTCAGCCATCATTTCTAGCACACGCAGCATAGCCTGCGATACCGACTCACCCCCCGTCTGATCCTGAGGTCCATCACCAAAAGTTGGGGGTGGCGGTGGGGGGGTATCTCATTATCCGATCCTTGGCCCGACCTAACTGGTTCTGTCACGGCCATCCGGCCTCTACCGCGTCCCCGACGGCCGCGACCTCTAGAACTCATTTCTTAAAGCGCAATCTGTCTTAAAAGTTTTATGAGTTAGTCACTGTTCCACTGATTATTAGCAAAGAATCTTATGGGCGAAATTTAGAAGTTGTTCTTTCGATCAAACAAGTTTCAAGTCTTCTATCGTAATTCGAAGATATATATATCACTTATTCCATCACTCTCTATGTCCAATTCTTAACCCGGGGGTAATTTCGTCCTTCACCCTACAGGGGTATTTTGGTAACAAAACAGTGTAAGTTTGACAAATCAAAGGAAATTTATAAATTGCAAAACTTGGGGTCCGTTTTGAGGGATTGTCTTCCAACTTGATAGTGTTGCAAAAACCTTTTTGAAAATCAGGGTCATTTGGTAATTTGCAATTTAGGGGCAATTTTGTAATTTCCAAAAGCACAACATTTTTGACATTTTGCAAATTAGGGATTTTAGGTATGCTTGTAAAATAGGAAAATTTTGTTTAAAAAGAGATTTTGAGGTAGTTTGGTAGAATTTTTAAAACAGGGGCATTTTCGTAATTTACCCCTAAGGGTATTTTGAAATGTTCATAATTCAAAGGAATTTTGTAGTATAATTCTCATAAGTTTGAGGGAAGTCTTTAAAAATTAGAGTCTTTATAAAAATGCGGCTAATTCCATTTCGGGTTTTAATAATAGAGGTTTAGCCCATGAACAAGTCCTCACGGTTAGGGTGAACCGAAGCTACGCACCAGGTAGGATTCCTGCGAAGAGGAGGTGAGTCGCTAAGACCACTTAAATACCAAGCTCTTCCGGATCCAATCCTAGACATGCGTACAAGGGTTACCACACCTTAACTCGGCGACTTAGTCATGGGTTTGTTTAATTAGGCAATTAGAATCTTATGCGATTGTTTGGGGTAAACAAGTCCTAAAGTTCATATACCTTTCATACTATCTACGTCCCATTTTCTACCCATTTACAGGTAACCATTCATACATAGATTAAAATACTTACAAGAGCGGATCGGTGCCGGAGACTCGACGCCATGTTGTTCAACCAAAATCATTTTCAACGGGGTTTTCAAAAGCATATCTAGCAAAAACATTTTTGGGTCTTAGGCCCTCACAGCCGAGTTTTTGAACCTGGCTCTGATACCAAAATTGTAACACCCCAAACCCGGCCCACAAGCCATGACCGGATCTGGTGTGTCACGGAATAAAGAAATTTGAAAGGTTTGGATTAGTAGTAGTAATTTAAGAAAATTTTTGTTAAGGGTATGAAACGGTGTTTGTTAAAACTCAAGTGGGTTGATTCGATTGAGTTGAAAATCCTTTCTTCCTTTAAAACCATTTGACCATTTAAATTTTTGAACATTAGTGTGATCGATAGCTTAGAAAATTTTGTTACCCGAGGGTAGCATTTTGAAAACGCGTACAAGTACTTATTTTTTTGAAAACGTTACTTTTAATCGATTTGCATAACCGTTCGTAAGTTCATTAGTTGGAAAGTAAAGTAAAAACAACTACCTAACCGTCCAAACTAATAATAAGCGGCCATATTACAACCCAATCGAATTGTAGTAAATGATTAAACTTAAAACGGGGCAAAATAAAATTTCAAGTCCACAAAACCAACATGGCCGCCTCGAGCTCTCCTCGGCTCCGCATCCGTGCTCTACTCACCTGCAAGATGATATGGGAAGGGGTGAGTCACCAAGACTCAGTGTATAAATCCCCGACCCGAAAATAACACTCATACACAAGATATTAGTATGACATGCAATTATGCAACCCCACCTAGCCATCCATGCTCCTTTTCTACCCCGTGTGGTACCAAACCACTGGTGGTGCCAAACCACTGGTGACTTATAGTCACAATATTCGTCAATACGTGTGGTGCCAAACCACTGGTGGTGCCAAACCACTGGTGACCCGAAGTCACAATCAAATGATGGGGCCAACCCATCGTGTGATACCAAATCACTGGCGTCGATCCCGTATCTCAAATGTGGGGCCAACCCACGGTGGTACTAAGCCACAGGGACAAGACGCTATGAGGTGCCAAACCTCTGGAGGTACCAAACCTCTGGTGACCGAAGTCACAATGTGTTACCAAAACACTGGTGTCCGTCGACACGAATATTACTCCCTCTCATCAATCCCACCATCATCATGGTCATATCACAAGTATCATGATTCCATATATCATGCAATCGTATATAACATAGCATGTTTCCGCATATGATGATATATACAACACATATCGTAAATCGAGTAGTAGGGGACTTACCCGAATGCCAAGCTTATGCCCACTAGGCAAAGTAACCACATGAGAGGTTATAATATTATCAAACAACAGTTTATACTAATAAAGTGTGTAAGAGCTTACACACCTAATTTATCGAAGGTCTACAAGAAATCCCGGATCTACGTGATATTTAAAAAGTCCCGAACTTGTCCTCGTATAGCTCCTATTATTCGGCCATTAATATCTATTATTACGGAGTCTCATTTGATTAACTAGCGAATCCAAACAAAATAGAGCCTCAGGTCGAACCTTTATTAGTCTTAAACCGCGTGATTTGAAATTTCGAAACTCCCGATATTCCTTCGGTCGATTTACTCCTATACCTACGGTGCACATTCGGTTACACTTAGGCACCCAACATGGCATTTGGCCGAATAATACATATATATATATGTGTATATATATATATATATAAATACCTTACCAAAACCAAAACAAGTCTCGGAGAAATCACTCCTTCGATGCTCCTTATGATTACTACACAAGGGAGCAAAACTCTTAATCATCTCAAGATTATATTCGGCCAATCTTACATTTCCAAACCACAGGGGTTAGTCGTCCCTTACCTTGATGGTTGACTCGTCCCTCAACACCAACGCTTGACTCCCCCCCTATAGATGTTCACAGGTTCTGGCTACCACATGCATACCAACACGGCCTTTGGCCGAATGTGCCCAACCCTTTTTCCATGCTTACCGAAATCCCAACTAGCCGAGCTTTCTACCAAAATAAAATAAAATATATTAGTTAGAATGGCATGCAAACCATATTCATAGTTATGGCCCTAGGCCGAATCTTCATGCTAACTTACCTCGAAGAAACGAGACTCGAAATACTCCTTCAAAGCCCCTAAGTGTCGGCTACCTCAAAAAGGAATACCTAGAATGGCCAAGGGATTCGGCTATGGCTCCCAAGCACACTTGATTTCGACACATGTTATGTCCAAAAGAAAACGCAAGGAGAGGGCTATTAAGCGAGGTATTCGGCCATCACAATGTAAAAAGAAAAAGAGAGAACATTTCCATAGATTTTGGCCAAGAACCGAATTGGAAGGGAAGAGAACTAAGCCAAGAAATTTCGGCACAATGTCTATAGAATGTTTCAAAGAAGGATAATAGTTTCAAGGGGAGGAAGGGGGTTTTGGTGTGATTAGTAAGAAGAAGAAGAAAAGAAAGAAAGGAAAAAGAATGAAAAGGAAGTGTGTCACTCCCTAATACTCCAATGCCGTGAGCTATAGCCTTCCCCCCCCAAGACCCCAAAAATTCGGCCATGCTTATTTGCCAATTACTAGGCCGGCCAACAAACCCCAAGACATCTTCTCCTTCCACCTTCAATTTCCTATGAACATTGTTTGACAATTATTCCATAACCATTGAAATAAACAACTCATGGTTTATTCATTCACCCATCATATGCTCTCTTCTATCAATAAATAAAATAAGGTAATAATAAGAAAAATAAAAAGAATAATTCAGCCACCCATCTTTGTCTCCACGTATGCATGCGCCTCATGCAGGCCACTTGCGTTTCTGCCGGCCAAAACAAAATTCAAATCTCCCTTATGCAGTTGCCAGGTCTCGAACCCGAGACCTGGGGAAGCCTGCCCAAGCCTCTGACCACTCGGCTACAACGCCTTTTTAGTTATAAATGCGTCGGAATTTCTATTTAAGTTTCCCCCCTGGCTCCCTCACGCATTAAATGCTAGAGGCCAAAAACAGCAAAACATCCCTATCTAGCCCCGGGGGTTTCGAACCCGAGACCTGGAGCAAATTTAGCGCCCCAGCCACTGGGCCAAATTAACTTTCATGTCAAAGACACGTTGTGAATTTCTTTTAATCCATTCCCAGAGGCTTCTTTCAGGTTAAGCGCTTAAAACCAAAAATTTTAAATGCCCTGAGAGACTCTCGTGACTCGAACGCAAGACCTAGGGAGTTCCCCTTAGCGCCCTAACCACTTCTTTCGGCCTGACCTTCATGCCAATTTACCCCACCATTTAATTTTAAGGTCTCCCCAGATCGTTGACCCAAAAAAAAAAAATAAAAAAATAAAAAGCCAAACGCTGCTCCAGCAGCTCGAACATGCGACCGCGAGCTGCTACTCCCTGCTATGCCCCACGCCACTCGGCTAGAGCATTCAATATGCCACAAGCCTGCCAAAATTATTATTTAAACCCTCCTTCGCCTATCACTCCTTCAGCGCCAAAAATAAAACTTTCTCCACGCGACTCGAACCCTCGCCTAGTCGTGCCTTCTAGCCTTCTTTGCAGCTCTCTTACCACTCTGCCAGCTATGCTCTTGTGTCAAAGCTCGCCCTAATTTAATGATAAGGCTTTTACACTTAGCCTTACCATCCTAAACACTTAAGAAACCTGCTTAACCCTATACCTGGCTAATTCGGGATTTTGGCTAAACCCTAATGTATGCGTATTAAATTAGGAAAACCCACAAAAATACTCGTATGGCAATTGGCCCCTAGAACAGGATGTTACAAAAATAAAAGAAAAAGAACCAATGGGAAACGTGGGAAAAGGCGGATTTGGGAAAAGAAAATAAATTAAAATAAAATAAATTTAAAATAAAAAAGAATAAAAAGAATATATATTTTTTTAACAAAAACCAATTTTAAACCAACACAATATTCTGATAATTTATCAGATTTTCCCAGAGACAGAGTTCGATTAAACCACAACCTCTACATCGTCGGCTCAAATAGAAATAGAAAAAATATTGTCAATTCACTCACACAATGATTCAAACACAAGATCAAAAGGCAAGCTAACACATTGCCATTGAACTAATAGGCTCATTTTGACATTGGATGATTGAAAATAAAATTTAAATCAAAAGACTAGACTTAGGGACAAAAATAGCAAAATCCTCAAAGAATGAGGTTTGAACACATGACATCAAACACACATTGTAAACCCTTAACCACAAAAACAAATATTGATCAATGACATAATTTAACAATCATAAATTCATATTTTTGGGGCGTTACATTATTAGTCCAGTTAGTCACATCTATGTCTCTATCTTCTGGGAGTCATTATTTACTATAATGTCACCTTAACATCACTTTGTAATCAATTCACTACTTCATTTAAACTATTTATCATAAATATCAAATGTATGCTTGTTTCATTGAAAAACGACTTTTATAAAATATTTTTAGGAAATCTGTCAAATAATAGAAAATATATCCAAACACCAGAAAATATTAGCTTTTCTAGAAAAATATATCATTTTCTTGAAATCATTTTTTAGAAAGCATTTTTAGTGAAACAAATGAAGCCTAAAAAATTATTGCGAAGTCTATGACATTTTTATAAAATTAACCCCAAAAAATTAATTAATTACTTAAATGACCTGTTTTTTGATAAAATACGAAAATAACCTAAAATTTACAATAAAAGTTGGTGGAGCCAAAGCGTTTGACACCACCAACATTCCACGTTAGCAATCGGGGTAAAAAAATTCAATTTTTTGGTTGAGCCATGTCTAATGGCCCTACCTGTATAATTCCTAAGGAAATACTGTAATTTTTTTTTAAAAAAAGGGGGATTTAAGCAAATTTACTTTTTTTCTAGTGGAGCCAATATTCCAACATCTTATTCTGCTGCCTATTCCAACACCTTTTTTTTATTTTTTTAATTTGTTTTTCATTTGTTCCTTTTTTTGATTTTTTTATTTGTTAGTCCTTTTTCGTTTTTTATTTGTTTTTCTTTATTTACATTTTCAGTTTTTTATTTATTTGTCATTTATTTGTTTTTCTTTATTTCTTTTTTTAAATTTGTTTTATAATATTTTATGTATATTTTTATATTTATTGTAGATTTTAGGTTATTTATATATTTTATCAGAAAAATAAGTCATTTATGTAATTAATTAATTTTTGGGGTTAGTTTTATAAAAAAAACCTATAAATAATTTATGTAATTTGAAATCAAGAAAATTAAAGGGATATTTTTAATAGAAATAAAAAAACGGAGGACCAAAAAGAAATTGAAAAAAATGAGAAAAAAAGTGAAAGTTGAATTGATTGGAAAAAAATAAAAAATGAATTATTTGTTAAAAAATTACGACTTTTTTTTAAAAAAATATTAAAAATTAAAAATATATTTTATGACTGGTCACATCGTGTCAATATTGTCAGCGATGTAACTAGTCATTAGGTTTATAATGCGTAATAAATGTTGGTTTTTTTTTTAAAAAAAAGTAAACTAGAAAAAGAACGTCCCTATTTAAGAAGGTGGGGTTTTGGTCCCCCCTTCAAATATTTTGTAGAAGAACAGGAGGAAGAAAAGAGAAAAAAAACTAGTAAGGTATTTATAGTTTGTAGTTTGTATTTATATTTTATAATTATTGTAATATAATAATTAATTATATTTAATTTATGTATTTTTCTTTAAATTATGCAGATATCAAAATGTCTTCTAGAGTAAATACGGATCACACTTCATCGAGGATCAACGAAATAGTAAAATTAATTATAAATTAAATTAAAAAAATTCATTTTAGTTTCTCGTTTTTTCTTGCTAGGCACTACTTTGCTCAACGTGTTTTGATTGCATGAAACTAATCTCTATCTGATTGTTATTAACCCTTTTAACTCCTTTTTGCATGAAATTGATCTCTACGTGTTAATAATAATATTTTTAATTTATGACACATTCATAAATATATATAATAATTTTTTAATATGACAACCTTTTTGCTTAATTTTGTATTGTTGCTGTGCTCGGTTCCATTTGTAGGGTACAAAAAAGTTACATTTGTCTTCCACTAATTTGACACCACCTAAATAAAAACTAAAAAATCGCATTCACATGAGGAAACTAGGAATATATATTAATTTGGCTTCAACTAATCTATATATCATATTATAAGTGTTCAAATCAGATTGAATCAAGCTCGAAATTATTAGAGTCACGATTAAATTTATCTTTAACAAGTGACTATATATTTTTTTATAAAAGTTCTCGTATGTAAGATAAATTTTCGAGTTTAAATATATCTGGTTTATATTATATGTAAAACTCTATGTATTATTATAGATATTGATTCAATAAAAATAAGTCTTTTTTTATTTTTATATTTACTCATACCACCTATGTTTTTTTAGGATATTATTGTTTTTTTATTTGATGTACTTTTTGTAGTTATATGGTTGCCTTTTGTTTTAATGCTTAACTATAATTAGGACATAATAATAAAAGAAAATTAATGGTACTTAAGCTTCAAAGAGATTTGGAAATCACATTTGATCTCTACGCGTTATTATTAATATTTTATGAAAAATCTTTATTCTATTATTAATATTTTATTACTCATTTAATTGAAATTAAATAAAAAATACTTAGAATGGCTATGTTGGCACTTTTACTCTTCAATATATAAATTTATGTTAAAATTATATAGATAATTGATTTATCATATTTTTATAAAAATTTTACCATACAGGATGTGTAATGTAACACCCCAAACCCGGCCCACAAGCCTTGACCGGATCTGGTATGTCACGGAGTAAAAACTTTTTGAAACGTTTTGAAAATTTTGTTTTCACAGTGGAAATCTGAAAATATTGCTGAATTTGTAAAACAATGTTTGCTAAAACTAAGATAGTTTGGTTTGATAAACACGATGGGGTTGAAAACTTTTTCTTTTCCTTTGAAACCATTTGATCATTTAGATTTTTAAAAGTATCGGGGTTATTGATAACTTGGTAAAATTTTGCTACCCGATGGTAACATCTTTGAAAACGCGTACGAGTATTAATTTTGAAAACGTTGCCTTTACCGATTTGCTTAACAATTCATAAGTTCGTTAGAAATAAGGTAAAACTACTACTTAATCATACGAATAATAATAAAAGAATAATAAACGGCCATATTACAACCCAATCGAATTTAGCAAGTAGTAAGCTTTAATGGTGCGAAATAAAACTTCAAAACGAGGAACAAGCATGGCCACCTCGAGTCCTCTCCGGCTCCGTCTCCGCGATCTACTCACCTGAAAAGATAGGGAAAGGGGTGAGTCACCAAGACTCAGTGCATAGCTATAACACATGTCCCCACATATGGGCTTGGCCCAAATTCACACAGTCCATACACATGAATATGTAATTATGAAATGAGTATGCAATTATGAAACCCAACCTAGCCATCCATACTCCATTTTCTACCCCGTGTGGTACCAAACCACTGGTGGTGTGGCACCACTGGTGACTCGAAGTCACAATGTCCGTCAATACGTGTGGTGCCAAACCACTGGTGACCGAGGTCACAGATGTGATACCAAATCACTGGAGGTGCCAAACCTCTAGTGTCCGAAGACACAAATCGAATGATGGGGCCAACCCATCGTGTGATACCAAATCACTGGCGTCGATCCCGTATCTCATAGTGGGGCCAACCCACGGTGGTACTAAGCCACAGGGACGAGACGCAATGAGGTGCCAAACCTCTGGAGGTACCAAACCTCTGGTGACCGTAGTCACAATGTGTTACCAAAACACTGGTGCCCGTCGACACGAATATCACTGCCCCCTCCACTCAATTAATCCCACCATCATCATGCTTACATAAAAAGTATCATGATCCCATATATCATGCATTTGTATATAGCATAACATTTTACAGCATATGATGGCATACACAACATATATCATAGATCGAGTATTAGGGGACTTACCCGAAAACCAAGCTTATGCCCACAAGGCAAAGATACTACGTGATAAGTAATAAAATATCATTATAACAACAATTTATACTAATAAAGTGTGTAAGAGCTTACACACCTGATTAAACGATCACCCACCTTGGGTATCCAACATCTTAGCCCTTATTTCGGCTAACATGCACAACATGTATATTTACAATAACATACATAAACCAGCAAGAGAACAGTGCGATAACTACGCACCTGATCACGAACAACGTTATGCCCTCAATCCCGAAGCTATCTTTAAGCGGTACTACGGCTATTTGCCTACGATGTTGTTCGGATGCTGGCCCACACCCCGGTGGCCAATCTCGCACAGCCGAGACAGCTCTCCTTTTAAACTTGGGGATAGGGGCTACCCCATTATCTTCTTGACTGGTATTTGCCTCCATCAACACGAAGCAAACTTGAACCCCGGAGGCTACTATATGCTTCTTTTGATTAACCCCTTGTTAACTAAATCCCGGGAACCACTTCTTGAATATGGGTTGTCGAAATCACTGTTAAGCAACTTGTTAGAATCGGTTTAACACATAAAACCATAATATTGGCCCCTTGGCCGAATACCATAAATCCTTTACCTAGCTTATTTTGATCCCGAATCACCACTTGTTCTTGTTGCTTAGCTCACTAGGTCATCGAAAGTCCATTTCTTAAATAGAAGATTCCTTTTTAAGGCCCTAACACTTGCCACACAAAAAGAGCACTTTACCATGGCCTTGTACACTTTCGGCCACCCCTTTAAATCAAGGTCAATCATTCGATTAGCACCAGAACTCAAAACATAGTCTTAAGGCCGAAGATTACATTTCTTCACCTTAATCTCTGTCAAACTCGAAGGACTCCTTTAATGCTTCCTAACATTAGTACAATAGAACATATCAATATGGCTCTAAGCATATTCGGCCATTCTTGAAATCAAAGTCTAGCCTTGATTTCGACATGCAAAAGAAAAAGAAGGAATCAACTACTTAATAGGAATACTTACCAACATTCGAAGAGATCATAAACACATAGTTGATAGTACCTTCTATCAAGATTCAGCTAAGGTGTTTCGGCAATGTACTAATGGAGAGGAAAAAGGGTGATAATGAGCTTACGTTTCAAATGATAACGAAACATGCGGCTACTCAATCATTGAAGAAACAATAATTGCTAGCCGAAATACCCTCTAATTTCTTCGATACCGAAGCCCAACTTGCTCTTTCTCTCCCTCTCTCTCGGTCAAGAATAAAAAGGAAATAAAAATCAACATCACTTTCGATCAAGGCAAGATGGAAGAAGAAGGGAAATAAAACAAGGCAAGGGTCCTATCTAGCTAATCAAAACCGAGAGTAAAGGCCCCTAGAAGACTTACATTCGGCTAAGCTCTAAGATGGGAGGGAAAAGAGAGTCAAAATTCAAAGACCTTGTTAAGAACCAAGGTCTAGGCCGGCCATGCTTCACCTCCCTTCCCATATTTCTTTGAAACTATCAACATCAAATACCAATAACATTGTTTATTAGCAATATCATCACTAAGTTCCTTCATTCAACAAATAAATAAAATAAATAAAATAAATAATAATAATAAAAATGAACATCACAAGACATACCCAACTCTAACGGCATGCTTTGTTCCCATTATCACAAAAACAAAGAAAAATTCTTTGTTAATTTAGCATGCCCAACACCATTTAAAATTTAAAATCAAACTTAACAAATTCCTATGCATAATAATACTTATAAATTCCCATACCTTCCAAAAGAATAAAAATAAAATAATAATTCATTATAATAAAATAAAAAGTTTGAAGCTCATGCTTCCAAAATAATTAAAAAAAATAAAAGAAGAAGAAACTCTTTTTCTTCGTGCGTGCATGCTGCATGCAGCATGCAGTCACCTCCACGTCAGTAAAAATTCAAAACCCCACTGCGCTCCAGGGTCTCGAACCCAAGACCTGGAGAAGGCATATCCACGTCCCAGCCACTTCGGCTTCTACGCATTTTATACCATAAATTGTGCAGAGTTTCTTTTGAACTATCTTTGGCAGGCTTCTCAAGCCTTAGCGCTGAAATAAAATAAAATGCTTCTTACGCGATTTCCTGGACTCGAACATGAGTCCCCTTACACTCAGCTCTCAAGCCAAGCCTTAACCACTTAGCTACTTTGAATTTCACGACCTAATCTCACCTCAATTTCCTTTTAACCCTTATCTCGCTGGCTTCCCTACTCTACTGCTAGGAACCAAAAAAATAAAAAAGTATTCGCGCCCCCCCCCCAAAGGGACTCGAACGCCTGACCTTGAGAGGCCTTAATGCTGCAAGCGCCTTAGCCACTGGGCTAGTGCTCACTTTGTGACCTTAAAGTATCGTGATTTTCTTTTAACCCCTCTTTCCGTTAGCTCCCCCTTTTTAAAAAAAATAAAATAAGAAAGCTTTTGCGCCCTATGCCACTCGAACCCCTGACCAGAATTGGCGCTGACCCTTAAGTGGCACACGGAAGCCACCTTGCTACTGGACTTTCATGTCCAAACTTTACAAAAGTAAATCTTAAGGCCTCCTTCACCTAAATTTTCACTTTGACCCAAAATTTTCAAAATTTTCCAAAATAGTCCCTTTTTTCCACGAGCTTTTATAACCCCTAAAACTCATCAAAACAAACCTTAAGGCCTATCGACTCGTGAATTTTTGCTCCACCGCACAGCCCCTAATTTAGGATATTACATGTAACACCCCTTAACCCGAATCCGTCGCCGGAATGGGGTTACGAGGCATTACCAAGTAAAGCACAACTCAGAACAGACATTCATATTTTTTTTTAAAAACTCAAATTGTAACTAGCAACCCAATTATACAAATCACATTCTCACATATGTAACACTTGATCGACATAAAATCAAACATACTTTACTACTTATAATACATAACCAATTCACGCTTTAAAAAATTAATCATATCAACATTAATAATAATTTGATCATTTATTCGACACAACTAATTTACATCATATCATAACACATACACTATATAACTTCAACAGCCGAACCTTATGACCAAAGTTCATGGCATTCGAATTCCTAATCAATCATTAATCCTATTATATTTCATATATACCGCATGCATAAATCTACCTATTTATAAACATCGATTTCAAAAATTAAATACCAAACATATCAATCTATGTACTTATGCAAATTCACTCATTAAGTCAAAACAAAACATATAATTTAACATGTTCAATATCCATAAATATAATATTAGCAAACATTACCAATTAGTCTAATAATATCTTTTCATTACCAATTTATATATATACATTTTACATTAGTATTATTATTAGTCATAGTTAGTCATGAATAGGCAAATCATGTTACACTCAATTCACATGCTCAATAATAGATCTAAAATTTCATATACCAAACCATACATCTCCCTATCTAATCGACTATCAAATTACCTATAAAATTTTTTTTACCCATTTCATCAAAATAAATTTTCCCTTTTTAACACAACTAACGATTCAAACATACCCATTGTGTATGCAAATTATCAAATTTATACTTCACATGCCAACCATTCAAATATTTATACCATTATTAAAATTACATGCTTGTCAAAATGAATCAATTACTAAGGCTGAATTTACTACCTCATATTTAGGACATTTCGTAATCAATCATTGAACTTTTAAATAATGAACCACAATCAAACATATCATATATATATATATATATATATATATATATATCTATTTGTCTTACCCATCATTAGCTAAATGTATCTGCACATTGTTTATCACTTTCGAGCTTATTCACAAAATAAATTATACTTTATAAATGAGTCAATAATAAGCCAAATCAAATCACATTCACTACATATCTTATTGCCAAAACATTTAACCAAGCTCCATATTATATATCCATGATATTACTTCCCAAACAAACTTAAACCATAATCAAATGTAATTAAACTCAAGCCTAGAAATCAAAATCATTTAGCATTTAACCAAAAACATATAAACCAAGCTTAAACAAAATGAGCAAGCCATTTTCGAATGGCTTTATATATACATGCCCCAAATTCAAACATTTCAACTAGACTATACATGCCATAAGTTCAATTTCAAATTTAACAAAATACCGAAAAGAGTTGATAGTGTGATAGGCTTTGCTGACGATCCCCAAGCTCGTAACGCGAATCCAAAATCTATAAAACAAAGATAAAAAAAAACACACACATAAAGTAAGCTACTTAAGCTTAGTAAGTCAAAAGCGAAGTATTATCAACCAGCTTAGCAAAATCAAATATACAAAGTTCTATCAAGTAGTAAATTGTATACAATCACAAATAATTACTCAAATTTCAATATCAAAGTCACACAATATACCCTTTGGCCGAATACACATAGCTGAATAATTATACATATTTCACATGTTTATACATTAACCTTGGTACAATGAACTAAACATATAACTTACCTTTCTCTTTATAACACAATTTATATATGTACATGGGTTCTTTTAGTTCGAATTTCACATTTGGTCTTCACTTACACATGCTCGTTGAACCATTCGAAATTAAAAAGGATACGCGGATAGTCGGAAGCTCGTACAATGCCAACGTCCCAGACGTGGTCTTACATGTAATCACATATCGATGCCAACATCCCAGACGTGGTCTTACTCGGTAACACATAACGGATATCCTATGCATGACATATGTATCCTATCTATTCCTAAGGTTCGTATGGGGCTTACGGACGTCGAAACTCGGTCGAATCAAGCTCGGAATTTATTCAATTATATATACCCACATTCGGCCATAAGTAAAATAAATTCATATAATTTAATTCATTTCATAACTAATACATATTCATTGTTATAACAACATTTAAATGCTAATTGACTTACCTCGGATGTCGTCGACTATTAAATCGTCTACTCGACCACTTTCGTCTTTCCCCGATCAAATTCTGATTTCTTTAATTCTTGATCTAAACATATTCAAATTAAGCTTATTTAAACACCATTACACTCAATTTAGTCTAAAAACACATAAATGGGCAAATTACAATTTTGCCCCTAACATTTCACACTTTTTACAATTTAGTCCTTTTTGCACAAAACACAAAATACACAAAAATTGACTATACACCTTAAGGGTTGAATATTCCTAGTCCTCTTACAAGTCCATACATTTTATTTATGTCACATTTTAGTCCTTAAAAAATTTATTTTTGCAATTTAGTCCAAATTACTCAATTTCATCAAAAATTCAAAGACAAAACTTGTTAATCTAACACATATATTTCATATTTCATCATCAAACATCAAAAACCACAAGGTATCATCAATGGAAAAACACAAAATCATTATCAAAATCACAAATTGAGACATGGGCTTTGAAGTACACTAAGCAACGATCTCAAAAACATAAAAATTATCAAAAACCGAACAAAAACGAACCTTTAATCAAGCTTTTTATTCTTGGATGAAAGCTAGGTTTCCTTTTCTTTCTTTCTTTTAGTTTCGGCTAGCTTAAGAAGATGAAGAAAATGAATTTATTTTATGTTATTTTATCATATATTATAAGATATATTTACTTTACTATTCTAACATTTTACTTTAAATAAATATAACATATATTTTATGGTTAATTTTGGCACAAACCGTCCACTATCTTCTAAAATGGGCTAATTTCCCTTTAAGGACCCCACATTAAAAAGCCACTATCAAATTGGCACTTTACACTTTAGTTTGTAACTTTTACATTTTACGCGATTAAGTCCTTTTATTTAATCGGGCACCTAAACGACAAAATTAAGTCACAAAAATTTAGCACCAACAAAATCACACATAATAAACACAAAAAATGATTTTAAAATATTTTTAGACTCGGATTTGTGGTCCCAAAACCACTATTCTGATTAGGGTCAAAATCGGGCTGTTACAGGATGGGTGTCGGGTTTTGAGGTCACAGTTTCATTTTCCCAATTACGATCCGGACGAGCGAATCATGCCATACTTACAATTGGCAGAATTTGGGGACGTCGAATTGATCCGAAGGTTTGACCTGAGGGTGAACTTAATATTCGCCTTGGTTGAGTGGTGGTGTACAGAGATCGACACCTTCATTATGTCATGCGGGGAGTGCACTATCATATTGGAAGACATCGCTATGCAACTTAGGTTACGAGTTGATGGTGTTGTGGTCACGAGCCAAAGCAAAGTGTTGGAACCTTCAGTACTATGCCACAGATTTCTTGGATGGTCCCCTAATGATGGGGAACAAAATTTCACATGCTTGGCATTGGTATGGTTGAAAGCAAATCTTAAGGAGTTATCAAGCACCGCTATTGAGCACGAGGTGATGGGTGCTGTTCGAGTCTATATTATGCAGCTGATCGGGGGGTACTTATGTCAGACAACACGTCTAATAGGGTCCACTTAAAATACTTGCCTCTATTGGAGGATTTCTCTTGAGCCAATATTTACAGCTGGAGATCAGCAGTGTTGGCCATATTGTACTGTGAGCTTTGCCAGGCACCAAAACATGGGGTTTGTAACATGGCTGGTTGTTTAGGTCTGCTACAGTTCTGGGCTCTGTACAGGATGTTGTTTCTAGCGGCTGTTAGGCACCAACCATATTCGTGGCCACTTCTAAATAGGTAAAAATAAAATTATACTTAACATTTAACGACTCACAAGGTGGATAATATTTTCCCAAGTTTAACTGCTAACATGTTTGTTTCTGTTTCAGATAGGCTACGTTTTTGGGAATTGGTGCAAGCCAAACATTAATCATTTACCTCCAAATGATAGATGCGACCACCAGAGAGAAAGTAATATATATGAATATGGTTTAAGTAATGTTGATTTAACTTATCCACTTGCAGTATGTGATGTGACTTGACTCATTATGTTATATTGTGTAATTCTTGTGGATGCCATATTCTGCACCGAACATTACAACTCTTATTCCTCAGTGGGTTCATGCCGAAGCCCATGTGTGGTGCATTAACACACTGATGCTCAACTTCTCAACCATTGAATGGTTTTGGGTGTAGACAATTTGTGCCGGTCGAGCCAGAACAATTTATTAATGTTCATGGTGAAACCAAGATTGGGAAACATACACTAGATTGGAGCGTGGAGCATCAACGTTATGTCGCACTATAGAATGTCTGGTATGATAGGCGGCCTAAGATGCAACTACTACATATTTGACTTCAGTCCCTCGACTGAATACATGCAGTGGTACATGACTCGAGGATGCGTAACTTATGATAGTACCGAATGACAGCTGCAGACATGGAATTCAACCTATGGGGGAGCTAGAGGATCAACATATGGCGAAGCTCGACTCGGTGACCAACTTTTGAACATATCGGACCAATGGGTTAGTGCTTTTTGTGATGGGTCGCAGAGCAGTTCATATCACCCGGGCGGTTCAAGTTCATATCACTCAGAGCAACCACCAATATCATTTGACATGTTTGGTAATAACATGTACTCCACCCCACTTCAGGTCACGTTTAATCCATCTACCGATCCTCTTGATGTGTACAGTACACCCCAACATCTACCCTGTTAAAGGAGACCCGTACACCGCTATACCCCGAACAACGATACTACTCCGGTTCATTCCAATTTTGATACATGTAAATTTCAAGTGTTATGTAATATTTGTTGTATTGGTTTATACTTCCACTACTTATGTATTAGTCTTTTTTTGTATAATTTATAATATTTTTTAAAGTATTAAAATTTGCAATAATTAATTTTAAATAAAAGCTTAACACTAAACAATGCAAACTTTTTTTCCAAAAGATCATAAAATGCAAACATCGGGTACAACATTTAATTTCCTTCAGACCGTGAAGATTGACTAGTATAGACGTTCCAATAGGGACACTTGCTCCGGTTGTGGTCAACTGTTCTACATATGGTGTAACGCTTTGGATCGACCTATTCTCTGATATCCATATCATTCTGAATCCTCATTATTGTCGGTCGACCTTTGACTTTCTTACGTTGTGACCGATCTGGCAACATCTCGAATGCAGGCGGTTGCACTTCCCATGCAGATACACCCCTTAATACGGGGAACTCGTTACTCCAAATACACAATGTACATTCAAGTGTGCACACATCATCGATATATTGTTCGACACTCAAACTATCGGTAGCACACGCTGCAACCACATGTGCACACGAGTACCATAGTGTTTGGAACATCCCACACTCACACTGCTTGTTTCGGAGATCAACTCCGTAGGGCCGTGGCGGGATCCCTGACTGATGATCGATGTACTCTGTCACTCGAAAAGTTTCCAAGTTTTGGGAATATAGTTCTGCATTCATCAACCTAGCCCTTTGAAAGTTCTTTTTCATGGCATCCATGATATTTTCGACGTGCATGTGTCCTGCCTTCAACTGTTTTATTTGTTTCAACACCATTTTTGGCATTAAGATTGCTAGCCTATAAAATGTGGCTGAAAAAACCACTGAAATTGGCAAGTGATGCTTACACCTCAATACGGAGTTAACGGCCTCAACGAGGTTGGTCGTTATATGACCATATCGATATCCCTCGTTAAAACATTGAGCCCATTGCCATTGCTCCACGCTACCCAACCATTGTTTGAGAGAAGGTATGGACTCAGCCATATCAGTCTCTAACCTCTCCAACTTATGTTTGAATCGGTGTGCTTCCATCTCGTATCCTACGTATGTATTTTGATAAAACACTTTACCATCCCAATTAGGAAATAAACTCAAAATATTTACAAATACGAATTTAAATACAATATTTTTACCTATGTTAATGATTCATTTGCATTAGTCTTTGTTCTTGTACTCATTTGGATGTTGACAGCGATGTGGCGAATACAGTAGGCGAACCTCTAAGGAACCTTGGCTTGCCGAATTGTAACAATAAGACCCTTCTATCTGTTGGAGATAATACAAATGTTGTCTTACCTGACAACATGCCTCAACATATTCCGAATGAAATATGCCCACGATTCAGAGTTCTCCGACTCCCCGATGGTGAAAGCGATTGGTAGTACATTTTCGTTACCGTCTTGTACAACCATAATCAGAAGTATCTGCATGTATTTTTCATAAAGCCACGTTCCATCAACCTGCACTAGTAGTTTGTAGTGGGAAAATGCCCTAACACATGGATCGAAAGTCCAGAACAATTGACGAAAAACTCTTTTCCCCAGTTCCAATTCTTCATTAGGGTCTTTATAAGGCAATGTTTGCAAGACCACGACAGTTCCTAAGACATATTCTACCATCGCTGAAATCCAACCTTGAAGTTTATTGTATGACTCATCCCAAGCGTCGTAAAATTGTTGCGTGGCCATTTGTTTCGCCTACCATGCTTTTCTGTACGACACTCTATACTGGAATCGGGGTTGCATGTCCGCAATCAATGTCGACATAGGAATGATTGGGCTATCTTTCACTAGTGGCATAATGCAGTTGCAAATACTTTTGGAATCCAATTTCCGGTGGTCTTGAGACATACGTGCGACTGTGCATATATGATGCCCTTCTAATTTTCGTATTTGCCACTGTTGAGTCATCTGTATAAATGCAACCCAAACCCGCCAACCACACCTATCGCTGGCTCTCCAACATTCCCCAACATAAAATGTCGGTGTAGACTTGGCAACCTTGTAATCAATCGACAACTTTATGATGTACTGTTTGATGGCAAACAAGCAGTCCACCTTTTTCTCAAACCGTTTCCCAACGAACAACTCCTTAAACTGCGAATTTGATGCCAATCTATGAGCAGGTACTATATCGGCATACTTAGGAAACTCGGATGCATGCGCTGCATTTGGATCATTTTTCCCCAGGTTCATTTCGTAAAACAATGCCATGACTTGGGTTACTAAATGAAAGGTCGTGAACATCTTCAACCTCCTCCGGGCCTTCATCATCGATATTGTCCGAAACCTCATCAACATTGGGGTCACTAAAATCCTCAACGTCCTGATCAGAATCTTCACAATTATTAGTCCTTTCTCCGACGTATGCCTCTGTGCTTATTATCGCATTCGAATGTATTTGTAGACGGGGACCGAGGGTAGGGTTGTTATACGAATTCCCACCATAATTTGAATTTTCGGGTATCTGCGATGTCCCTCCGCATTCTAATTGGTCTGTCCATCCGACATTAAGATCAAATTCAAATACGCGATGTTGACTTATTAGGCTAACATTCTCAACAGGCTCTAAGTCCGCTAACTCAGCAAAGAACTCAACTAGTTGAGGGTTCTTACTCCCAGTCGACCATCATATTTCCAACATATTGCCCAAGTCATCATCATCTAACAGTTGCATCTCACAAAATTTTAATAGATCTATAGAGATTGGAAACTTGTAAAATAATTTGGACATCACCCTTCCACAATGGATAGCTATTTTCACACTGTTCTTCCTTTTCATTTTTGTCAGCTTCACATTTTTTTTTTTGAATCACAACCCTACTATTTGCCGACCTTGAAATACACAACCAATATCACCTTCTACAGTTTCACGATAAAAAAGAACATACACCAAAAACACATTGTTATTCATCTTCAACAGAATTTTTAAATGTTCCTACTAAACACAATAATTTCACTGTTCTATATATGTAAGAGAATAAAATATCAAATATCAAATTTTAAATATTTATATTTAAAAAACACATTAAAAAAAAACTACACTTGTAATAAAGTGGTTGAACCATTCTAAATGGCTCCACCAAATAAAATATTATTTTTTAAAATTCAAAATATAATTTTAAAAAGTTTGAACATCTTTAAAAATAATTTTAAAAAATAATATTTAAAATTTTTAAAATATACATTAAAAATATTATAAAACAAATAATAAATTTGAAAGGTCGTATCTTTAAAAATAATATATTTTAAATGTTTATAATATTAAAAATAATATTTAAATTTAAAAATATATTTAATTTTTTTAAAAAATATAAAATATTTAAAATATACATTTAAAATATTATAAAAAATAAAGGACAAATAAATAAAAAAAACTGAAAAAGTAAATAAAAAAATAAAAAACAAAAAATGACAAACAAATAAAAAAATCAGAAAAAGGAAAAAATGAAAGACAAATTAAAAAAAAAGAAAAGGAAAAGGGTGTTGGAATAGGCAACAAAATAGGCAGTGTAATAGAGGGTTGGAACCTGGTGCCAGAAAAAGGTAATTTGCTAAAGCTCTTATTTATTTTCAAAAAATCGCACTATTTTTTTAATATTTATATAAGTGGCTTCATTCTACATAATTATATTAAAAAATTAATTTTTTAATATAATTATGTAGAATGAAGCCACTTATATAAATATTAAAAAAATAGTGCGATTTTTTGAAAATAAATAAGAGCTTTAGCAAATTACCTTTTTCTGGCACCAATTTTTTTATCCCGATTGTTGAAGTGTCATGTTGGTGACGCTAAACACTTTGACTCTACCAACTTTTATCGTAAATTTTAAATTATTTTCGTTTTTTATCAAAAAAATAAATTATTTAAGTAATTAATTAATTTTGTTAGGTTAATTTTATTTAAAAAAAACCCCGAAATCTATTAAACACCATGGAAAAGAAATGGGCAAAAGAAGTGGAGACTATGGGGACAAAATAGCACTGGTGATAAAGTGGGTAACATTTTTGACATTTTAAATTAAAATTATTTTGAAAATAAACGATGAATCCAAATCCACCGTGTGAAAGTGTGGATGCAGCAATTTTTACAATTTGACACTTCTGTCTCATTATATTTCAATTATTTTGTTTCAAAGTAAATAATGAACAACACATAAGGCGAACATAAAATCATTGAATATTTACGAAAAGACATTTTTGTCGTTTTAAGTTTAAATGATTTTGTTTCTGTAGGAATAATAATGACCAAAAAAAAGTTGGGTCCAAATCTATAGTGTGAAATGTGGATGCAGCCATTTTTGTCAAAATGACAAATAGGAGAAGACCAAAAAAAGTTGGGTCCAAATCTATTGTGTGAACTTTTCACAAATTCGCAAATAGGAGAGTGATACATTTTAATGTACTTGAATTCATATGTTTTTATATTGATAATAATATCTATGCTAATTAAGTTAAGACTCAATTCGTAAATATAATTATTTTGTTTGAAAGTAAATAATGAAAATATATAATGAAAATGCGGTTATAAAGCCGCAACTTTAAGGCCAATGAAACTTTGGTTCATTCACGTCTCAAATTTGAGTTTTAATTTCTGGAGAAATAATAACTTTAACATTTCATTTATTACTGTAATAACCTATTTGTGCCCGGGCCCAAACCATACAAAATTCAAAAACAGAAAATAAAACAAATAAACCAAATGTCCAGATTTTACAGTCCATTTGCAAGCCCAAAACAGACTACCCAGACCCACAAAGACCTAAACCTACGCGGCCCAAAAGGGCCCAAAACCCAAACAGTTTCAGAAGACCTAGGGTTTCTGGAAAACCCTAGGCGCCGCAGCACCCAAGACAGACCTTCCTCGCGCCTCAATCAGCGCACGGATAGCGCTCCACCGCCGTGTTTCTCGCCATTCACCTGCAAACAAGGAAAGAAAAATGGCAGAAAACAACAAGAACGGAAGACCATATCTTTGTATTTATTTTCGATTTATTTTTCGAGGCTATAAAAGCCCTGATATAATCTGTAAAAAAAGGATACAGAACACGCATACACAGAAATATACAAAAAAGAATACAGAGAATAAAAAAGAAAACCTGATAACAGAGGTGATTTCCGAATATTCATTTTCGTCTTTTTTTTCCTCTCTTTCGATTCATGCCAATTTTTTGTATACAAAATACCACTAAAAATAAAAAGCACGAGTTTACCTCTCGATTTATGCTGAAAAATCGAAGTTTCTGGCCTCCGGCCACCGTCTACAGTGGCACGTGCTGTGGCGCATGCGGCTGTCTGTCACCGAAGCTAGGGCCGGAGACTGAGAGAGAGAGAGCTTTTTGAAGCTCTGTTTGTTTTTTTTTAAAGATGGCTTTAAAATGTTTTTCTTTTAACAGATTTTTGGTTTATATAGGCCAGAGAAATGGCGTCAATTTGGTATGGTCAATTAATGACCAAAACGACGTCGTTTTAAGGTTGAAGATTCGTGCGTTGACCCGATATCCGGGAAGGATCCGCGTGTTTTTTTTATAAAAGGGGCAATTGCCTCTTTGGTCATTCCGCAATTTTATTATTTTTAATTTCGTCCAATTTAAATTTCTTTTATTTTTAATCTAGCCCTGAAAGTTAGCTTTTGTCTCGGTTTGGTCCCTGAGGCAATTTTAAAGCAAAAAATAGAACGGCGTCGTTTAGGAGATAAGGCATAATTGCCTAATAGGTCCCTACAGTGTGTTCGCGCGTTCTAATATGCTCCTTTTACATTTTACTTTTATTCCTATTTAATCCCTGTTTCTTTGTTTTTTATTTCTATTTTATTTTATTTTTAAATTGTATTAACATTATGTCATATTACTTTATTTTTTATTAAAAATTCTATATTATTTTTAATTTTAAAATTTGCATAGTGTATATTACTTAAATTAATTTATTAATACTCTAAAGTTTTTTTATGTATTGTTTATTTTTAAATACGTATTATTCTTATATGTATTAAATTGTTATACTACATCCTCTATACTTATATTTTATATGTTTAAATTTTTTATACTAATTGTTTAAAATATATTTATTTTATTACGTACATATATATGTCCATTTTAGATTTTGCCATGTCATTTTTTACATATATGCTTTTTAATTTATAGTATCTATTTATTATTTGGGCATATGTCATTCATTTTATATTGTTGTTTTATTTTTATATTAAATCTAGTATGTAAAGTTTCATATTTATTTTTCATTCTTTACTATTTTATATATTTATTTGACTATCTATTTTTTTATTCGCTTATTATTTTTATGTTTGCTTTAATATAATCATTTTATTTCATGCTTCATTCGTTATTTTACGTTATTCTCCCTTTAAATCATCTATGTTAGTATTAAATGTTAGTATATTACGTAATTTTCATAAATTGTTTTGGTATTTATGTTTTATAAGGTATTAATGCAATATTGTATTCGAACCATTTTTTTATAAAAAATCATCTTGTTAAATTGTTGTATTTTATTCAAAAGTTTTTTAATACGGCGATACATAATATTTGGGGACTTCGAGAAAAATTGTACCCTAACTCACTGCGTTTCAACTTCTCTTGTGGAACTTAAAGTATCAAGTATCCTTTTTTTCTTTTTTGAAATTAAAATCCATAAACTTCAAATCAAAACTTATTTTCGGAAATTCAAAATGTTATATCCTAACTTATTGGATATAATGTTTTGTGTCTCGATGTAAGGATTTTATACAAATAAAGACAAGTTTAGTTTCGAAGTCTAAAAATGTTGCATCCTAACTTATTGGGTGTGGCATTTTATTTCTTTGAGGTAAGCGAGCCTAAGCTTTCTTTCGAATAAAAGGATCGTATTTTAAATTTTTAGATTTTCGACATTAGGACATGATTTTATCAATTAGGTACCAATTTTTGGGCGTCACGAGGGTGCTAACCTTTCCTCGTACGTAACCGACTCCCGAACCCGTTTTCTTGAATTTTGTAGGCCAAAATCAATGTTTTGAAATAAAACGTTTTATAAGGTGATCAATCACACCTAAGCAAAAAAGGGATTGGTGGCGACTCCATTTTCGTTTCAAAGTTGATCCTTGTTTTTCAAAACTATAAAAATGGTTTCGACAGCTTGGCGATTCCACTGGGAACATAATAAGAGAGTCAAGCCGTTAAATTGATTATTTTCTGTCCTTTGTCAGAAATTTGAAAATTCGAAAACTTGATTTGAAAATTACGATCCTTTGGTCGCATTTGTTTATGTCATTTTCTTGCGTGCATTGCATGACCGTTGTGGTTGCACCTTTAAGTGGGAGCGAGAAGCTATGCCTTCGTGAGGTTTTCACCTTCGCAGGGGCTAGCGGATTGCTTCCGGGATACATCTGTACCTATGTCTTCGTGAAGTTTTCACTTCCGCATGGCCATAGGGAAATGTATTCCCCTGAACTGAACTCGGTCCGTATGAGCCTATAATGGGTGAGGATCGAGTAATCTGCTGGTTGGGTGAGGATCGAGTAATCTGTTGGTTTAGGTACCTCAACTTTAGAGCTAAACCACACGTTGAAAACATAAGGACTCACCCTAAGTAGAACTATGCTAAACGTTAGTGGTCACCCATATAGGTGTTTGTTTATTTTATTTGTTTTATGTTTTATTTCATGATACTAACTTGTTGTGCTTTATTTTTTGTGCATGTCATTTCATATTTTAAAGAAGTATCGATTCACGGTCAGTTTCTAAGTTAGAAAGCTGGTTATGGAGAATGAATTCCTTGATAAAGTGGAAGACAATGCAACTGTCTGCATGTGGTCAGAGCAAATGCAATTAGAGAAAGGGAATAGCTTAGCTTAGGGGTATGTGTCGGAACTATGGGATTTCACTCGTATTAGTATCACGTAAAATGAGTTCCAAGAGTTGAAAGAAATTTGGACCCAGTGGGATGATGAGGCTAAGCAGATGTTCTATCGTAATTATGGCGATCTACCCTACTTGTTCGATGTCAAGGTAGATAAGCATCTGTTCCGAGCTATGACTCAGTTTTGGAACTCTGCCTATAGTTGTTTCACTTTCAGGAAAGCAAATTTAGTGCCCACGGTGGAAAAATATACGATCTTGCTTCATTGTTCAAGGATCCAAGCCGACAAAGCTTATTCTAGGGCTGCTAGTGTCCCAACTTTTGTGAAGAAGTTAATGAATATCACGAGGATGAGTGAACAGTGGGTTGTAGCCAGAATTCAGAAGAAAGGTGAAGGTAAATGCACTCCTTGGGTGAGTTTGAAGGACCTGATCCTATCATATCCAGATGTAAAGAAGAAGATTGACGTCTTTGCCTTGTGTATTTATGGTTTGGTAATTTTTCCTGAAGCTCTAAGACATGTAGATGAAAGCAGTCACTGATTTATTCGATCGACTTGACAGAGGGGTCACGCCTTTACTTGTAATCTTGGCCAAAATGTACAGATCTTTGAATGCATGTCGGAGAGCAGGCGAGGGTAGATTCATTAGATGCGTGCAGTTGTTATTAGCTTGGTTTCACAGTCATTTCTGGAAGGTGGAGAAAGTTTCTTATCGGGTTTTCTCTGAGAATTATTCTCCATTAAAAGAGTTAGTGGCTACACCAAGGAGAGAAGACGTGTCCGAGAAAAACTGGATGGCGCTCCTTCAAAACCTTTAAGAGGAAGACATCTAGTAGAGGGTTCCTTGAATGATTCTCGACGAAATTCTTTATCGATGTGAGAGTCTTGACTGGGTTTCTTTACTTGGAATTTGGGGAGTCGTTGGGTATGCCCCTTTGCTCGTACTAAGGCAATATGGATCAAGACAGTTCGTACCAGCAACGTATGGGTTGGCTCAATGTGAGTTCTCATACAGAGGGGATAACTATAAGAAAAAGGTTAAGGAGATTTCTAGTGCTTGAAATCAGATTCGTAGGATGAAGAGATTATCTGCAAGCCCAATGACGACCCCAGAATACGGCAGATGGAGGATTAGAAGGGTTAATGATAACATCCTTGAGCTGAATCTAGAAGGCGCCCAATCAAGAGAGGAATACTTACAAGTGGTTCCATCAAAGTTAGAGATTATAAAACAAGATTTCGAAAGGATGAGTTCAGAGCTCGGAAAGAGGATGGAGAAGTTGGAAGAAGAAAAAATGTCTTTGAGATTGATGTGGATTTCAAAAATTAGAGGCCAAAAAATTAAGAAAAGGGTCGAGGAAGATCTGGATAGTCTAAAGACAGAATATAAGAAGCTACGTCTATAAATGAAAAATGTCGGATTGGGAAGACTTCGGAACAGTGGCAACAGGAGGTTCAAGAGGAAAAGGCCAAAGCTGACCATTGGGAAATGAAGTTTCAAGAGATGCAGATGCGAAACGAGGCCCTAGAAAGAAGTTTGGCAGAAAGCCAAAAGGAGAAATGTGGATTAAAGGCTAGAGTGGCTGAACTGGGACGGTCTCTTCACCACCATCGAAGCCATAATTTTGCAATCGAACTGAAGTGAAGTCTAAACAAGATTGAGGAAATGAAGGGCAAGATTGAAAAATTAGAATCGGCTTTGCAAAATTGTGAACTACGGATCGAGCTTCTTGAAGTAAGAGAAGGGCATTGGAAAGAAGAGCTCCACCAATCCCATGATCAAGTTAGAAATAGGGATTATCTCATGGGTGAGGCTATAGTTCAGATTCGAGAGGTAGCTGATCATTTACTGACTTTGGCGGTATATGTTGATACATTGAGCATGAAATATGAGCTACAGTCAGATCATGGTCAAGAGCTAGCCTTGTTGTTTAGGAAAGTTAAGACTTTGGGCATTAGGGCGAAAGCATATTTGTAATCCATTTTATGTAAAGGATTTTGTTTTATAATAAAGTTTTCTAAATGAAATTGAATATGAATCGATGCCTTCTTTTTGCGTTCATGCATTTGCATTACATCACATCATATGCATTTAAGTCCATAGAAAGATCCTAATTAGTTAAATTTATTACACAAAGAGAGAGAGATAGAGAGAGAGAAAGAAGGAAAATTTTGGAAACTAAACACCGTTACGGTACACGCGCTAAGACAAAGAATATGGATCAAAGACTTGAACAGTTCCAGAGAGACATACAAGACCAGCTGCAAGAGCAGTTGGCAAAAATCCAGCAAGATATGAGGGAACAAATGATGGAAGCCCAAAGAAATATGGTGGCTCAAATGACTCAGCTACTGAATGGGGCAATGGACAAAGGAAAATGCCCCATGACTAATGCTTGAGAAGATAATGAGGACTTTCCTCCGGGTTTTACCCCACCGCATGCACAAACACAACTTGAAGAGCATCTCCGAAGGCCATCTGTCACTATTAGGCCTCAACAAGAGCAAACTGATAATGGAGTGCCCATGAATTTCCAAGTTGGCACAAGATCCAACCCAGGAGATAACCCTACTAATCCTGTTATCCCTGACTTAGATATAGTAGAGAGGGAAGGGACAAGAGTTGAATCCTTAAGGCAGTTAGAGGATCGTTGTAGATGGTTGGAAGAAAAGTTCAAGGCCTTGGAAAATGCTGATAATCACCATGGAATTGATGCTAACGACTTGAGCTTGGTTCCAGATTTGGTACTTCCTCATAAGTTCAAAATGCCAGAATTTGAGAAGTACAATGGGACTAGATGCCCTGAAGCCCACATTACCATGTTCTGTAGACAGATGACTGACTATGTTAATAATGACCAACTCTTGATTCATTGTTTCCAAGACAGTTTGGTGGGAGCAGCGTCCAGGTGGTACAATCAACTCAGTCGTGCTCGGATTAGCTTTTGGAGGGACCTGGTCTAAGCTTTTATGAAGCAATACAATCATGTCACAGACATGATGCCTGATATAATCACTTTGCAGAATATGGAGAAGAAGTCAAACGAAAGCTTCAGGCAATATGCGCAAAGATGGAGGGAGGTTGCCATGCAATTTCAGCCACCGTTCATAGAAAAAGAAACTACAATGCTTTTTATCAATACCTTAAAGGCCCCATTCATTACTCACATGATAGGAAGTACCACCAAGAGCTTTGTGGATATAGTGATGGAAAGAGAAATGATTGAAAATGCCATAAGGGGTGGCAAGATTGAAGCAGGGGAAACAACTAAAAGGTCTTCTCCAAGAAAAAAAGAGAATGAAGTGAATAATACGAGTACATACAACAAAAGGTACTCAAAGGTAATTATTGTTAGCCAGCCAAAAGTAATTGCTGCTGGGCAACAAGGGTCGGTAAGACAAGAATCGAGCACAAGGTAAAACTCTGAAAAACTCTAATTTACGCAAATCCCAATGACGTATAAGGAACTATATCAAAGTTTATTTGACGCACATGTGGTGTCCCCATTTTATCTAAAACTGTTACAACCCCCATATCTCAAATGGTATGACTCAAACGCTCAATGTGACTACCATGCGGGAATACTGGAACATTTAATAGAAAACTGCACTGCCTTCAAAAAGGTAGTCGAGAGACTTATCAAGATGGGGATTGTGAAGTTTGATGATACACTTAGTGCGGAGAACCCGTTACCTAACCATGGAGATAAGGGGATAAATGCGATTGGTGAAAATATCGTGAGAAGGATCAAGGAGGATATTACGGAGGTAAAAACCCCGTTGAGAATGGTCTGGAGAGAAATGGTTGGAAGAGGATTGATAGAATCGAATTCTATGGAAGGATGCGAAGGAGTAAGGGGCTACTATGAGTTCCACAAAGCAGAAGGGCACGAAATCTAAGAATGTGTTGAGTTCAGGGACCTGGTGCAAAGCCTTATGGACAATAATGAATTAGAAGTTTATGAGGAAGGCTCAGAGGGAGGAAGTATATGCGTGACAGAAAGAGAATTGGTAAACCAAAAAGTCAATTATCCCAGGATCATTATCACCTGACCAAGAAACACGAAAGGAGGAACACAAATGATGCCAAAAGTCGTAATCCAGAAACCTATTTCCTTTCCTTATAATGATAACAAAATGGTACCTTGGAATTACCACTGTAATGTGACAATACCGGGAGGGGAAAACTTAGCTAGCACTTCTAAGGAGGTCCAAAGTGAAGAATCTTACACACATAGTGGAAGGGGTTACGACTCAGTAAACCTCAGAACAGAACTAGTAAAATCAAAGATCTTGGCAGTTGAACTAGATAAAGGACCTGGGGCACTTATCAATGAACCAGTGAAAGAAGAAGAGGCTAAAGAATTTCTGAAATTCTTGAAGCATAGTGAATACAGTGTTGTAGAGCAACTGCACAAACAACCGGCCCGTATATCAGTGCTAGAATTGCTTTTAAGTTCAGAAGTGCATCGCGAGGCATTGATGAAAGTGCTAAATGAAACTTACGTTACTAAAGATATATCCGTCAACAAACTTGATCGTATGGTTGGTAATATAAGTGCCAAAAACTTTATTTGCTTCAGCGATGATGAAATTCCACCTGGGGGTATGAGATTGACTAAGGCTTTGCACATCACTACTCGTTGCAAAGGATATACTCTACCAAGCGTGTTAATCGATAATGGATCAGCTTTGAATGTCTTACCATTGTCTACATTGAAAAGATTGCCTATAGACAGTTCTCACATGAAGACATGCCAGAACATAGTGAGAGCATTTGATGGCACCGAGAGAAAAGTGATGGGAAGGATTGACATACCGTTGTTGATTGGACCAAACACATATGAAGTGGACTTTCTGGTGATGGATATTAAGCCCTCCTACAATTGCTTGTTGGGAAGACCCTGGATTCATTTAGCAGGGGCAGTGCCCTCATCACTGCACCAAAAATTGAAATTGGTAACAGAAGAACAGCTAGTTACTATAAATGCGGAGGAGGATATTATAGTGACTGTTACCAATGATGCGCCATATTTAGAGGCAAATGAGGAGGCCACTGAATGTTTCTTTCGATCTTTAGAGTTCGTAAATGCAACATTTATTTTAGAGGGAAATGAGGTTCCGGTGCTTAGGATATCCAGAACTACGAGAATGGGCTTAGAAATGATGGTGGGGAAAGGAGCCTTACCGGGAAAAGGACTGGGTAGACATCTCCAAGGAGGGATTCAAGTTCCGATGTTGAAAGAGAAAAGAGACCATTTTGGCTTGGGTTTCAGGCCAGATGCTAAACAAATGAGGAAAGAAATAGAGAAGAAGCAAGAGAGAAGAAGGACAAGATTGAATGGTGAAGAAGTCAAGTGGAAATTGATGACATTCCCTCACATATCCCAGACTTTTGTATCAGGAGGGATAATTCACCCTAGGCAAGGATTGTTAGAAAATGAAAATTTTCACATCAATGCCATACACGAAAAAGAAACTGAGCAAGGAAACCTGTTGGGCATTCGCCCGTATGAACCTAGAAGCGTTTTAAACAATTGGACTGTAGAGGAACTTCCTGTAGTTTTTAGAGATTACACAGAGTAATGTTCAGAACACACTTGTTATTTTAAAGCCTAGAAACAATAAGATTTCATTTGTGAAATAGGCTCATGTTCAGACATTTTTATTTCAATAAAATACATCTTTGATAATTCGAGCGAATATTCCCTCATTTTTTTATCTTCTAATTTCTATCCAAAAATTTTTCTTTTGTTATTCTCATTCATACCATGTAAGTAGTTGTTCTCGAATTCATTTGTTCTTTGTACATTCTTTTTTGCCTACCACAAGTCCCTAGATATAAATGACATGAGTAACGATACTACAGATTCAGAGGTCCTTTTTGAGCAAGACATGTGTTTAGAGGAATCTCAGGATTTTGAAGGTGACAGGGATTGTGACTTGTCTCCAGGTCTGTTAAGAATGGTAAAGCAAGAAGAGAAAAAAATTTTACCCCATGAAGAGGTAGTAGAGAATATAATCTTAGAAGAAGGAAAGGTTGTGAAAATTGGAATGCGCATATCCGAGGAGACGAAGTAAGACCTCGTTGAGTTGTTGCGGAAATTCAAAGATGTTTTTGCATGGTCATACCAAGATATGCCTGGGCTAAGTACTGATATTATAGTGCATCGCCTTCCCATAAGAGAAGAGTGCAAGCCAGTTCAACAAAAGCTACGAAGGATGAGGCCTGATGTGGTGTTAAAAATAAAAGAGGAAGTCAAGAAACAGTTGGATGCTGGTTTTCTACAGGTGGTAAAATACTCAGAATGGGTCGCCAATATTGTTTCTGTCCCTAAGAAGGATGGAAAGGTTCAGATGTGTGTAGACTACAGGGACTTAAATAAAGCCAGCCCAAATGACAATTTTCTTTTACCTCATATTGACACGTTGGTGGATAATACGACGAGATACTCACTGTTTTCTTTCATGGATGGTTTTTCGAGATACAATCAGATCAAGATGCACCCTGAGGATATAGAGAAAACTACTTTCATAACATTGTGGGGTACCTTTTGTTATAAGGTAATGCTATTCGGGCTAAAGAATGCAGGAGCAACATATCAAAGGGCCATGGTAACCTTATTCCATGACATGATGCACAAAGAGATTGAAGTATATGTTGATGATATGATCACCAATTCTCGAACAGAAAAGGAACACATTAAAGTTTTGAAGAAGTTGTTTTTGAGATTGATAAAATTTCAATTAAAGCTCAACCCGGCAAAGTGTACTTTTGGAGCTCGATCAGGGAAATTCCGGGTTTCGTAGTCAGTGGGAGAGGAATCGAGATTGACTCAGATAATGTCAAAGCTATACAAGAATTGCCTTCACCATGCACTCAAAAAAGTTCGAGGTTTTCTTGGAAGATTAAATTACATTGCTCAGTTTATTTCACAATTAATTGAGAAATGTGATCCCATATTTCGTCTTCTTAAGAAACACAACCAAGGCATATGGGACGATGAGTGTCAGAAAGCTTTTGACAAAGTCAAACAATATCTGTCAAATGCCCCAGTACTATCTCTGCCTATTCCAGATAGACGACTAATACTGTATTTGATAGTGTTCAATAACTCCATGGAATGTGTGCTTAGTCAACATGATGAAACAGGAAGAAAAGAAAAGGCGATATACTATCCCAGTAAAAAGTTCACTGAATGTGAAATGAGATATTCGTCAATTGAGAAATTGTGCTGCGTCTTAATTTGGACAACTCGGAGATTGGGGCAGTATATGCTATATCATACAACCTGGTTCATTTCGAAGCTTGACCCATTAAAGTATATGATGGAGTCAAATGCTTTGAATGGAAGAATGGCAAGGTGGCAGATTCTACTTTCTGAATTTGATATAGCCTATGTGAACCAAAAGGCTATAAAAGGGAACGCAATAGCGAAATTTCTTGCTAGCAGAGCTTTAGAGGATTATGAACCATTAAGTTTTGATTTCCCCAATGAAGAGCTAATGTATGTGGCAACTACTGAAGAGCATCCGTGGAAGCTAAATTTTGATGAAGCCTCAAATGTTGTGGGAAATAGAATTGGGGCAGTCTTGGTATCCCCTAATGGTGATCATTATCTATTTGCATGCAAATTAGATTTTGATTGCAGAAACAACATGGCAGAGTATGAAGCATGCATCATGGGAATTCGAGCAGCTGTAGAGCGTAAAATCAGAGTGCTAGAAGTATATGAAGATTCTGCATTAGTAATCTACCATCTTAAAGGAGAATGGGAGACAAGAGACCCTAAATTAATTGATTACTAAAAATAGTTCTGGGGTTGATTGAGGAGTTTGATGACATCACTTTTAATTATCTTCCACGAGATGAAAACCAGATGGCAGATGCTTTGGTAACTCTAGCTTCCATGATTAAAGTAAACAAACAAGAGAATGTGAGACCTATTCAGATGAGTATTTTTAAGGTTTCAGCTCACTGTTACAACATGGAAGCGGAGGAAAAGGATGATTACCTTCGGTATCATGATATACTGCGTACTAAGAAATCGTGAGTACCCTGATCATGAAACGGAGAATGACAAAAGGAGGTTAAGAAGATTAGCCAGTGACTATGTATTAGATGGGGATATCTTGTACAAAAGGAGAAAAGATCAAGTACTATTGAGATGTGTTGACACTATTGAAGTTAGGAAAATCTTGGAAGAAGTTCATGAGGGTGTTTGTAGAACACATGCTAATAGATTCACAATTGCTAGACAAATAATGAGATTCGAATATTATTGGTCCACCATGGAATGAAATTGTATCAACTATGCTAATAGATGTCATAAATGCCAGATTTATGGGGACAAAATTCATGTACCACCATCACATTTGCATGTTATGACTTCTCCATGGCCTTTTTCCATGTGGGGCATGGATGTCATTGGGCCGATCTCACCGCGAGCTTCGAATGGGCATCGATTCATCTTTGTGGTTATTGACTACTTCACGAAATAGGTAGATGCTGCTTCCTACGCTAGCGTTACTAAGTCAGCAGTTAGTCGGTTCTTGAAGAAGGAGATCATTTGTCAATATGGAATACCAGAAAGGATCATATCAGGCAACGCACTGATCTTGAACAACAGCACGATAGCAGAAGTTTGTAGTCAATTCAAGATCAAACACCACAACTTTTCTCTGTATCGTCCAAAAATGAATGGGGCAGTAGAAGCAGTCGATAAAAATATCAAGAAGATAGTAGGAAAAATGACTGAGACTTATAAGGATTGGCATGAGAAGTTACCATTTGCACTCTATGTTTATCGAACATCCGTCAGAACTTGTACTGGGGGAACTCCTTTCTCATTGGTTTATGGGATGGAGGCAGTTCTACCTATTGAGGTAGAGATACCATCTCTTCGAGTGTTGTCAGGGATAAAGTTGGATGAGGCGGAATGGATCCAGTCTCGATATGATCAGCTAAACTTGATTGAAGAAAAGAGGATAAGAGCTATTCGTCACGGTCAGATGTACTAAAAAGTTTCGATTCCTGGTGGGATGGTTTGAAGGTGGTACAAGTCTTGTGTTCCCAAGGATCAAATGGAGTAGGCCCCAAAATTTCCATGGAGTAAATTATTTGAGCAAGAACATGATACTTCAAGAGGAACGAAGATGAAACCTTAAATGAGTGATGACACCTGAAGTAGGAATCATTCTCATAACATTTTTGCATTCACATATCATAACATGTCTAAATAGGAGTATTTGACTCATTTCGATCAGGGCATCCTAATTATTAGGCATAAGCATATACCTATTCTACAGGTTATGTCCTCTAGAGGACAATGTAGTAAGGTAGATTGAAGATATTAGTCTGGTCTCCCTGAGTTTGCAGTGGAACAGACTAAAAATAGCAGATCTGGCATTCTTGATGTTGCAGTGAAGCAGATCGAAGACATCAGATCTTGTCTTCCTGAAGTTGCAGTGAAGCAGATCAAAGATATCAGCCTTGCCTCTCTGAGTTTGTAGTAGAGCAGGCTAAAAGACAGCAGATCTGGCTTTCCTGAAGTTGTAGTGAAGCAGATCAAAGACATCAGCCTTGCCTCTCTGAGTTTACAGTAGAGTAGGCTAAAAGACAACATATCTTGCCTTCCTGAGATTGCAGTGAAGCGGATCGAAGATACTAGTCTGGCATCCCTGAAGTTACAGCGGAGCAGACTGACGATAACAGATCTTGTTTTCCTGAGATTACAGTGAAGCAGATCAAAGATACTAGTCTGACCTCCCTGAAGTTGCAGTGGAGCAGACTGAAGATAGAAGATCTTGTCTTCCTGAGTTCACAGTGAAATGGATCAAAGATATCAACCTGGCATCCCTGAGTTTACAGTAGAGCAGATTGAAGATAGCAGATCTTGTCTTCCTAAGATTTGCAGTGAAGTAGATCAAAGACATCAGCCTGACCTCTCTGAAGTTGCAGTGGAGCAGATTGAAGATAGCAGATCTGGCATCCTTAAAGTTGCAGTGAAGTAGATCGAAGACATTGGTTTTATCTCCCTAAGTTTGCAGTGAAGCAGACCAAAGATAGCAGATCTTGTCTTCTTGAGATTTGCAGTGAAGCAGATCAAAGATACTAGTTTGGCATCCCTGAGTTTGCAGTGAAGCAGACTAAAGATAGTAAATCTAGTCTTCCTAAAGTTGCAGTGAAGCAGATTGAAGATATTAGCCTATCTCCCTGAAGATATAGTCATTTGACAAGATCGGGCAAAATGGGTCCTTATTATCGTCTTTGCTCTATTCTCGTTACACGACAATGAGCAAATAGGGGCAGCTGTAATAACCCATTTGTGCCCGAGCCCACACCATACAAAATCCAAAAACAGAAAATAAAACAAATAAACCAAATGTCCAGATTTTACAGTCCATTTACAAGCCCAAAACAGACAACTGCCCAATAAACCATAAACCCGTTACACCCAGGCCTAATTTGTAACATCCTGAATTAGGGGTTGTTTGCAATTTAATTGTTTTCATGTGTTTGCTTGAAGAATGCATAGGTTATGGTTTTTTGATATATTCTTGGGTCTGGTCATAAACCCGGGCTAGTTCTGACTTAGGGCTAAAAATTTCTTTTAGTGCCTAAGGGGAGGGAGCTAGGTGAGATAAGGGTTAAGAGAAATTTTTGGAAGGGTTTGACATAAGAAATTGAGTGGCAGAGTGGCTTGAGGCGCTAAGGTGCAAGGGGGCTTCAGGAGGAAAGGGGTTCGAGCTGCAGGAATCGCGTTGGGGAGTTTTTATTTTTGGCATTAAAGGAGCTAGGTGAATGAGGCTTTAAAAATATTTGTGGCGAGCTTAGACCAAAGAAAACGCCTTGGCCAAGTGGCTAGGGGCGCTACATGGGACTGTGGCAGTAAGGTCCCATGTTCGAGTAACATGGGCAGCTTATGGGAGTATGTTATTTTTGCGTCAGGAAGGGGCTTCCTAAGAAGGCTTTAAAAGGAACTTGTGAGCGTTGGTGGACATGAAAGTCAAGGTGGTAAAGTGGCGTGGGGCGTGTTGGGTGGTTGCGGCCATGAGGTCTTGCGTTCGAGTCTTGATGGGGGCGCATGGGTGTTTTTATTTTTGCTTTGGTGTTAAGGCGAAGGGGAAGCTAGCTAAGGAGAGCTTAAAAGAAAATTTTGATGAGATTATGTCACGAAAGGAGTCAGTAGCGGAGTGGCAGGAGGCGAGGAGTGTTTGCTTCAGGTCTCGGGTTCGAAACCTAGGGGCAGCATCATGGGGCTTTAATTTTTTTTATGGCCGGCGTGAGTAGTGGCCTGCGCATGGGCTCAAAAATAGATGAAGGCATGTGCTTTTGTTTTCAATTGTTCTGCTGCAAAGTATGGGGCTTTATTTTTATTTATTTTATTTATTTTATTTATTGAATGAAGGAATTAAGACATGGGAAAATTGGTTAAATATTGTTGTGTATGGGTGATGATTAATAATGAATTATCACAAAAGAGAGGGGGAAAACATGACCGAATGAAGGACTCCTTAGGGACCCTCATATTCGGTTTTCAGGTTAGCAAGGGAGGTGCCGAAGGTGATTCTTTGGGTTTTCTTTTTCTTTCCATTTTGTTTGGCCGAATTCTCTCTAGCCACATTGCTCTAAATTCTTCAAAACTCCTTTCTTCATTTGTTTCTACTTGGCCGAATCTATCACCCCTTGTTACTCAAAATTTTATCTTTCATCTTATGATGGCCGAATATCCCTTACCATTTAGGGCCTAAGCCGAACCCCCCAAAAGAAGGTGCTGTTGATTACGTGGGTTGGTAAGTATTCCTCTTTAACATTCGGTTTCTTACTTTTCTTTTGGTGTGTCGAAAACATGTGCAAGGCCTTGGTAAGGATTGGTCGAATGTGTGTAGGCCATTTTAACATGAAAACTTTTGTGTGTGTAGCCTACACCAAGGAGTATTTCGGGTTTTGATTCTTCAAAGAATTCAACAAGACAAGCGACAACTTTGGGGATTTCGGTAAGAATGGTAATTGGTTAAGCATTATCGGCCAAAAGGCCATTTTTGGTATTCATGTATAACCAAGTGTACACTATGGTTTTAGGGGCTAATCGGCTAAGGAAAACAGAGGCTTCCGGGATTTCGTTTTGTTTTGGTAAGCAATAGTAAGTTTGGGTCCAAGGTGTTTCGCGTACGACATATCTTTCGGGATTTTGTGGTAGCCGAAAAAGACTTTTTAATACTAACCTATAGTGGCCGAATGTAGGAGCAATACGGGAATACGGTTCGAGACTTTGTGATATCGCATAGATTTGGGATTTCCCATTAGATCTACGGTTAGACAGGTGTGTAAACTCTTACACACTTTATTAGTATAGATTGTTTATTATGTTGCTGTATAACCTCTCGTGTAGTAAATTTTTGCCTTGTGGGCATAAGCTTGGATTCCGGGTAAGTCCCCTATTACGTGATCTACGATGTATGTTCGTGTATGCCATCATATGCTGTTAAATGCTATGCTATATATAGATGCATGATATATGGGATCATGATGCTTGTTATGTGAGCACGATGATGGTGGGATTGATGAGAGGAGGGAGATGATCTCTATGGACTGTCACCAGTGGTTTTGACCACACGATGGGTGGGCCCCATCAGATTTATTTGTGACTTCGGTCACCAGTGGTTTTGACCACCAGTGGTTTTGACCACACCGTTGATATAATTTGTGACTAAGTCCTAGTGGTTAGGTACCACCAGTGGTTTTGACCACATGTTGATATTGTGACCTATGGTCATCAGTGGTTTTGACCACACGATGGGTTGGCCCCATCACTTGATATATTTGTGACTTCGGTCACCAGTGGTTTTGACCACACGGGGTAGAAAAAGGAGTATGGATGGCTAGCTTGGGTTGCATGTTTGCATATCTTACTAATATCTTGTGTATGAGTTGCATCTTCGGGTTGGGGATTTATACACAAAGTCTTGGTGACTCACCCCTTCCCATACCATTTTGCAGGTGAGTAGATCGCGGAGATGGAGCCGGAGAGGACTCGAGGCGGCCATGCTTGTTCCTCGGATTTGAAATCTTACCTCGCATCGTTAAAGTTTATTATTTACTAAATTTTGGTTTGGTTTGTAATATGGCCGCTAGTTATTATTTTGGATGTTTAAGTAGTTGTTTTTACTTAATTTCTATTATGTTACTAATGAACTTATGAACTGTTAAGCAAATCGGTTAAAAGTAACGTTTTCAAAATTGTACTCGTACGCGTTTTCAAAGATGTTACCATCGGGTAGCAAAATTTTCCTAGTTAACAATAACTCTAATGGTTCTAAAAATTTAAAAGATCAAATGGTTTCAAGGGAAAAAGGTTTCAACTCAATCGCGTTTATCAAATCAACCCATCTGAGTTTTAGCAAACACCGTTTTATAACCTCAGCAAATTTTTAGATTTTTACCAATTAATCAGAATTTTTCAAAACGTTTTTACTCCGTGACATACCAGATCCGGTCAAGGCTCGTGGGCCGGGTTTGGGGTGTTACATAATTGGTCCAAAATAGACTACCCAGACCCACAAAAACCCAAACCTACGCGGCCCAAAAGGGCCCAAAACCCAAACAATTTCAGAAGACCTAGGGTTTCTGGAAAACCCTAGGCTCCGCAGCACCCAAGATAGACCTTGCTCGCGCCGCAATCAGCACACGGATAGCGCTCCACTGCTGTGTTTCTTGCCATTCACCTGCAAAACAAGGAAAGAAGAATGGCAGAAAATAATAAGAACAGAAGACTATATCTTTGTATTTATTTTCGATTTATTTTTCGGGGCTATAAAAGCCCTGATATAATCTGTAAAAAAAAGGGGATACAGAACACGCATACACAGAAATATACAAAAAAGAATACAGAGAATAAAAAAGAAAACCTGATAACAGAGGTGATTTTCAAATATTCATTTTCGTCTTTTTTTTTCCTCTCTTTCGATTCATGCAAATTTTTTGTAAACAAAATACCACTAAAAATAAAAAGCACGAGTTTACCTTTCGATTTATGCTGAAAAACTGAAGTTTCTGGCCTCCGACCGCTGTCTATAGTGGCGCGTGTGGTGGCGCGTGCGGCGGTCTATCACTGGAGCTAAGGCCGGAGACAGAGAGAGAGAGAAAAAAAGCTTTTTGAAGCTCTATTTGTTGTTTTTAAAGATGGCTTTAAAATGTTTTTTAATAGATTTTTGGTTTATATAGGCCAGAGAAACGGCGTCATTTTGGTGTGGTCAATTAATGACCAAAACGACGTCGTTTTAAGGTTAAAGATCCGTGCGTTGACCCGATACCCGAGGAGGATCCGCGTGTTTTTTTATAAAAGGGGCAATTGCCTCTTTGGTCCTTCCGCAATTTTATTATTTTTAATTTCGTCCAATTTAAAATTTCTTTTATTTTTAATCTAGCCCTAAAAGTTAGCTATTGTCTCGATTTGGTCCCTGAGGCAATTTTAAAGCAGTAAATAGAACGGCGTCGTTTAGAAGATAAGGCATAATTGCCTAATAGGTCCCTACAGTGTGTTCACGCTTTCTAATATGCTCCTTTTACATTTTACTTTTATTCATATTTAATCCTGTTTCTTTGTTTTTTTTATTTCTATTTTATTTTATTTTTAAATTGTTTTAAGATTATGTTTAATTACTTTAATTTTATTAAAAATTCTATATTATTTTTAATTTTAAAATTTGTATAGTGTATATTACTTAAATTAATTTATTAATAATATAAATTTTTTTATGTATTGTTTATTTTTAAATACGTATTATTCTTATATGTATTAAATTGTTATACTACATCCTCTATACTTATATTTATATGTTTAAATTTTTTATACTAATTGTTTAAAATATATTTATTTTATTACGTACATATATATGTCCATTTTAGATTTTGCCATGTCATTTTTTACATATATACTCTTTAATTTATAGTATCTATTTATTATTTGGGCATATGTCATTCATTTTATATTGTTGTTTTATTTTTATATTAAATCTAGTATGTAAAGTTTCATATTTATTTTTCATTCTTTACTATTTTATATCTTTATTTGACTATCCATTTTTTATTCGCTTATTATATTTATGTTTGCTTTAATATAATCATTTTATATCCTGCTTCATTCGTTATTTTACGTTGTCCTCCCTTTAAATCATCTATGCTAGTATTAAATATTAGTATATTACATAATTTTCATAAATTGTTTTGGTATTTATGTTTTATAAGATATTAATGCAATATTGTATTCGAACCGTTTTTTTTATAAAAATTCATCTTGTTAAATTGTTGCATTTTATCAAAAGTTTTTTAATACGGTGATACATATTTAACACCCCAAACCTGGCCTAGAAGTTAAGCCCAAATCTGGCGTGTCACATGGAAGTTTTTTTTTTTTTTTCAAACCATCTCTGAGATTGTTTAAAACTTGTTTGAGAATTACAGCCTCTTTGTTAAAACCCAAAACACTTAAGCAATTGTTATCTACTTGAAAACGTAATTATCTTTAAAAACCTTTTTGGTTGTGAAAACATATTTGAAATAAACAATTTACGAAAATGGGACATTTGGGAATAGAGTTGTAAAAGCATTTTGAAAGAAAATCCGATGCCTTATTACAACATTTAACCCAAAATAGTAAAGTAATAAAATAAACGAGAAAGAAGTCTAAAGTCCAAATAAACCATTTCTGAAGTATGACCTCCACCAAGTCATCCATGGCCCAAGTCCACGTCACTGAGCATTACCTGAAAAGGTTAAGAGAAAGGGGGGTGAGTTACAAGAACTCAGTGTGTAATCCCCTTACTGTTATCCATTGGGTCGTAATCTAACTAACAATATTTTGGGCCTAGCCCATTTTCAATAATAATAATAATAATGTATCAATTATAACATGAATATGAAGTGCAATTCTCAAACCAAGCCTAGTATTTCCATCCGCTACACACCACCCGTACCAACCAACACACCTGTGGGGAGCTTTAGTCACCCACCCCGCCAACACACCAAACTGGGCATTAAGCCATATATCAAACTGGACATAAAGCCATATACCAAACTGGGCATAAAGCCATATATCAAACTGGGCATAAAGCCATACATCAAACTGGGCATAAAGTCATATATCAAACTGGGCACAAAGCCATATTTCAAATCGGTGAGTGAAAATCAAATCGGTGAGTCCACAGTCATCTCAGGTGACTCGTGCGCCCCTAAAAATCAAATCGATGAGTGAAAATCAAATTAGTGAGTCCACAGTCATCTCGGGTGACTCGTGCGACCCTAAAAATCAAATCGATGAGTGAAAATCAAATCGGTGAGTCCACAGTCATCTTGGGTGACTCGTGCGACCCTAAAAATCAAATCGGTGAGTCCACAGTCATCTCGGGTGACTCGTGCGACCCTAAAAATCAAATCAATGAGTCCACAGTCGTCTCAGGCGACTCGTGCGACCCTAACAAATCAATCACTTCCTCCAATTACATATCCCAACCCATGCAGTATGTCATGTATGCAAAGCACATTTCATAATGATGTATAAAATAGATTACCGTCATAACCAGATAAATAGAATACACACACAGTCATGCTAATCAACCCATAGGGGTATAACGGTAATTTTACCCACTAAGGGTAATTCGGTAATTTCGCAACCTAGGGGTATTTCGGTAATTTTGCAACCCAGGGGTATTTCGGTAACTTACCCTCTAAGGGTATTTCAGTAATTTTGCAACCCAAGGGTATTTCGGTAATTTCGCAACCCAAGGGTATTTCGGTAATTTACCCTCTAAGGGTAATTCGGTAATTTCATATTTAACGGTGTTTCCGAATGCCTACTATCGTCTCGAGTAACACAGAACTCTATTTGGGTCTCTACGGAATTATTGGGTCAAAAATCCATTTTAGGCCCAAACAGGGTAATTTCGTAACTCCAGACTTAACTACTAATTTGGGGCATAAAAATTGAAACTGTCCATCTACGTCATACTGACTAAATTGACTATAACTCGAGTTAGGAAACTCTAAATTTAGATCCGTAAAATTTCCTTGAAACTAGACTCATATATCTTCTTATTTTAAATTTTCCAGAATTTTTGGCCAAGCCATTTAGTACAGTTTATTCCTTAAAGTTTCCCTTGTTTCACTGTATGACAGTTCTGCCCTCTCTTCACAAAATCTCAGATATCTCATTGTATAGAACTCAAATAATGTTTTCGTTTGCTCCAAATAAAAATAGACTCACTAAGGATTATAAGAATATAAACCACATTCCTTATGATGATTTTTCCAAGTCAGAACAAGGGATCACGTAATCATTCTGAACCAGTCTTACAAAAATTTAAATATCTCAAAATATACAAATCCTTTTCTTGCTCTGTTTCTTTTATAAGAAAATAGACTCAATTATCTTTCAATCTATATCCCCTTCACTTTCTAATTCAATTTCCACTATTTTCGGTGATTTTTCAAAATCACGCCACTACTGTTAACCAAAACTGTTTCATTGCAAAATATGGTTACCACTACGAACATAAGCACACCCGAGTGGTCACAGATGCTAGTTTCCAGATTTTATGCAAATATTCAACCGAATCACAGAACATTTTATGCAAATATTCAGAGAGATATGAGATTACACATCATTTCAAACATATATTCAGAAAGGGTATGAGATTACACACCTTATTCGGAATCCGTAACGCGATGCTCTTCGGCACCAAAAATCCGAGTCACTTCTTACGAGGGATAGGTGATCAGGCGATTTGATTCCTTAACAATGATGAATCCGTTTTTCACAGATTGACTTATGGAGAAAATAGTAGAAGCACGATGAAGAATAATAGAATTTTTTATTTTATGGAGATCACAAAAGCGAACAAGTGAAGGGAGAATAGAAAAGAATGTGCAAAAGAGTATAGAAGAAAACATGAAACAAAGAACCCGAAATGTCTAAGGATAAAGCTTAAAATGTCAAAAATGCTAAGAACATAAGAGAATTTCGGTTTTTCTTCTTTTGCTACTCATCAATGCCCAATTTCATGCCAAAATAACCCTTAGTCGAATTTCACCTATCACAAACCCCCACATTCGGCCAACTAACACCACTGCCCACCAATCCCTTGATTCTCTCCCATTTTTGCTCCATGTTTTCCTCCATGTTTTGTTCCATTTTTCCCCACTCCATGTTTTGCTCCATGTTTTGTTCCATTTGTCCCCACTTCATGTTTTGCTCCATGTTTTCCTCCACGTTTTGCTCCATTTGTCCCCACTCCACCTCTTCTCTTCTTTGAGCAAAAATAGAACTCTCTTGTTGCTTATCATGAGATTCGAACCCTTGCTCCCTTCAATAGCTCAACACGCCACTTGCCACCAAGCCACAAGCTCCCTTGTATCTCCTAAATGCACCCACTTATTCTTAAGTCCTACTTCCATCACTCCTTTCCACTAAAAGGCCAAAAATGAAAATTCTTGCTATGGCCTAACTCGAACCCGAGACTTCATAGAAACCCCATAACTTTCCAAAGTCATCTTCCTAATAAGTCCAAATTGTAATAATTTCGTTCTCATATTCTCAAAAATTTTAAAACGCTTCTATGCTCAAGGTCCAATGGGCCCAATTCTACTAGGCCCAATTTCGGGTCGTTACATAATATTTGGGGACTTCGAGAAAAATTGTACCCTAACTCACTGGGTTTCAACTTCTCTCGTGGAACTTAAGGTATCAAGTATACTTTTTTTTTTTTTTGAAATTAAAATCCATAAACTTCAAATCAAAACTTATTTTCGAATATTCAAAATGTTGTATCCAAACTTATTGGATATAATGTTTTGTGTCTCGAGGTAAGGATTTTATACAAATAAAGACAAGTTTAGTTTCGAAGTCTAAAAATGTTGCATCCTAACTTATTGGGTGTGACATTTTATTTCTTTGAGGTAAGCGATCTTAGCTTTCTTTCAAATAAAAGGATCGTATTTTAAAATTTTCAGATTTTCGACATTAGGACATGATTTTATCAATTAGGTACCAATTTTTAGGCGTTACGAGGGTGCTAACCCTTCCTCGTACGTAACTGACTCCTGAACCCGTTTTCTTAAATTTCGTAGGCCAAAATCAATGTTTTGAAATAAAACGTTTTATAAGGTGATCCAATCACACCTAAGCAAAAAAGGGATTGGTGGCGACTCCATTTTCGTTTCAAAGTCGATCCTTGTTTTTCAAAACTATAAAAATGGTTTCGACAATTAGTTGATTGAGTTTTAACTCGATTCATATGAGTATTGTTGTCAGTATAGGATGATGTAAGTTCGAGTGCACTGAAACGCATTATCCTTCTATTTATGAATTGAAGAGGGGCTATGGGTATTTTTAGGCATTGTGTAAAAAAAAAAGCAGATAAGATTAGAACCTATAATGAGATCGTTAAAAAAATCATTTATAGAATCTAATTTAAAAAATAGTTATATCTTAGGATCGATGCTTATATTGAGCAATACCTCATTTTAGTTTTTTCATGTTTATGGTATAGGTATATGTATTTTTATATATAAAGTATAATAATAAATTTAACTCTCATGATTATATTGAGCTAATACCTCAATTTCAGTTTTCTCGCATTATATGAGTGAACAAAACAAATCCCTCTTAAAATTTGGTTTTTATATATATAAGGTGTAATAATAAAGTTAACTCTCAACCTTTACAAATTTATTCAATTTGATCTCTACTCTTTTATTGGAAGTAAATTATAAATTTCTAAAACTAATAAAACTACAAAGTCAAAAAAACCTCAGTAATAACTTTGAAAAAAATCAATTAACCTCTTTTAAAGTTCAAAAATTTATTAAAAAATCATAAAAATTATAATTTTTTTAAATTGTAAATTTTATATTAAAAATAAACAATATTAATCCATTAAAATCTACTGGTTATAATATTTTTAAAAATAATTGCCTCATACTCCTTTATTGGGTATGCAATGTGATAAGTTCAGTAGAGCTACATTTCTAGTTTGATGAACTTGACATAGCTATCAATGATTAGAGGTGGCTGAGCTGGGCACATGCAATGTATCTAGATCAAATTTTCAAATTCGGGTTTGGTCCGATTCAAAAAATGGGTTTATTTTTTTGTCAAAGTCTGACCCGATTTAAGAAAGGTAAACTCGAGCCCAACCCACCCATATTTGACTTTTTTAGATTAGTTTTTATTTAAAAATATTTTTTAAAATATATAATACACTAAATGCACTAAAAAAAGCTAAAATAAAAATTTTCTAATATATTAAAAATATATTAAAAACACTATCATAAATATAATAAATATTTTATTATATTAAAAACACAAAAATAAATATAATAAATATTTTGTTGTATTAAATATAATTTTTAAAATTTTATATTTAAAAATGAGAGAGTTAAGTAAGTTGTAGCTATCATTGAATTACAACATTTATTGAGGTGAGTTGGTTGATAATTTTGAATTTATAAAAATTTGTATGGACATGTAACTCTATCCACAAACAAATTTATCAATCACCATGGAGAAAATCCGAGAGTTAGGTAAGTTGTAGCTATCATTGAATTACAACATTTATTTAGGTGAGCTGGTTGATAATTTTGAATTTTTAAAATTTTGTTTTCTAATTTTCATAATTTTTAATATTTTTTAATGATTTTCAAAAAATTTAAATATTTTTAAATATTGATTTTTTAAAATTTTAAATTTTTTTACAATTTTTAATTACTCTTACAAGTTTTTTTACATTTTTATAATAATATTAATTTCAAGTAATAATTATATATATTATTTATATTAAATCACTAACTTAATAACAATTACACTCGTTCCTAAAAACTTAAAAAATACCTTACCTAACTAAATAACTCAACCTAAAATATAAAATTTTAAAACTATATTTAACATATTAATATATAAAATATTTATTTGTGTTTTTAATATAATAAAAAAATTATTAAATTTATGGTAATGTTTTTAATATAAATATTTTTAATGAATTTTTAATGGGTTAGAAATTTTTATTTTAGTTTATTTTAGTTATTATATATATATTTTTAAAAATATTTTTAATAAAACTAATTTAAAAACTCAAATATGGGCGGGCCGGGTTGGGCTCGGGTTTACCTTTCTTAATTTGTGTAACACCCCAAACCCGGCCCACGAGCCTTGACCGGATCTGGTATGTCACGGAGTAAAAACGTTTTGAATGATTCGGGTTAACATTGGAAATCTGAAAATATTGTTGAATTTGTAAAACGATGTTTGCTAAAACTAAGATAGTTTGGTTTGATAAACACGATGGAGTTGAAAACTTTTTCTTTCCCTTTGAAACCATTCGATCATTTAGATTTTTAGAAATGTCGGGGTTATTGATAACTTGGTAAAATTTGTTACCCGATGGTAACGTCTTTGAAAACGCGTACGAGCACTTACTTTGAAAACATTGCTTTTACCGATTTGCTTACAGTTTATAAGTTCGTTAGTAATATAATAGAAATAAGGTAAAAGCAACTATTAAACATCCAAAATAATAACTAGCGGCCATATTACAAACCAAACCAAAATGTAATAAATATTAACTTTAACGGTACGAAATAAAATTTCAAAACCGAGGAACATGCATGGCCACCTCGAGTCCTCTCCGGCGCCGTCTCCGCGATCTACTCACCTGAAAAAGATAGGGAAAAGGGTGAGTCACCAAGACTCAGTGCATAGTTAATACACATGTCCCCACGTACGGGCTTGGCCCATATCCACAGAACAAACATACACATGATTATGCAATTATGAAGCCCAACCTAGCCATCCATACTCCTTTTTCTACCCCGTGTGGTACCAAACCACTGGTGGTGCCAAACCATTGGTGACTTAAAGTCACGGTATCCGTTAATACTTGTGGTGCCAAACCACTGGTGTTGCCAAACCACTGGTGGTGCCAAACCACTGGTGACTTAAAGTCACAAATCAAATGATGGGGCCAACCCATCGTGTGATACCAAATCACTGGCGTCGATCCCGTATCTCAAATGTGGGGCCAACCCACGATGGAATTAATCCACAGGGACGAGACGCTATGAGGTGCCAAACCTCTGGAGGTGCCAAACCTCTGGTGACCGTAGTCACGAAATGTGGTACCAAACCACTGGTGTCCGTCGACACGATTATTACTCCCTCTCATCAATCCCACCATCATCATGCTCACATAACAAGTATCATGATCCCATATATCATGCATTTGTATATAGCATAGCATTTAACAGCATATGATGGCATACACAACATATATCATAGATCGAGTAATAGGGGACTTACCCGAAAACCAAGCTTATGCCCACTAGGCAAAGTTACTACATGAGAGGTTATAATATCATCATAATAACGATTTAATAATAAAGTGTGCAAGAGCTTACACACCTATTAAACGATCACCCACCTTGGGTATCCAACATCTTAGCCCTTATTTCGGCTAACATGCACAACATATACATATACAAATAACACATATAAACAAGCAAGAGAACAGTGTGATAACTACGCACCTGATCACAAACAACGTTATGCCCTCAATCCCGAAGCTATCCCTAAGCGATACTACGGCTACTTGCCTACGCTGTTGTTCGGACGCTGGCCCACACCCCAGTGGCCAATCTCGTACCGCCGAGACGGTTCTCCTTTTAAACTTGAGGATAGGGGCTACCCCTTGAACTCCTTGACTGGTATTTGCCTCCATCAACACTTAATAAGCATAACACATTAGTCACTAAGCTATAACCAAAAATCAACCAAATCTAAACTTATCAAAAGCCCATGCCAAAACGATCTCGAATCCCAAAAGCTTACTTACCGAAGCAAACTTGAATCCCGGTTGCTCCTACAACCTGTCGAAATCCTGGAATAATACCACATTAATCTTGGCCCTTGACCAACAAGTATTAGAAAGTGCCTTTAGCCGAATACTACCCTTACCTTGCTTATTTCGATCCCGAACTTGCTTGCTCCTTGAGACTATCGAAATCCCTTGAATAGTCAAAATCCCGAAAAGCTAGTTCTTCAATGCCCCCCCAAAAGATGAGGCTAGGTCCTTCAAACTATGGTGGAGAAGTCGGCTCCAAGGAGAAGATGAATTCGTCTATGGGGTTCCTTTAAAAGTACCATGCAAAGGAAAAATGGATAGGAGAGGTTCATGAAGATTCGGCCATGAATAGCTTGGAAAGGACAAAGAAGAAAAGATGAATTTTGCTCCTTTTTGTTCTTACTCAAAACGGGCTATACACCAAAAAGGCAACCAGGAAAGTCGGCCATGCAAGCAATATTTGTTAGCCGAAAAGCTCTTTAGCTTCTTCAAAATCGAAGCTCCAACCTTAGGTCTCTCTCTCTCGGTCATGAACAAAAAGGAAGGAACAAACAAATCAATGGCCATGCACCCAAAAATGGAACAAGGTCATTCGACTATGCCTTTGCATTCACAAGACCGGCCATGCAAAAGAAATATGTGGGAAGAAAGAAAACAAAACAAGGAAATTTGCACTCATTGCTAACTTGAAAAACCGATTTGAAGGTCCTTTTTCAGCTCCACGATCAACCAATACAATTTGGAAAGGAAGGGGAAATTTCAAATGGGAATTTCGGCCATGCTAACCTTTCCCCAAGCCGTCCAATTCCTTCCCCAAGGCATACTTCATTTCCATCCTCATTGAGATAAACAAATCCATTGTTTAATCATTATTCCATATCTTTACCCATCCTTTAATAAAATAAAAGATCAATAACCATGTTTCTCTTTTTACCAAACCAAGGCCGACCATCTTCAACATTCTCATCACTTATCCATTCCTATACATAAAATATTAAAAATAATAATAATATATATATATATATATCAACTACCCATCACCATTTATAATAAATAAAAACCAAACTAATCCCCATATATACCTCACGCATATAACAATAATAAAAGTTAAAATAATAGTAATAATAATAAAATAAAACCCATGCCTCCTATAATAAATTAATAATAATAAAATATAATAAAAATAATATATACTACCCATCATCATTAAAATAATAAACTAAAACTAAAATAGTATCCATACTCTGCAGCTTTTGAAAACAAGTAAAATAATAAATAATAGAAATAATAAAACAATAATACCCCATACCCCAACTAAAATAAAATAAAACAAAGAAGCAGCAACACTATGCTGCACGCGTGCATGGGCCATGCAGGCCTCCTTCCCACGCCAAAAAAAGAAGTCCCCACTGCAGCCCCCAGGTCTCGAACCCGAGACCTGGAGAAAAGTTCTCCATAACCCAGCCACTCGGCCCTGTGCGTGTTTCATGCAATAATCTCATAGGAATTTCTTTTAACCCTTACTTCACTAGCTCTTTATGATTTAGCGCTAATATAAAAATAAAGCGCCTTATGCGCGATTCCCAGGGCTCGAACGCAAGTCCTCGAGAGGGTCTCCTGACTGCAAGCATCCCAACCACTCGGCCAGTGCTCATTTCATGCCAACAAACACGCCGAAAATTCTTTTAAACCCTTATTCCTTAGTTCCCCTTGTTTAATGCGCCAGACCAAAAGAATAAAACGCTCTCACTGCTGACAATAAGGCTCGAACTTGAGCCCTCTTGAAGCCTCCTTGCGCTCTTAGCCACTCTGCTAAGGGGTTTCATGCGACATGGATCTCGCATAAATTCTTTTAACGTCTTCTTCTAAACAGCGCCCCTTTTCAAAATAAAATGCTTATGCCGCACACGAAACTCGAACCCTTGACCATGCTTTGCGCCGAATCTTAAGTGGCACACGGAAGCCACTATGCTACCTGGACTTTCATGTCCATAACTTCACAAAATTTATTATTAAGGCCTCTATCACCCAATTTTCACTTTTGACCCAAAATTTTTCAAAATTTCCAAAATAGTCTCTTTTTATCCTCGAGCTTTAATAACCCCTAAAACACATGAAAACAATTCTTAAGGCCTATTAACACTTAAGATACGCTTCAAACACACAGCCCCTATTTTAGGATATTACAATTTGCGTCGGACTTGGGCAAAAAAAGTAAGTTCATTTTTCGGGCCAAATCGGGATGGGCTTGGAAAATTGATCTAGATACATTGTATGAGTTCACCCCGGCCCATGAGCACCTCTAATTTCAACTAAATTCTTTTCATTTATCTTTTTTTGTCAATTTTATTTTTATAATTTTTTTTACCATTAAAGAAATGTTAATGTGTATAGTTCTATCAATTTGATTTTAATTAAAAAAATAGCCCTCAACTATATGTTTTCTATCGATTTATTCTTAACTCTAAAAAATCTTAAAAAATATTAAAAAATAAATACATAATGTTTTAAAAATTTTATAAAAGAAATATGATACTTGACGATATAAATAACATAAATAGGTAAAAGTATCACAAAACCCACTGTACTATATTCTGGATTGCAGTTTAGCCCCTTTACTGAGAAAATGGACAAATTAGCCCCTGTATGTTAGATGAGAGAGCAAAACAAACCCTCCATTAAATTTTAGTGTTTATATATAAGGTATAATAACAAATTTAACCTCAACCTTTACACTAGTTAATTTAATTCCTACTCTTTAATTGGAAGTAAAATAGAAAATTTTGAAACTAAAAAGGCTAAAGGGTCAAAAAAGCTTTAGTAACACATTAAAAAAAATTCAATTAAGCTCTTATAAATTTTAAAAATTATTAAAAAATCATAAAAATTATAAACAAAATTCATAAAAAATTTAAAACTTTAGAGTTTTTTTTTTAAAATAACAAGATCGACCCAATAAAAGAGTAGGGGTTAAACTTTTTTAAAATCATATAACCGTTAGATTCACATATTAAGTTATGATATTTTCAAAATCTTATATGATTAACATGTTATCACATGTGTAATGTCATGTCAACTAGCTATTTTCACATATTACTCAAAAAAATTCGATTAATAAATTTAACGACTGTTGTTTTTGTTAAGACAAAAATTTCAAATTTGAGAAGTATAAAGACCAAAACTGAATAAATTGGAAAATATAGACTAAATCTATAGCTTTATGTATAGTATAGGAGAAAATCACTACTACAACTCACATTCTTAACAAGAGAAAATCACTACTATGCTACCACGATTTGAATCTATTACATAAATTATGAGATAAACATTCATGACAAATAAACCAAACACGATGAAACACTAGCAAAATAGGAAATATGATTAATATTGTTTAGGCCAATCAAAGATAATGATTAGCCACTTTATTTATATCTTTGTTTTAAACATACATCAAGTTTATGTATTAATATTGTTTAGGCCATTATTCCCTTGAACCATTCTTTTGCGATTCTCACCTTCCCATCAATGGTCAGGAATTTCGTACTCATCTTTCAGGCGGTCTAAATACTTATTCACCAGTGCGAGATCAAGATCAAATTCCAAATGAAATCTAGACGTTCCCTTTTGTACCCCCGCAATCCCATGCAGGTATACATCCATATTATTAGCACTAACAAAGCCAGCTACCCAGTTAACTAACAAGCCTTCCTCGGTAACAATATTTGGATGATAATCATTCGGGGGAGGATTATAAGTACATTCCAATTATGTACCGAGTAACCACTTCTGCTTCAAGTAGGGTGATTCGTTCCTATAAATGGACAGCTTTTTTCCCACAACAATGAAGGTAAAAAATGGAAAGTTATGAATCACGAGCGTGTGTATAGGGCGTATCGATTTTAAGAACCATGTGCGTTAATAGTTGGAAGTTTTGATTTTTAAGTTTTTTTTTTTTTGACATTTTAAGAAGGCTTAAATGAGGAAATAAAGGAATTGAGAAGCAGTCGTCAAGAGATAGCATGAAAATTACCCAAAAAGCATCATTGAAGCCGATTTCCAAGCAATTTTCTTTCAAGATTCAAGAATTCAAATTGATTTTCAAGAGGGTTATCATGAATTTCTTTTATTTTGGTGGTTATATTGTATTTTTGGTGTTTATTCTTGCAATTATGAACTAATTTTCTTAATACCTAAGAGAAATGAACCCTAATATGAATTCTATTGTTTGATTTCTAGTTTATATAATAAAATTCTGTTTTCTTTGTTTTTAATTATGAATGCTTAATTGTTATTGGGTTGATAATTCTAGAGTGTTAATCCATGTTTAATGTGCATAAGTCTGAGGTTGAATAGACCCTTTTTGTGAATTAAGATGCAATCCAAGAAATAAGATGACATAAATCCACCAAATTAGAGTCAAATCTAATAAAGAGATCCATAGAGCGAATTAATGCGATAATAAAAGTTTTCATTAGAAAGAAATTTCAATTAATTAACTTAGAGTTAATAGCTCTTATGCTAAAAAAAGATATTAATATAAATTAGGTATTTCTATGGATCAAAGAGCTAAGAAAAAAATGCATAAATTAAATTGAGAATTATAAATGAAATCTAGGTGGATTCTTACCTAAGTATTATTTTGTCACTTGGTTGATATTTGATTGTTTTTGTGTTTTATTTTTGGTGTTTTCATTAGTTAATTTGGATAGTTTAATTTAAATTTAATTAAGCCCAATAAATTATTAACTTAAATAATAGAAATATGATAATTACTAGTAATTTTAGTTCTTGAGGGAACGATATTTGTGCTCACTATAACTATACTGTTAATAGATATGTACACTTGTATTAATTAATTTATTAGTTAGTTTAGTAAACATCATAGCACCATAATAAACCTTATCTAATATATATATATATATATATTTCTCCGGGGAGGAAGCAGCAATGGGATGTAAGGGGAAGGGACGTGCTCTAGAAAGAAGTCAAGAGTTTACAATATTAGCAAGAGAGTGTCAAGATCAGCATTGCGAGAAGTGTTCAACTATTATGGGAAGGTTACTGACCTATACATTGCGTACAAGAACAAAAAGAAGAATTATCCTTTTTTTACCTTTGCTTTTGTCAGATTTTCAAACGAAAAGGACATGAAAATTGCGATAGATAAAGGTGATAATCGTATGATTGACGGATGGACGAACTATCTGAGTTTTCAAGGCGAGGTATTAGAGGGCGAGAGTGACCTTTATAGGATCTAAATGAGACAACGGTGGCTCAATAACAAATATCCACTATCAGTCAAGAAAAGGTAAGACTAGAGCGTGGAATACCAGGAGAGACGAGAACTTATAAGGAAGCTCTGATGGGTGGTCCGGTGAAGAACTTCGGGGAACCCGGTCCATCATATTTGATCTATGGAAGCAAGAAGTTTGATGATCGTTGGCTAGTCGTTGAGGTGGATGTCCCTGACAATATATTATTTGGCTTCAATATTGCCTTGTTGGGTGCATTAAGAATATGTACAATATAGAGCTTGTCCAAGAGGCATTAAGTAGTGACGGATTATGCTGCTTCGTATGTAAGTGGAAGGGTATTTATCACATTGTCAAATTTGAGACGAAAGAGGATTTTGACGTTGCATGGAATCAAAAGAGAGAGAGATTGCTCACTTGGGTTGACTATATTTCTACGTCGAAGCCTAAAGAGAGGGATCCTGAATTGGTTAGTCGTGTATCTCTATTGGATGTTCCTATTTAGTGTTGACATGTAAAATTCTTTGAGACGTCGGGGAACTTATGGGGCTCTTTCATTAATTTTATACATGAAACCAGGGATCCGGTTCGCTTTGATATAGCTAATATAGTTATTAAAGTCTTCAGTACAACCAATATCCCATCTCAGGTTCTTGTTTCTCATGAAGGCAAGATTTTTAAAATCAGGATTAACATCTCTAACGAAGACCTTGATCCCTATTGAATTGATGAGGAGGCTCTTAAAGTTTTCGCCGATGATTGGCATGGGAATAAAGCTCTAGATTCTAGTCCAGGGTCTGCAATGATAAGGAAGAAGAGGAATCGTCGCTTTAATCTAGCTGAGAGTAGGGAAATAGATTATGATTAGCATAGGGTTGGGGCAAACAAAGATTTTACTACGCCGCCTTTTTGCATGGGAAATGTTCCAAAGTCATCCTTTGTGGGGAAAAGTCTGCCGAAGGTCTTTGATTAAGAATGTAGTGGAGACCACACAGGTCATTCTAAATCTAAGTCTGTAATGAATTTAGGTAATGCTATTGGGTATAAAAGTTATGTTGCTTTGGACCTGGGGCCTAACTGCAAGAAGGTTTATGGACTTGAGGAAACTACAGGGCTTGAGGCAAAGCATCTAACCTCTTTCTGTCAACCTGAATTGAGGGTGTTTGCTGATAGTCTATGAGCCACTCAGCCCTAAAGAGGTTGTTCAAAAATTCCCAAACATCTTAGACAACCCCAGAGTAATCAAAAAGAAAAAGATAAGGAAGCATATTAGGGAGATCTTAGAAGGAATCCATCGTACTGAACAATATTTTACTGATTTCTTTCTATCGAATTCCGGTCACCATTTATAATTCTCTGCACCACTCGAATCATCCCATAAAACTTTAAGTTCACTCCCTTTAACATAGTCATTTAGTTTCTGACAATTAACGTAAGAAACTAAGTCAAACAAGAATAGTGCACTATTTTCTAACAAAACCACGCTTTATTCAGGTATGTATGGACTACAATAAACACAGACAATTGATGAATTCTTGAATAGCTCACTGTCTAAGTAATCCAAAGCAGGGGTTTTTGTAAGGGTTATCAAATCTAATAGAATACCAATGAGCAGAATATAGAGTAGAAGCCATTAAATTCCCAACAACAGAATCACCTGAAATCCCATTGAAATCATCAAATAGATCGTTTGCTACTGACACTCTACTGAAGGAATATTCATTTGGAGGAACCTTACCCATAACTGCACACCTATCATTTGTCCCAGTTATGGCTTGCCTCATTCGTGTCCCGGACATTTTTTGTGTAGTTGAAACAGTCAAAATACCATCATCGGGTTTACCTTGTTCCTGTATCGGAGGAACATTGAACATCGAATTTGATTAAAGTGATTGAATTTTGACTTGCGCAGATAAACCTTCTACCTTCATAACTAATGCATGAGAAAGATCAATAGCCATGCAAACTTAATGGATCTTGTTCTTAAGGATCGAGTGCTACTCATCCATGTCACTCAGTATCGTCGGTGTCGAATCAAACGGTGGAGAACTACGATTATTAGGCATTTTTACCTCCACCACACCACCATCTGCATCACCATTTTCAGAGTTGGAAACCGACATTTGAGGTATCACCAAATGTGTAACAATGACATTTTCGCCCGTACATGACCTCTGGATTGCCGCACCAGCATCATAAAAATGTATATCATACTAGCAACAATCATTATAAATATCATGGCCCTGCAAAGAAATTCTAACTAAGATAGCATTCAAGCGTCCTTCAAATTGGATCAAGGATTGAAGATAAGTCGACATTTAAAATGTGACGATTTTCTCCACATGAGGCGAGAAAACTTGGTGGAGCATTTCCTCGATGATAGAATAAATCATATGATGGATTGTGACCAGGAGGGTTCAATTTGATTCATCACCATAGAGGATCGATTGAAGCTCTGATACCTTTTTTTACGAACAAAAGCCGAGAAGCCAAAAATGGCAAAGAAAAAAAGAAGGAAGAGAGAAATTTCAGAGAGTAGAGGAAGAGTTTGAGAAGAAGGAAGAAGAATAGACATAAAAGAGAGAGAAAAATTGAATAATTCTTAAAAAAATTCATTAACCACATAATGACCTCAACCAAAAGCAGAATAACATATATAAGGGAAGGTAATAGCAAAATATAATAGAAAAAAGAAAATAAAAAGTAAAAAAAAAATAGTTGGATGAAATGCTTTGTAACATTGAGTCTTCTGCGTACCATATCACTAAAGCAAAATGCATCATTTTGCTTGGTATTCATTTTGGCTCGTATCAATAAAGTGTTGGGTTTGGAGTAGGAAGGAGAATGTAATTAAGGAAATTGTTGAGTTAGAGGAGGCAGACGCTGGTGTATAGCAGTGACCTAGTGAGTGCTTTTTTGGGGGGTTTGTTATTCTTAATAGCTTTGTCTGTGATTTCTTGGAATGTAAGAGGGCCTTGAAGGAATGAGAATAAGAGGGTCATTCATAATTTGATAAATAAATGGAAGCCATTGATGGTTCTTATCCAAGAAAGCAAACTTAACAAGATCAAAGCTAACTCTTGGTGTTATGATTAGCAAGCAACAAACTCAGCTGAAGCTTGAGCAGCAAGCCTCGTGACTTGCAGAAGAAACAAAAGCAAAGAAACAAACAGAAAAAAAAAAAAAGCAAAGCTAAGAACTATGAAGCATATGGAAGAAAACTTCATAAGATTTCATTCAAAATTGAAAAATGACATAATGACAATACATAAACCAAGCTATCAGCTTGTCAAAATCAGTATGGTAACCTAACCAATACCTACTACACTAATCAAGTTTTGAAACAAGTAAAGCTTAACTTGTACATTGAATAAAGCTAAAATAATCAGCTCAATCACTATCACAAATACATAAAATATCATTCTAACATAGTTCAAAAAGAACTAGATTACATTGCATTAACTAAAAGTTACAAAAACAAACAAAACAACTCAACCTTCACATGCAATAACAGCTTCAGCATGGTTCGACTGCATGGCATGTTTGTTGCTGCATGTGTTGCATGGAAACTAACTTCAACACTCTTCCTTAGTTTCTATGCTTGTAACACCCAGCTGCTTCCTTAATTTTATAAACCTTGACACATTAAGAGCCTTTGTGAAGATGTCTGCAATTTGCTCTTATGAATTGCAATGAACCAACTCTATCTTATGAGCTTGCTCCATTTTCCTTATCACATGTAGCTTAATGCTAAAGTGTTTAGTTCTTCCATGGAAAATAGGGTTCTTTGCAATTGCAACAGTAGACTTATTATCACAATGCATCTCTGTTGCTTCTCTTTGATGCAGGTTCAGATCAGCCACAATTTTCCTCAGCCATATGGTTTGATTAACAGCAGCAACAGTAGCAACATATTCAGCTTCTGCTGTTGATTGTGCCACAAGATTTTGCTTCCTCGAGCTCCAAAAAAAATGTCTGAACCAAAGGTAAAAGCATATCTAGAAGTGCTCTTCATATCATCACTCGAACCAGCCCAGTCACTGTCAGTGTAGCCTATCAACTTCAAACTTTCAGCTTTGTTGTATAACACACCATAGCTGAGAGTGCCTTTGATGTACCTTAGCACTCTCTTTGCTATTTGAAAGTGTTGCTCATTGCAGCAATGCATAAACCTTGATAACATACTAACAGCAAACATGATATCAAGCCTAGTAGCTGTTAAATACAACAAACAACCAAATAGGCTCTTATAGGTAGGCTCACTGACTTGTTCATGAGCCCCTTAGCTTGATAGCTTCACTCGAAAAGCCATAGGAGTGCTTGTTTTCTTGCAGTTCTCCATTGAAAGCTTTGATAGAACCTTCAAAGCAAATGTCTTCTGTCCCAAGAAGATTCTTCCTTCTGCTTGATACACCTCCATTTCGAGAAAATAAGTCATTAGGCCCAAGTCAGACATCTCAAACATGTCCTTCATTTTGGCTTTAAAGTCAACTAGAACATTGTTTTCTCCTCTTGTCACCAAGAGATCATCTACATAAAGTGACACAATAAGCTGTGTTTCAGCTTTATTTTTCTTGATATATAGTGTTGGTTCATTAACACTTTTTTCAAATCCCAAACTGACCAGATAACTGTCAATTCGAGCATACCATGCTCTAGGAGCTTACTTCAAGCCATATAAGGCCTTTTTGAGCCTGTACACCATGTGTTCTTTGCCAGACACAACAAATCCTTGAGGCTGGTCAATGTAAATTTCTTCTTTCAGGAACCCATTAAGAAATGCAGACTTCACATCTAACTGATAAATGGTCCACTGCTTTTGTGCAGCCAAAGCAACTAACAACCTGATTGTATCAAGCTTGGCTACTGGTGCAAAAGTCTCCATGTAGTCCAGGCCATATCTTTGGCTGAAGCCCTTGACAACAAGCCTAGCTTTTAGTTTGTTTAAACTTCCATCAGCATTTTGTTTGGCTCGATAGACCCATTTTACACCAATAGTCTTCCTGTTAGCAGGCTTTTCAACCAGCTCCCATGTCTGATTCTTCTGAATCATATTGATTTCTTCAACCATGGCTTGCTGATAAACCATAATTTACACATATTTTAACCCCATGCTTGGCTTACTTTTGGATAATTTTTTATTAGCTTTGATGAATTCGATGCTCCTAATCCCTTAATTTCACGTTTTATACTCAGAAGAGCTTAGGGAGCCGAAAAGAACGAGAAACGGGCCAAAAAGGGACAAAATGGGCCTACCTCTGAAATAAACACGGCCTGGACCAACTTACACGGGCAGATCACACGGCCATGTATAACGAGCAGAATTGAGCACGGCCTAAGCTCTTGCATACGGGCGTGTCCCAACCGAACCCAGGTTTAATCCTATTCAGAAAAGGCTACTTGTGGGCCAAGAAAGGTGTTCCAAAGCCTATATCAACACCTTAGAGGGCAACCTAAAAGGAGACGCTAAGTAGAAGGTAGAAAATACTCGAAGACAGCCATCGGGAGCAGCTCGAAAGAAGGATCTTCTTCAAGACTGAAAATCTCCCATCAAGTTCTTTAGAAGTTTTTGGGTTTTCTTATGTTTTGTTGTTTTCCTTATTTTAAGATGTTTCCCTCTATCAGTATGAACTAAATTCCCTAAATACCTAAGGGGATGAAACCTAAGATAGATCTTATTACTATTTGATTTATAAGATAAATACTTGTTCTTATTCTTAATTGTGAGTTCTTATTCTTGTTTTGATAATTCAGGTTATTGATTCAAGTCGAATGTGCTTATTCAATGGAGCAAAAGTCCCTGTTTAAGAATAGATCAACATAATTAAGCGGAGTTGATTGCAACCTTGATATAGGGCGATAAAAATCTGCCGGATTAGAGCCAAATCTAATAAGGAAATCCATGGATCGAGTTAATGCGACAATAGGGTTTTAATTAGAAAGATATTTTAATTAATCAACTTAGAGTCAGTTGTTTTTAGTCTTGAAAGAGATATTAACATAAATCAGAGATTTCTACGGATTAAGTCAAGTGAATAAATCATATGAATCAAAAGTAATAAGTGAAGTTTAGGTGGATTCTTCCTTGGGTATTGCCTTTATCATATAAGTTGTCTAAAAGTATTTTCCTAATTCTTTCTTTGTCGTGTTTTAATTAGTTTTAATTTAAAAGAAACTACTCTAATTATTAGGCTAGATAATAAGAAAATAGTAATTACTAGTACTCTTGGTCCTTGTGGATACGATATTACCGGTCTTACCATAACTATACTATTGAACGATAGGTGCGCTTGCCTTTATTGTGACCATAGTTAGTTTTAAACACATCACTTGCTTCCATCCTTCATCAGCCACGGCTTCTTTAAAATTGTTTGGTTCCACTATGACAGCATGTGCTCTCTCATAAATCTCAGCCAAAAGTCTTGTGCCCCTGACTGGCATGTCATCAATGTCCATTTCAGGAACAATTTGATAGGTTCAACCTGATCAGCTATCAGCCCTTTAGAAATAGTATTTGGCTCATTTCTTTCCCAATTCGAGCATCCTTTTACATCAAAGACCACATCTCTACTCACTTGGATCTTATTTATTGAAGGATCCAAGATCCTATAACCTTTTTTGACTGAGCTGTAGCCTACCAGAATACCAGGTTGGGCCCTTTTTGACAACTTGTCTCTTTTCATAGCTGGTGTATGAGCATAACTCAGGCAGCCAAAGACTTTCAAATGAACCAATGATGGCTTGAACCCGAACCAAGCCTCAAAAAGTGTTTTGTGAGCAAGTGCCTTAGTTGGAAGCCTGTTTTGAATGTAGACAGTAGTGTTAACTGCTTCAGCCCACATGGTTTTGGGCAAGTTCTTTTCAAACAACCGGTACCTAGCCATATCCATTAAACTTCTATTTTTTCTTTCACTGACCCCATTCTGTTGAGGGTATAAGTGTTGGTCAATTGGTGTTTGATGACAGCATTATCACAGAAAGCTTGAAACTGGGCTGAGGTATACTCAGTCCCATTATTTGATCTTATAGACTTCAGCTTGCATCATGTTTCTATTTCAGCTGCAGCTTTGAACTTCAAGAACATCTAAGCTACCTCAGACTTATATTTCAAGAAGAAAATCCAGCAATATCTGGTATAATAATCAATAAAAAGAATGAAGTACTTGTTACCATTGAGTGATTCAGTCTTCATAGGGCCACACACATCAGTGTGCACTAGCTGCAATTTCTCTGAAGCTCTCCAGGCCTTGTTGATAGGAAATGGCAGTCTTGCTTGTTTTCCTAGCTGACATACCTCACAAACATCATCATCCTTCACTGAGTTGGTGAAGTTTTCAACCAAATTTTCACTGAGCATTTGAGCCATCGATCTGAAGTTGGCATGCCCAAGCGTTTGGTGCCAAAGCTTGGAATCTTTAGTAGAGGCAATGCAAGCTAAGTGTGAGTCATTTGGCCAATTAACTTCAAAGCATTTATCAGTCATAGTGACTGACATAAAGCTTGATCTATTTGGATCAGCAATTTGGCACTCCTTGCCCTTGAACACCACTGAGTAACCTTTCTCTAGTAGTTGAGCTATGCTAAGAAGGCTTCTGTCAATTTTAGGTACTAGCAACACATTTGAGATGAGCTTGTTACCTGTGGAAGAGCATATCAACACATCTCCTTTGCCTTCAGCTTTGATAAACTGACCATTACCAACATTTACTTTGGTTTTGCAGCTCCTGCCCAAAGTTTTGAAGATGGTTGCATCTGGGGACATGTGGTTAGTGCAACCACTATCCAAAAGCCAACTTTTTGAAGCTTTCTTCTGATTAGGTGAGCATGACACTGCAAAAACTTGCTCTTTATGGTCACTATTGTCTTCAGCTACTCGAACATCTACTTGAGCCTATTGTGGATGGTTCTGATTTAGTTTGCCTTTGTTTTTGCAAACTCTTTCAATATGACCCCTCTTCTTACAAAGTTGGCACAGTACATCTGGTCTAAACCAGCAATTTGCTTCTGTATGACCAGGCTTTTTACAATATCTACAAAGTTGATCACCTCTTCTTATAGCATCAGGCTTAGGCCTATTTTTCCAAGTCTTCTTGCCTTTGTAGGCTGAAGCGCTTGAGAAAGACTTGGTCTTGGCTTGAAAAGCACCTTCTTGGTGCTCCTCCATTCTGCTAGCTCTCCTTTGCTCTTGTGCGTAGAGAGTATTGATCAGCTCTGTTAAAGAGATGCTGGCTAAATCCCTTGAGTCCTCGAGAGAGGATATTTTTGCCTCACACCTTTCAGGTAAGGTAGAGATCACTTTCTCCACAATTCTAGCTTCACTAAATTGCTCTCCAATGAGCCTTATGCTGTTTACAATAGCTATTATCCTTTCAGAGTATTGCTTTACTGTTTCCTCTTCTTTCATTTTCAAATTCTCGAAATCTCTTCTCAAGTTCAACAACTGTTGGTGTCTTGTTCTCTCTGTGCCTTGGAACTCTTCCTTGAGCTAGTCCCAAGCCTGCTTTGGTGTTTCACTGGCCATGATCCTGATGAAGATTACATCAGACACACAGTTCTGAATACATGACATAGCTTTGTGCCTCTTGGTCCTCTCATCTGCATGTTGTCTAATTTGAGCTACTGTGGGATTGGCCCTAAGTGGTGCTGGCTCAACATCAGTGTTTACAACTTCCCACAGATTAAATGCCTGCAAGTAAGTTCTCATCTTAACCACCCATATGTAATATCCTTCACCATTAAAAACTGATGGAGCTGTAGGAGAAAAACTTGCAGAAGCCATGATATCCTTCATGGTCACTACTGTCTTCAGCTACTCGAACATCTGCTTGAGCCTATTGTGGATGGTTCTGATTTCGTTTGGCTTTGTTTTTGCAAACTCTTTCAGTATGACCCCTCTTCTTACAAAGTTGGCACAGTACATCTGGTCTAAACCAGCAATTTGCTTTTGTATGACCAGGCTTTTTACAATATCTACAAAGTTGATCACCTCTTCTTGTAGCATCAGGCTTAGGCCTATTTTTCCAAGTCTTCTTGCCTTTATAGGCTGAAGCGCTTAAGAAAGACTTGGTCTTGGCTTGAAAAGCACCTTCCTGGTGCTCCTCCATTCTGCTGGCTCTCCTTTGCTCCTATGCGTAGAGAGCATTGATCAGCTCTGTTAAAGAGATGCTGGCTAAATCCCTTGAGTCCTCGAGAGAGGATATTTTTGCCTCATACCTTTCAGGTAAGGTAAAGATCACTTTCTCCACAATTCTAGCTTCACTAAATTGCTCTCCAATGAGCCTTATGCTGTTTACAATAGCCATTATCCTTTCAGAGTATTGCTTTACTGTTTCCTCTTCTTTTATTTTCAAATTCTCGAAATCTCTTCTCAAGTTCAACAACTGTTGCTGTCTTGTTCTCTCTGTGCCTTGGAACTCTTCCTTGAGCTAGTCCCAAGCCTGCTTCGGTGTTTCACATGCCATGATCCTGATGAAGATTACATCAGACACACAATTCTGAATACATGACATAGCTTTGTGCCTCTTGGTCCTCTCATCTGCATGTTGTCTAATTTGAGCTACTGTAGGATTGGCCCTAAGTGGTGCTGGCTCAACATCAGTGTTTACAACTTCCCACAGATTAAATGCCTGCAAGTAAGTTCTCATCTTAACCACCCATATGTGGTATCCTTCACCATTAAAAACTGATGGAGCTGTAGGAGAAAAACTTGCAGAAGCCATTGGAGTTATGGTTCACAAGCAACAGGTCCTCTAAGATAAAAGCTCTAGATACCAATTGTTTGTGTTATGATTAGCAAGCAACAAACTCAACTGAAGCTGTTCCTAGAAATAGATCAATGTCGAACCCCACCTCGCGATCCAGAGATAACCCTGGAAGCTCTTCCGGAAAGACATCTGATAAACCATAAAAGTAACATATTCTAAGCCCACATTTAGTATGCTTTTGGATGAATTAAGCCTCAATTTATGTAAAAAGGTACTCTTAATCCTTTGTTTTCATGTTTTATACCGAAGAAAGCACCCGAGGATGAAAAGAACGAAAAACGGGCCCAAAACAGAGTAAATGGACCGTATCATGAAATTGACACAACCTGGACTTAAGCCCACATGGTCGTGCCTTATTGATCATCCAGAGCACGGCCTGGCCCCCAATTCAATCGGTTGTGCCTCGTTAAAGAAATTTGAACACTGCCTGGCCACGATTCACACGGGCATGTGCCATGGCCATGTCCCTGTCGCAGGAAAGAGCAATCTCATTCGGGAAAGGATACTTAGAGGCAAAGAAACACATTCCAAAGCCTATTCAAACACCCTAGTAGGAATTCTACTTAAATTAGGATACTTAGGGGCCAAGTAAGGCATCTCAAAGTCTATATAAACACCCAAAGGGGCAACTTAAAAGGGGAGTCCGGCAGAAGCTGGAACCTAGGGCCTCGAGCTAGGCCAAGAAGTCAAGCCGGAAAGGTCAGAATTGAAGAAATCACTCGAAGTTAGCCAGTTGATCCATCCCAAGAAGCCGGAATTCTACTCAAGGCGGTGAATTTCTCCTTCAATTCATTCAGGAAGTTTTAGGGATTTCTTAGGTTTTATTTTATCTTTTCTCTTGAGATGTTTTCTTTATTTGTTATGAACTAAACCCCTCAGATACCTGAAGGGGTTGAAACCTAGATGAATCTTGTTATTATTTTCTGAATTATATGATAAATACTTAGTTTGTTCTTAATTATGTGTGTTTAATTCTTGAGTTAATATTTCGCAGATATTGATTCAAGTTTGATGTGCTTAGGTGGAGGAGGAATAGACCCTGCTTAAGAGTAGATCTAGCATAATTAAGTGGAGTTGAACGTACGCCTAGAGATAGGGTGATGAGATTTTGCCTGATTAGGGTGAAACCTAATATGGGAATCCATAGATCGATTTACTGCTATTCTACGGGGTTATTATAAGAGAACGAGAGTTCCACTAATTAACCTAGGGTTAGACATTATTCGCCTCGAGAGAGGGTTTAATATACGTTAGGGAGTCCTACGGATCAAATTAAGTGAATAAATCGTATGGTTCAGCGTTAGATAACAAGTGAAGTCTAGGTGGATTCTTCCTGAGGGTATCGTTGTGATCAACTGAGTTTCTCTTCAAGTTATTTCCCAATTCGTTCTTTTTGTCTTTGTTTCTTTAGCTTAGTAGTCGTTAATTTAGATTAAAGCAACTTCACTTTATTTTTAGGCTAAATAATAAAAAGAAATTTAGTATTAGTACTTTTAGTTCCTTTGGGTTCAACAATCCGGTCTTGGCTAAACTATACTACTGTCGATAGGTACACTTGCCTTTAATCGTTGTCAGAGTTAGTTTCCAGGTTTGATCATTAGTTTTATAAATTTTAAAGATCTAGTTTCAGCGATCAAGTTTTTTGCTTCGTTGCCAGGGAACTAAAATATTAAGAAAGCTTAATTTTTATTACTTTAGCCACTTTTTTTCACAATTTTTTTTTATTATTAGTTTCATTTTGTACTTTGTTAATTTTTCTTTTATTTGTTTTGACAGGTAATTTTAGTTTATAGACGTGATGGCACTAAATAACTATCAGTGGCAAGTTATGAGGACAACGCCAACAAAAGCCGCTAGTGTCTTCAACCTCGACGTGGTCACCAGGTTATCTAACCAGCTAGAGATGATGAATAAAAAGATGGATGGTTTGTATAGTCTCTCGCAGGTACACTCAGTAATGCAATACGATTCGAATCTAGGAGGCGTGGTGAATCCTGAGTACCCACCTTACGGATATGGCATGGAAAACGAGCAAGCTCACTATACGGGTAACTATTCTAGACCTCAAAATAATTTTTATAGTGACACTTATAATGCAGGTTGGAGGTACCATCCCAATTTCTCGTGGGATGATCAAAATAGCCAAAGACCGGAACTTCCTCCAAATTTTGAACAGCCACCTCACCAACAAGAAGAGGAGTCGAACCTTGAAGAGATGGTGACAAAAGTCATGGCAGCCACAGAACCCATCTTCAAAAAATCGAGACAACGCTCGATAATTAACAAGCATCAATCAAAGGGATCGAGAGCCAAGTGGAAAAACTTACTAAGTCAGTTAGACAGCTGACTAAGATAATTTCTGAAATTTGATCAGAGGTTTCTGAACAACTACAGGAAAGCTTGCCAAGCAACACTGAAACTGACCCAAGGCAAGAACCTGTGGTAAGTAAAGGTAAGGTTGAGGTAAGCCATGATTTACCAAACCCGGTACATACAGAGTACCAAGCTCATGTGCCATATCTAGATGCAATAAAGAAAGATCACACAGATGAAGAATTCGGTGAACTCACTTCGTGTAGACAACGAAACAATCACTCTTCAAGCTCTTGACTCAGCTAGGACATCGAGTAATAAAGGTACGAACGTTAATTCTATTGATAACCATTTGGTTCAACCTTCTTTACAGGAAGCTTCACGAAATCACCTAGCTGAGCCAGATCTTAGACCTCGTACCCATAAAGAAATTCATGAAGAACGAAGGCTTCGGATCGATGAACCAGACGAGTGGAAGTCACACTTCAAAGAGAAACTAGGAATAAACGAAGTGAAACCGAAGAAAACCCCAAACAAGCTGATAGGAACAACAAATCACTTCAAAATAGAGGATCAGGAATTGTTGAATAAGGAAGACCCTTGAATCACCAATTCAGACCTCAAGGCAAACGAAGAAATAACTTTTGAGGTACTTAATGTCTTCCTATATGGCACAGTCGAGGTAAGCAATCCCAAATTCAACACTTTTGAGGTAAACACTACTCGGCTTAAACTTTATATCCATAACCAAGCTGATCGCATGAGAAAGATTTTCCACCTCCTCATACCACCATGATTGTGCGTACAATAGGTAAGTCTAGCTCAAGACTTTAAAACGAGCGCTTCTCGGGAGGCAACCCGAGCACTAACCCCATTAATTTTTTTTATTTTTTTCCTTTTAGCACATAACTATAAACTAACCAAAGTGCAGATTTCCATACCACACGGCCTTGCACGCGGCCGTGGCCGTGACCGTGTGGTCACCACAAGAAGGTACAAGGGCGGGGGCAACCACCAGATCCATAATTTCTATTTAACCCCCTTCTTCCTTTTTCTTTTCCAATTGTCTTTCTTCTTTCATTTTCTATTATTTAATTTTAATTTTATTTTTATTTTTATTTTTACTTTTATTTTTAGGATTCAATAAAATTAGGACGGCTACTTCGAGGATTCAATTTCAAACGGTTCGGGACGCTTCCCCACGTTCACCTCCAATCCTATCCAGCTTCCTTTCATTGACTTCATCCAAAATTCAGGAAGTTTCACTTCTCTCCCTATCTTTAGATTATTCTATTGCTATTATCTATCTTTGTACATTGAGGGCAATGTACATCTTAAGTGTGGGGGGTTAACTATAGTATTGTTTAAAAATCCCTGAATTATATCTTGTTCTTAAACAATTTCCTCATGTTACTAATTAGGATGAAATTTCTGATGGTTTATGATTTTTATTGATATGTTTTAAATTAAGTCATAGTTAATTGTGCATTGATGATTAAATTAGAAGAATATTAGAGAATTAAGCATGATAAGTCTATTTTTCAGAATTAAAATCTTTGCTAGGTTGTTGAGCTAAATCTGAATATTATCTTGAACTTTGAAATTTACAAGGTTGATGTCAAAACACCCATAACTTTTGTGAGATTTTGAGCCTTATAGAGCATATATTCTTTTTCATTCTCACTTCTTGATTATGAGTGTGTCAACTTTGAACTGTTATTCTAGAACTTGCCTCGTTTATACATGTTGAGACCATACCTATGATTTGATACACTGAGATGATAAAGGCACTTAGGTTTTAACCCACTCACTCCACTAAATAGCCTACCTTCACAACTAACCCCTAGTGAACCCCGTTGATCGTAACGATCCTTTTTATTGACTTACCAGCTAATATTAACCCAAAACCCTTTCGTATTTGTTATCACCATTCCTTTTGACTACCCTTATATCGAGATTTGATTTGATTAGTTACCTAATTATATTATTAGTTCAATTTATCAATTATTATTAGTTTGTTCTTAAAAAAAATGAAGCATATTCAGTATTAGTAGAGAGCTTATACAGTTAAAGTCAAATTATCAAAAGAAAAAGCTCGTATTAGTTGGTTTATTACTTTTCAGTTGATATAATTATTTCGGTAATTTTTATGTAGGTACTTGTCAATTCAATCTCGATTCTAACCTTCTAATTTCAGCCTTTATCCACACCTTTAACCCTAGCCCCGTTACAACCTTGACAAAGACCTTTTGATCTGTTTATCATCTCATTTTAAAGTGGTGAAGATTTGATTTTCAGGCAAGCCTATGGGATTAACTTTTCAGGTTCGACTTATGAGTGATTATTTTTCCTGAACCTTAAACACTTAAGAGTGATTTGAGTGAATCTTTTGTGAGGATATCAATCCTTGTCGGTTTTGAACTAAAAGTAATTATTTAGATAAGGGGAGACACCTACATTTTCGCGATACAAATGTATGACTTATCTTGTTTGAATCTTTAGGATTCTTTGAGTTGAATTATCCATGTATAAATTATCTATGAATTATGATGAGGCATTATTGATAAGAATTATGAATTATGGAAAGTTCGTTTTAATTGTAAGTTGAGAATTTTGCTTGAGGACAAGCAAAAGCTTAAGTGTGGGGGTATTTGATAAACCATAAAAGTAACATATTCTAAGCCCACATTTAGCATGCTTTTGGATGAATTAAGCCTCGATTTATGTAAAAAAGTGCTCTTAATCATTTGTTTTCATGTTTTATACCCAAGAAAGCACCCGAGGATGAAAAGAACAGAAAATGGGCCCAAGATAGAGTAAATGGGCCGTATCATGAAATCCACACGGCCTGGACTTAAGCCTACACGGTCGTGCCTTGTTGATCATCCAGAACACGGCCTGACCCCCGATTCACACGGCCGTGCCTCATTAAAGAAATCCGAACATGGCCTGGCCACGATTCACACAGGCGTGTGCCATGGTAATTAGGATACTTAGGGGCCAAGTAAGGCATCTCAAAGTCTATATAAACACCCAAGGGGGCAACTTGAAAGAGGAGTTCGGCAGAAGCCGAAACCTAGGGCGTCGAGCTAGGCCAAGAAGCCAAGCCGGAAAGGTCAGAGTTGAGGAAATCACCCGAAGTTAGCCAGTTGATCCATCCCAAGAAGCCGAAATTCTACTCAAGACGGCGGATTTCTCCTTCAATTCCTTCAGAGAGTTTTAGGGATTTCTTATGTTTTGTTTTATCTTTTCTCTTGAGATGTTTTCTTTATTTGTTATGAACTAAACCCCTCAGATACCTAAAGGGGATGAAACCTAGATGAATCTTGTTATTTTTCTCTGAATTATATGATAAATACTTAGTTTGTTCTTAATTATGCGTGCTTAATTCTTGAGTTAATATTTCGAAGATATTGATTCAAGTTTGATGTGCTTAGGTGGAGGAGGAATAGACCCTACTTAAGAGTAGATCTAGCATAATTAAGCGGAGTTGATCGCACGCCTAGAGATAGGGTGACGAGATTTTGCCTGATTAGGGTGAAACCTAATATGGGAATCCATAGATCGATTTACTGCTATTCTAGGGGGTTATTATAAGAGAACAAGAGTTCCACTAATTAACCTAGGGTTAGACATTATTCGCCTTGAGAGAGGGTTTAATATACGTTAGGGGGTCCTACGGATCAAACTAAGTGAATAAATCTTATGGTTCAGTGTTAGATAACAAGTGAAGTCTAGGTGGATTCTTCCTAAGGGTATCGTCGTGATCAACTGAGTTTTTCTTCAAGTTATTTCCCAATTCGTTCTTTTTGTCCTTGCGTCTTTAGCTTAGTAGTCGTTAATTTAGATTAAAGCAACTTCACTTTATTTTTAGGCTAAATAATAAAAAGAAAGTTAGTATTAGTACTTTTAGTTCCTTTGGGTTCGATAATCCGGTCTTGCCTAAGCTATACTACTGTCGATAGGTACACTTGCCTTTAATCGTTGTTAGAGTTAGTTTCCAGGTTTGATCATTAGTTTTATAAATTTTAAAGCTCTGATTTCAGCGATCAACATCCAAGAACTCTTTCACCGTTCTTACATCCCTTACAGACAATTCTTTGGGCTCCAAAGCACTAACGAAAGTTAGAAACGCCTCACACCATTTCCGCACCATCCTTTCAGCCTTTAATGCCGACACCACATTGGACAGGTAATTCCTTCTTTCACCTATCACCAGCACTTCTTTATCCTCGGAAGTCTTCAATATTATGCGCTTAGCAGCACAATCCAAGTTTGCTCGATACTTAACTAACCAGTCCATGCCTAAAAATAAGTCGAACTCGCCGAACGGAAATTCTATCAAGTCAGCCGAGAAAAAAATCCCTTGTACTTCTAAAGGCACATTCCTAAAGAGTTTGTTCACCACTATAGATTGTCCTAAAGGGCTAATCACAGTCATTTCTCTAGAAGCGACCTCAGATTCTATATTCAAAGTTCCAAACACAGTACTAGCAACATATGAATGTGTAGACCCAATATCTATCAAACCTGTAAAGGGCACACCAAAAATAAGGAACGTACCGGTTACGACGTCCGGTACATCGCCATCCTCTCGACGTCTAGCTGCATAAACCAACCCAGGCTGTTTCGCATCGGTATTCCTAGCACCTCTGCTCGGTGCTCCACGCCCTTGACCAAAACCATTTCCTCATCTAGCCGGACTACGACCTCTCGGTGGTTGCTGCCCACCTCTTCCAGGCTGTACATATCCCTGACCTACTGGCCGTGCCCTGTTTGGCTCTTGTGGACAGTCCCTTACCAGATGATCTACAGATCCACACCTGAAGCATTCTCTATTTCTTGCCCAACACTCCCCCGAATGATAATTCCCACATCTAGCACACGATTGAGACCGACCAACGGTAACAGGATTCGTAACTCGACCCGGCCCATCAAACCTAGGCCTCTTTTGGAAACTCCCAGCAGATCCTGACGACCCAAAATTCCTCTTGTTCCTACCCCTATCCTTATCCCAATTCTGCCTCTCAGATCGCTTCACCTCTTCAGCTATCTTTGCCTTCTCAACCAGAATAGCAAACTCTCTTTCCCGTTGCGGAGCTATCAGTACTCGCAACTCGTCCCTCAGACCATCCTCAAATCAGACACAACGCTCGTGATCAGTTACGATGATACCCCGGGCATAACGGCTTAAACGCAGGAACTCAGCCACTGACTTATTTCCCTGGACCAAGTTTAGGCATGCCTTCCTCTGCGCGTCCACATAACTTGCCCCAACATACTTCCCCTGGAACGCTATCTTAAAGAAATCCCAGGTAATACGGTCCGCTGATGTACCATCCCTTACCGTGAGCCACCACTGGTATGCCTAATCTCGAAGGAGGGACACTACTCCTTTCAACTTTTCCTCTGTGGTACAGTCAAGATCGTTCATGATTCGTTCAACCGCTTCCAGCCAGTACTCAGCTACATTAGGAGCCACACCAGAAATACCTCTGAATATCTCAGCCCCATTTGCTCGAAGTCGCTCAAGAATAGATTTCTGAACCACTGATCCCGTGCTTGCTCCGGTAACCCACTCCAGAACACGTAGCATAGCTTGGGACACAGCATCGTCCCCTTCAGTTCGGTCCTGAGACCATGCTTCCGCTACTGGTGACGCTGGCGCTTCACCTATCGGCCAATGTCCTGATTTCGAGGGTCCAACCTCAACACCCCGGCCTCTACCGCGGCCGCGCAAACCATGTCCACGTCCTCTAGCGCTCATGACTACAGAATCGACTTAATCTGATTAAAATTTTTATGAATTAGTACATCTTCCACTATTTATTAACGGATAGCTTATGTAAATAGAATTAGAAGTAGTTTTAGCAAATCGTATACCTAAGGGTAGGGGTGTGCAAAATTCGGGTAAAACCGAAAAAATTCGGTTAACCGACCGAATTCGGTTAATCGGTCGGTTAACCGAATTTTTTCGGTCGGGGGTCGGTTAATAATTTTTTGATTTTTCGGTTAACGGTTAATCCGGTTCGAAACCGGTCGGTTAACCGAATTTTTTTGGTTAAACCGAAAAAATTAAAAAATAAAATTATAATATATAAAAGCCCACTTACCCAATCCAATCCAAACCCAATTACCAACCAAGCCCAAAATACCCAACCCCCAATTACCCAACCCAACCAAATTATATCATTTTATTAATAATTTAATAAATAAAACTAAACTAAACTCCCTAGTCACTCACAGTACTAAACACGACAGAAAAAAAAAACCCTTTCAACTTCAAATCCCTAATTGATAACTCCCAAAGTCTCTACTATCCCTTTTGCCTTTTTCGTTTACACCTGTAAGTTCTTCTCTGCTCATCTCCTCGATAAATTTTGGGTTCAAAAGCATATTTCTTTTCTGCTTCAGATTTCAATTTGACTGGTTATTTTTGTTATTTGCTATGTTATATTTTAAGTTCATTCAAGTTTCTTATTTGGGTTTGTGTTGCTTGATTCAGTTTTGTACTAAGTGGAGCTGGATTTTCTTTTAATAGCTCATGCTGGAAAATTGGAATTTGAAAATTTGAATCTTGTTCATGGAAGGCTTGATAGGGTATATATATATATATATATATATATATATATATCAGATAGTCCACTCTTCGACAGTGTAGTCTTCTCTTGAAAAAAAACAGTGACATAACTAAACTATATCAAGTACCTGCAACTTCATGACATCTTGTTTATTCATCCTTTGATGAAACAGAACGGAAAAAAAAAAAAGATGAAAAAAAAACTGAAACTTCTATGCTTCTTAGTTTGGGAAACAAGGAAATAAAAACCCTTTTAGCTACAAGATTTTTAAGAAAGATAAAGAGCTTAAAGGCGGTTTATGGGTTACCTTATTTCCCTGAACTTTTCTTTTTTGTTTGGGTCAAGGAATGTTTCAACCCCATAGTTGATGCAGCAACTGGGAGGGACCTTATCCCATGCATGGTTTATGGGTAAGCATGAACTCTTTTTTTCTTCTCTTTTGGTGCTAGATGTTGCTGGTTATAGATATATACACCCCCCCTTTTTTTGACAAACTTGTATTACCTTCTCTCTTACAGAAGGAATTTAAAAGCCCAAGAATATGGAGGAATGTATTGTGCTGTATTGACAATTAAGTAAGACGTATTTGCATTACATTTAAAGCTTTAGATGCATTTGCTATTTGAATGTTGACAATATTCTCTTTTGGATAGTGTTGCAGCTCATTCGTTGTATCAGCTGGAATAATTCGAGTTTTTGGGCAAGAAATTGCTGAAATTCCTTTAGTTGCTACAAGCATTGGTAACCATGGAAAGGTAAGGCTAATGGACCCAAGTTTTGTTTTTATAATCTTTGCCTACGATTCCTACCTCTTTTAAGATTTTCAATTGCTGGCTTGGTAATTTTAATGACTGTTCAAGTTTTTCTAATTTTGATAATACTTTTATATTATCATATCAATTTTGAAAAATATAAATTCAAGAATCAAATACATATCCAAACAAACTAAAATATAAATTTACAACCACTCTACCTATATTAATTATTAAGTAAAATTTAAAAAATATTTTTAACTTAAAATATTTTCTTTTACTTATATTATAAATATAACAATATCTTTTTTTTTTTTGAATAGATGGATTGGAATGAGAACCTACAATTACAAATTAAACATAAACTGTCATATATCCCAAGCACAATAATTTTGTCATTAAATTAATAACTTAGGGAAAATTCTTTCTTTAGCCCTCCGTGATTTTAAGAGTTTTCCACGAACAATTTCTAGCTACAAGTTTCAAATGTGGCTATTTTTTTAGATTCGGGTTAAGATTTATAGATAAATTTAAGATTTATAATGATTTTATGATTTTATAAAAACACTATTAAATGTGTTTTTAGAATTCTATTAATAATAAATATACAAATTAAAATAAAATATCTATATTAGATTTAAATATTAAATCTTAAAAAACAAGTGGCTTGGATTTGGCAGTAAGTCCCTTACGGTGAGGATAGTATAATTTAGCTACCTTTCAAAAGAAAATTAATTAAATATATTTTTTAAAATATGAACATCCAAGCCATTTATTTGGTGTGGGTCTGTTGTTGTAAAATGTTAAAGTTGATTTTGTATTGAAAAGGAAAAAAGAAAAAAAAAATTGGAGAAAATTAATAAACGCTAATTTGAAAAAGCGTTAAAACTCTTTGAATATCTAAACTATGTTTTGCAATGGATGTTACCTTTGTTAAATATCTAAACTATGTTTTTTTCTAAAACTCAACATAAAAATATGTTTAATATCATAAATGTATTTTAATTTATTATATATGTTTTTCTTGCAGAATGTCAACTGAACCAACATCTATTGAGGCTAGTGTTACACCTCCTACTTCGATAGATTCTGAAAATTCGGGAGTTGGAGCTTCAAGCCAAGCAAAGGGGATTACCGGGAAAAGAAAAGCCACTCTTCCAAGGTCAGAAGTTTGGTCTCACTTCACTAAGATTATTAATAGTGAGGGTGCAAGTAAAGCTAAATGTAATTATTGTCAAAAGGAATTTTGTTGTGATGTGAAAAAAAATGGTACGGGGTCATTAAAATATCATATTGGTTCATGTAAGAAAAATCCTAGTAATGTTGTTGAAAATAGTCAAGGACAACTAGTTTTACCTAGAAAGGGAGTTGAAGGGGGGAAAGGGAATCTTTCAACTTGGAGATTTGATCAAGAAGCATGTAGGAAAGGATTAGCACAAATGATTGTGATTGATGAATTACCTTTCAAGTTTGTTGAAAGTGAAGGTTTTAAGAAATTTATGTTTATGGCATGTCCTAGGTTTCACATTCCTTCACGAACTACTATGACTAGGGATGTTTATCAATTGTATTTAGATGAAAGGGTCAAGATAAAACAACTTTTGAGAAGTTCTTGTTCTAGAGTTTGTTTAACTACCGACACATGGACTTTTTTGCAAAGAGTTAATTATTTGTGTATCACTGCTCACTTTATTGATAATGATTGGAAATTGAATAAAAAGATTTTAAACTTTTGTCCAATTTCTAGTCATAAGGGTGAGTCCATTGGGATGGTGATTGAGAAATGCTTGTTGAATTGGGGGATTGATAAGTTGTTTACTGTTACTGTTGATAATGCAAGTTCAAATGGTGTTGCTATTGGTTATTTGAGAAAGAAATTTAACCCTCGAGGGGGTTTAGTTCAAAATGGTAAATATCTTCATATGAGATGCATGGCACACATTGTGAATTTGATTGTTGTTGAAAGCTTAAAGGAAATGAATAAATCTGTTGAACGTGTTAGGGGGGCTATTAGATATGTGAGACAATCTCCATCTAGATTACAAAAGTTTAAGGAGTGTGTTGTGGTGGAAAAGATAGAGTGCAAGAAGATGTTGTGTCTTGATGTTTGTACTAGGTGGAACTCAACCTACTTAATGTTAGATACTGCTCAGAACTTTGAGAGAGCTTTTGAGAGATTTGAGGAGCAAGATACAAATTTTAGGGCTGAACTTGAAAGGGGTGATGGTTGGCCTAGTGTGGATGATTGGGATAATGTTAGAAACTTGAGGGATTTCTTGGAACATTTTTATGAAGTCACTTTGCGTATATCTGGCACTTCATATGTCACGTCCAATAATTTTTTTGATGAGCTTTCTGAAATTGATATTCTTTTACGAGATGCTCAGTTAAATAGTAATGTTGATTTCAATGTTATGGCCATCAAGATGAAAGAGAAGTATGATAAGTATTGGGGTGATATTGATAAGATGAATATGCTTATGTTTGTTGCTTGTGTTTTAGATCCTAGACAAAAACTAAAGTATCTTGAATTTGCACTTAGTGAAATGTCTAGTTCTGAAAAAGCTTGTGAAATGATGCAAAATTGAAGGAATCTTTGTATGAAATGTTTGATGAGTATAAGCCTCCACTTCATAGTACTTGTAGCCAATCGAGTGTGCCAACACATGCTTCTCTTGGTGAACCACAACAAAAAATGAAAAGGCGAATGCAAGCTTTGTATAAAAAGCGTGAGTTGGAAATTTGTGGTGAGGATAAAACATCTGAGTTGGATAAATATCTAGCTGAGGCTAATGAGGAATTTGTTGAAGATTTTGATATTTTATTGTGGTGGAAAGTGAACAGTCCTAGATTCCCCACTCTTTCAAAAATGGCCAGAGATGTGTTAGCTATACCGGTTTCTACGGTTGCTTCAGAGTCTGCATTTAGCACCGGGGGACGTGTGCTTGATCAATATAGGAGTTCTTTAACTCCTAAAATTGTACAAGCTCTTTTGTGTACTCAAGATTGGATTCGAAAATCATCATCACAAGAAGACATCAAAAAGATTGAAGAACAAATCCAAGAGCTTGACAAGATTGAAAATGGTATATTTATTGTCTTATTTTAATAGTTTTAAATTTTTTTACCATATCACTCCTACTTATTTAATTGATTCAATGTTTAGACTTTTCTTGGAATGCATCAGAGCCTACCCTTAATTCATGAGCTTTCGTGAGTTGAAGGGTATACTTACTATCTTATTCTTGTTAACTTATAATCTATTCGTTTGTTTATATTATTTGATTTTTTTAAATGCAGATATTTCTATTAAACGCTAAACTTTTGCACTTGTTTTTTCCTTTTTGTAGGTTTAATGCAAATGGAGATTTTTTGGAGAGAAGAAATAGATACAAATGAACAATATTAAATACTTACATTTCAATCATGTATTAATTTAAAGATTTATGTAATGCTTTTAAACAAATTATGTAGTGTTAAATCGGTTAATTCGATTAATTCGGTTAATTCGGTTAATTCGGTTAATTCGGTTAATTCGGTTAATTTTTAACCAAAAATTTAAAAAAATATAATTTTCGGTTAATTTGGTTAACCGACCTAATTAACCGAAAAAAATTCGGTTCGGTTAATTTTTTTTGAAAAAATTTCGGTTCGGTTAACGGTTAAAAATTTTGAAAGGTCGGTTAATTCGGTTAATAACATTTCGGGTCGGTTAACCGAATGAACACCCCTACCTAAGGGTCTCATTTTCTAAAGTTGTATCTCTTAAAACTAACAATCACAGCACAATACAATCTTTTCATACAATTTACCCAATAGCCAGAAGACTTACCGTACGGATTTGGTGCCGGAGACTCGGGTGCCATACTTCCAGAAAGCATGTATTTTTCTAAACCACATTTCAAACTAATTTTGGAAAAAGTTTTTGAACCCGCTCCACAGCCGAGTTTTGCAACCTAGGCTTTGATACCACAATTGTAACACCCTAAACCCGGCCTAAACATTACGACCGGATCTGGTATGTCACATAGAAAGATGGTTTTAATGAACTTTTGAAATGAAAGTAACTTTGCGATGTGTTAGCATTTTGAAAATCAAATTCAACTTTAAGGCTTCCTTGCAAAAATTTTTATGAGTAATCTTAACAATCGAAAACAAGTTTGTATTACGAAAGCAAAAATTAGGGAATTTTGTAAACGTGACATTTGGAAACAATGCTTGCGGTTTTAAGAAAATTCTGATTTAATTAGTTATTCGCTTGTCATCCTTTGTTAGCACTTTGAAAAGAAAATGTTTGTTTATATTTTTATTTTAGAAAAGCTCCACATTTGGCATCTCATAAAATATGTAATAGCAGTATAAAGTCAAAACCCAAATTAAAGTTACGGAGGCCTTATTACATAATGAAATCCCAAATTAAAATGAGTTTAAATAAAGAAACGAATTTACGTAAGAAGTACTGCATGGCCACCTCGAAGTCCACCTCGGCTCCAAATCCTCGAACTAGGGATTACCTACAAAATTAAGTAGAGGGGTGAGTCACCGAGACTCAGTGTGTAATTCCCCTTACGAAAGTAATTTGGGCCTAAGCCCTATCAACATGGCATATCAAAGAGTGTATGCAATGCAACCCAGCCCAACCTAGTTTTCCATCCTCTACATCTCCTGAATCAGCCAAACACACGAGGCACCAAGCCACTGTGGTTCCAAACCACTGTGATAGAGTCACTGATCAATGTATGTGGGGCCAACCCACTGTGGTTCCAAACCACAGTGACAGTCACTGATAAATGTATGTGGGGCCAACCCACTCTGGTTCCACACCACTGTGACAGTCACTAATAAATGTATATGTGGTTCCAAACCACTGTCGTTCCAAACTACTGTGACAAAAGTCACTGCATCACACTTCCCCTTCCAATCATATCCCAAAGCCCATGCAAACATATTGACAACATACAACAGATAATCAATCATACATAACCATGTGATACGAAAGGCAATCACAATGGTACCTACCTGGTGTCTCCAACCTTTCCCACAAGAGTATCTCAACTGTCTAAATAGTTGTTTTCGGCTTTCAGCCAACACAATTATTAACGCAAAGTAATAGAGAAAAGTGTGAGTATTACACACCTGATCACGCGTAAAACTAAACACTCTATGTCGACACTCTTACTAGCAGGAATAACCGCGATTTGTCTATCCCAGACAGATGTCGGCTCCCTACCACAACCCGGCGAAAAATCTCGAACTGTCGACACAGCACGTCGTTTAAACTTAGGAGCAGAGATTACGAGTCCACTCCCCTCCTTAGATTGGCTAGCACTCGTATCCATGAAGAAACTTGATCAGTACTCAGAGAGAAACGTTGGTTGTCTACCAAGATAATTTGATTAAGGCAGACTAAAACGAAAAGGAAGCAATAGATAAGAAACCGAAAAGATGGCTCCTTACCTTAAGAACCCGAATGGGATGGCAAGATTCGGCAATCAACAGACCATCAGGCAACCAACTAGCCCTCTGGTTCTTGGGGTTCAGCTTCAACAAATGATGAAAGAAACTGGTTACAAGGGATGCAGTAACCCACTTCAGAAAAAGAAACCAGTTCGGTTTATGATCAACAAATAAGTGATCGGTTCCCCTTGAAGAAGTAAGAAAATAAGAAGAATGAGAGAGAGCTCTTTATCTTCAACCAAGAGAAGCCGAATAGAATCCAAAAAGATTCGGCACAAGCAGCAACTATCAACAGGGTTTCGGCTTAAACACCAGAACAAGAAGAAATGAAAAGAAAAGAGAATGAGCAACTGAGGTTCGGCTAAAGAAGAGATGGGATTAGGAGAGGATTCGGCTAGAGGAGAAAGTAGTAGAGGAGAAGAGATAAAGAAGAGGGTTTCGGCTTTGGGGAAAAGAAGGTAGAAAAGAGAAGAAGAAGAAGAAAAGAGTTGAATGGGTAAAGAGGATGGTGAGGAGAAATTTGGCTAACAGCAAGCACAAATGGTTCGGTTATGAAAGAGAATAATTAATAGGAGATGGAAGAGAGGTTCGGCTAGTATCCAAAATCAGGGAGAAAATGTGCTACAGTTTGGTAAAGAAGTGAATGAGCAACTCCAAAATACAAAAGAAGGAAAAAGACTTCACAAAAAAGGGGTTTCGGTTCTTACTTCTCTTTTCCAATGACACCAACGGCACTCCACTACTCCCTTATGACCGAATGTACCAAGATAGAAAAGCCTAAGATTGATGAGAATTTTGGCACACACCTTAAGCAGCTAAATCGAAATGCTCCTTACCCACGACCCCCTTCCATGACCGATTTTCTCCCCTCAAAGACCCCCACATTCGGCCAACACCTCCACCACACACCAAATCCCTTGATTTGCTCCTAGTTTCACTCTCCATCACCCATTTGAATTGGCTTGACCAATTCAAACTTCTCCAAGCTCTCTTGTCCATCCATTCAAATGCATTTGACCCATTCTACAACCACCTTGAAGAGTCCCAGCCGAATGCCACTTCTTCCTCTCCCAGAGCACAAAAATAAAGTTCCACATGCTGCAGATGAGACTCGAACTCCTTCCCCCCTCCTGCTCCCTTGTGACGCCACTCCCTTGCTCCTTAAGTGGCGTCTTCCTGCCACCACACCACACCACCTTTTGTGTTAACAAACACAAATAAATTTTCTTAAAGCCTACTTTCCCTAGCTTCCCCCTAAAGTTCCCTAAAAAGCAAAATTTCTCTATAGCTCTGGCTCGAACCCAAGCCTCCCCAGAGCCCCCAAACACACCAAAATAACATGCTAAACAAGCCAAACACATAGAATAGCATAAAATGCAGAACCCCTAATTCTAGGATGTTACAAAAAGTCCATTTTATCTCTACCATCGGAGATCTGTATTGTTGTTCGGGCACACAGGAATATAATAGGAAGACTTCGCTGAAATAATGTAGGTTGGAGGTCAATTTCAAAACACTTAAAAGTGATGATGTCTCCTATATTGAAAGAAGGTTTACTGAAGATGAAATACTGTTGGCTATTAACTCATTTGATGGGAATCGTGCCTCCCGACTTGATGGATTTAATTTGAGTTTCTTCAAGAAATATTAGTAGGATCTTCAGCCTTGGGAGTTGAAGTTCTTTAAGAATTTTTTTTAGGGGAATAGTTAGGATAAGAACGTGAATCACTCATTTATCACTCTCATCCTTAAGAAGGATTCTCCATTTGGGTTAGATGATTTTAGACTTATAAGTTCGGTTGGTGGTGTTTACGAAATCTTAACAAATATGCTGTTGAGTAGGTTAATTACATTGGTTGATAAGTTGATCAGGGAATGCCAATTTGCCTTTATCCTTAGAAGACAGATTTTGGATTGTTCATTAATAGCAAATGAGGTGCTGGATTATGTTAGGAGGAACATGTTACAAGGTGTGGCCTTTAAAGTTGATTTCCAAAAAGCCTACGATACGGTGGACTGGGACTTTCTAGAGTTTGTGATGATAAAGATATGTTTTGGTAACCGGTGGTGTAAATGGATTAGGCCATGTATGCCTACTGCTTCAATATCCATTTTTGTTGATGGCTTGTTGATAGAATGTTTTTATATCAAGAGAGGGTTAAGACAAGGCTGTCCCCTCTCACCTCTCTTTTTTTACGTGGTCGCTGAGGCTCTTAACGTTATGTTATCTAAAGCAGTCAATAGTGGGTTGTATAATAGGGTTGTTGTTGTTGGTAACTCCATTGCATCAGTCTCTCATTTTCAAAGTTTCTGACGACTTCCTAATTTTTTGTGGCACGAGTAAGACCTAGTTATGTTATGTCAAGAGAACTTTGAGATGCTTCGAATTGATTTCTAGGCTTAAGATAAATTTGCACAAAAGTAAATTTTTTGAGGTTAATATCGATAGGGGGCGGCTTAAGTAGTGGGCAATTAGTATGAAATGCTCGATCGGGGAGCTGCCAACCACTTATCTCGGGCTTCTGATGGCTAGGAAAAATGACTCGAGTTTATGGAAACTAATTGTCGATAAAATTTAAATCTAAGATGTTATGATATGGTGGAAGGCTCAGGCTTATTAGATCCAGTGATGGTTTTTTCCCTGTGAAAACTTTCTGTAATACGATTCTATCCAACTCTACTTTATCTTTCGATTGAAGAAAGTTCATTTGGAATGGGATTGCTTCTCCAAAGTTGTATTCTTCATGTAGTTCGTGGAAGGGTCCTAGTAAATGATGAATTGGTGAAAAGAAGAGTTATTCCTGATGATTTGATGACGTGTTCGTTCTGTATTAGAGTTCACAAATTAAGTAGTCAGAACAATTACACTCTAGATTTCTGTTATTAACAAATTTGCAGTTAAGCTGTTATACAACAATTAAGAAATCAAGTGTATAAATCATGTTCATCTGCATATATGAAAACAAGAAAAAAATTTCCAGTTTATTCAGTAGTTGCAAATTTGTTTACTTAGTGCTTTCTTTACCTTCATTAAGTCATCACAAACTTTTTCATGGTATCATTCGCCTAAGTCCTAGGCACTCTCTTCCGCAGCCAAACATAGCAGATTCAAAATAATCTACTACTGCTCCTAATGGTCCACAGACAGTTCCTTCGACTCTGAATCTAGCAAACATCATTTAATGTTGATCTTGGAAAATCTTGTATAATCCAAAGCTTCCCACGACATGATACGATTAAGCTAGATGAAAGTAATTTCATCCAATGACAACAGCACATGAAATTGACAATTGAAGGATACGAGCTTACCAGATTTGTGAACAAAACTCTGTCGATTCTGCCGTGGTTTGTACCAGATCAAGAAGGAAAGTTAATTCTCAACCCTGAGTTTTCTTTATTTCATCAACAAGATAAGTTACTAGCATCGTGGTTGTTATCCACGATTAGCAGTCCATTGTTATCGTGTTTTACAGGCGTGACTACATCCAGTGATGTTTGGAGCACTGTGACTTATCTCTTAGTTACTATAACTAGAGCCAAGTTATCCAGAATCAAACACGAGTTGCATTCCATAAAGAAAGGTATTATGTCAATTAAAGATTATATTGCTAAAATACAGAATACCTGTATGTTATTTGAGGCTTCAGGGCACCAGATCTTGGATTCTGAGAGAGTCGAGATAGTGTCCTTCTCCTCTGAACCTTTGCCCATGAGAAAGTTGGTTGACATACTCTTGGAGTATGAGAATTGATAGCAAAAGATGGTGTTGGAAACTCCATTTCAGGCGAATATGGTTGGCCTTACTACTTCAGATCTTCATTTTTCAGGGACGACGACGACTATGAGAGGTGGTCGCACTTCCTATAACGGTCGTGGATAGACCACAAGAAGGATGTGTGTAGTGCCAGATTTGTGTCCGTTTGAGGCATCTGGCACAGAGATCTACTACAGATTCAATCGTCAATACGGTCGTCCCCTGGCATCGGCAGATTCACGAGGTCCTTACGATCGGCCAACATATGTTGAAACAATGCCTGGGCATGGAGCGGCATTTGGTACGAAGTATGGTGTGGCTGTTGTACAAATGGATCTTTATCTAGATCTGAAGTCTACTGGGTATGATCAGGCCTCTTCGGCACCGATGGATGGTTAGGCTTCGTCTGACTGGCTGCCCTTTAGTGGTCTGACGCCTGGGCATGGAGCAGTGCATGGTGCTCCTTCAATGGTTGCTGCACAAGAGGGCCTTTACCCCACTCATAATGTGGCTGATGCTAATGAGGGTTATTACCCAAAACGACGTGCAGGTGGGCCATTTGTTAACGAGCCGAGTGGTAACAATATACAATTAGGTAGGCCTACTGAGTTGAATGAAAAGAACCAAGTTGGGCCACACTTTGCTGCTAGGTTGGGTGGTCCATGGTACACAAAGCCCAAAGCAAGGTGCTTTCAAGGGCTGAATCATGATGCCAGTGTTGGTCTGTACTTTTCAAGTCGTGTCACGAGTTATCCATTGTGTATGGGTCTTTCATAAATTCCTGATGCTTCAAGGTCAAAATACTCGAATGGAAGCAAGTCCAATATTACTACATCCGATTATGGTGAAGTGAGTCCAATATTACTACATCCGATTATGGTGTTGACTCGAGTTTTGGCGCTAAAACATTTGGTTCTAAAGAGTCGTACATTTCTATAACTGTTGAGAATAATAATTCAAAGGTGGTATCTTAACTAGGGAGCGACTCATCATGTATGTAAAGAGGCGTCCGCACTAAACAATTCCACTCTATATTCAGGTACTACACTTTTAATGGGTGATGGAACACATGCTAGATGATGAGTCACTAAACTAATTAAACTCACGACAAAGGCAAGCGCACCTATCGTATAGTAGTATAGCTATAGTGAGCCGGGAATATCGTAGCCACGAGGACTAAAAGTACTAGTAATTACTACCTTTTTATTATCTAGCCTATAAACTAAGGGGATGTTTTTAATCTAAATTTAACTAAACTAATCATTAAGAACGCAACAGAGAATAAAGTAAGAAAATAATCGAATAAACCAATAAGAGAGGCAATACCCAGGAAAGAATCCACCTAGACTTCACTTATTATTCTGAATCTGAATTAAACGATTTATTCACTATCCTTGATTCGTAGAAATCCCCAAATTATATCAATATCCCTTTCGAGAGTAAAAATAAATGACTCTAGGCTGATTAATTGAAATCTCTTTCTAATTAAAACCCCTATTGTCGCATTAACTCGATCTATGGATTTCCCTATTAGATTTGACTCTAATCTGGTAGATTTATATCGTCCTATTTCTAGGATTGCATACACCTCCAGTCAATTATGCCAGATCTACTCATGAACAGTGACTTTTGCTCCACTGAAATAAGCACGTCAATCATGAATTAATATCCTGAAAACATTAAAACATGAAATAAGTACACATAATTGAGAAAAATGATCAAATATTTATCATGTAATTCAGAAAAATCAAATAATAAGATTCATCATAGGTTTCATCTTCCCTAGGTATCTAGGGAATTTAGTTCATAATTTGGAAGGAAAACATCTCAAAATTAGGAAAACAACAAAACATAAAGAAACCCAAAAACTTCTAGAGAAATTAAATGGAGATCTTCAATCTTGAAGGAGATCCTACTTCTGAGTTGAATCCGTTGACGTTCTTTGAGTAAATTCTTTATTCTTCTCCGCATATCTCCCTTGGATCCTCTTCTAGTGTGTATTTATAAACTTTAGAATGCTCAGACACCCTAAAAATTAGCTTTTTCTACGTGTTAAGGAAACAGGGTCCGAAATTAACACGGGCTGGCACATGGGCGTGTGGCTAGCCCGTGTGGCTTTCACAGGCGTGTGCTCAGCCCGTGTGGGAATGCCCAGGCCATGTGGTTCCTGAAAATAGCTCGTTTTGTCTGATTTTGACCCGTTTTCCGCTCCTTTTGCTCCCCTATGCTCTCTTAAGTATAGAAACATGAAATTAAAGGATTAGAAGCATCAAATTCACTAAATTAAATAATAAATCATCCAAAAACGCATCAAGAGTGGGATTAAAACATGTTACTTTTATGGCTTATCACTATAATTGAGTATGTGGGTTGGCTATAACAACTAAATTGATGTGTTTGTCTAACGTTTTACATGTTCCTAACATTCGTAAAAATTTGTTGTCTGCCTCACAATTTGCTCGACAAAATAATGTTTATTTTGAGTTTCACCATCTTCACTGTGTGGTTAAGGATATTCAGACTCAAGACGTTTTGTTGTAGGGCCACACACATGATGAGCTTTATAGGTTTTAACAAGTTGCTAAGAATAATACTAGTATTACTCTGTCAACACATAATGCAATTTTAAGATCGAGTTCCTCGAATGATGAAGTGTTAAAACTATAGCACCGTCGTCTGGGTCATCATTCAGCTTGTATAGTTCAAATTGTTTTAAAAGATTGTAATGTGGTCATAAATAAAAATAATCTTATTCATGTTTGCACTGCGTGTCAAAAAGGAAAGTCACATAAGTTGTCATTTTCTAAATTCGCTACTGTGTATACCTTTCCATTTGAATTAGTCGTATCAGAATTATGAGGACCTGCAGCTGTTGATTGTGGTGGTAATTGGTACTATGTTTCTTTTGTTGATGTTTTTAGCCACTTTACCTTATTATTTCTCATTCAACGTAAATCTCAAGCAATTGACTGTTTTATTTAGTTTCAGCAAATAGTCAAAACACAATTTAAGAGATAGATTAAACAGTTTCAAAGAGTTTGGGGTGGTGATTTCCGGTCATTCACATTGTTTCTCTCACAACATGGCGTTATTCATCGGATTTCATGTCCATATACTTCGAAACAAAATGGAATGGTTGAACGGAAACATCGACATATTATTGATGTAGGTCTCACACTTCTTGCTCAAGCAAATTTATCAATGAAATTATGGGGATATGCTTTTAGATGTGCAATTCATCTAATAAATCGATTACCCACCCCGATCTTGCAAGATAAGTCTCCGTATTTAGTATTTTATGGTAAATGCCCAACTTATAATCATCTTTGAATATTTAGATGTTGTTGTTTTCCATACCTTCGTCCTTTTAACAAACATAAGTTGGAATATCGATCCCAACGCTGTACTTTTCTCGGGTATAGTTCGCATCATAAAGGCTACCAATGTCTTACGTCAGACGGGAAGGTTGTCATCTCTTGACATGTCATTTTCAATGAAATACGATTTCTGTATCTCAAGCATTCTTCATCGTCTATTACAACAAATGATTATGTTACCACGCCTGTTCGTCTTATGCAGTCTCAGTCCCCTAATTCTAGCTTTCCTAACAGGAATATAGAGTCACAGAATCCCGTGGCTCTACCTCCTGATTCATCACGCTTGGATAATGGCTTAAGTGCCTTGGATCACAGTAATGATACTCCATCCCACACACCAGTGTTATCCATTACTGTAGCTGATCCTCCACAGCAACTTGGAAATACAAGTGGTAACACCCCATTTCCCACACCGGAGTTTTCCACCACTGTAGCTGATCCTCCCCAGCAACCTGGAAATACACATCATATGGTGACACAATCCAGAGCTGATATTTTCAAGCCCAAAGCTTTAGCTGTTGCAGTCGCTAATCATAAGCCCCGTACGATTGATGAAGCTTTTGCACATGAGGAATGGAAAGTAGCGACTCAAGCCGAGTATGATGCGTTAGTTTGTAATCGCACTTGGGAGTTAGTTCCTTTTCCACCAAGAAGAAAGGCAATAGGTTGCAAATGGTTGTTTAAAATTAAATGAAATCCTAAAGGAACCATTGTTCGACAGAAGGGAAGATTAGTGGCTAAAAGATGTTCTCTGGTACCAGGGTGTGATTTTTGAGAAATATTTAATTCAGTTGTTAAACCAACTACCATTCGGACCATTCTATTGATTGTTGTGTCCAAGTAGTGGCAATTACGGCAAGTGGATATAAATAATGCATTCCTAAATGGTAAGGTCACTGAGGAAGTATACATGCAACAACCCCCTGGATATGTTCAACATGATGCCAATTGGTAACCTCTTGTTTGTCGATTGACGAAGGCGTTGTATGGGTTACGACAAGCTTCCTACACATAATGTAGTTTTAAAACCAAGTTCCTAAAATGATAAAGTGTTCAAACTTTGGCACTGTCATCTGGGTTATCCTTCAGCTTGTATAGTTCAGACTGTTTTGAAATATTGTAATGTGGTTACAAATAAAAATAATCTTGTTCATGTTTATACTACATGTCAAAAAGGAAAGTCACATAAGTTGTCGTTTTATAAATCTGCTACTATGTATACTTTTCCATTTGAATTAGTCGTATTAGACTTATGGGGACCTATAGCTATTGATTGTAGTGGCAATTGGTACTATGTTTCTTTTGTTGATGTTTTTAGCTGTTTTACATGGTTGTTTCTCATTCAACGTAAATCTCAAGCAATTGATTATTTATTCAGTTTTAGTGAATGGTCAAAACACAATTTGAAAGAGACATTAAATAGTTTCAAAGTGATTCCTAAATGGTGAGCCCACTAAGGAAGTATACATGCAACAACCCCCCGGATATGTTCAATATGATGTCGATGGGCAATCTCTTGTTTGTCAATTGACGAAGGCGTTGTATGGGCTACGACAAGCTCTAATAGCATGGTTTGATAAGTTGAAATCCTATCTTCAATATGTAGGTTTTGTGGGGTCAAAATCTGATGCTTCCTTGTTTATACGTGTTACTAATATGGCTCGTATATATGTGTTAGTATATGTTGATAATATCATCATTATAGGGAACTCAACTCAAGAGATTGATGTGTTTGTTGAACAACTTCACTCCGAATTTTCGCTCAAAGACATCATTATTTTTTGGGTGTTGAGGTCACTCGCCTGGCTGACGGAACTCTTCACTGTGTCAACGTAAGTGCATACTTGACTTGCTTAATCGTTGTCATATGGTTCATGCTAATACTGTCCATACACATATGGTTAGTTCTTCCTTTTTGTCTAAGACTATGGGTACTCCGATTGAAGGTCCTAGCGAATATCGTAATCTTGCCGGTGCATTACAGTATGTCGTACTTACTCGGCCTGATATTACTTATGTTGTAAATCGTATTTGTTAGTTCATGCATGCTCCAATAGATATTCATTTTGTGGCACACAAACGAATTTTACGCTATTTATGTGGTACAGTTGATTATGGCTTGTTTGTAAAACCGTCTGAGAGATTGTCGTTAGTTGGATATGTTGATGCTAATTGGGGATTAGATTTTGATAATCGACGATCAACTACGGGGTACTATATCTATTTTGGTGATAATCCTATATCTTGGTACTCTAAAAAAGCAACAGGTTGTGTCTCGATCCACAGCTGAGGCAGAGTATCGAGGGTTGGCGACTGCGACTATGGATGTTACTTGGCTAATGTCTTTGTTATGTTAACTTCAATATCAATCTGTTGATACACCAACAATATGGTGTGATAATTCGAGTGCCATGGCAGTTGCAGCTAATTCAATTTTACATTCGAAATTTAAACATGTCGAACTTGATTTGTTTTTTGTTCGTGAGAAAGTTGTCGATGGGTCTCTTATCATCGGAGAAGTTCCTATCTGTGACCAAGTAGCAAACGTTCTTACTAAACCGTTGTCTACTTCGCATGCAGTTTTGTAAACTTCGACAGCTTCTATGAGTTTCGAAAGTTGAGTATATGGGTGAATATTAGAGTTCACAAATTAAGTAGTTAGAACAGTTGCATTCTAGATTACTGTAATTAACAAATTTGCAGTTAAGCTGTTATACAAAAGTTAAGAAATCAAGTGTATAAATACATGTTCATCTGCAGATATGAAAACAAGAATGAATTTTCCAGTTTATTCAGTAGTTGCAAAATTGTTTACTTAGTGCTTTCTTTACCTTCGTTAAGTCATTACCACAAACCTTTTCATTCTGCCATAGTGACATTGAATCTGTTTCCCACTTAATTTTTTCTTGTAAAGCTATATGGTTGGTTTGGCAACATTTTTGTAATCTATGGCAGGTCTTTATTGTGCACCCTTCCGATCCAGTATCGTTTATTCAGTCTTGGTGGTTTGCTCATCCAAGATTTTCTAGTGAAGTGATGTGGTCCATGCTGTTCTTTTCTATTGTTTGGTCGACTTGGCTGTATAGGAATGAACTGACCTTTCGGGGGAAAACGTTTGATGCTTTCCAACTTAAAGAGATAATCCTGTTTTGCGTTGCCTGGTGGTATAAAGCCGAATTTCCCTCACCTTATATTTTTGTTCTTCACATTTGCTCTAATACAAGTAGTGTGAATCGGCATGCGAAGCTGTTGAATAAGAACAAGTTTAGATGCTGGTCTCCTCCACCTTTAGGCTTTCTTAAGTTCAATGTTGATGGGGCAGTTTCGGGCTCTTCGGGGTTTGGTGGGGTAGGGGGATCCTTCGTGATGAGAAAGGGAATACTCGGTTGGTAGTCTCTAAAGCTGTTGGGGTATATGCGCCTTTGCTGGCGGAAGTGGTTGTCGTCAAAGAAGCCTTGAACATTTTCTTTACTTCGAAGTGGTTTATCCGCCATATCCCGAGGGCCTTCAATATTGAGGCTGATCTGCTCGCCAGAATTGGGATTAATAGATCCAATGAATTGGTGATTGTTTTTTAATTTCACCTTCCTATCCAGTGTTTGTTTTGCTGTGTTCCCTGTTGGGTGTGTCTGGCTACCATTGTTGTGCTCAGGGGTGCCCACTTGCTTCCTTTATCTTTTATTGTTTCTTGAATTTTCTTTAATTGATTTCACTTTTCAATATATATATATATACATCTCTGAATGGGTCAAATTGCCTATCTTCTAATTAACTTTAATTTCCAAACAAATTGTAAGAGTATATAATTTACAATACTCAAAGAATACAACATATATATACATGCACAGAATTTGCCTGCACATTTTTTTTTTTTCCCTAGCAATTGCAACATTAAAAAAATAAAAAAACAACTCACTCAATCTTCCATGCATAAAGAAACAAGCTGAATTCCGCCGTCGTCACTGTAGGGCTTCTCGTCGAATAATACAAGCTTCCAGTACTGGTATCACTGTCACCGCCATGGCTACTTCCTTCTTTATCACTACAATCGGCCAATTCAGCCGGTATGGGTTTAAATATAAACAATCCATGCCCAGTTCCAGGGCTACTAAAAAACCAATCATGAACATCCCACATCACTTGAACCGGTTGTTTATCGACAAGAATCGTTTGGTTCCCTCGAAACTTCCACTGCAAATTCTTCACATGAATTAAAACAACCCCGTCCATACTAATCCACATTTCGGGATCTTTTAGACCGGTCGTCGAGCTTTCAACGACGATGTCGTGTTCTTTCCGTTTCTCGTCGAATTTAGCTCTCGTCGCAAAGCTTTTCTTGGCGAAAACGTTTTCTTTTTTGTAAAACAGTACCGGTTCAACCAAAGCTGGCCTTGATTTGGTTCTTTTGTAAGCTTTTTTACGGTAATCTCCGAGTAATAAAACAACTTCTTCATCGGAAACTAAGGCGACGTAGTAATCCGAAACTGGTTCGGCGCCACTTGTGAATTTGGCTGAACGAAGATCCCAATAAACATCAACTGGTTTGCCTTCAACTTCAAATGATTTGTACCCTTTTCTGCTCCAAAAATGCCATGGTTTAAGCTCGATCTTACAAGTTGAATGGACGTTGTCGCCTTCCGTGTTGTTCACCATGATGTTGAGAGAATAGTTCATGACGTTCTTGCACCAAATGATGGTAACGTTACGCCAATAGCCAGCCATGTTGGTTTGGTACGTCAACGTGACGGTGGTTTGTGAGTGCTTGTTGTTTATTTGAGGGGGAGGTTCTTCGGTTATTCTCTCTGCATAAAGGGCGGAATTTCGAGCTGATTGAGCTCTAATGGGGAAATGAAACGCCATGGTTGAGCAACTTCAAGGGATAATATATAAACCCTAGTTTTTGCATTCAAATGGGATCGATTATTCAATCTCTTGTAACCTTCAAAAATGGTTTCCTAGGACTGATCATGGAAAAACAGAAAGGTTACCTTTGAGACTGAAAGCAAAACCAGCTGAGATTGGTCTTGGCAAAAAACAAGAAAATGGTGAGTAAAGAGTAAGCAATGGAGATTGAACTTTGAAGGGGTGTTTGGATTCTGGGAAAAGAGATGGAATGAAGGGGAAACAAGCAGGAAAGTTAGTGATTCCATGGAGGAAAAATCTCGATTCTAGAGGTTGTAAGCAAGAACGGTGTCCGAATTAAAAGGGAGTTTGCTATATACAGTCAGTCTGTTTGCATGCCTACTAAACATACAATTTCTTTTTTAAAAGGAAATTTTAAATCGACCATTGTATTTTAGCCTAAAATTGTATTTTTTTTTTTTTAAACCACCAGCAAAATAGATAAGATCGACCGTTGTTCACTTTTCCAAAGTGAATGACGGACTAATTTTATCGTGAGAGTTTAAACATTGCAACAAAAAGAGAATGAAGGAGTAGTGTCGGTGTGGTGGTGATTATCGACCAAAAATGGCAAGAGATTTACTTGGAGGAAGTGAAGGTGTGTGTGTAGGCGTTAGAACATTACTAATGTTGGAGATGCTTAGTGACATTCATGTTTCACTTCAGCTTCCACTCTTGGTACTACCGGTGGCAATTTTCCCATCACCAACTGGCACGTCTCAAGCTTTGGTTATTCAAAACATGCTCAACCCTTTTGGGTTACTTTTAATTTGATCCATTTTTTTTTCAATTTTGATAATTGTTTGATTAATATAGAATATCAACTTTTTCAAATTTCTAACCCGTCTGATAGGATGTTTATTATGCATTTTTTTTTTTAAGATTTTAGTCTACAAATATTTGTGAAGATTTCAATCTACAATTTTAGGTGATAATCTTAGAATTGTTAAGGCTCAAACTCGATTGAAACTGTGGGTAGAAGCAATTTGTAAAGGGAAATTTTGAAAAATAAATGGAAAAGGCAAAGAAAAAGGGATTTAAAGTTGTTGACGTTACTTTCTTGAGATTTAAAGTTATGGAATATTCAATTTTAAAGTGCAGAGATTTTTCAATTAAAAGAGCTACGAGCTACTTCTATCTCAAAAAGTATTTCAAAATACTAAGATCCTTCATGTAGAAGCAAAAACTGAAATACCCCTTAAAAGTTTTCAAAGCAGCGAAATCATTCCCACAAATAAACAAATCATCAGCATAAACCAGTACATTAATGCGTACAGATCCTATAGTGTATGTAAAGAGAGAATAATCAGAATATAATTGAAGAAATCCATACCCTTTTAGTGCAGTAATAAGCTTCGCAAACCAACACTGAGAAGTCTATTTCAACCCATACAAAAACTTGCTCAAACGAGGGGCCATTCCAGGCTTATCAGGAGCAAAACTTGGAGGAAGCTTTATGTAAACCTCTTCATCAAAATTACCATGTAGAAAGGCATTATGGGCATTCATCTAATGTAACTCCCAATTTTGTGAAGGTGCAATAGCTAAGAAAGCCCGAACAATTTCTTGTCATAAGTATTCAATTTTCAAGTCGAGATAAAACTTTGTTGTTCAAAGTTTTTTTTTTATTTATCTTAAACAATTTCTTTAAATAATTTATTATATCAACATATACAACAATTATAACGAAATTTGATCACGATATTTCTAGAGAAACACATGGGACATCACTACAACAATTAAGATTTTTACTGATGATATAGTTGTGACAATAAAATTTTTTGTCATAAATTGTCATTATTTGAGACAAATTTTGTATGTGACACCAATAAAATAAGTAATAGTAATTCATTAATATTTGGTCACTATTATGATAATAGTTGTGACGGTTTAAATTATATCATGTTAAAGTTGTGTGACCCAAATTTTAAGAGATTACTTACAAGTTAAGTTAAACAAAATATATTTTATTTGTAGAAGATTTAGTATTTACTAGTATAATATATTTAGCATTTATTAGCCTAATATATTTGACATTGATTAAAATAAATTATAATAAAATTGTATCAATTTATACAATCAATACATGATAAAACACCAAGCAAATTTCTCTAAAAAAAAAACAAGCAAAATATAAAGTTAAGTCAAAAGAAGAGCATTGATAAATCTATTAATCTCCAGATTACATAATTAAAGTACAATATCTTGATCTCACTAATGAACACATCAATTTTGAAAAAAAAATTAAATTCCTATTGAGTAATCTTGAAATATACATATAAATATAGTAATTATATATAAATTATAAAAGTAAAAAAATGATACAGTTAAAAATATTAAAAAATTCATGCCGACTGATTTTTATACAAATTCACATATAAAACTAAATCGATTTATAAATATCCTATACTTGAGCACACCACGCCTTAAGTCACCATTTTGGCCACCACTCATTACTATCTCCTAAGCTTAAACCAATACTCAAAAATCCCAATAACTTAGCGCACGCATGCAAAAAATATTTGAGAGAGAGAAGAATAAGCATTAAACATACGGGAACAAAAAAACAATGAATAAGAACAAAGACCCATTTTTGAGTCTGATGGGTTTGTTCGAGAATCTGAATGGTGTGAAGGTAACCATTAATGAGCAAGTGAATATATCGAAATCACAGTTCGATCCAATAGCCTAATATGTACTTTCATTTGAAGATTTGCAGTTTTCACACCAGTTCATAAAAATCCAAGCCGTAGGATGAGAAGAGCCTTCGATCCAATGTTGAGATCAACTGGGGAAGGCTATGGGCAACGATGACTTATGGTGGTGGCGAGGGTTGTGAAGGGAAGGAAAAGAAGAGAGAATAGAAGATAAATTTTAAAATTATAATGTGAAATTGAAAAAGGTTAATAATGGCTAGAAGCTTAAGACGTTATAATATATATATATGATATGAACTCAATAATATCTATTAATAAATTTAATTGTCTTTAAATAATGTATCAAAGCCATGGCAATCAATGTTATGAATCAAGATTTACAATATAATCTATCAAGTTTTTTTATCCCTAGGATGTATGTTGTATGCATCAACTAAAATGTATTTTTATTTATTTATTAAAAAATGTTAAAATTTGTTACTTTTAAATATTTTATGATTGAAAAGTTAAAAATAAAATAATTTAAAATTTAGAATCTAGATAGTTTGTATTGATTTTAAATTAATTAAATTTTTTTAGTGCGAAAAATAATATAGTATAATATCTTTGCAAACCCCATGCAAGTTCAATATTTATATGATGAAGAATGTGAAGTTATTTAAATTTCCTTAAATTATCCAATATGTTTGATATTATTTTTATTCAAATTTCTCTTATTTTATCTTTTATTTTTAAATTACTAAATATGTGAAGTTATATTTGATATTACAATATACATTTGCAAGTATTTCAAAATAAAAATAAAAAAATTAGTGTAATTTGTCACAAGAAAAAAATTATCAAGTAGTTTAATGTATTTAAGAATTATTTCATTATTGTCTGTTGTTTGGCACGTTTCTCTGTCTGCCTATTGGCACGTTTCTATTATTCTCAGATCTGCTCTAGTAGTTGACGTTTCTTTTTGTCCGATTTCGTTTTAAGGCATTCTAGTGTTCTTGGGAGTGGTTGGTCTTTTGGTGTTGAGTGATCCTTCAGTTTCAGCTTTATGAAGGAGAACTTGGCGAATCTGAGCATTATTGATGATGAAGAAGAAGCTTTTCATGAGGATGAACAAGTGGTGGAAAGGGTTTACAAATACTGCCTGGTTGGTCGATGTTTAACAGACAGTGTAGTCCATTTTCCGTCGTTGAGGAACACCATGGCAGATTTATGGCACCCTATTAGAGGGATTTGCATCACAGATCTTGGGGAGAAGAAATACCTCTTTCAATTTTTTCATGAGATTGTTCTGCAAAGAGTTCTTGACGGGACCCCATGGTTTTTCAATAATCACCTGCTTATTATCCAAAAAATCCCGAATGGAGAAAATCCATCATCTATGCCGATCAATGTTACGGAGTTTTGGGTGCAAGTCCATGATTTACCACCGAGTTTGATGACAGAAGTGATGGCCAAACAGTTTGGTGACTTTTGTGGTAAATTCCTTGAATATGACACTTCTGATATTTTTTGGGGGATTAAGGCGTTCATGCACATTCGCATATCAATGGACATTACTGCTCCACTGAAGCGTAAAAAGAAGGTTCAGATTGGGAAGCTACTGACAGTTTATGCCCGGTTTAGATATGAAAAACTAAGTTTGTTTTGCTTCATATGCGGTAGACTGGGTCATAGGGAAAGCTTCTGCCCTTATCGATTAAGAATTGAGCCCACCAACATAGTTTTCGGCTGGGATTTGTCTTTGCATGCCGAGCCACGACGGAGAAGAACGGTGGAGAGTCGGTGGTTGCGAGAGGCTGATGGTTCTTCGAGATTTGATGATAATTTGGAAAGTTCCAGATATGGTAAATCGTCAAATACAGGGAGAGATTCTAGGGGACAAACTGAGGTAAATATGGGGAAACATATTGAGAATCCAAATTTTATCCCTTTAGGCGTCAATCAGCAAATTTTCCTTAATGAGCGAGTTCAAAAGGATTTTCGGGTTATGGCGGATTTGGCTGAGAATGATACGATCAATGGGCCTATGGAACTGGGCTTTGAAGAAGAACATGATCCTATTGCTATTGTAGAAGGAAAAAACGTCAGAGGAGTATGGTGGGGGATTCGGTTTCACTGGTTTCTAAGGTGGGAAGTGGCCCATCCATTTTATCGGCTAGCTCTGGTGCTCAGAGCAGCCAGGAACAATGAAAATACTTAGTTGGAACGTTCGTGGTTTGGGGAAACCACGAACTGTTGGTAGGCTTAAAAATAAATTATGAGCCATTAATCCCCGAATTTTGTTTCTAATTGAAACAAAATTAAGCGCCAAAAAGATGAAAATGGTCAGATTAAAATGTGGTTACGAGAACGGCATTGATGTTGGGTCGATGGGTTCAAAAGGTGGACTGTCATTGGGATGGAAAGGGAACTCGTTGGTTAAGCTCATCAGTTTTTCTTCATTTCATATTGATGTTGAGGTTAATGATACTGATTGCAGAAATAAATGGCGATTGATAGGGTTCTATGGTAATCCGGATGTTAGGGGTAGAAGCGAGTCGTGGAATCTACTCAGTCATCTGAGTACCAATAATAGTCTCACATGGGTGGTTCTGGGGGATTTTAATGAAATTACTAACTCGTTTGAGAAGAAAGGGGGTCGTCGTCATTCGGAACGTCAGATGTTGACATTCAGAATGGCTTTAAAAGGTTGCAAATGGAATGATATTGGATTCCGAGGACAGTGGTTTACATGGAACGTGGTAAATTTAGTTCACCAAACATTAGAGAACGTTTAGACCGTGGGGTGGCTACACTCGAGTGGGTGGAATTATTTCCAGGCGCTCAAGTTGATCATTTGACTCATTCGTTTTCAGACCATTACCCGATTCTGTTAGATACCATGGGAATGGAAAGGTTCGAGTATAAGGGTCATTTTCGGTTTGAAGCGAAATGGTGTTTAGAGCCAAAGTTTGAGGATCTGGTGAAAGATTGGTGGATTGATTCAGGTGGAGATATTCCTAATAGACTGGAACAGTTAGGACAAAAAATGCAAGCGTGGAGCAAAAGTAGAGAAAGAGATGAAAAGAGGAAACGGGTCTGCTTGGAGGATCGGTTGGACTATCTATACAAACAGGACATCACAGATGATATTTTAGCCAAAATTGCTGAAGCTCAATTGGACCTTAACCTGGAGGCTAACAAGGAAGAATTATTCTAGGAGCAACGTGCAAGAGTTAATTGGCTAAAGAATGGTGATCGGAATACTAGTTTCTTTCACAAGATGGCTGGCCAACGTCATATCCGGAACAAGATTAATGAGCTAAAAGATGAAAATGGTAATAGGGTTTTGACGAAGGATGAAATGATCAAGATTGCGTCGGACTACTCCGAGAAGCTGTTTTCTGCATCGGAGGCGGGGATGGACGATCATATTTTCGGATTGGTAGAGAAAAGAGTGACGGAATGTATGAATACAAACCTCATTAAGCAGTTTTCTGAAGAAGAAGTTTGCAATGCAGTGAAATCTATGCCAGCTTTAAAAGCCCTAGGAATCGATGGTTTTGCAGCAATTTTCTTTCAAAGGTACTGGCACATCGTTGGTACGGACATTGTAGGGTATTGTCTTGACATTTTGAATGGACAAAAGGAGGTTAGTGATCTAAATAAGACGCGTATAGTGTTGATTCCGAAACTTGACAAACCCAAAAACATGACGCATTTTCTGCCCATCAGTCTCTGTAATGTCATTTATAAGATTATTGCAAAAGCTATGGTCAATCGTATGAGTGACATCCTGGGTGATTGTATCAACGAAGCCCAAGGCGCTTTTATCCCAGGGAGACTTATTTCGGACAATGTTTTAATAGCTTACGAAGTCCTACATTCTCTGAAAATGAAAAAAAGTGGCAGAAAATGAAATTTTGCGCTCAAGTTAGATACGAGCAAGGCGTATGACCGTGTGGAATGGGACTTCTTAGCAGGTATGATGAAATCTTTGGGTTTCCATGATGACTGGATAGTGTTACTCATGCGATGTGTTTGTTCGGTGTCATATTCAGTTCAACTGAATGGAATTTGTAGTGACTGGTTTTCTCCTTCAAGGGGTTTGAGACAAGGTGACCCTCTTAGCCCCTATTTATTTTTTATATGCGCTGAAGGTTTTTATTCTCTATTGGAAGACGCGAAAAATAGGGGATGTATGCGGGGTGCATCTATTGGCAAGGAAAGGATCTCAATTAATCACTTGTTTTTTGCAGACGACTGTATTCTTTTTGGCGACGCTACAAGCGAAAGAGTCCATACTGTTCGTGATATTATTCGCGCATATGAATCCAATGCCGGGCAACGGGTTAATTACGATAAGTCATTAATCTTTTTTGGAGCCAATGTAAAAGAAGAGATAAAAGAGGAAATTACACAAATTCTAGGAGTTCGGGTTACATCCACTCCAGAAAAGTATTTAGGATTGCCAATGATGGTGGGCGGAAGAAATTCGTGGGCATTTGCTAATTTTAAAGATAGATTCTAAAAAAGGATTGAAGGATAGAGTCTGAGATATCTTTCGATGGGGGGAAAAGAGGTTTTTATAAAATCTGTTTTGCAGGCTACTCCTCTATACGCAATGCAGTGTTTTCTCTTCCCAAAGAGTTTGTGTGCACAACTTCAGAATGTTATGAATCGATTTTGGTGGGCAAACAACAAAACGAAGGTTGGTATTCATTGGAGTAATTGGGATGCGCTGTGTTTACCGAAGTTTGCTGGAGGTCTTGGTTTTAAAAATTTATTTTTATTTAATAAGGCTCTTCTTGCTAAACAGGCTTGGCGTATTTTAATTTATCTGCATTGTCTTTTAGCAAAAGTTTTAAAAGCGCGTTATTTCCCGTATTCTTATTTTTTAGCAGCTAAGGTTGGGTCTTACCCTTCTTTTACCTGGCGCAGCATCTGCAGTGTTCGTGCCCTGATTGAAGAAGGTATGGTGTGGAGAATTGGCAATGGCGAATGTGTCAATATTTGGAACGATCCTTGGCTACCTGGAAGGGAGAAAAACAGGATATCAGGACATGAAATTAGATTACAGTGGACATCTGTTAGTAATCTAATGAACCCCGATTCCAATACCTGGAATGCTGACCTAGCCTCTTCTCTAGTACGTACAAACTTAAACAACTACAGTAATGAAGAATTTACAGATTTCTACAAAGATTTATGGGGCTTGAATACCCCCAGCAAGATTAAAATACATGTATGGAGGTTATTTAACAACTGGATTCCTCACTACTGTAATCTGGCGAAAATGAAACTGTCTGCTGAATCTTTGTGTCCTCTGTGCAAAGAAGAAATGGAGAACTTAAACCATCTACTATGGTCATGCAGAGTACTGCGACAGGTATGGGCCTATTTCCAGATAAGGACTTACCAGTTTGAAAATTTTGTGGATTCCAAAGTATGTTTCACTCGTTTCTTCACTGCTGCAGAAATTCAACAAAAAAGCATTATTGCAATATCTCTGTGGAGTCTTTGGTTTCGCAGAAACAAGCTAATTCATGAAGGGATGAAATTCAAAATTGAGGAGGTGTTGGGCTTTATTCGGGGATATGCACAAGACATTATATTAACCCATTCAAATATCCAAAACCATGTCAATCACTCTTTGCAGGATATATGGCAGGCTCCGGAGATTGGTTTTATAAAGCTAAACTTTGACGCTTCATTTCATAGCAAAGATAAAATAGCAACTACAGTAGTCATAGCCAGAGACTCCGCAGGAATTATTTTGGGGGCAGAAACTTATCTGTTTGAAGATGTTGCAGATCCGTTTGTGGCTGAGGCAAGGGCGTGTGAGAGGGCGTTGATATTTGCGAAAACTATGGGTTTCAGTTGCTTGGCTGTTGAGGGAGACGCTCTATCTGTCATTAAAAGCATAAAAAGGATGGGTATCGACAGATCAGTGATTAGATCAGTTACTCGCCACATTTTTCTTATGGGACTGACTTTTGAAAAGGCTACTTACCATTTTGTGCCGAGGAACGTTAATGGAGTTGCTCACGCTCTGGCTTTGGAAGGGAGACGAATCGGCTTCTCTGGGATATGGAGTCAAAGTTTTCCAGAATCGGTGTCCTTACTTGCGGAGAAGGAGAGGAGGCAGTTGAGGTAAAATGGATATGGGGGTTTCATTTGCTCTGCTTAGGGAAAGGTTCATTGAATCATCTGTCTACTGTTGGTGACAAGCAGAGTAAAAGTCGTATTAATGGGAAGCGACTGATATCTGATATTTTGTTGGCTTAAGATTCGGTGGCGTTGGGCTCAAGAACTATTATTTTATTTTGTTATTTTCGGTGTTATCCTGTTGTTATTTGTTTTATTTTTCTGCTTTATGCTTTGTTTGGTTTGGACTATTTGTTCTTTTGGGTTTTTGGGCTTGAGCCTGGCTTCTAATATATCAGTATTATTCTTCAAAAAAAAGGAATTATTTCATTATTTTTCACTAATTCTCTAATATATGAAAATTAAGGGAATGGTATTTAAAGGGATTGTGTTTTTTTTATATATAATTGTTACCGTAATGAGTATATAATATTCAATTAACGAAATAACTTAAAAAAAAAAGTAAAAGGCAAAGAATAAAAGAGTAAACTCAAATTGTAAATAAATACTTCAAATGGAGAGTGTCATATGTCAAAAATCATAATGTGAACATGACCATTTTTTTTTGTAACATCGTATTGCTATAGTGTATATATTATAAGGCAAAATTTATCATTCAAGGTGTAATTTTTACCCGATGAGAATGTGACATTTGATGGACGTTTAACTTAGCTAGAATTGAATATTATTATATATGTTTGATATACTACTTTAAATAATATATATTAGATACCAATTGAAGCTTAACTCGATTGGTATCGGTATTATTGTCAGTGTAGGAGGACATGGGTTCGAGTATGCTGAAGCGCATTATTCTCCTATTTAAGGGTTGGGGAGGGGCTATGGTTAATTCTAGGCATTACATCAAAAAGAGTATAAATAATAAGACTCTATAATGAAATTAATATTATATATATATATATATATAAATTTGCAATACCAGTTGTGGAGCCTCGACTTATAATATCATCATTAAATTTTATCAAATTATAAAAATAATATATAGGATTTTTCTATATTATACTTGAAAAATATTTTATCATGAAAACAATCTAAAATAAGTAGGTAATAGAGATCATATTATCATGAAAACAAAAGGGTAATTATACTTATAATATATATAAGGACGTGGTTGAAGAAAATTTTGAACAAATGAAAGTACCTCTTCTATTCATTATATCACTAAAATGATTTTTAGATAAAATCATAGAGATATTGAATTAAACTTAATACTTGTTACAACATAAAAGTTTAGGTGGTTTCTTAATGGCAACTCACACTGTAAATCTAATGGCCCGATAGTTACGGGTATTGGAAAGTGTATTTTCGGGTCTTCGTTTTTATAAAACGGATTCGTAAATATTTAATAAAAATATTTACGAAGTTAGTTGTATGGTTAATTAGGTTTTGACTAGGTGAATTAACTTGAATTAAGATTAATTAGGTGTAAGGATTAAATTGAATAAAAGATGAAAGTTTAATTATAGATTAAAAAAAGTAAAAAGATTAAGCAATTAAACCTAAAATTTACAAGTGTTTGGTATTAATAATGGCATGTTGAATGTTTATATACATATATTTATAATGATTATATATTTACTTATTATTTAAGTAATTATTATATTATATATTATAATTAAAACATAAAATAATAAAAAGAATTAAAATGAACAAAAGCAAGAAACAGAGAAGGGAAAGGGGAGAAAGAAAAAGAAAAAGAAAAAGAAAAATTAGGGTTTCAAGTTCAAAGCTTAATTGGTAAGTCAATATAATCCATTTTCTTATAATTTTTTTATTTTTAGAATTCTAGAGTTAAATACTACTTAATTTATGTTGAAATTTTAGAAAATATTGAATTTTTAGAAGATGTTCATGTTGGATAATTTAAGTATTTGGGGTTAAATTGATAAAATTTTAAGTTAGAAATGAAAAATGGATTGAATTGTAAAATAAATCATAAGTTTTGAGCAATAAGGACTAAATTGTGAAATTTTGAAATTAGGGTTTTATGGTGAAATTAGAGAGTTGAAATTAGTCTAAAGTGGAAATTGAATAAGATATGGAATTAGTTTTGGAAAAATAAAGTTAGTCTCAGTTTAGGGGATTAAATTGGAATTTAGGCAAAAGTTGAGTATGAATTGAAATATTCAATGTGAAATTGTATTATATTGATGAATTTCAATTGTTTCAATTCCGTAGCTAACGTTGTGCCGGAAACTTCAACTAAGAAAGGAAAATATAAAGTTGATGAGGAGTAGCTCGGAAAATTCTGGTTTGTATTTCTATAATTCGAATTTAATAATTTATTGTTGAAGTTATTATTTAATATGTATGGTAAGTGCATAGAGGTAAGTATTTGATATTGATATTGCGACATTGAATTGAGTTTATATGAATTGGTGAAATATGTGAAAGGTGAATATTGGATAATGATTGTTTTGAAAAGTGAATTAAACCCTATTAACTATATCAGGATGAGTTGGATATAGTTGGCATGCCATGAAATTGGAAGAGTTCAGGGATACTTCGACCACGAGTCGATGAGACACTGGGTGTCACATTATTACTTTGGATAAATTCGATGAGGTACTGGGTACCAATTTACTTCGGCATGGCTGATGAGACACTGGGTGTCAAATTATTACTTCGAATTATCCGATGAGGCACTGGGTGCCAAACTGGTGTGTTTCGGTTGGATCCGTATATCCGTCCAAGTCTGAGTCATGTTAATAGGGGTTATTGAAATAAACAGTTTTATGATTGATATTGAATGGTGAAATGAAATATGGATAGAGACACATGAAACGAGTATTTGTGAATTGAATATGAATGATCAATATTATGGTTCAAGTAGTATGTGTTGATATTGTGAAAAGCTATCTGGGATAGCAATTGATGAGAATTGAATGTATTATGAATAAATTGATAAATTGATTGATTATTAATAATGTATGTTTAAATGCGAATATTAAATTACTCTACTTTTAAGTATCCTGATTATAGAAATACCATTGAGTTCATACTCAGTGTACGGTTTGTTTTCAGTGCGCAGGTCAGGTGTTAAAGTTGATCGTTGATTCAGCATCCACAACAATCTCGATCTCAAAACGTGGTGATGTATATTTCTTTTTGGTAATGGCATGTACCTAGGATGTCTTAAGTTGTCATTTTGGGAAAATGAATGTAAATGATGTTATAAGATGATATTGGTTACTTATATAAATGAATATATGTGTAATGTTGAGGGTTAATATGGAATGTTTAAGTTTATGTATAAGTAAGTATGAAATAGGAAAAATCTAGGTTGAAATGGTATGAAAATTTGAATTAACTTGAATGATGTTTTTAATAGATTGTTTAGATAATATATGTGAAATACCTATGAGTATACATTGGATAGGTCATTAGGTTGATAGTTTTGACATGATTTAGATGTATTTGGTTGTGTTTTGGATTGGTTGAATGATTGGTTTTTGAATTACTTAATGTTTAAGATAGTAAACTTGATGTTTAAGGTTCATTTTGAGTCCACACAGCCAGACACACGGGCTTGTGACTGGACCGTGTGAGACACACAGCTAACACGGGTATGTAATTTGGCCGTGTGTCTCCTACAACTTTAAAATTTCAAAACAGAATGCTCAAGTCATTTCACATGGGTAGACACGGTGTAACACCCCTAACCCGTAACCATCGCCGGTCTAGGATTAAGAGGCATTACCGGACAAATCGGAACTTCTATAAACAATTTCACAATTCTAAAGTATACCATTGTCATATTATAGCATAATACGAACTTATAGTTCCTTAATGAGGTTTTCAAAACCTTAAACATACATTAAAAAGGGGTCGGGACTAAACCGAACACATACGAAATTTTTTGAAATTCAAACATTTTTCAAAGTTATAGAGGTCACACGCCCGTGTGGGTAGGCCGTGTGCCTCACACGGCCTCAGACACACCTATGTGTCTAAGCCGTGGAAAAACAGGGCATACATACTGACTTGTCCACACGGCCTGAGACACGCTCGTATGCCTCACCTGTGGTCGAAGCTGACTTGCATCACACGGCCAATCACACATCCGTGTGTTCAACCTGTGGTCGATACTGACTTGTGTCACACGGCCAGTAACACGCCCGTGCGTCCAGCCCGTGTACGAGCTTGTCTTGAATTGAATTACGAACTCAAGGGGTACAGTCGAGCCACACGCCCGTATGGGCAAATATAGGCCATTTGCAAGGCCAATTTGCCACCCACTTTAGGGTCGATTCTACAAGTACAACCAACCACATTTCATACATCAAAAGCAACCAAAATCTTACCAAAATATCCATATCCATTTTTTCCATCCATTCAAAAGCATATCAAACATACTAACTTAAGTACCATTTATCTCATTATAATCACAAGCATTTCTAAGCATAAATCATCCATAAATTTACCATGAATTTGACTATTTCATTAATCCAAAGATTAGCCACTAAACATACCAAACTATATATCATATAGCATAACTACTCATTCACACCATATTCACTATCTAGCCATATCACATGGCTATATATATATATATATATATATATATATATATACATCTCAAACATACTTTCAAAATAACTAGCTTATACATGCCACATTTAACAATGTACACATTCAAAAGTACCAAATAAGAGTTCGATAGTGTGGTGATGGTCCTCGACGATCCCTGAGCCTTCCGTAGCTTTAACGATCTATAAAACAAATCAAACACACACAAAGTAAGCTTTCAAAAGCTTAGTAAGCCATATACAAATAAACTTAAAATAGAAACATTCATAATCAAATCAAATACAATATCATTAACATTTTAAATTGCAATTTCATAATTCTTCTTTGGCTCATTTTTTTAGCCATTTATTACCAATTGTTCACTTCTCAAATGTATCTCTTTTGCTAATCTCTCAATCATACATATGTCACATTTTGGCTCATTGAATCTATGCACATAATTCTCTTTTACAAGTTTACATATACTTACCTTTCATACTTAAACAAAGTATACGCTTCAAACGTACCTGAAACGATTACACATTTCACATAATCTTTCATTTCTCGAAATTGCTTATTGAACCATTCGGAATCAAATAGAATACTCAGATAACTTGGAATACTCGTACAATGCCAACATCTCAGACGTGGTCTTACATGTAATCAAATATCGATGCCACTGTCCTAAACAGGGTCTTACACGAATCAAATACAATGCCAATGTCCCAGGCATGGTCTTACACGTAAATCTCAAATCGACGCCAACGTCCCAAACGTGGTCTTACACGATATCACATATCGGAACTATATGTCATGACATACGTAACCTAAATGTTTTTAAGGTTCGTACGGGACTTTTCGGACATTGACAAAGTATCGATACATCTTCGTATTTCACATGTATCTCTTTTAATACATTACAATTCAAATAAACATAAATAATTGAACACAATTACGTTTATTTATATATGAACTTACCTCGGATTCGGAATAAACGGACGGATTCGACAACTCGATCACTTTCGATTTTCCTCGGTCTAAATCTATTTTTTTTTTTGTTCTTGATCTATACATATTCAAATTTAACCCATTTAATTACCAAATCATTCAATTCAATCCAAAAACATACATTTAAGGCATTTTACAAATTAGCCCTCACATTTTCACATTTTGACATTTAAATCCCTATTTCACAAATTAAGCATACAAACAACAAAATTAATTCATGAAACTTTCACACATGCTTAATCACATATGGTAAACACAAAAAATAATATTAAAATATTTTTATAACTCGGATTTGTGGTCCCGAAACCACTATTCCGACTAGGGTCTAAACCGAACTGTTACACACAGGCGTGTGTCTCAACCGTGTGTCACGGACGTGTAGTTGGCCATGTGACCTAAGTCAGAGAGTTACACGGGGTCTAACACGGCTTGAGGCACAGACTTGTCTAATGGCCACACGGGCTTGTCCCTTGACCACACGGGCATGTGACCCCTGCACCTAGAAAAAATTTTGAAATTTCACGAAAAATTTCCTAAGTAACCGATTAAGTTCCAATTTGTTTCTAACATGTGTTTTGGGCCTTGAGGGCTCATAAAAGGGAAAATATGATTTAGTTATGATATTTTTGTATGGATAATTATGTAATATTCGTATTTGTTCTGAAAATTTTGGTAATGCTCCGTAATCCTGTTCTGACGACGGATAAAGGTTAGGAGGTGTTACAGCAAAGGTGCAAAGAAATGTTAAAATGGGATGGTTCACCACCTTAAATGATGTGAAAGCTGTAACATCCTGCATTAGGGGTCATTTGCCATACGATTGTTTATTTTGGGTTTTCCTGATTAAATGTATATTTTGGTTTAGCCAAAATCCCGAGTTAGTCGGGTATAGGGTTAAAAAAAAAAGTTCCTTAAGTGCTTGGGATGAAAAGGCTAAGTGTATAAGCATTTTTATTAATTTGGGGCGAATATTGACACAAGGGAATGGCTGGTTCAGTGGCATAATGGCGTGGGGGAGTGTTTGGAGGGATGAGGTTCGAGCAGTAGGAACTGCTTTTGGGGGTTTATATTTTTGCGTTTAATGGGGGCAAGGCAAAAAGGCTTTAAAGGGTTTTGTGTGCATGTTTGGACATGAAAATCCAGGTGGAAGAGGTGGCTAGGACGCTAGCAGCAAGGGAGCTCTCGAGGTCGGGCGTTCGAGTCCTGTTCGGCGCGAGGGTGCTTTTATTTTCTTTTGTTTTAAACGCTAAAGCATAAGGGACCAGCAAAGCATAGGTTAAAAGAAAGCTTTGGCAGATTATGGCATGAAAGTCTCAGTAGCAGAAACGGCAGAGCGCTTGGCATGTTCCTCCAGGTCCCGTGTTCGAGCCCTAGGAGTCGCGCTTAGGGCGTTTTAAATTTTGCTCTTAGCGCTTAAGCTAAAGAAGCCATTGGGGGAAGGATTAAAGGAAATATGCGACGTGTTTATGTCATGAAAGGAGCGCTGGCCGAGTGGCTGGGGTGTGGGGGTTTCTCCCTCACGTCCTGGGTTCGAAACCCGTGTGCAACACCTGGGAGCTTTTGTTTTCTTTTGCTTTGGCCGACGTGATTGGGGACAGCATGCGCATGCATGAGTGGAAGCATGCTTGAGGGCTGCTGTTACCCTTGAGTTCTTCTTACTATTTTTATTTATTTTATTTATTTTATATTATTAGGAGTATGGGATGTATTTATTTTATAAATATTATTATTATCATTTATTTTAATATGGTGTATGGGTAAGATTCCTACCATTAATTTATTAAAGCATGGGAGAAATTGTTTGGTTCTATGGTGATGGGCATATTAAGCCATTTTATTATTTTAAATGGTGATGGGAGAAAGAATTGTTAATGGTTATTTTGAAGTGGAAATTTACCACCAAATTGGGAAGGAAGCACGGCCAGCAACCTTTTGTTCTTGGTTCTTCTTGTCATGCCTTTGTTTATGGCCGAAACTCCTTGTGCTTCTTACATCATTTTGTGCTAGCCGAATAGGGGAACATTAGGGGCTTGACATTCTCGGTTTTGAAGGTGTTTAGGGGATGATCTTGGCTAACACCTTCTTCTTTGGTTTTTCCTTGGTTACTCAAGCCAAAATCCATTTTCCTCTCTTTTTGTAACCTTGTAAGATTTTTCCCGTTGAAGCATGCAAATCACCTTGTGCCTAAAGAGATACCTTGGTTGATATTTTGCTTGTTTGGTCGAATCCTTCCTAGTCCACACGTACCAAAGTTCTTTAAACCTCTTTCATTCTTTTGGGGCTACTTGGTCGAAGTTTTCCCTTAAAGAAAGGTATTTTCGAAGGTTGGTAAACACTCCCCTTTTTACTTCAATTCCTTACCTCTCCTTTGATGTGCTGAAAGCATGAGTTAAAACACTTCTAAGGTGGGCCGATTTTTTTTCTTTCTTTGCATGGGGTCTTATTAGTGTACGTTGTGAAGCCGCCATCGAGGAGCTAGAGGAACCTTTCGAGAACTTACTTTTCGAGGTAAGGCAATGTGCCATTCGGCCATAGGCCACTTTCCATGGATATATTTTATATAGCCGATTTTAACAAGGAACATGTATGGGTTTTCGACAGTTTCAAAGAATAGGAGGGGCTTCCCAAGATTTCAAATTCCTTTGGTAAGTGGTTGTTTATATTCGACTATGGACCAAGTGTGGCATTTGAGTGATAACCGAATTTTGTACTATGATTTTAGGAGGGGACTAATCGGCTAGAAATCTGAAGTTTCGGGTTTTCGATCACGTTGGTTCGCGTTAATAAAGGTTCGGCCTAGGGCCCTATTTTGTTATGATACGACCAATAACTCTGGAATTGTTAGTAAATCGAATGAGACCCCTAAATACTAAACTATGATGGCCGAATATAGGAACAATACGAGGACAAGTTCGGGACATTTGTAATATCGCGTAGATACGAGACTTCTATTTAGACCTTCGATTAAATAGGTATGTAAGCTCTTACACACTTTAGTAGTATAAATTGTTATTTAATGATATTTATAACCTCTCATGTGGTAACTTTGCCTAGTGGGCATAAGCTGGTTTTCGGGTAAGTCCCCTACTACTCGATCTACGATGTATGTTGTGTATGCCATCACGTGCTGTTAAATGCTATGCTATATACAAATGCATGATATATGGGATCATGATACTTGTTATGTGAGCATGATGATGATGGGATTGATGAGAGGGAGTAATAATCGTGTCGACGGACACCAGTGGTTTGGTACCACATTTTTGTGACTACGGTCACCAGAGGTTTGGCACCTCCAGAGGTTTGGCACCTCATAGCGTCTCGTCCCTGTGGACTAATTCCACCGTGGGTAGGCCCCACATTTGAGATACAGGATCGACGCCAGTGATTTGGTATCACACGATGGGTTGGCCCCATCATTTGATCGTGACTTCGGGTCACCAGTGGTTTGGCACCACCAGTGGTTTGGTACCACACGGGGTAGAAAAGAAGCATGGATGGCTAGGTTGGGTTGCATAATTGCATGTCATACTAATATCTTGTGTATGAGTGGTATTTTCGGGTTGGGGATTTATACACTGAGTCTTGGTGACTCACCCCTTCCTATATCATCTTGCAGGTGAGTAGAGCGCGGATGCGGAGCCGGGGAGAGCTCGAGGCGGCCATGTTTGTTTTGTGGACTTGAAACTTTATTTTGCCCCGTTTTAAGTCTATTATTCACTAAATTTCGATTGGGTTGTAATATGGCCGCTTATTATTTTGGATGTTTAGGTAGTTGTTTTACTTTATTATATAACTGACGAACTTATGAACTGTTAAGCAAATCGGTTAAAGGTAACGTTTTCAAAATAAGTGCTCGTATGCGGTTTCAAAAATGTTACCATCGGGTAACCAAAATTTTCTAAGTTATCAATTACCCCAATGTTTTAAAAATCTAAATAATCAACTAGTTTCAAAGGAAAAAGGAAAAGTTTTCAACTCAATCGCATTTATCAAACCAACCCACCTAAGTTTTAGCAAACACCATTTTATTACCCCAACAAATTGAAAATTTCCATTGAATCTTTCGAAACATTTTTACTCAGTGACATACCAGATCCGGTCAAGGCTTGTGGGCTGGGTTTGGGGTGTTACAGTTTTGGTATCAGAGCCCGGTTCAAAACTCGGCTGTGAGGGCCTAAGGCCTAAAAATGTTTTTCTAGATAGGCTTTTGAAAACCTCTATGAAAATGGTTTTGGTTGAACAACATGGCGTCGAGTCTCCGGCACCGATCCGCTCTTGTAAGTATCTTTAATCTATGTGTGAATGATTATCTGTAAAGGGGTAGAAATGGGACGTAGATAGTATAAAAGTATGTGAACTTTAGGACTAGTTTACCCCAACAATTGCATAAGATTTTAATTGCCTTAATAAACAAACCCATGACTAAGTCACCGAGTTAGGGTGTGGTAACCCTTGTACGCATGTCTAGGATTGGTATTCAGTGGGAGCTTGGTATTTAAGCAATCGGCGTGACTCACCTCCTCTTCGCGGAAATCCTACCTGGTGCGTAGCTTCTGTTCACCCTAACCGTGAGGACTTGTTTGTGGGCTAAACCCTATTATTAAAACCCAAAAGGGAATTAGCCGTGTTTTGATAAAAACTCTAGTTTTAAAGACTTCCCTCAAACTTGTGAGATTTTTATTACAAAATTCTCTTGATTTATGGATATTTTAAAATACCCTTAGTGGTAAATTACAAAAATACCCCTAGTTTTAAAATCTACTAAGCTACCCCAAAATTTTAACAAAATTTTTCTTATACCCAAAATCCCTAATTTGCAAAATATCAAAATATACCACGATTTCAGAAAATTACAAAATTGCCCTAATTTGCAAATTACTAAAATAACTCTGATTTTTAAAGTTTTTGCAACACTTCCAACTTGGGAAAACAATTTATCAAAAAGAACCCCCGAGTTTTGTAAATTCTTAAAATTTCCTTGATTTGTCAAGATTTTCAAATTCACTTTGTTTATTTTTACCAAAATACCCCTGTAGGGTAAATGACGAAAATACCCCCGGGTTAAGAATTGGTCAAAGAGAGTGATGGAATAAGTGAGTGTGTATCTTCGAATTACAATAGAAGACTTGAAACTTGTTTGATCGAAAGAACAACTTCTTGACTTTGCCCATAAAATTCTTTGCTAACTCATAAAACTTTTTAAGACAGATTGCGTTATAAGAAATGAGTTCTAGAGGTCGCGGCCGTTGGGGACGCGGTAGAGGCCGGATGGCCATGTCAGAACCAGTTAGGTCGGGCCAATGATCGGATAATGAAATACCACCTCCACCACCACCCCCAACTTTCGGTGTTGGACATCAAGATCAGACGGGGGGTGAGTCGGTATCGCAAGCTATGCTGCGTGTTCTAGAGATGATGGCTGGGACCGGTAGAGGTTCAGGAGCTCGGAAGTCTGTGCCCGAGCGACTCCGATCCAATGGAGCGGAGGTATTCCGGGGTATGTCGGGCGTGGCACCCAGTACGGCCGAATATTGGTTAGAATCGACCGAGAGGATCATGGACGATCTTGATTTAACAAATGAGGAGAAGCTGAAAGGAGCAGTGTCACTTCTAAAAGACGAGTCATACCAGTGGTGGCTCACGGTTCGAGATGGTGCTACGGCAGATGACCTTACTTGGGAATACTTCAAAGCTACTTATCAGAAGAAGTATGTGGGCACCAGTTATACTGATACTCAGTGGAAAGCTTTTCTGGGATTAGTACAAGGAAATAAGTCGGTATCTGAGTATTGTATCAACTGAGCATGATCATTGCGTCCGTTTTGAAGACGGACTTAGGGATGATTTAAGGTTGTTGATTGCTCCACAGCAGGTGCGTGAGTTTGCTGTTTTGGTAGAAAAATCCAAGGTAGCCGAAAGGGTCAGGGAGTCCGTGAGGCAGAACTATGATAGGAGCAAGCAGAAAAGAGGTGTTGGGTCATCGGGATCGGGAAATAATGCACAAAAGAGGGCCAGACAGAGTGGGCCAAATCAGGCTGGAAGACCCATGGCTACTAATCAGAGACCGGCTCAGTGTAATCGTTGTGGGAAGTCACATTGGGAGGTTGTTGGACCGGTGAGAGGGGTTGCTTTGAATGTGGATCATTGGATCATCGTGTAAGGGATTGTCTTCGGAAGTTGGCAAGGAATCAGCCAGAAGGTCAGAACCGTACTCAGGGTAGGAATGTGGGACCACCGCAGAGGGGTCGTGGTAATGGTAGAGGAGGCAATGATCCTAATCGAGGTCGCGGAAATCAGGGCAGAGGTGCAGGCAACACAGAAGCTAGGCAGCCTGGCTTAGTCTACGCAGCGAGGCATCCCGAGGAGGGTGACGCACCGGACGTCATCACCGGTACGTTCCTAATTTTTGGTCTTCCCTATGTTGCATTAATTGATGTGGGTTCGACGCATTCATACGTTGCTAGTAGTGTGGTAGAGACTTTGAACTTGGACTTTGAGACGGCTTCTAGGGAGACGACTGTAATTAGCCCTCTAGGACACTCTGTGGTAGTGAACAAGCTATATAGAGATATACCCCTAGAACTCCAAGGGGTAGTGTTTGTGGCTGATCTGATGGAACTGCTGTTTGGGGAGTTCGATCTAATCCTTGGAATGGACTGGCTGGTTAAGTATCAGGCAAGGTTGGATTGCGTCGCTAAGCGCATGGTTCTAAAGACAGCTAAGGATGATGAAGTGGTCATGATAGGTAACAGAAGAGATTATCTATCCAATGTAGTTTCTGCCTTGAAGGCCGAGAAAATGATCAGAAAAGGTTGTGAGGCGTTGTTGGTTCGAATTTATGCCTTGGAGGCTAAGGAGTCAGCAGTTGAGGATGTCCGAACTATAGAGGAATTCGCTGATGTATTTCCTGAAGAACTCCCGGGTCTGCCTCCAGATCGGGAAGTTGAGTTCGGTATAGACTTGTTGCCCGGAACAGCACCTGTGTCTATAGCACCCTACCGAATGGCACCCAAGGAGTTGGTGGAGCTGAAGGCTCAAATTCAGGAGCTCTTGGATAGAGGGTTCATTCGACCTAGTATATCTCCGTGGGGAGCACCTGTGTTGTTTGTCAAGAAGAAAGACGGGTCAATGCGGATGTGTATCAACTACCGGCAGCTAAACAAGTTAACGATCAAAAACAGGTATCCGTTGCCTCGGATTGATGACCTGTTTGATCAATTGAAGGGTGCATCGGTGTTCTCGAAGATAGATCTTAGGTCGGGTTATCATTAACTCAAGGTGAAGGAGGTCGATGTGCACAAGACGGCATTTCGTACCCGGTATGGGCATTACGAATTCCTAGTGATGCCGTTTAGATTGACCAACGCGCCGGCAGCGTTCATGGACTTAATGAATAGGGTGTTTCAGCAATACTTAGATCAATTTGTCGTGGTGTTTATAGACGACATATTGGTTTACTCAAGGACGGAGGAGGAGCATGATAAGCATTTGCGTATAGTTCTACAAGTATTGAGAAAGGAGCAGTTGTATGCCAAATTCAGTAAGTGCGAATTTTGGCTTAGGGAGGTGACTTTCTTGGGTCACGTGGTATCAGCCGAAGGGATTAGAGTGGACCCTCGCAAGGTTGAAGCGGTGTTGGATTGGAAACCGCCTAGGTCAGTGGCGGAAATACGAAGTTTTCTGGGTCTGGCCGGGTACTATCGAAGATTTGTGGAAGGATTCTCTTTAATCGCAGCACCGTTGACTAAACTATTAAGAAAAGGAGTCCCATTTGTTTGGTCAGAGAAACAACAAGAAAGTTTTGATAAGCTAAGGAAGATTCTGACGGAAGCTCCAGTTTTGGTTCAGCCTGAGGCAGGGAAGTTGTTCACAGTTTATTGTGATGCGTCCCATACTGGTTTGGGATGTGTGTTGATGCAGGAAGGGAAGGTAGTGGCTGACTCACGACTTGGAGTTAGCGGCAGTGGTCTTCGCTTTGAAAATATGGAGGCATTACTTGTATGGGGAAAAGTCGATAGTCTACACAGATCACAAAAGTTTGAGGTATCTTTTGACGCAGAAGGACTTGAATTTGAGACAACGCCGATGGATTGAACTATTGAAGGACTACGACTGTTCAATTGAGTACCATCCAGGTAAGGCTAACGTGGTGGCTGATGCGTTGAGCCGAAAGGTCGTGACAGACTTAAGGGCAATGTTTGCTCGTCTCAGTCTATACGACGATGAAAGTCTTTTGGCAGAGCTGCAAGTTAAGCCAACTTGGATCGAGGAGATCAAGAAAAAGCAATTAGGGGATGACAGTTTAAACGCGGGGAGATTGCAAGTTCAAGATGGCGATTTGGAAGGGTATAGTTTGACTGGTGATAGTGTGCTATGTTTTCAAGGGCGGCCTTGCATGCCGAATGATGTGGGATTGAGACAAAGAATTCTTCAAGATGCACATAGCAGCCCATACGCTATGCATCCTGGAGGTAGCAAGATGTATGGAGATCTACGGAAGCAGTTCTGGTGGCCGGGATTGAAGCGTGAGGTAACAGAATTCGTGGGAAGGTGTCTCACGTGTCAGCGAGTAAAAGCTGAACATCAGTTGCCATCTGGGTTACTTCAACCAGTGAAGATTCCTCAGTGGAAATGGGAGAGGATCACTATGGACTTCGTCAGTGGACTACCCCTCGCGCCCAGCAAGAAGGACGCAGTTTGGGTGATTGTGGATCGTCTGACCAAGTCGGCTCATTTCATTCCAGTAAGAGTGGATTACTCGCTCCAGAAGTTAGCTAAGTTGTATATGGCGGAGATAGTGAGGTTGCATGGTGTGCCAGTGTCGATCATCTCAGACAGAGACCCTAGATTTACGTCGAGGTTTTGGAGAGCGCTACATCAGGCTTTGGGTACACGGTTGGATTTCAGTACAGCATTTCATCCACAGTCTGACGGGCAGACGGAAAGGGTTATTCAAATTTTAGAGGACATGTTAAGAGGCTGCATTTTGGACTTCAGAGGTAGTTGGGAAGAGTTTTTGCCGTTAGCCTAGTTCGCATGCAAAAACAGTTATCAGGCGAGCATTAAGATGGCACCATATGAAGCGTTGTATGGTAGGAGGTGTCGCACACCTACTTGCTGGATAGAGTTGGGTGAGCGACGGATGTTAGGACCGGAATTGGTTGCAGAAACTGAGGATAAGGTGAAGAAGATCCAAGCTCGGTTGAAAGAAGCCTCGGATAGGCAAAAGTCTTACGCCGATCTCAAGCGGAAGGACATAGAGTTTGCCGTGGGAGACGAAGTTTTTCTGAAGGTCTCACCATGGAAGAAAGTGTTAAGATTTGGGAAAAAGGGCAAGTTAAGTCCAAGGTTCATTGGACCGTTTAAGGTGTTGAGGCGAGTGGGGCCAGTAGCTTATCGGCTCGAGTTACCTGCAGAACTGAGTCAGATTCATAATGTATTCCATGTCTCCATGCATAGACGCTATCGTTCTGATCCATCGCACGTCTTGGCAGTTGAGGAAGTGGAGGTAAGTCCAGATTTGACAGTGGAAGAGGAACCTGTGCAGATCCTAGATCGGGATGTGAAAGTTTTGCGTAGGAAGTCAGTTCCTTTAGTGAAGGTCCTATGGCGGAATCATGGCGTGGAGGAAGCTACGTGGGAGCCCGAGGATGTGATGCGGCAGCAATACCCCCAACTCTTCTGACCCAGGTAATTTCGGGGACGAAATTATTTTAAGGGGGGTAGAACTGTAACATCCTGCATTAGGGGTCATTTGCCATACGATTGTTTATTTTGGGTTTTCCTGATTAAATGCATATTTTGGTTTAGCCAAATCCCGAGTTAGTCGGGTATAGGGTTAAAAAAAAAAGTTCCTTAAGTGCTTGGGATGAAAAGGCTAAGTGTATAAGCATTTTTATTAATTTGGGGCGAATATTGACACAAGGAAATGGCTGGTTCAGTGGCATAATGGCGTGGGGGAGTGTTTGGAGGGAGGAGGTTCGAGCAGTAGGAACTGCTTTTGGGGGTTTATATTTTTGCGTTTAATGGGGGCAAGGCAAAAAGGCTTTAAAGGGTTTTGTGTGCATGTTTGGACATGAAAATCCAGGTGGGAGAGGTGGCTAGGACGCTAGCAGCAAGGGAGCTCTCGAGGTCGGGCGTTCGAGTCCTGTTCGGCGCGAGGGTGCTTTTATTTTCTTTTGTTTTAAACGCTAAAGCATAAGGGACCAGCAAAGCATAGGTTAAAAGAAAGCTTTGGCAGATTATGGCATGAAAGTCTCAGTAGCAGAAACGGCAGAGCGCTTGGCATGTTCCTCCAGGTCCCGTGTTCGAGCCCTAGGAGTCGCGCTTAGGGCGTTTTAAATTTTGCTCTTAGCGCTTAAGCTAAAGAAGCCATTGGGGGAAGGATTAAAGGAAATATGCGACGTGTTTATGTCATGAAAGGAGCGCTGGCCGAGTGGCTGGGGTGTGGGGGTTTCTCCCTCACGTCCTGGGTTCGAAACCCGTGTGCAACACCTGGGAGCTTTTGTTTTCTTTTTCTTTGGCCGACGTGATTGGGGACAGCATGCGCATGCATGCGTGGAAGCATGCTTGAGGGCTGCTGTTACCCTTGAGTTCTTCTTACTATTTTTATTTATTTTATTTATTTTATATTATTAGGAGTATGGGATGTATTTATTTTATAAATATTATTATTATCATTTATTTTAATATGGTGTATGGGTAAGATTCCTACCATTAATTTATTAAAGCATGGGAGAAATTGTTTGGTTCTATGGTGATGGGCATATTAAGCCATTTTATTATTTTAAATGGTGATGGGAGAAAAAATTGTTAATGGTTATTTTGAAGTGGAAATTTACCACCAAATTGGGAAGGAAGCACGGCCAGCAACCTTTTGTTCTTGGTTCTTCTTGTCATGCCTTTGTTTATGGCCGAAACTCCTTGTGCTTCTTACATCATTTTGTGCTAGCTGAATAGGGGAACATTAGGGGCTTGACATTCTCGGTTTTGAAGGTGTTTAGGGGATGATCTTGGCTAACACCTTCTTCTTTGGTTTTTCCTTGGTTACTCAAGCCAAAATCCATTTTCCTCTCTTTTTGTAACCTTGTAAGATTTTTCCCGTTGAAGCATGCAAATCACCTTGTGCCTAAAGAGATACCTTGGTTGATATTTTGCTTGTTTGGTCGAATCCTTCCTAGTCCACACGTACCAAAGTTCTTTAAACCTCTTTCATTCTTTTGGGGCTACTTGGTCGAAGTTTTCCCTTAAAGAAAGGTATTTTCGAAGGTTGGTAAACACTCCCCTTTTTACTTCAATTCCTTACCTCTCCTTTGATGTGCTGAAAGCATGAGTTAAAACACTTCTAAGGTGGGCCGATTTTTTTTTTCTTTCTTTGCATGGGGTCTTATTAGTGTACGTTGTGAAGCCGCCATCGAGGAGCTAGAGGAACCTTTCGAGAACTTACTTTTCGAGGTAAGGCAATGTGCCATTCGGCCATAGGCTACTTTCCATGGATATATTTTATATAGCCGATTTTAACAAGGAACATGTATGGTTTTTCGACAGTTTCAAAGAATAGGAGGGGCTTCCCAAGATTTCAAATTCCTTTGGTAAGTGGTTGTTTATATTCGACTATGGACCAAGTGTGGCATTTGAGTGATAACCGAATTTTGTACTATGATTTTAGGAGGGGACTAATCGGCTAGAAATCTGAAGTTTCGGGTTTTCGATCACGTTGGTTCGCGTTAATAAAGGTTCGGCCTAGGGCCCTATTTTGTTATGATACGACCAATAACTCTGGAATTGTTAGTAAATCGAATGAGACCCCTAAATACTAAACTATGATGGCCGAATATAGGAACAATACGAGGACAAGTTCGGGACATTTGTAATATCGCGTAGATACGAGACTTCTATTTAGACCTTCGATTAAATAGGTGTGTAAGCTCTTACACACTTTATTAGTATAAATTGTTATTTAATGATATTTATAACCTCTCATGTGGTAACTTTGCCTAGTGGGCATAAGCTGGTTTTCGGGTAAGTCCCCTACTACTCGATCTACGATGTATGTTGTGTATGCCATCACGTGCTGTTAAATGCTATGCTATATACAAATGCATGATATATGGGATCATGATACTTGTTATGTGAGCATGATGATGATGGGATTGATGAGAGGGAGTAATAATCGTGTCGACGGACACCAGTGGTTTGGTACCACATTTTTGTGACTACGGTCACCAGAGGTTTGGCACCTCCAGAGGTTTGGCACCTCATAGCATCTCGTCCCTGTGGACTAATTCCACCGTGGGTTGGCCCCACATTTGAGATACGGGATCGACGCCAGTGATTTGGTATCACATGATGGGTTGGCCCCCATCATTTGATTGTGACTTCGGGTCACCAGTGGTTTGGCACCACCAGTGGTTTGGTACCACACGGGGTAGAAAAGAAGCATGGATGGCTAGGTTGGGTTGCATAATTGCATGTCATACTAATATCTTGTGTATGAGTGGTATTTTCGGGTTGGGGATTTATACACTGAGTCTTGGTGACTCACCCCTTCCTATATCATCTTGCAGGTGAGTAGAGCGCGGATGCGGAGCCGGGGAGAGCTCGAGGCGGCCATGTTTGTTTTGTGGACTTGAAACTTTATTTTGCCCCGTTTTAAGTCTATTATTCACTAAATTTCGATTGGGTTGTAATATGGCCGCTTATTATTTTGGATGTTTAGGTAGTTGTTTTACTTTATTATATAACTGACGAACTTATGAACTGTTAAGCAAATCGGTTAAAGGTAACGTTTTCAAAATAAGTGCTCGTATGCGGTTTCAAAAATGTTACCATCGGGTAACCAAAATTTTCTAAGTTATCAATCACCCCAATGTTTTAAAAATCTAAATAATCAACTAGTTTCAAAGGAAAAAGGAAAAGTTTTCAACTCAATGGCATTTATCAAACCAACCCACCTAAGTTTTAGCAAACACCATTTTATTACCCCAACAAATTGAAAATTTCCATTGAATCTTTCGAAACATTTTTACTCAGTGACATACCAGATCCGGTCAAGGCTTGTGGGCCGGGTTTGGGGTGTTACAAAAGCTACTTGGAATGGTAGTTTTAGGGTCTCATGAGCTTAGGAAAATTTGGTAGAGTTTTAGTAGGTTTCCTAAAACCCTTTTTTTTATAGAGAATACTTTTATAGAGGAGGGGGAGCTTTGTTGCGGGTTCCACTAGAATGATGCCTTACATTATATAGAGTGGTTTTAGAGGTATAAGTGCTTTATTAGGATGTGACGGTGTGACTTGATGGTATAGTGTGTGGAAATGGGTTTAACAGTTGCCTTGGCCTTTTAGATGAAAGGCAAGTTATAAAGTGGCATGTCTTGAGTTAATTCATTAGTGAGCCTTGTGGATAGTCTTCACATGCCTAGAAAGCAAACTTGCCAACGTCGACCTAAAAGGAAATATAAGACGTCTTGTAGGTGATTTTTCTTTGTAAGTATTCACTTTTTAGCGAGTTGGGGCCTTAGGAGTCGTTGCCCAACAGGGCATTGGAGCCTTAAGAGGTTTTGCCATAAATAACATTGTGGCCTTCGGAAGGTCTATCCAAAAGCAGAAGTGAAGCCTTAAAAGGCCTCACTTAACGGGTACTAAAGCCTTAAGAGTCTTAGTTTGAAATAACATTGGGGCACTTGGAAGGCCATTGTTATTGTAGAGTTGCTTCTCTGATAGACATTAATAAAATTGTTTTGCTACTTTTTTGTGAAATCTATTTGAATGAAAGTTATTGCTTTTGTTTTCATATGTAATGAAATTGGTTTGAAACTTTGTCGTGCTCATTGCTTTTGCGTTTGTGTGTAGACATTATCGTATTTTTTAGATTTGTGCATCATGTTGAATTCGAAAAACATACATACTTGTGTTTGAACAAACATTTTTAGCCTATATGCAACAACATTTATATAATTTGTCTAGGCCTAAATAGACAATTTTGTAATGGAAAAGGGATAATCAACTCTTTTCCTTAGGTCTTTTGTTGTACCCATTGTCATCAAGAGGGACAAAGTCTTTGGTTAATTCTACCGGGATGATATAATTGAAATGTTACTTGAATAATATATCAAAAGGAATTTGATTTATTTGTTGTTATTATTATTTTGTTATAGTTTAGGTAAAATGAATTAAAGTCATTAAAAATAATGGTAAAATTGTCAAAAAAAAACATAGGATTACTTGAGGAATACATAATATTGAGATTATTTCATATATTATGAAACCTTGACACTATTGAAAATACTAATCAACATCTCAAAGTAATATTTGAAATTCAAATACGAGAATCTTATGGCAAAATCTAACATGAGTTCAAAGAATATTACATTGCATCCCCGATGAGATGAGAGAATATAGATTGAAACCTTGAAGGTGATATTATTGAAAAGAACAATCACAAGCCCCAAACAGGAAGGATAAAACTATCACAAAAATATAATTTTTTTGACTAATTTGAATGAAATGTAGTTATTTGACTAATTTAAAGGTATTTACTCAATTTATTCGATTTGAAAAATCAAAACAGGATTAAAGGTAGATTTGGATGGGCGGTGTGTTTACCTGCGGTTAGTGTAAAAACAATGGTGGCGATGAGATTAGATGATATAGCGATACTGTAACGTGAAACAAAAAATAAACTAAACATATCACATCGGACCACACCCCACCGTCCATCCAAACCCACAAACTAAAATTTAATTAAATGAAAATAATTTGATTCAATTTAATTTAATCGATAATTTGTATTCCGCTCCTTTTAGTTATTTTGAATTTCAAATTAATAATTAAATTGTTGATTTTTATTATATAAAATCCCTTCAACTGTAAATTTAAATTAAAATTAAAAATAGAAATTTCGAATCACCTTTACGGCTTTACCATTTGATTGAAAATAAAAGGGAAAACACGAAAAGATAAAGGAAAATTATGGTGGGAGTTTGGGACTGCCACATCACCACCCTTTTAAAAAACATTTTATTTTTCAGCAAATCCCAAACCCTAAAAAATAAAATTAACGAAGAAGAATTTTTTTTCCCTACATCTCTGTCCCAATTTTATTGATTTTCAAACCCTAAATCGATCCGAGAAAAAAAATCTAAATTCTTCTGAGAACCCGCCATGGTCAGTTATCTGCCAACTCCAATCTTATCTCCTTTTATCATATTTTCACTTTGATAATCTCTCATCGTTTTATTATTTCAATGATTTGTTTTCAGTCTGGTCGCGGAGGCAGGGACAGATCGCGGCGTGACCATCCGCCGTCGGGGATTTCAAGTCGGGGTAATGCGCCTCCTTCGAGACACCTTTGGGTGGGGAATCTATCGCACAGTATACTAGAGCCGGACCTCACAGATCACTTCTTGCAGTTTGGCGAACTAGAGAGCGTGGCATTCCAGCCTGGTCGAAGCTACGCTTTTATCAATTTCATGAACGAAGAAGAAGCTATTTCCGCCATGAAGGCGCTCCAAGGTTTTCCCGTAGCGGGGAATCCGCTTAGGATTGAGTTTGCCAAGGCGGTTAGTCTTGAACCATTACTAATATTACTTTTTTGTCTTTCTGGAATTAATTTAAGTTTGATTGAACTTCCAAATTTGTGTGTTTAGTAGCTGATGATTGCCAGGGAAGTTAAAAGAAGTTCACGACCTCAAAATAAACATAATTCTACCACATGAAAGAAAAAATAGAAGCTGAAGATTAAAATAGAATTGGGAAAAAGATATTAACTTGGCTTTAAACTAAGGCTCTGTTTGGTTGTTATTAGTTTAGCTGCTTGCTTTGCTGCTTATGTAACCGAAAAGCAATAGCCCTGTTTCCTTAACACAAAAAGTTCAACTTGCTTCGTAATAGAATGCAATTTTTTTTTTATTTGAGCAATTATATTTGGGTGTGTTTAATATTGTTATTTGATTGGTCTTTTCTTTCACAAGTATTTGATTGGTCATTTGTAAATAAAATGTGATTTTGTGTTTCAATAGCCTTTTTCTTTTTAAGAAAGTTTGAGAGTGCACAAGCAAACAGCAAAACTAGCAACCAAAAGAGCCTGTAAATAAAGAAAATAGTGTTTGCAGTCCATTTAATTGAACAATTGGTTGTGAATTCCTAGCAATTTCCATCAAAGTTTCTGGTTAGAGATAATGGAAACATTATAGCACCGCAACCCAAATGACCTCAGATGCTTATATTCTTGGAGATTCATTCCATAACAACAAATAGCATGTCAGGAATAAAGGGAAAACATCATACTCAAGATTCTATTTCACTTAAATTATATAGTTCTTCGTGAGGAAGTTCTTTACAATTTGTTTACTTCTCTCAATAGCAGCAACTTTAATAAACTAATATCCTCCACCACAGCACCATTTCATCTGCAAAGTTTGCTGTAAATAGCAACTGATAAAAACTGAAGTGAGCTTCATGTGTTAAGATGTTTAGTAAGGCTTAGCATGCTCTGCCCTATTACATAAACATCCTACAAAACTTTTCTGGTCTGGCAATTAGTTTCGTGCCTTACAGAGTATTCATAACCATAACTGTACATTATCAGGTTTATAAATCTCAATTATGTCAAGAACAATCACATAAAAAAATCAAAATAAGAGTAATAGTTCTTTCTGCCCACTTCCATGATCACAATGTGTTGGTTGCATTTTCTTCCAAGATGCAGTTTTTGGAACAGTGCTATTCACTTCCATTGCACCACTCAGATTTCAAAAGACATTTTCTTCACCATAAAACCCTAAGTGGGTTCTCCTTACAAGGGATGCATTCTTTTGTCATCTTTCTTCCTTGCTTTGCTATATGCTTTGCCGTTCTTTCCAAGCACCCAGCATAAATTGCACGGTTACAATCCATTTAATGTCAGGTTGTTGCTTTTAGCGACTTGGAAAACTTGATTAGCAGTTAATTTTCATCAATTTCAGACCAATTAATTGGTGTCTTATTCTGGAACCTAGTCATGCGTTCAATGTTGTTCAGTCTGATGCCATCCTGTGCAATTTTTTCATGCATATTGCCAAGCAAAACAGGTACTGTGAATAGATGCTACAATACTTATTTAGATCAATTCATCACACTTAATCTCGCTGGGAAAACAGCTTTTGGAATTTAAATTGTTGAATATGATGGATAAAGTTTATTGACCTAGAACAATGTACATAACAGTGTCATCATCAATGCTATTTATACTGGAATTGTATCCTGTGCAGCAATCTGAAAACTTTAAGAAATAATAGAAAACTGACACAAGACAGCTCTTTTATTTCTCCTGCATAAAGATATGTTCCTTAACCTCCACAATCCATAGTTATGCTCACACTTGCAGACGCTTGAAAATAAAATAGGTTTTCTGGTGAAGTAGGTTGTCTTTCCAATAATTATTCTAGGCCATTTTTGTGCTACGGGGTCTAGAATACTCACATGTCTGCTGACATCTTGAAGCATACCTTGGTTTGTGTTTAAGTAAGAGTGAATAACTGATGATAATGTAATGTTAACAGGTTTCAGGGGGCATTAACCTTTTCTTTGCTAGCAATAAATCTTACTTGAGTCCTAATATGTGCCCTTGTTGATGGACATATCAAGAATAATGAAATAATTGAATGTCTTAAAGATAAAGTCTGATAGGAAAGATGGAACCAAGAGAAATGGATAAAAGCGACTGGAATTGATGATTACTAGATTTTGGATAGAAGCACCATTCTATGTTGAAATTTCAAAAACTTAATCATGCACTGCATGGGAAAGTGGAAGGTGTAGAAGGCAAATCATTGACATTGATTTATGATAATAGATAGTAGTAAGAACAGATGGCATAACCAGTGCCAACAAGAGCCATAAATTCAGGGCCATTACCTGATCTACAAAGTCTCCAATGTCTGTGCCAACTAACAGTCAAGCTTGCTTTCAGGGTCCATATCTGTATTTTCTCTGAAATGTTTCCATTTTAGCAGGGACAGCATAAATCCAGAATTACTATCCACTCAATGCATCATGCAACATAAGATACAAACGAGTACTCTGTCTTCCTCATGCCATTCATTTGTCTCAGGACACATTGCTAATCTCGTGATCATTAGCATTATGAGGGGGGAGGGCTGTTTGTAAACCTTGGAATTCCATGATAATTAGTCATTACTTTTACCACATATTTCATTCTACTTATTATCTATATGCAATCTAAAACAACCCCTTAGGTTAAGTTCAAATTGTTAATTACTAAGAGAAAAGTAACTTTTTTGTGTTGAAATGATCATTAATGTCATAGTTATTATCTTATACGCCTGTCTAGTTTTTCAAGATTCGATTCCTGCCAAAAAGGACTATTAAAAGAAAAGAAAAGAAATCAGAAGTTCTAGGTAATCCTGAATGTAGCTGTTATGTCTTCAAGATTATAATCGAATTATTCCGAGTATAAACAAAATCAATGTGCATATCAGTCAAGATTTATACAATGAGCAGGCTGCCATTGCTTTCCATATTTAATATTCTCAGAACTCAAAACTCCAATATGAAAATATCTTGTGGTAAGAGTTCTTTGGGCAAGGTGTACAGGACTGTGGAACTATCGTTGACTTACTGTTCTACAAGCCTCAGTGATCGAAGTGATGAAAACACGTGTATTTTCACAAGATTTATGTTTTCTACTTATGATGATGCATCTCTCAGTTTCACAGCATGGTTTATATGTTCTTTGTTTGTCTTTTCAGCAAACTTTAAGGCATACATATGCTTGTGGAAGACTCACAGTTACGATGCAATAATGTTTGTTACTGTGCTGTGAATTCATGGCATAGTTTTCACTTATGATGAGATGTGTGGGTGTGCAAATATTTTGTTGTTAGGGCAGGGAGATGTCCTTTTTGTGTAAAGGAAAGTGTTGTTACCTTACAAATGTTTTTGACCCATACTCTGAGCACTATGGGCATCATATTTCTTTACTGGGGCTTGCTTGATGGAAGTTTAGTTGCTTTTGTACTATTTGTTAGGACATTTGGAGTATGCATGTGATTGAATAGAGCAAGTGCTCATAATGAACATAAATCGCCACCCATCAAATTTGTAGTAGTCTATTAGAGGCTTGGTTATTATTGTTTTTTAGAGGTCATAAGTAGTTGATCCTTTGAAAAAGGAGCATAGTGATTGTAAAAAAAGTATAAATTTCAAAAGTCAAAACTATTAATTCATGAGAATGTTAAAAGAAAATTACTATGAAGTTTACAAATCCTTAGGGCTTATTCTATAGAGCATTTCACACGTCCAAAAAGGTATGTCTTACAATAAATTTAGTCAAAAATCTCCAATACGATGCCTCATTAGGTGTTTTTACTTCCAGTTTAACTATTATGGCAGTAGGATCTTGAGTAGAACTAGTGCAGTGGCTGGCTATTTTTCATTAGCTTCAGAAGTTTGCAATACCATAGTTCAATACATCTGTAGAATGTGTTTGCTACTGGAAATGGTTACTCGTGCAGATGCATAACTTAATTTCTTGCTCCATATCCATCCACTGGATTTCTGTAGCCTTTTTGTTTTGGACTTGATCAATCTGGATTAAAATGATATGAGATTGGTTTAGTAAGGGTTGGTTTTCCCCTTACCTGGTGATATTCTTAATTACAGGATAAGTCATCAACACCATCCCGTGACGAGGACTACTTGCCACGACGAGATGAGCAACGTTCTAAAGTAAGAGGGTCAACTTTCTCACCAAGGGACAATAGAGCTCGTCGTGCTAGTCCTGAACATTTTTCCCTTGACAAATCAAAGGTGAATGATAGAAGTGGAGATCCTAGTGAGGTCCTATGGATAGGATTTCCAGCTTTATTGAAAGTGGATGAAGGGATTTTGAGGAAGGCTTTCTCCCCTTTCGGTGAGATAGAGAAGATTACTGTGTTTCCAGGACGTAGTTATGCATTTGTTCGCTTTAGGCGTTTATCGTCAGCTTGCAGGGCAAAAGAAACTCTTCAGGGGAAGTTATTTGGGAATCCTCGTGTGCACATTTGTTTCGCAAAGAGTGAGGGTGGATCATCCAACAGTGGAAGGGTCTCAGTAAATGCCCCCAACTCTCCACGTTTCAGGTCAAATGGTCGCTTGGGGTCTTCTGAGAACTTTCTGCATGACAGGAGTTTTGCAGAAACAGAAGATGCAAGTATCAGATCTCCTTATATGTCAAATTACGATTCTGGTGATGTTGATGTCTATAGTTTCAAGAGGAAAGGTAGTTCATGGAGTGGTGGAAGCACATATGAACCCTGGAGGTTTGAGGAAGGGGAGCCTGATCCTCGAGTACCACAAGATATGTATGAACATAGTAAAAGTCCAATGAGGTACCATGATTATCCTCCAAAATTACCTCAGAAAAGTGCATTCTATGAAGAGCCTTGGGATATGCCTGAAGACCATTATCACGTCCATGGAGCCAAGAAATTGAGAACTGGTTCCTTTCCACCTGAGAAAGAGCTACCAGAGTACTCTTTATCTGATCTTGAACAAGAAAAACGTGCTTTTCCAAGGATGCTCTCTGATGTTCCTCAACCTGAAGCCTTTGATAAGAACTTTGAGCCTGCAGCTTTGGGGTGTAAACAGATCCCGGATCGTCCAACGAGTTTCACTCCAACTCGTGGAGAAAGGAATGATCACTGGAAACCATCTTACGATGGTTTTCCGGTAGGTTCTGGTTCTCTACAATCAAACATAGTTGAGAGGAAGAGATTTACTCAGGAGATGGATCAGCCATCTTTGAAAGAGTGGAAATGGGAGGGGACAATAGCCAAGGGTGGAACACCCGTTTGTCGTGCTCGCTGCTTTCCTGTTGGAAAAGTCCTCGACATGATGCTGTAAGTAGTACAAATCCTTTCTCATAGTTAACATTTGTTCTTATTAATTCCTCCGTTAGCTTTAAAGTAGGTCCTGTGAAATGGAGTTGTGCTGTGTTATTTCCGTTATTCAATTCATTGTTTCAAGCCACAAATTGACAGATAATGTCATTTTGTAGTCGATGGATTAAAGGTTTAATTAATTAATGTCCAATTTGATACAATATGGAGGAGGATTGCTGCAACTATTTATGCACATATTTGTTTAATACTTTTTAGATTTCTTCCAAAAATCAAGTTGAATTTTTTTCTAATGAAAAATAATGAATCTTTCCGACTTCATGGGGCATCACATGGTATTTCTGATAGCGTCCATTTCCGTTTCCTGCCAGTCCTTTGGACTTCTACGAATTACTGATTACCCCTAACGTGATGCTGCAGGCCTGAATTCTTAGATTGCACAGCAAGGACAGGTTTAGACATGCTCGCAAAGCATTATTATCAAGCATCTAGTGCTTGGGTTGTTTTTTTTGTTCCTGAAAGTGATGCTGACATGGGATTCTATAACGAATTCATGAATTACTTGGGAGAGAAGCAGCGAGCAGCTGTTGCTAAATTAGATGATATGACCACTTTGTTTCTTGTACCTCCATCAGATTTTTCCGAGAAAGTACTGAAAGTACCTGGGAAACTGAGCATTTCGGGTGTTGTTTTGAGATTAGAGCATTCTGGTTCTACTCTCGGTTCTGCACATCTGAATGAAAGAAGTGATGCAAACTCGTTACCTTTTCATGGTGATCCATCTTATGCAAAGCCATCAACAGCTTCAGGGTCATTTCCTTCTATGACATATCCTGAATTAAGTAGGCAAGGAATTAAAGACATCTCCTATCCAGGGAATGGGGCCACATCAACTCCACCTGTTTCACTTTCCGCATCTGCTCATTCGGTTGGAAATGTATCGGACATGTATAATGAACAGAGGCGTGATTATGCACCCGAGCAAAACACTATGTTTGGAGCAGGCTGGTCTTCTCACGATCAGCAGCATCCAGTTTCTATCACCAGAATTGCTCCCTCTCAAGTTCCCAGCTTTGATCCGGCAATTCAAGGGATTCAACCATTTATGCCAAGAGCAGTGCAGGAAACATATACTAGTACCGCTGATAGTTCCGGTATTCCTTTACCTGGAAATAGCAAGCCATCTATGCTCGAATTCAAATCTTCAGTCCCTTTATCTATGCCGAGTAATGCCCTTCAACCAGAACAATTAGCACAACTAGCATCATCTCTTATCGGGCAACAAGGACAGGTTGGGAATGCTCCAAATGCATCAATGGGGGAGAGTTTTCGACATGCAAACATAATGGACCACTCTGACATGATGAGACAATCACAGGGATACGGTTTACAGAATAACCAGCCTGTTCCGGAGCTTTCAACATCTCAGTATTCTCAACTGCAACAGTTACAACAGCAGCAGACATCAAATTCAGCTGCAGCAGTCTCTCAAGCACCTCAAAGAAGTCAGCAACTGCAAGGTGCCGGCCTACCGGAAGAAGGCGATGGCGATCCTCAGAAACGCTTGCAAGCAACATTACAATTGGCAGCAGCTCTTCTTCAACAAATTCAGCAAGGGAAAGGGACCTGAACTGCTGTGGGATTCAACTTCGATACGTTGGGTAAAATCTATTACTTTTAACAACTAGCTTCATGAAATTTCACCTTGTTTTGTATTCTATGGTTCGATTCACAGTCTTCCGAATGATTCAGCTGATCATCTCAGTTTTTAGCACTGTGCTTAAGGGATTTCATTCGCAGATACTTGAATTGCTATACGTTCTTAGAAATGTTTAGTGATGAAGCCTACTTAAATATGTATTCCTGTTTTACTTGAGTAACAACTTGTAATCCTGCCATGTTGATAGCTACCTTCAATTCGCAAAATAACTGATTTTTTTTTTTAATTATTACTTTTGAATAGGGGTATAATTGAGATAGTCATGCTCTCAAGTTATTCAAGTTTAGCTTAAAAAGAAAAATGAATTCAATTTAATCGTTATTGAGTTGAGCTCGAACAGCTTGAGCTCATTCATCTGAGTTCGAATTTCTTAGCATTTCGCTAACATGTAGGCCTAATTATTGTTTGCTTTCTGTTAAAATCTTTTATTTTTAATTAATATTAAAAAAACCTCACTTTGAACTTATGCCGAAGCATAGAAATTGAGCTTGATTAAACGAGTTTAATAGAGTCCGGTCAAATATTTCGATTTCGATTAGAAATATTGAACTTCACAGGCATGTATTTGTTTATATCATAAGGAAACATGTGAATAAGACCAAAAACGGAAATAAATTTTAAAATAGACTGAAAACTGAAAAAAGAGAGAAACTATCACATATGGAATTTACAATAATTAAATCACCCGCCATCCACTGCTAAAGTCCAAAGTCAACCAAATTTCACATTGGGTCAGCCCAATTCTCAAATTTCTATGAATAGTTATACACTTAAACATAGCACATAGCACATCATATGTAACTGTTTAATTATTTCGTCAACCACGCATTAAATTAATAAAAATTAACGTCGTATTAAGGAAACATGTAAACCTAGTAATTCATGTCAATCTTGTATTCGAATTTTTATTACATCGAAACTTGAGAATACTTATATAAACTTTTTGAAATGTCAAAAGTTGATGTTATATTAACTTTGCAACATTCGAGTATATTGTTTCATGTCAACAATTCAAGCTGAACTCGTTTGTAGTTACAGAATACTTATCCAACATCTTTGGACATACTAATCTAGGGAAGGAATGTTACATTTTGGTAATTCCTCTAAACATTTCTGTCATATCAACCATTCCAAACTTCCCAGATACACAAGGTTTAATGTGTTGTGTATTTGGTACATTCGATGTATGTTCGGATATGCATGGGAAACACATCTTTTAAATGTATGAAAAAAAATTCTTAATAAAGAATGAGTTTACCTGCGTCGACACATAACAGGTGTCCGGCACTCAACTCTAAGCCTGGGTGAGTGACTAATATAAGCAATGATGATAGTACAGAAAGGGAGTTCGTTCTACACACCTACATATATATTCACAAGCTACGCTGACTAATAATAGTTCCTAAAATTAATCAAAAGTTGAGCAAAGTTATAAATCATGGGGTGAAAAATGGAACTTTTGCATTCTAATTTATCAGAAATAACACACATGGAAAACCATTTTAACTTTGATAAAATGATAAGGGGGCCAGATTATTCTTTTCTTTTTTCTTTCTTTTTTACCTTGTCTTTCGGATTTTACTTGAGTATTCCGTGCCCTGAGACAAATGGTCAGAAATCAGTAAGAGCCCCGAATCATGATTTCATCTGATGCGATGAATGACCGAGGATGTTGTTGGCTAGTTCTTCATTCACCTTAACAGGAAGCGGAGGCATCTGTTTCATTACCTCTGGCAGATCATTCAAACTGGTAAAAAATCAAAAAAATCGTTGAATTACTGCAGATAATATATATAAGACAATAAATAATGCATTCATGAGGGCTGGAACTTTCTCATTGTTCCCCTCTATAAAAACAGGAAGCTACACAACAGGATCATCTCTATCCGACTTTCTACTAAATATAGGGAGATTGAGAGAGGAAGAGATGAAGATCCATGGTCCTTACAAGGTTCATCATCCTTGTTCCAAAAACTAATCATCTATGCAGCTCCAGAGCCAGTCAGGGGTAAATCAAAATAGAAATAAAGGATCAGGCTTAGCTGGGGGTCAGCCCCCATGCGTTTGCATAATTTATATAATTCAGTCAATACCTAAACTATGAAGAGGATGTGTATGAATTCTATAACAATATATATACACACAGCAGGAAATGTCTTAACCTTTTCACTTCCTCGACCCTTACGACTTACAACCTTAGCTTAATGAATTCTGTACAAACCAAATGTCAAATGAAACTAGTGCCAATTTCTTTAACAAAATAGCATGCAACAATGATAGGTGTACGCATCAACATGGAGGACAAATGTGGAGGGGAGGTCAGTCCTGGACCCTCAAATAGTTGAGGTATTGCTCGGACACAATACATCCACTGTTTGAGGGTCCGAGACTGACCTCCTCTCAACAAAATGTCATTTCAAAATTGTTGTCTACCAGATGGCAGAACAGAGCCTATTTACATGCTCCAAGGAGTTTTGATTACGCCATTTTCCACTCTAATTCAGCTATTGGGAGAAAAAACTGATCACCCAAATGGCTTCTGGTAGAGGTGCTCATGGACCAGGCTTGGAGCCTGGAAAATTTTCAAATCTCACTCAAACTCATTTGTGCTGCACCCAGACAAGCCCAAATAACTCATTTTGCTATATTTTAGATTAAGATTCATATTTATAATTAAATTTAAATAAAAATATCCGTATTATCATTAAAGTTTTAAATAAAAACACCTTGTCCTAGCCCAACTTAGGATGGCCAAACCTATCGGTCGGACGTGTAGCCCAGCCCTTGGATGGGTCTAGCTATTGCTCATGCAATTTGATTTTGAATCCCGCAAGTTGTTCCAAGTTATTGACTTTGGGTAGACAATAAACCCAATATCTTAATGACAATGACATAGGCATTTAGACATCAAGGTAGGAAGGCTAAAAATTTGACTTGCTGCTCAATTTTGGTTTCAGAATCTTTACATAATGATAAATGTGAATTATCTTTGTACATCAGTGGCTGTTAACTTTGCTCAGCAAAAACATAACAAACTTAAGTGTGGCTTGATAATTAGATCGACAAGCCAAATCTATCTTGCATCAGCATCAGGTGATATATAACTTTTAACATCTCACATGGTGAAAAATAGCTAGTCCTTTAATGATAGGTAAATCTTTTATGAATGTGTAGTAGCATGCACAGAAAAGTAAAATAGCTACCAAAAAGAAGCTGAGAAGCCAAAACAACCAACCATACTCTCAACAGAAAATTTTACGGCTATTGCCTCAGATTGACAAGTACTAGGATCATTTTATCATTTTCATTATTAAGAAATTAGTTTTAGTTTGCTATTAGAACATGAGAAATGCCCTCCCCTATAATACCATAAAAACAGTGCTTGCCAGCCTAGACTGCTTTTTCATGTTCATCATTGTTGGAATTCCTAAAATTAAGGATAGATCACTAGGAGATCTTTTGTAAATAGAAACTAATCCTAATTACTAATTCTTAGGCTGTCACTATTTTTTAGGGATTATTTCCTACCTCAGGATATTTTCTCTCTATATATTTGTAAGCTAACCAGGAGAATAACATGTGAAATAAATCACTAAATTTCTACATAGTATCAGAGCTTTAGGAACCATTGGTGAGGCTTTTGCCGAAGTGAGAAGAGAAGAAAAACGTCGTCTTGTTATGATGGGAGAACCCAAACCAATGATCTCTTCTGGAAACAGCCTACTGAATCTTATGCTCTCGTCTCCAAAGGTCCACCAACTCAAGAATCACGTGCTGGAAGTGATTATGGATCAAACAGACCGTTGTGTAGCCACTGCAACCGTGTTGGTCACACAAAGGAAAAATGTTTTAAACTCCATGGTTATCCAGATAAAAAACAGAAAGATAAGAAGACTGCCCTGTTATCCTCCAATGCTACAGGTGATGATGTGCTCGATGTTCGTCTAACCAAAACTCAACTCGAAAATCTCCACAAGATTCTTAACACCTCTACTGGTCATGGGTCTCTTGCCACTCAAGGTACTGCCCTTAATATTGCCCTTGAATCTAATAACCAACCCTCTTGGATACTAGATTCAGGTGCCTCGGATCACATGACAGGTAACTCCACTCTTTTTCAAACCTACACCACTTGTCATAACAAGTCCCGTATCCGCATAGCTGCTGGTTCATACTCACCTGTAGCTGGAGTAGACAAAGTACAAATAACAGAAAATTTTTCCCTCGATAAAGTTTTACATGTCCCAAACCTGTCTTGTAATTTACTTTCCATAAGTAAACTTACTAAAGATGGAAAAATGCTTGCTGAATTTTCTGAAATTGGTTCTGTAATACAGGAACAGAAATCGGGGAGGATGATTGGCACTGCTAAAGTTGATGATGGATTATATATTTGGAATAAAGACAGCACACAAGGGGGAGTGGCTCTATCTACTTCAAAAGAGGACACTATTATGCTATGGCACCGTAGGTTAGGACACCCAATCTCTTGTATCTAAAAAAGCATCTTCCGCTGTTATTTCGAAATAAAAGAATAAATTCTTTGAAGTGTGAAATTTGTGAATTGTCCAAACATACCCGTGTACCATACCCTTTAAAACCATATACTCGGTCCCAACCTTTTTCATTAATCCACAGTGACTTATGGGGAGCTAGCCAAGTGAAAAACATTACTGGTGCTAAGTGGTTCATAACCTTTATTGATGATCATACTAGGGTCTGTTGGGTCTACCTATTAAAAGAAAAATCCGAAACACCCAAAGTCTTTCAAAATTTTCACTCTATGGTTCGAACCCAATTCAACTCTACCATCCATACTCTTCACACTGACAACGGGCGTGAATACTTTAATTCTGTCCTAAGTCCATACCTTTCAAACCACGGCATCATACACCAGAGTTCTTGTCCTGACACTCCTCAACAAAACGGGATCCCCGAGAGAAAAAATCATCATCTCCTTGCTGTAGCTCGGGTCATAATGTTCACTATGAACGTCCCAAAGTACTTATGGGGAGAAGCTGTCCCTACTGCCTGCTACCTCATAAATCGAATGCCAAAGTCCTAAACTTTCAAACACCCCTAAACACTCTTCTAAAATCATTTCCTCTATTTCATGTTCCTAATCTTCCAGCAAGAATATTTGGTTGCAAGGCCTTTGTCCATAATTATCAACCCAATCAATCCAAGCTTGATCCGCGAGCCCATCCCTGTATATTTGTTGGGTATTCCCCCACTCAAAAAGGGTATAAATGTTACTCACCAACCTTGCGTCGGATGTTTGTTTCTTGAGATGTTACCTTCTTTGAAACCGAACCATACTTTGGAAATTCTCATCTTCAGGGGGAGACCTTTAATGAAGATGAGAACCTTAATACTCTCCTCATCATACCTCAAGACCCTACTACCACTATCACTAAACCTACCTCAATTGAGATACTGCTACTGTTCCTCCTATGCCGCAAGAAACTAGCACAATACTACCTGATAACACCACCATTACTGAACAGCCCCCTGATCAAGGAAAACAGCAACAGCAGGTGCCCGAACTGAAGGTTTATTCCCGACGAAATCACCGTCCTGAAACTGATACAGCAGTGCCAATTACATCTCCAACCGAGGACTGTTTTGAAAATGAAGTCTCACCTCCATCACCATCCATCTATCTCCCAATTGCAGTGAGAAAGGGGACAAGGAGCTGCACTCAACACCCTATTTCTCGATTTGTATCCTATGGAAACTTATCTAAGTCTTATAAAGCTTTTGTGACTAATGTTGATGCTATAAAAACTCCAAAAACTATAGAAGAAGCATTTGAATCAGCTGAATGGAGACAAACTGTGACGGAAGAAATGGAGGCTCTCAAGAATAATGGAACATGGGAAGTTTCGAATTTGCCTAAAGGGAAGAAAACAATAGGCTGCAAATGGATTTTTACTACTAAGTTCAAACCGGATGGCCATATTGACCGATACAAGGCTCGACTTGTGGCTAAGGGATTCACTCAAACTTATGGGCTTGATTATGAGGAGACATTTGCACCGGTTGCCAAACTAAACACAATTCGAGTCCTTCTATCTCTCGCTGTCAATCTTAATTGGCAATTGACTCAATTGGATGTTAAAAATGCTTTCCTCAATGGGGAGTTAAATGAAGAAGTGTACATGGACTTCCCACCTAGATTTGAAGAAAGCAAGGGCCAAGTGTGTAAGTTAAAAAAGTCATTGTACGGGCTAAAACAATCTCCAAGGGCGTGGTCCAGTCGATTTGCAAAAGCTATGATGAGCAGAAAGTACACTCAAGGACAGGCAGACCACACCATGTTCTACAAGCATTCGGAAAAAGGAAAATGTTGCATTCTCATTGTCTATGTGGACGACATAATAGTGACAGGAAATGATACAAGTGAAATTTGGAGGCTGAAAGAATTTCTGGGAACAGAATTTGAACTTAAAGATTTGGGGAATCTTAAATACTTTCTTGGTATGGAGATAGCAAGGTCAAAAAAAGGTATTTCCATCTCCCAAAGGAAATATGTTCTCGATTTGTTATCGAAAGTGGGTTTGATGGGTTGCAAACCAGCTGAAACTCCTATGGAGTTTAATCTCAAGTTGGGGACTAATGAGGATGGAGAAGAAGTCGACAGGGGGAGGTATCAACGTCTAGTAGGGAGACTTATCTACTTAGCTCACACTCGTCCAGATATTGCCTTTAGTGTGAGTGTTATAAGCCAATATATGCATGCCCCAAGGGAGAAACACCTAGAAGCTGCCTATCGAATACTAAGGTATCTAAAAGGGACTCCTGGAAAAGGCCTATACTTAAAGAAAAATGACAACAAAAATGTGGAGGTCTATACGGATGCTGACTGGGCAGGTTCTATCACCGACAGACACTCTACCAGTGGCTATTGTAGCTATGTTTGGGGTAACCTAGTGACATGGAGGAGTAAAAAGCAATCTGTGGTAGCACGCAGCAGTGCAGAAGCAGAGTATCGAGCACTAGCACATGGTATTTGCGAAGGAGTTTGGATACAACGACTAATGAAGGAACTAAAAGTTCCTTATACTAGGCCTATGCAGTTGTACTGTGACAACCAAGCTGCTGTCAGTATAGCTCACAATCCTGTGCGTCATGATCGGACCAAACATGTTGAGATAAATCGTCACTTCATAAAAGAGAAAATACACTCAAGAGAAGTGAGTGTTACCTATCTACCTACCAGACAACAGGTTGCTGACGTACTAACGAAAAGCTTGAACAAAAATATGTTTGAAGAACTTGTTGGCAAGCTGGGTTTGATAAACATCTACACTCCAGCTTGAGGGGGAGTGTTGGAATTCCTAAAATTAAGGATAGATCACTAGGAGATCTTTTGTAAATAGAAACTAATCCTAATTACTGATTCTTAGGCTGTCACTATTTTTTAGGGATTATTTCCTACCTTAGGATATTTTCTCTCTATATATTTGTAAGCTAACCAGCAGAATAACATGTGAAATAAATCACTAAATTTCTACAATCATTTCCTATGAAGGAAACTAAATAAATTAATAGAATGGTACTGTTGACAAGAAAAAGAGTCCATGATTGCCATAACACATCACATGGAAATGAATGTTTATAGACTTGCACTCGTGCAATAAAAATGCAATTATGATGAAGTCCTATTAGCATAAAACATATATTAAAGAAATCTCTAATTTGGGCAAAACAGAAAAATCAAATCATAGAGGTAACATACTCATTCATGATCGTGAGGATATTGTCCCGGGCTTTGCATAAGAGATTTATATTATCATGTACCTGGATGGAAAATAAATGGTAATAATATCAATCAATAAAGTAGCCATTAGCTATTAGGGGATTAAGTACATTAAGTTGATTTCCCCCCCTTTCATTCCATTATTTTACCCTGTTGCCACTTTCAATCAAAATCAACAATGACCACATATAAGCAAGGGATTAAAAAAATATTAAGTTTTAGAGGAATATAATATAAAGATTTCAACTCCAACGAAATATGATTTATTTGACAAGATAAAAACCAACAGAGGGAGAGGGAGATCTCAACCACATAAAATGAAATGAAGCAACAGCAGCACTAATGAATGCAAAATTAGAACATATTTGCTCAGAAGAATAGCAGGTCTCTGTGGCACATAATTATGGAGAAAATTCTATTGAAACTATATGCATCACCTGGAAAGCTGCAAAATTTGCAGAAATCTGATTAAACATTTGAGCATTTTGTTCAAACAGTTCTCCCGTCACACCACCAATGGCTGAAAAGACAATTCAAATTCTTAATTTTAAAAACAAAAAAAGTGTAAAGAAAGCAAATTGATTATACACTTTTCTGTTGGTAAATTTTAAACTCAATGTAAGGTTTATGCTCTACGTGCCCAGTGACTTGTCAGCTCCAAAGAATTACCATGCATGCTAATTAATATTTTTAAAATAAAAACATGGCTATTTTATTTCCGCTGATTGAGCATAAAATTTTCTGCCCAGCTGTAATATTTATATTGGAAAACAGAAAAGTCCTCTCTAATATATGTTTTAACCAAACCTTCATATGGGATGCCATCATCGTTGTCCATAGGGATCATTGGTAGAGCATATGAAGGACCATTAGGTCTAGTTGTTAAATGAGGTGTAGACTTCGCCGAAGTGTCCGTACCCTTCTCCTGTGAAACAATGTCGCTATCAAACTTGATGTTACAAAAACAAAAGTAGCCTACTAAGAAAAGATCTGAGATGCAAATAGATGAATGCATAAACAAGGGGACTGACTAGAGGTGTAAATGAGACACGGGTGTTCGCAAGCTATTCAAATTTGTCTAGAAAAACTCAAATTCAATTTGGTGATTATTGAGCCAAACTCAAGCTCAAGCAGCTTGAGCTATCGGTCTAACCAAATTCAAGCACTATAATAGTCTATTTGAACAGCTCACAATGCTAATCCAACTATGAATGAACTTAATCAAGCTCGAGCTTGAGTAGCTCAATTATGTCACAAGCCAAGCTCGAGCTTAGAAATTGATGTTCAATCGACCCCGAGCTGAGTATCAAGCCCCGAATTTCAAGTCGAGCTTGAGCTTGCCACTATTTGGGTTCAGCTCGGCTCAATTACACACATAGGGCTGAGGAAACTTTTAATGGGAAGGAGTAGCAATTCCACTCCCATCACCAACTGAGCTTAACAATTATAAGAGTAGCAGTTCCACTCCCATCACCAACTGAGCTTAACAATGATAAGCTAGAGCATTGACAAAAACACCTAATACCATAAAGAAATTTCTTTGAAAAAAAAAACAAAAGAAAGAATTAGTGTGGAATATCATGCAAAAGATCTATCTGGGTTGAACACGCTATGGAGTAGACCTTCTCTGCACAAGTTTCAACTTTCAACCATATCTAGTTATGCCCAAGACTTTAAGCTTTATTTATCAGATAGTCAATTAAACATGCACCTAAGGCACAGTGGAAATTACATAATTGTGTTACATATACCAGCTACTTATGTAACCTTGATTTGTTATCTGGTTGCCTCCTGCTTGAATCATTTCAGGCACACCTTTATTTCAAGAACTTCAATATGCATGTGTAATGAAGGATGATGAGTGTATAACAATCACAGGAGTAGTGAGTGATATATATATTTGAAGCAACTGTCATGTCAAGAAAGCCCAAACAGGCTTTAGAATTCATAGAGAAACAGATTTAGAAACTACAAACTCAGTGACCAGAGGAAACAGATTTAGAATTCATAGAGAGAATAAGAAACTACAAAAGTTACCAAACGGGCTAGGCAATTTCATTCAAGAAACGATCACAGGGAAAGAACTTTCTTCCGAAGACATACTTTAAGGAACAATTGTGAAATATAAAGCAGTGTATAAGTACATTGAACATATCAATTGTACTAGCATGAAGATTCTGAAAAAAAAAATACCCTTCGGTCTTTATTTTTCCTTGCTGAATGATCCTCCTTCCTTCGTTTGCCATTTTCCTTTTTCTGCAAGCATATTCAACTAGGTGATTTTTTGGCACACAAATACAATGCATATATATATATATATATATATATATATGCATATTTACTACAAATACAAACAAAATGATTATGACACATTCTACAGACATTATGCTATACAAAATTACAGAATAGAACAATTTTTTTAAAGAGGAATGCTAGCAGCCAAACTAGCTATAGACCTTTTTTCCAATGAGCTATAGAACTTTTCCAGATGACAAACGAATTAGAAAAAGATAAGGCATCCATCAAGAAATAGGAGGAGAAAAACATAAGAATTAGTTGAAAACCTATCTCATACAGTAGTTTTCTGAAGGCAGATAATCAGCTAAACAAGGAATCAAGAAAAGTCAGTCATAAACACAATCAGAAGCTAATTGTTTTATCCATGAATAATGATCCACGATTATTATCATGCCATTGAAGAATGTTAGACATCTTTCTTTCTGCTATAATACACTGAACTTTAATTAGAATCTTATAGCTCTAGATAAGTAGAATTTTTAATATGATATGAAACATAATCTAAAATCCATTTCTTAATAAAGCCTAGGAAAAAGACTAAAGCTGGAATTGAGCTTAATGTCATTGCAGTTTAATGCATTTTAGAAATATAAATTAGGCATCAATAAGCTTATAGTAAGTCCCACCTCATTATTAGTAGTCCTGTCTCTACCCTGTGGTAAGGACTACATGTCAAGCATACCAGATTTTGAGTTCTCCCTCCAATAAAATCAGGACAAATACATCCCTTTACACAAGAGCTCTAAAGAGAAACTCTTGACATTCACATTAAATGAAACATTTGATTTAAAATAATCAAGTTGTAACCAACTTACAGTCATCCATCTACAACGCAGTGCCACCTCCCGAACTGTTTTGTCCTTCAACTGCATTGCGATCTTAGCATAGCGAACTATGGTTGAATCGGAGGTATACCTGCAAGCAGAGATATTGATCAAGCCTTCAGTAATCAAAATCAAGTGAAGAAATATACAAGGAAAACAATATGGGACCCAAAAAATAAACAGGAAAAAAAAGCAAATATGGCCAAAACTCAACCAAGAGAAAACACATTAGTAAGTTTTGGCAGAGTAAATTACCAAAACAAGTAACATATATAACAGAAGCTATTATATAAGCCAGCATCACAATTAAGCATACTTTAGATTTCTGACGGGACAGTTATATGAGGAGTTTAGATGGATGACCACCAGATCAACTATAGACTAAATAAGAAACAGGCCACTTTAACTAGAACCAGCACGCTAATAGTTATACCTTGGAAATATTACTCGTTCTAGAATATCACAACAACATAAATGCAAGTAACAAGTGAAATAGCTTTTATTGAACTAAACATCAAGATGGTGAAAAAGAAGCCACTCCACAAATTTATGTGGTCACAATGCCACGAATTATTGGATAGTGTTAGAGAGCAAGCTCCTCGTAATGAATTGAAGCTGGCAAACGATAGTATTCTAATTCATAGCAACACTATTGTACTCACCAACCATCTTTCAACCCAAGACTGCAGAATATTATGGAACAATATTTTATTGGTCTGTCTCAAATCACATCACTTAAACGGAGAGTCCATGATACTGTATCTAGCATAAAGTTTGACCAAGGAAGAAAAACAAGGTAATATGGAAGCATGTTTTACCAAAACGAAGACATGTCCAATCATAGTTAGCCAAATGTCTTTTGTGCAAAGAACTCCTTGGTTTTAAAGTACGAAACAATGCAAGTTCGTCAAGGGGATCAAAGGAATAAAGGAAGAACAAAAGTTTCTCTTCAATTCCCTCAAACCTACAAAATCATAATTGAGCAACAAACATAGTCGCTAAAACTGAAAAGTTCGCACATCAAAAAAGACAAGTACATCTTTGAATCATGTATAAAATTTGAAAATCAATAATAAATGTGTAAATGATATTTCCAGTTCCCACTGATTTTTTTTAAGCTTATTAAATTAAAGAGTGAGTAACAAGTTCCACACAAGTAAAAGCAAACGAAAGAAACAAAACGATGAAAGAGGTACAAAATGAAGTGTTAAAGACGGAGAGGGAACTTAAGCTTACTTGACGAGCAAATCTTCGAGCATCGTTTGTTCTTCAGGAGTCCAGTCGAGGGATATGCCAGGGTTGTGTCTCAACGCGGACTGCGTGTCAGCCGAGACGGTGGCGGCGGCGGTCGATGTATTTCCCCCACTATTGTTCGAATTGACGGCAACACCATTGGCAGTTGGAGGAGGAGAAGGCGTTACGTTCTGGTTCAACGAACCTTCCTGATGATTCCCCGTCGGATTCGCACTCGCAGCCATTAATCATATATAACAAAAAGCTAAAATCCTTTCTGTTTCTCTCGAATTCTAACGATGTGAGCTAGTGAATTGGAAATTTATCTATTATTTGTGATGTTAAATGTATGCTGGGACAATTGTAATTAATCAGAGAACAAAAGGGTGAAGGAAAGGGTGGCTTCTTGCAAAGGGATAGAAATGGAGGAGAGTTGTTCTTCAATTGCCAACCTAAAAATGCGAATCTTTTTTTTTTCTTTTTCTTTTTTCACTTTTTTCCCGAGAAAGTGACAGATTTTTCTCTCTTTTTAACATGCTTTAAGATGCTCTTTTTTTTTTTTTTTCCCCTTTTTAATTCTTTTAAATTTAATCCGCTTGCCCTTTTATTACCGAGCTGTAATAATAAATTGCAAGAAATAAAGAGAAAGAGATATATATATATATATATATATATACGTATCCCTCACAAAATATCTGAAGTAACTTTTTCATTTTTATATTTCTGATAGATTTTTTTTATTCTTTTTATTATTTATGCATTAGAGACAAAGAAAAATATTATACGGACAAATGGAGGGCAAAATACCAGAAATGCCCAAAATTTTTGAAAATTACCGAAAAGAGCCGGGTTGAAAAAAATTTAAGGAAAATGGTCATTTCTCCCAAAAACACGTCCACGTCAGAGCGTTTTTGGGGGATACGGACCAAAAGCACGCCCTGTAGGACGCGTTTTTGTCCACCTCAGCAAAAACGCATCCACGTAGGCGCGCTTTTGCTGAGGTGGACAAAGCGCGTCCTACGTGGCGCGCTTTAGCCCGTGTTTTTAAAAAAAACTATTCTCGAGTATTTTAAAAATTTACGAGAATAAACCTTTATAAAGGCTCAAAGTGAGAACACCATTTTTTTAAGGTGTCATCAATTAATAAGGAAATATAACTTACAAAGGAAATCTTTATATAGACCCAAAGTCTTATTTCCCTTGTTTTCTTGAGTAAAGTGGGATATGAGATATGTGTATTTATAGACTCGTGAATAGTTTTGCAGCTTGTTCCTAAACAATGTGGGATTCCTTCCTCTTTTAACTAACAACATGAGATGACATGCTACACTATATTTGTTTTTTTTACAAAACAATTTCTCTTTTTTTTTTAAATTTATTTAACATTTTCTTATATTATAAAAAACAAGAAACAAAACAACTCAAATATATTTTATAAATATATTTTATAAATATATTTCATTTTTTTATATTATAAAAGACGCTTTCTTTTATGTTTGTTGTTAATGATATATATTTCATTTTTCCTTGTAATGATCTCATTCTCCCACACTGCTAAACAGTTCTACAAATATGATATGTTTTCCGCTATTTCCTTAACATATAAAATTTTATGTTTAGTTTTGTACTATATATCTTTACTAATATTAATCTTTTAATAAATTTGGTATTATCACAAACTAAATTAGATATTTTTATAGGGTTATCATTTTATATAGAATAATAGTAAAAATATATACATGTTAGGTTTTCAACCTACGTCTTTATAATTTGTAATATTTATATTTTATTATTCAACTAATTAAACCTCATTAGTATTTATATCCATTTTTTTAAATATATTTGTTAAATAATTTTAATTGTCACCCACATCATGAGTATGCTATAATTTAATATAAATAAAGTGTTTTATCGAATTGGTATCACGAGATAACCAACATTAACTCGATTAAAAAAAGAGTCAAAATAGTATATTAGTAGTTATATAAATCACTTGTTTTTTTAAATATAATAAAAATTCACAAATTATAAAATTCGAATATGGGTATTTGAAAAGCATAAGGTCTCAACCATGCAAATAAACTTTATTAGTAGTAACAAACTCACTAAGAAACTTCATTAGTAGCATAGATATCAACTTTTTTTTTACAAAAAAATACTAGTGAAAGTATCATAAATTAAAATTATTTTTATTTCTTTCCCCGAAATAATGGAGGTGATATATCACTAATAATATATTTTCATTTCATTTTATTTTTCATATTTCATCTATCTTGTATCGAACACGAAAAAGAAAAAAGTAATTTCTTTTATTTTCTTTTTGTTTTTTGTTAATTATAAAAAGTGAAATGTCTCTTAAATTGGGTTGATGGAAAAACAAAAGCAGTGTCAATAAAGCTTCCTAAGCAAATAAATAAATATAAATTGGAGAATTCTATAATAAAAAATTGTATTGCAATTTCTTTTTAAAAGTAAAAATTAGGAGGAAAAAGGGTTACACAAAATTCTAACCCTTAAGTCTCATGCAGATCAATTTGTTGATGGAACAAACGGGTTTGAATCCATATATAACAAGAATTCATACAAATTTATATGTTAATAATTATTTTTTAAATTATATTAGATTATGTAACTAAATTAGTAATTTAAGGAAAACTTTTTTTAAATTTATGCTTTTTTAGCCTTTAAATTTACCTCTTTTTGTCAAATCACGAATAAAAAATTAATACTTTTAAACTTTAATGATGTTATATACATGTAGATGACACATCAACATTTAATTAATTTTTTAAAATTTAAAAATTCAAAAAATATAAAAGTAATATTAAAAAATAATAAAAATTTTAATTATACCTTTTTTAATTATATTAGAATGTATGATATCTACTTGCGGGTGGGGAATATATCTAAAATCAACATCATCACCAAAGATTAAACTCTTATTTGAGTTGTTTTGTTTCTTGTTTTTTATAATATAAGAAAATGTTAAATAAATTTAAAAAAAAAAGAGAAATTGTTTTGTAAAAAAAAATCAAATATAGTGTAGCATGTCATCTCATGTTGTTAGTTAAAAGAGGAAGGAATCCTACATTGTTTAGGAACAAGCTGCAAAACTATTCATGAGTCTATAAATACACATATCTCATATCCCACTTTACTCAAGAAAACAAGGGAAATGAGACTTTGGGTCTATATAAAAATTTCCTTTGTAAGTTATGTTTCCTTATTAATTGATAACACCTTAAAAAAAATGGTGTTCTCACTTTGAGCCTTTATAAAGGTTTATTCTCGTAAATTTTTAAAATATTTGAGAATAGTTTTTTTTAAAAAAAACACGGGCTAAAGCGCGCCACGTAGGACGCGCTTTGTCCACCTCAGCAAAAGCGCGCCTATGTGGACGTGTTTTTGCTGAGGTAGACAAAAACGCGTCCTACAGGGTGCTCTTTTGGTCCGTATCCCCCAAAAACGCTCTGACGTGGACGCGTTTTTGGGGGAAATGGCCATTTTTTGTAAATTTTTTTCAACCCGGCCCTTTTCGGTAATTTTCGAAATTTTTGGGCATTTTCTGGTATTTTGCCCACAAATGGATGCCAATAATTATTAGGTTTGGTTGAAATCATCTCCCATTTTAATTGTTAGAATTAAAGTTTAAGAAAATTATATAATTAGTGACTCAATTATTAGTGTATTTTATCTTAGTCATTTAATTATAAAAATTTTCTATTTAACTACTAACATTTTTATCGTTTCTATTTTCATACTCTCAAATAATATATGACATTTTCAAATTGGTATAATCCTATTTGGTTCTCAATTCTAACATATTTTATCAATTTGATTCTAATTTTAAATAATTTAACAAATTAAATTCTTCATATTTACAAATCTTATCAATTTAATCCTTAATCATATTTGTCGAAACCATTCTTAAAAGGGGTTTTAAAAAAACGGGAATCGACTTTTAAAAATATGGAGTCGCCACCGATCCTTTTCATTTAGGTGTGATCGGGTCACCCATAAAAATATTTTGGTTTGCGAAATTTGAGAAAACGGGTTCAGAAGTCAGTTACGTGCAAGGAAGGGTTAGCACCCTTGCAACGCCTAAAGTTGGTACCAAATTGATTAATGTTGTCCTAATGTCGGAAACTTGAAAATATTTAGGGTAAAACTTTCGAAGAAAAAAAAACGGCTAATTGAATTAGGATTGAATCTCAAGATTAACTCGCTTCAAAGGAATAAAAGTATCATACCCAACACGTTAGGATATAAAACCCTTATATTTCGGCACCGAGATCATCTTTGATCTTCAAAGCATGTAAAAGAAAAGGATATTTGAGTATTTAGTCGAACGAAAAGATCGACACCCAACACGTTAGGATGTAATTTTCCGTCCTTCTAAACACACAAATATTACCTCTTTTTGTATGAATTAAAATGTCGAGTTGCGATTTAAAACCGTTGATCCACATGAAGTGACGAAAACGAGAAATTAACAATACTGATAATAAAAGATACAATAATATAAAAATATAAAAAAGGTAAAAATGGCATTAAAATAATAATAATAAAAAACAAAGCAAGAAGATGTTAGTAAAGATCAGGATAATAAAAAAGTATATACAATATGATAGCATAAATATAATAATAATAATAATAATAATAATAATAATAATAATAATAATAATAATAATGATAAATATAATAATAATAGTAATAATAAGATAACAATAATACGGACAGAAAATATGTACAACATACCAATATAAATATAATAATGATAATAAGATAATAATACTAATGCAAAGTGTATACAATATGATAATATAAATATAATAATAATAATAATAATAATACAAAATATATACAATATAATAATACAAATATGGTAATAATAATAATAAAGTTAGTATATACAGGTAATAATACAATAATAATAATAAACATAATAATAAAATAATCAAAAGTAGTTAGAAATGACTAAAATTGAGCAAAAACGGAATGCTTGGGGTAAATTTGAGATAAAACAAAGAGGAAAGGATCAGGTTGAAACACGCGAAGGAGGGGAGGGACCAAAGTGGACAATAATCCCTCCCTTCAAAACGCGCAGCAATGATTAGACCAGATCGAAAACAGAATAAACTTCCAGGGCAAATTTTAGAGAAACTGAAAATCCGATTGCAATAATGCAAAATGGCGGAGGGGCTAAATGTGCAATTAGCCCCTTTCAACAAAACACGCGGATCCTAGACCGAAGCGAGTCGGGTCTCGGGTCGGCCCCCCAAAACGACGTCGTTTTGGGCATCTGGTGGGCCTAATGAAACGGCGTCGTTTCTCCTTTCTATTTAAGGCCAACTTTTATCAAAAAAATTTCATTCTTTCTGCTTTGCTAAAAAAAAAAGGGGGAATGGGGGCTTATTTCGCTCTGGACCAGGTCCAGAATCCGGCCGAGGGAGCCGCGTTGCTTCGCAGTCGCTGGCCACCGCGCACGGTGGCCGAAAAAGGTAATTTTTTTATTTTTTTATTTTAAAAATAATATAGTGATATATATGTATATGTGCTGAGAAGAACATAGAAAACAAAGAGAAAAAACGGAGAAAGCTAACTTTCGAAAGCAAATAAAAAATCACCTCTCTTTCTTAGCCCCTGTTTCTGACTTTTTGGATTTAGTGATTATCTCATATTAATCTCGCTATTTTTGTTTTTATATGTATTTTGAAACTATCGCTCATGTATTCTCTTTCAAAAAAATGGCCCTTTTACAATATTTTCATTCGGCTTTTATAACCGAAAGATTTTGTCCTTTGTTGCCATTGTTGCTGTCATTTGTCTGTCCTTTTGCAAGTATGGGGAGCAACTGGTAGTGGGGGAGCGGCGCCAATGATAGTGGAGGCCGGCGGCGCTAGGGTTTCTTTTTTCTTTTTTAGGGTTTCTGAAATCCTAAAATTTGGGCCATTTGGGCCTTTAATTATTTGGGCCTGTTTATTTTTGGGCCCGGGCAATTTGGGCTGTTTACAACTGCCCCTCTTTGCTCGTTGACGTGCAACGGGAACAGAGCAAAGACTTTAAAAGACCCAAATTTGCCCAGTCTTGCCGAGCCTTGATTTCTTTGGGTGCTCTGCTTCGTCGGGTAGCTTCAAATTCCGCTGTGACTTGTGGCTTTGATTCACTCCACTGCAACCTTGAAAGATGATTATTGACTTTAATTGGCTCCCGAAGCATCAGGACTGCCAAACTTGCTATCTTCAATCTACTCCTGCAACATCAGGAATGCCAGACTTGCTATCTTCAATCTGCTTCTGCAACATCAGAAATGCCAGACTTGTTATATTCAATCTGCTCCTGCAACATCAGGAATGCCAGACTTGCTATCTTCGATCTGCTCCTGCAACTTCAGGAATGCCAAATCTGCTATCTACTTCTGAAACATCAGGAATGCCAGACTTGCTATCTTCAATCTGCTTCTGCAACATCAGGAATGCCAGTCTTGCTATCTTCAGTCTGCTCCTGCAACATCAGGAACGCCAGACTTGCTATCTTCAATCTGCTTCTGCAACATCAGGAATGCCAGTCTTGCTATCTTCAGTCTGCTCCTGCAACATCAGGAACGCCAGACTTGTTATCTTCAATCTGCTCCTGCAACATCAGGAATGCCATACTTGCTATCTTCAATCTGCTCCTGCAACATCAGGAATGCCAGACTTGGTATCTTCAATCTGCTCCTGCAACATCAGGAATGCCAGACTTGCTATCTTCAATCTGCTCCTGCAACATCAGGAACGCCAGACTTGCTATCTTCGACCACCTTACGACACTGTCCTCTCGAGGACATAACCTGTAGGATGGGTGCATACTTATGCCTAATGATTAGGATGTCATGATCAAAGTGAGTCAATGCTCCTATTTAGACATGCTATGATGCAAACATGTTATGAGTTTGATTCCTTTTCAAGGCGTTATCGCTTATTTATCCTTCACGGTTTCGTCTTCGTTCATCTTGAAGCATCATTTTCTTAAACACTTGGCCCTTATGGTAATTTTGGGACTCGTGAGTTGTAAGTCGTATATTAAATCATCCCCCTTTGGGAACTACAACTTTTTCTGTCTATTATTCGGTTCATTCTACCACAATTGGCCTGCCATACCATCCTCTAAATGACCCAACGGTATGTTTCAATCACAACTGTTGGACCGCACAAAGAATTCAGTCCTGTCACGTGCTTGGGGAATTTTAAACAACTGTCCTGCTTTGGTTTCCTGTTTTATCTAGAAATTTCCAAAGTAATATATAGAACTTCTTTTGTGAAGTTATTAGTCATTATTTTAATGCAACATGTGGCAATGAATTGATTTCGAAAGAAAGTCAAATAAATTATCCGAAATACAAGAAAAGCTATCAGAGAACATGTCTCGAAGAAAAAGTATCAAAGATAACAAAGGTCAGGTGCCCTGGATATCATTGATTGGGCTTCTACATACAAACTTCATGAAGACTATTTTGGGCTTAGCATGTGTTTAGATGACTCAAAGTACTTTGTTGATGCCCCAACTTCATTTCTCATCTATTCAGGTGTAGCAAGATCATTTGAATCCGATGCGCCCTTTTGTGAGTTTTCATCTTGGCTTTTCCGTTTTTTTTTTTTGAAACTCAAAGCGCCCTTTGCGGGTTTTCACCTTGGCCTCTTCAAGCATAGTATTTCTTGACTGAATTTGAGTTTACAGGATTGGGTAAGCTTTTCCCATCCATTTCGGTCAGAATCAATGCACCTCTAGAGAAAGCTTTTTTCACCACATATGGTTCTTCCCAATTTGGCATCCATTTTCCCCTGAAATCCTTTTGCATGGAAGGATCTTTTTCAGTACAAGATCTCCTTCCTTAAACTCTCTCGGGCGCACCTTTTTATCATAGGCTTACATCATTCGTTTTTGGTACATCTGACCGTGACGGATAGCCCTTAGCCTTTTTTCTTCAATCAAGTTCAATTGGTCGTATCGAGCCTGGATCCATTCAGCTTCATCCAGCTTTATTTCCGACAAAACTTGAAAAGAAGGTATTTCCACTTCAATGGGTAGGACTGCCTCCATCCCATAGACTAACAAGAAAGGTGTTGCCCCAGTAGAGGTTTTGACCGACGTTCGATAAGCATAGAGTGCAAATGGTAATTTCTCATGCCAATCCCTATAAGTCTCGGTCATCTTCCCTATTATCTTCTTGATGTTTTTATTGGCTGCTTCCACTACATCATTCATTTTTGGGCGGTATGGAGACGAGTTGTGGTGTTTGATATTGAATTGGCTGCAAACATCTGCTATTGTGCTGTTGTTTAGATTCAATGCGTTGTCAGATATAATCTCTCAGGCATTCCATAACGACATATGATCTCCTTTTTTAAGAATTTACTGACTGCCGATTTTGTGACATTAGCATACGAGGCAGCTTCTACCCACTTGGTGAAGTAATCAATGACTACAAAGATGAATCGATGCCCGTTAGAAGCTTTCAGTGAGATTAGTCCAATAACATCCATGCCCCACATGGAAAAGGGCCACGGGGAAGTCATCATATGTAAGGGTGACGGAGGCACATGAATTTTATCTCCATAAATCTGGCATTTATGACATCTCCTGGCATAGTTGACGCAATCTCCTTCCATGGTGGACCAATAATATCCAAATCTCATTATTTTCCTAGCCATCGTGAATCCATTAGCATGTGTTCCACAAACGCCTTCATGAACTTCTTCTAAGATTTTCCTGGCCTCTATAGCATCAACGCATCTCAGTAACACCTGATCTTTTATCCTTTTGTACAGGATGTCCCCATCTAAGACATAGTCAGAGGCCAATCTCCTGAGCGTCCTTTTCTCATTCTCAGTTGCATGCTCCTGGTATTCACGGTTTTTTATATATCGCAACACATTCTGATACCAAGGGTGATCATCTCTTTCCTCCTCTTTCAGATTACAACAATAAGCTGGGGCTTCGAGAATACTCATCTGGATGGGTCTCATATCTTCTGGTCTGTTTACCTTGATCATAGAAGCCAGAGTTGCCAAGGCATCTGCCATTTGGTTTTCATCGCGTGGAAGATAATTAAAAGTGATGTTGTCAAACTCCTCGATCAATTCCGACACTTAATCAGTTTGGGATCTCGGGTCTCCCATTCACCTTTAAATTGGTAAATTACTAGTGCGGAATCTCCATACACTTCTAGTACCCTGATCTTCCGCTTTATGGCTGCTCGAATTCCCATGATACAAGCTTCATATTCTGCCATGTTATTTGTGCAATCAAATCTAATCTACATGTGAGTGGATGATGATCACCACTAGGAGACATCAAGATTGCCCCAATTCTATTTCCCACAGCATTAGACGCTCCATCAAAGTTCAACTTCCACGGAATTTCTTCAGCATTTGCCACATACATCAACTTTTCATTGGGGAATTCAAAGCTTAAAGGCTTATAATCTTCTGAGGCTCTGCTGACCAGAAATTCTGCTATTGCACTCCCTTTTATAGCCTTTTGATTCACGTAGACTATGTCAAATTTAGATAGCAAAATCTGTCACCTTGCCATCCTCCCGTTCAGAGCAGTTGACTCCATCATATATTTCAACGGGTCAAGCTTCGAAATTAACCAAGTCATATGGTATAACATATACTGCCTTAGCCTTCGGGTTGCCCAGATCAAAGCGCAACATCATTTTTCAATCGACGAATATCTCATTTCACATTCAGTGAATTTTTTGCTGAGATAGTATATCGCATTTTCTTTCCTTCCTGACTCATCATGTTGTCCAAGCACACATCCCATGGAGTTATTGAACACTAATAGATACAGTATCAATGGTCTATCTGGATTTGGTGGAGATAGTACTGGGGCAGTTGACAGATATTGTTTGACTTTGTCAAAAGCTCTCTGGCGTTCTTCGTCCCATACACCTTGGTTGTGTTTCTGGAGAAGACAAAATATAGGATCACATTTTTCGGTTAACTGTGAAATGAACCGAGCAATGTAATTTAATCTTCCAAGAAAACCTCGAACTTCTTTTTTAGTACGTGGTGGAGGCAAATTTTGTATAGCTTTGACCTTATCCGAGTCAACTTCAATCCCTTTCTCGCTGACCACGAAACCCAGCAGTTTCCCTGACCGAGCTCCAAAAATACACTTGGTCGGGTTGAGCTTCAATTGGAACTTCCTCAATCTTAAAAATAATTTCTTCAAAACTTCGATGTGTTCCTTTTTCATTCGAGATTTGGCGATCATATCATCAACGTACACTTCAATCTCTTTGTGCATCATGTCATGGAACAAGGTTACCATGGCCCTTTGGTATGTTGCCCCTGCATTCTCCAGCCCGAATGGCATTACTTTATAACAGAAGGTGCCCCACAACGTTATGAAAGTGGTTTTCACCATGTCCTCAGGGTGCATCTTGATCTGATTATATCCGAAAAAGCCATCCATAAAAGAGAACCACGAGTACCCCGCCGTGTTATCCACCAACGTGTCAATATAAGGCAAAGGGAAATTGTCTTTTCGGCTGGCTTTATTTAGGTCTCTATAGTCTACATACATCCGGACCTTTCCATCTTTTTTTCGGGACAGGATCGATATTAGCCACCCACTCTGAGTATTTGACCACCTATAGAAAACCAGCATCAAACTGTTTCTTTACTTCCTCTTTTATTTTCAACACTACGTCAGGCCTCATCCTTCGTAGCTTTTGCTGCACTGGCTTACATTCTTTCTTTATGGGGAGGCGATGCACTACAATGTCAGTACTTAGACCCGGCATGTCTTGATATGACCACGCAAAGACATCTTTGAATTCCTGCAGTAACTCCACCAGGTTTTGTTTCGTTTTCTCGGTTATGCGTGCTCCGATTCTCACCATCTTTCCTTCTTCTAAGGATATGTTCCCTATTTCCTCATCATGGGGTGAGATTTGTTTCTCTTCCTACTGTACCATTCTCAACAGATCCGGGGATAAGTCACCATCCCTGTCACCTTCAAAATCTTGAGATTCTTCTAAACACATGTCATGCTCAAAATGGGCCTCTAGGTCTGTACTATCGTTGCTTACATCGTTGATCTCTAGGACCTGTGGTGGGTGCCAAAAAGTGTATGAAGAATAAATGAATTTGAAGACAATTATTCATGCTATGAATGAGGAAAAAAATAATTTGATAGAGAAAAACACAAAATATGGATCGAAATGCATTTTATTCCAATAAAGATTTTTGAACATGAGCCTTTTTCCCAAAAGAAATCCCATTGTTCTTAGGTTTGAAACAATAAGCGCGTTCTGAACATTACTCTGTGTAATTTCTAAAAACTACAGGTAGTTCCTCTGCGGTCCAATTGTTCAAAACGCTCCCTGGTTCATAAGGGCGAATGCCCGCCAAGTTTCTTTGTCCGGTTTCTTCCTCATGTATGGTATTGATGTGAGGATCTCCAATTAATAACCCCCTCTCAGGGTGAATTATCCCTCCAGATATGAAAGTTTGGGATATGTGAGGAATCGTCATTAGTTCCCATTGGACTTCTTCTCCGTTTAATCGGGCCCTTCTTCTCTCTTGCTTATTCTCTATTTCCATTTTCCTTTCTCTAGTATTAGGCTTAAAACCCAGGCCAAAACGGTCTCTCTTCTCTTTCAATAACGGCACTTGAACTTCACCTTGGAGATATCTGCCGAGTCCTCTTCCTGGTAAGGCCCCCTTACTGATCATCATTTGTAGGCCCATCTTCGTGGTCCTGGATATCTTGGGTACCGGAATCTCATCCCCCTCACGAATGAAAGTCGCTTTGACAAACTCTAAAGACCGGAAAGAGCATTCGATGGCCTCCTCATTTGCCTCTGCATATGGTGCATCATTGGTAACAGTTGCTATGATGTCTTCTTCTGCGTTTATAGTGACGAGTCGACCATCCGCCACCAGCTTCAGTTTTTTATGAAGGGATGAAGGTACTGCCCCCGCCGAATGAATCCAAGGCCTACCCAGTAAGCAATTGTACGAGGGCTTGATATCCATCACCAGGAAATCTACTTCATATGTATTCGGCACGATTTGTAATGGTATGTCTATCTTTCCCATCACTCTCCTCTCGGTGCCATCAAACGCTCTCACTATGTTCTGGCATGACTTCATGTGAGAACTGTCTATTGGCAACCTTTTCAGAGTTGATAACGGTAAGACGTTCAAGGCCGACCCATTGTCAATTAGCACACTCGGTAGGATAGATCCCTTACAGCGAGTAGTTATATGCAAGGCCTTAGTTGATCCCATACCTCCAGATGGGATTTCATCATCACTGAAGAAGATGAAGTTATCAGCACTTATGTTACTGACTAATCGGTCAAGTTTATTGACAGATATATCTTTAGTAACGTAAGTTTCGTTCAGTACTTTCATCAACGTCTCCCGATGTACTTTCGAACTCAACAGTAAATCTAGCACCGAAATACGGGCCGGTTGTTTACGCAGCTGCTCCACTACGCTGTACTCACTGTGCTTTAAGAATTTCAAAAATTCTTTAGCCTCTTCCTCCCTCACAAGTACATTGACAATGGTGCTAGGTTCTTCCTCTGGTTCGACTACTGTAGCCTTTAATTTTGCCGTATTTATTCTGATGCCTGGTGAGTCGTAACACCTCCCTCTTTGCGTATGGAATCATTTACTTCGGCTTTCATTGACAATGCTAGCTGAGCTCTCTACTCCTGGTGTTGTTACATTACAATTATAGCTTGTCATCCTTATAAGGGAAGGATGCTGGTTTCTTGATTATAATCTTAGGCGCCATTTGAGCTCCGCTTTCTAGATTTCTCGGGCGGGAAATAATGATCTTCGGAAAATTAGCCTTTTGATGAGTCAGTTCACCTTCTGTCGCATGTATGTTCCCCCCTCTGAGCTTTCTTCATAAAATTCTAACTCTTTATTGTTCATGAAGCTTTGCACCAATAGTTTAAATTCTGTGCAGTCCTGGATCTCATGTCCTTCACCTTCGTGGAATGCACAGTAATTCTCGTGTTCTTCACGTCCTCCCTCGAGACTTGACTCTATCATCCCCCTTTTTGTCATTTCTCTCCAAACTATTATTAACGGGGTCTTCACATCCGAGATGTCTTCCTTGGTCTTTCTTGCGCTATCTTTCCTTATCGCGTTTATCACTTTATCCCCATGATTGGGTAATGGGTTCCCTAAACCAGGCGTATTGTCAACCTCTACGACTCCTGTCTTGATGAGCCTTTCGACTACCTTTTTGAAGGCAGTGCAATTCTCTATGGAGTGGCCCGCTACTCCAGCATGGTATTCGCATTCAGCGCTCGGGTTATACCATTTAGGGTATGGGGGTTGTAGCGGCTTCAGATAGAATGGGGCTACGACGTGCTCATTGAATAAGCGTTGATATAGCTCCCCATACGTCATTGGGATTGGTGTAAAATGGAGCTTCTCAAAGTTTTATTTTGGGCTTGATTCTTGTCTTGTCGCCTCTTGTTGCCTAGCAGCCACAACTTTTGGTGGATTAACGGTAACTGCTTTTGAGTATCCTTTATTGTATGTAATCATATTGTTTACTTCGTTATTCTTTTTTCTAGGAACGGATCTCCTAGTAACCTCCCCTGCTTCGATCATTCCACCTCTTATGGTGTTTTCGATCATCTCCCCCGCCATGACTATATCTGTAAAGCTTTTAGTTGTGCTTCCTACCATGTGGGTGATAAACGGGGCCCTCAAAGTATTGATAAACAACATAGCGGTTTCCTTTTCCAGGAGGGGTGGTTGGACTTGTGTAGCTACTTCTCTCCACCTCTGGGCATACTGTCTGAAGTTCTCACTCGGCTTCTTCTCCATGTTTTGCAATGTTATTTTATCCGGCGCTATGTCTGTCACGTGGCCATATTGCTTCGTAAAAGCCTGTGCCAAATCTTCCCATAAATTAACTTGAGCGCGGCTTAGCTGGTTATACCATTTGGCCGCATATCCGACCAAATTGTCTTGAAAGCAGTGAATTAACAGCTGATCATTCTCGGCGTATCTTGTCATCTTTCGACAGAACATCGTTATTTGAGCTTCAAGGCAACTAGTCCCATTATATTTTTCAAACTCCGGGGTCTTGAACTTTGGCGGGAGTATTAGGGCTGGGACCAAGCTCCGGTCTTTAGCATTAACCCCACCACGGTAACTCACACTCTCCATTGTCCTAAACTTCTCTTCTATCCACTTACACCGTTCTTCAAATTGTTTAGACATATCTACCTTTGCCCTCTCCGTTTCTGCTAGGTCATCGAGGTCAGGGACTACGGGGTTAGTTGGATGATCCCCTGGATGGGATCTCAAGCCCGTTGGAAGATTCATTGGCGTTGACGTACCGGCTTGATATTGGGGTCTGATGATAACATGGGCCATTGGTGGGTTGACCTTCGATTGTACTTGGGTATGAGCTGGAGTAGGACCCGAAGGGTGAGGAGATTTTTCATTGTCGTCGCTAGGGTTAGTAACAGTGTTCTTTTCTTTATTAGATTGTAACATCCTGCATTAGGGGTCATTTACAATCCTATTGTTTTCGTGCGTTTGCCTGATAAAATGCTTAGATATTGGCCTTTTGATTTATTTTAGGATTTAGTCTTAAACCCGGGGAAATTCTAACTTAGGGCTAAAAATTTATTCTAGTGCCTAAGGGGAAGGAGCTAGGCGAGATAAGGGTTAATAGAAAGTTTTGGAAGAGTTTGACATAAGAAAGTGAGTGGCAGAGTGGCTTGGGGCGCCACTTAAGGGCCTGGGGGCGCTGGGCTCAGGTTCGAATCACCATGGACGCAAGGGTGGTTATTTTTGTTTTGGCGTTGAAGTGAGGGAGTGTTTAAAAGAAGATTCTGGCGAGTTATGTTACGAAAGGCACGTTAGAAGAGTGGCTGGAGGCTTGGGATTATTCCTTCAGGTCTCGTGTTCGAGTCCTGGGAGTTGCACTTAAAGCGTTTTAAATTTTTGCTCTTAGCGCTAAAGCTTAAGGAGCCAGTGGAGAAGGGTTTAAAAGAAAATCGTGGAGCATTATGTCATGAAATTCAAAGTGGCCGAGTGGTTGGGGCGTGGTGTTGCTCCAGGTCTCGGGTTCGAGACCTGGGAGCAGCGCATGGGTATCTTTTTCCTTCTTCTTTTTGCAGCGTGCATAATGGTTGCATGACACATGCAGCATGGGCGTTTCCCTCTTATTTTTTTATTATTTATTTTATTTTATATTTTTATTATTCTCTGCTGCAAGCATGGAGCAGTTTATTTATGTTGTTTTATTATTTTGATGTGAGGGTATGGGATGGAGTTCTATATTATGTTATTGGAAAGAGAGAGAGCTAAGGGATGGAATAAATTATTAACTATTGCCTTATGGGTGATGTTTTATTATTATCACCTTATGGATGATGGTCGAATGTGGAAGTTCCTAGGGGGGTTTTCATGATCGATTATGGAGCATGCTTAAGGGAGCATAATCGGCCTTGAGAAGAGCAAAAGCTTGGCCAAATTCCTTTAGTTGTCTTTGTTCCCTTTTCATTTGTGCATGGCCGAATTTCTTCTAGTTGTTTTGCTTTCCTTCTAAAATTATTCTTGGCCGAAAGAAGCTTGCCTTAAGGACCTCTACAATCGGTTTAGAAACTAGCGAGGGAGGCGCCGAAATGTTGGCCGAATACCTTGCTTATTAACCCTTCTTTTGACAAAACTTGACTGAAACTTCACCATTTTATCATGGTTCTTTTATTTTTTTTGTTTTGTTTATTATTATATATATTTGAAGAAGAGATAAAAGATAGAGCTTTGTTTATTTCTCTTATAATCGGCTGGAAAGTGGGATAATGCTTGGTTATTTTTGGATAAGAATAATAGATAAGTGGGATGTTAGCAGGGGATAATTGATGTTTTTGTCTTATTCATCTAAAAATGTAGCCTAGAGTGATTTAAGGAAATTGATTAAATTTTAAACTCTTCAAAGGAAGAGTGGAAGGCAAGTATAGGGGCATTAGTGCCGATTTTCTTAGCTTTTTCTTCATGATTTTCGGCTAGTGCATCTTTTTTTTATTTTTCTTCTTCATTTTCTCTCAAACCAAAACACCACTACCATCTATTTTTTTTCTTTCTTCTTAGACTTTGGCCGAATCCCCTACACCATCATCTTCAATCTATTTTTCTCTCCTTTTTGTTCTAGCTGAATCTACCCCACTCATTTGCCAAAAATCTTCTCTTATCTATTAACTCTGTTTTGGCCGAATATCTCTTCCACAAAGGGCTAGGCCGAATCCTCCTAGTAAGGTGCTATCAAAGGGGATAACGTTAAGGTATATTGAGGGAAGCTTTCGGGAATTTTTTTCCTAAGGGTCAAGGATCTAGCGTCGTAGATCGGATCTTCGGGATCTAGGAATCTCGGTAGAAACAGGTGTGTACATACACACTTTATAACTAAATAATGTGCTAAGTATTTTGTGTATGCTAAATCGGATTTGTGTAGATTCGGATTTAATACCATAAAGGTATAAGCAAGGCTTCAGGTAAGTCCTTGTCAATATGAGGTTATTATTTAATGATTATTGAATTATGACATATTTAGTATATGTGGCATGTAATATATGGCTAATGATAAATCTGTTGGATGTTGTTAAATAAACATATTGGCATGATATCTGTTAAATGCATATCATTGATAACACGAGTGGAGGGGGAAGTGATATTCGTGTCGACGGACACCAGTGGTTTGGTACCACATTTCGTGACTTCGGTCACCAGAGGTTTAGCACCTCATAGCGTCTCGTCCCCGTGGCTTAGCACCACAGTGGGTTGGCCTCACAGATGATATTATGGGATTGACGCCAGTGATTTGGTATCACACGATGGGTTGGCCCCATCATTTGATTTGTGACTTTAAGTCACCAGTGGTTTGGCACCACCAGTGGTTTGGTACCACACGGGGTAGAGAAAGGTGTTTGGATGGCTAGGTTGGGTGCATACTAAATTTGTGCATGTTTATTTAGTTATAAATTGTGTATGATGTGGCATTAAATCGGGGAAGGGTTACACATTGAGTCTTGGTGACTCACCTTCTCCTTTAACATTTTTCAGGTGACACGTAGATCACGGATGAGGAGCCGGATGGACTCGAGATGGCCATACAGTGGAAATTTGAATTTAGTGAACTCTGAATTTTATGTTATCTTAATTGTTGGTTTTATTTTGTTTAAGTTGTAATAAGGCCTCCTATGATTTTACTTTGATTATTTTACATGTTTTGGATAACTTGTTTTAAACTATTTAATGATATTAAAATAAGTACACATGTTTACTCAAATCAAATCGAAAAATGTTTTATCGTGCCATCGGGTACATTTGAAATCTATAACAACTTGACTTAATAAATATTTTTTTTTAAACGAACTAAGTATGGTTTTAGTAAGCATATTGATAATGAAGGGTTTTCAACAAAACTTAAATCGGCTTAAAGGGATTTTACAAAATGTTTTCCTCTGTAACAAACCAAATTCGGTCGTAACGTTTGGGCCGGGTTTGGGGTGTTACAAGTTGGTATCAGAGCCCAGTTCAAAGCTCGACTGTGGGGGCCCAAGGCCCAAAATGTTTTGGGTAGGCCTTTTTGAAATGTTTTGGTTTTGAACAAGCATGGCACCGAGTCTCCGGCATCGATCCGCCCAGGTAAGTACCTCTAACTCTGTGTGGATTAGTATTTGTATGAAAGGTATTAGGGAATGGATGTGCTTTTCTGTGAACTAGGATAGAGGACTTAAAACTTGATTGCTCGAAAGAACCTCTATTAAACTTTCTTCATAAAAAAATTTCTTCGTGAATAATCAGTGAAACATTTACTAATCCATAAAATTTCTTAATCAGACTAAGCCTCAATCGCTAGAAATGAGTTCTAGAGGACGTGGCCGTCGAGGACGAGGTAGAGGCAGGATAATCGTGTCAGAACCTGTTAGGTCGGGTCAGGGGTCTGATACTGAGATACCACCGCCACCACCGCCCTCAACTTTTGGAGCTGAGAAGCGAGATCAGACGGGAGGTGAGGCAGTATCGCAAGCTGTATTACGAGTCCTTGAGATGGTGGCTGGGGTAAATGGAGGTATGGGAGCTCGAAAGTCTGTACCCGAGCGACTCCGATCCAACGGGGCTAAGGTATTCCAGGGTGTGTCGGGCGTGGCACCCAGTGCAGCGAAATATTGGTTAGAATCGACTGAGAGGATCATGGACGATCTCGATTTAACGAATGAGGAGAAGCTGAAAGGAGCAGTGTCACTTCTAAAGGATGAGTCATACCAGTGGTGGCTCACGGTTCGGGATGGTGCTACGGCAGATGGCCTTACTTGGGAGTATTTCAAAGCTGCTTATCAGAAGAAGTATGTGGGCACCAGCTACACTGATGCTCAGAGGAAAGCTTTTCTGGGATTGGTGCAAGGAATTAAGTCAGTGTCGGAATATGAGGCGGAATTTTTAAGGCTGAGCAGATATGCTAGGGGCATCGTGGCTACTGAACATGAGCGTTGTGTCCGCTTTGAGGACGGGCTTAGAGATGACTTGAGGTTGCTAATTGCTCCGCAGCAGGTTCGTAAATTTTCGTCCCTAGTGGAAAAGACTAAGGTAGCCGAAGGGATCAAAGAGTCTGTGAGACAGAATTATGACAAAAATAAACTGAAAAGAGGTTTTGGGCCATCTGGATCAAGTAATAATGCACAGAAACGGGCTAAGCAGAGTGGGCCGAATCAGGAAGGAAAACCCATGACTACTAATCAGAGACCGGCTCAGTGTAATCGTTGTAGGAAGTCACATTGGGGAGGTTGTTGGACCGGGGAAAGATGATGCTTTGAATGTGGATTTTTGGATTATCATGTAAGGGATTGTCCTCAGAAATTGGCAAGGAATCAGCCAGAAGGTCAGAACCGTGCTCAGGTCAGGAATGTGGGACCACCACAGAGGGGTCGTGGTAATGATAGAGGAGGCAATGGTCCTAATCAAGGTCGCGGAATTCAGGGCAGAGGTGCAGGCAACACAGAAGCTAGGCAGCCTGGCTTGGTCTATGCAGCGAGGCGCCGCGAGGAGGGTGACGCAACGGACGTCATAACCGGTACGTTCCTAATTTTTGGTCTTCCTTATGTTGCATTAATTGATGTGGGTTCAACGCACTCATACGTCGCTAGTAGTGTGGTAGAGACTATGAACCTAGACTTCGAGACTGTTTCTAGGGAGATGACTGTAATTAGCCATTTAGGTCACTCTGTAGTTGTAAACAAGCTTTATAGAGATGTACCCCTAGAACTCCAAGGGGTAGTGTTTGTGGCTGATCTGATGGAACTGCCGTTTGGGGAGTTCGATCTAATTCTTGGAATGGACTGGCTGGTTAAGTGTCAGGCAAGGTTGGATTGCGCTGCTAAGCGCATGGTTCTAAAGACGGCTAAGGGTGATGAAGTGGTCATGATAGGTAATAGAAGAGATTATCTATCCAATGTAGTGTCTGCCTTGAAGGCTGAGAAAATGGTCAGAAAAGGTTGTGAGGCGTTGTTGGTTTGAATCTGTGCCTTGGAGGCTAAGGAGTCAGCAGTTGAGAAGGTCCGAACTGTAGGGGAATTCGCTGATGTGTTTCCAGAAGAACTCCCGGGTCTGCCTCCAGATCGGGAAGTTGAGTTTGGTATAGACTTGTTGCCCGGAACGGTACCTGTGTCTATAGCACCCTACCGAATGGCACCCAAGGAATTAGTGGAGTTGAAGGCTCAAATTCAGGAGCTCTTGGATAGAGGGTTTATCCGACCAAGTATATTCCCGTGGGGAGCACCTGTGCTGTTTGTTAAGAAAAAGGACAATTCAATGCGGATGTGTATCGACTACCGTCAACTAAACAAGTTAACGATCAAAAACAAGTATCCGTTACCTCGGATTGATGACCTGTTTGACCAACTGAAGGGTGCATCGGTGTTCTCGAAGATAGATCTTAGGTCGGGTTATCATCAACTTAAGGTGAAGGAGGTTGATGTACACAAGACGGCATTTCGTACTCGGTATGGGCATTAAGAGTTTCTAGTGATGCCGTTTGGGTTGACCAAAGCGCCGGCAGCATTCATGGACTTAATGAATAGAGTGTTTCAGCAGTACTTGGATTAATTTGTCGTGGTGTTTATAGATGACATATTGGTTTATTCAAAGACGGAGGAGGAGCATGATAGGCATTTGCGTATAGTTCTACAACTATTGAGGGAGAAACAGTTATATACCAAATTTAGTAAGTGCGAATTTTGGCTAAGGGAGGTGGCTTTCTTAGGTCACGTAGTATCAGCTGAAGGGATTAGAGTGGACCCTCGCAAGGTTGAAGCGGTGTTGGATTGGAAACCGCCTAGGTCAGTGGCAGAAATTCGAAGTTTTCTGGGTCTGGCAGGGTACTATCGAAGATTTGTGGAAGGATTCTCTTTAATCGCAGCGCCGTTGACTAAGTTATTAAGAAAAGGAGTCCCATTTGTTTGGTCAGAGAAACAGCAAGAAAGTTTTGATAAGCTAAGGAAGATTCTGACGGAAGCTCCAGTTTTGGTACAGCCTGAGACAGGGAAGTTGTTCACGGTTTATTGTGATGCGTCCCATACTGGTTTGGGATGTGTGTTGATGCAGGAAGAGAAGGTAGTGGCCTATGCATCCCGACAACTAAGACCGCATGAGGTTAACTATCCGACTCACGACTTGGAGTTAGCGGCAGTAGTCTTCGCTTTGAAAATATGGAGGCATTACTTGTATGGGGAAAAGTCGATAGTCTACACGAATCACAAAAGTTTGAGGTATCTCTTGACTCAAAAGGACTTAAATTTGAGGCAGCGCCGATGGATTGAACTGTTGAAGGACTACGACTGTTCAATTGAGTACCATCCAGGCAAGGCTAACGTGGTGGCTGATGCGTTGAGCAGGAAGGTCGTGACAGACTTAAGGGCGATGTTTGCTCATATCAGTCTATATGACGATGGAAGTCTTTTGGCAGAGCTGCAAGTTAAGCCAACTTGGATCGAGGGGATTAAGGAAAAGCAATTAGGGGATGACAGTTTAAATGCGCGGAGGTTACAAGTTCAAGATGGTGGTTTGGAAGGGTATAGTTTGACTGGTAATGGTGTATTATGTTTTCAAGGGCGGTCTTGTATGCCGAAGGATGTGGAATTGAGGCAAAGAATTCTTCAAGATGCACATAGCAGCCCATACGCTATGCATCCTGGAGGAAGCAAGATGTATGGAGATTTGCGGAGACAGTTTTGGTGGCCAGGGTTGAAGCGCGAGGTAACTGAGCTTGTGGAAAAGTGTCTGACGTGTCAGCAAGTAAAGGCTGAACATCAGTTGCCATCAGGGTTACTTCAACCAGTGAAGATTCCGCAGTGGAAATGGGAGAGGATCACTATGGATTTCGTCAGTGGGCTACCCCTCACGCCCAGCAAGAAGGACGCAGTTTGGGTAATTGTGGACCGTCTGACTAAGTCAGCTCATTTCATACCGGTGAGAATAGATTATTCACTTCAGAAGCTAGCTAAGCTGTATGTGTCGGAAATAGTAAGGTTGCATGGTGTGCCAGTATCGATCATCTCAGATAGGGATCCTAGGTTCACGTCAAGATTCTGGAAAGCATTGCATCAGGCTTTGGGTACACGATTGGATTTCAGTACAGCTTTCCATCCACAGTCTGACGGACAATCGGAAAGGGCCATACAGATTTTAGAAGATATGCTGAGAGGGTGTGTTTTGGATTTCAGGGGTAGTTGGGAAGAGTATCTACCGTTGGCAGAATTCGCTTATAACAATAGTTATCAAGCGAGCATTCAGATGGCTCCATATGAAGCACTGTATGGACGAAAATGCCGAACTCCTACATGTTGGACGGAGTTGGGTGAACGACAAGTTTTGGGTCCAGAGTTGGTGACAGAAACTGAGGACAAAGTTAAGGTGATTTGGGCTCGTCTTAAGGAAGCGTCAGATAGACAGAAGTCCTACGCTGATCTTAAGCGCAAGGAAATGGAGTATGCAGTAGGAGATAAAGTTTTTCTAAAAGTGTCGCCTTGGAAAAAGGTATTAAGATTTGGGCGAAAAGGAAACCTAAGCCCAAGGTTCATCGGCCCGTATACAGTATTGAAGCGAGTGGGACCGGTAGCTTATCAGCTTGAACTGCCGGCAGAATTGAGTCAAATTCATAACGTCTTTCATGTGTCGATGCTTAGACGGTATCGGTCAGATCCATCACACGTTGTGCCAGTGGCAGAGATTGAGGTAAACTCGGACTTATCTTTCGAGGAGGAACCAGTTCAGATCTTGGAACGAGATGTCAGGGTTCTACGTAGGAAGTCAGTACCTTTGGTGAAAGTGCTATGGCGGAACCATGGTGTAGAAGAAGCTACGTGGGAACCCGAGGACGTGATGCGGCAGCAATACCCCCAACTCTTCTGATCCAGGTAATTTCGAGGATGAAATTATTTTAAGGGGGTAGAACTGTAACATCCTGCATTAGGGGTCATTTACAATCCTATTGTTTTCGTGCGTTTGCCTGATAAAATGCTTAGATATTGGCCTTTTGATTTATTTTAGGATTTAGTCTTAAACCCGGGGAAATTCTGACTTAGGGCTAAAAATTTATTCTAGTGCCTAAGGGGAATGAGCTAGGCGAGATAAGGGTTAATAGAAAGTTTTGGAAGAGTTTGACATAAGAAAGTGAGTGGCAGAGTGGTTTGGGGCGCCACTTAAGGGCCTGGGGGCGTTGGGCTCAGGTTCGAATCACCATGGACGCAAGAGTGGTTATTTTTGTTTTGGCGTTAAAGTGAGGGAGTGTTTAAAAGAAGATTCTGGCGAGTTATGTTACGAAAGGCACGTTAGAAGAGTGGCTGGAGGCTTGGGATTATTCCTTCAGGTCTCGTGTTCGAGTCCTGGGAGTTGCACTTAAAGCGTTTTAAATTTTTGCTCTTAGCGCTAAAGCTTAAGGAGCCAGTGGAGAAGGGTTTAAAAGAAAATCGCGGAGCATTATGTCATGAAATTCAAAGTGGCCGAGTGGCTGGGGCGTGGTGTTGCTCCAGGTCTCGGGTTCGAGACCTGGGAGCAGCGCATGGGTATCTTTTTCCTTCTTCTTTTTGCAGCGTGCATAATGGTTGCATGGCACATGGAGCATGGGCGTTTCCCTCTTATTTTTTTTATTATTTATTTTATTTTATATTTTTATTATTCTCTGCTGCAAGCATGGAGCAGTTTATTTATGTTGTTTTATTATTTTGATGTGAGGGTATGGGATGGAGTTCTATTTTATGTTATTGGAAAGAGAGAGAGCTAAGGGATGGAATAAATTATTAACTATTGCCTTATGGGTGATGTTTTATTATTATCACCTTATGGATGATGGCCGAATGTGGAAGTTCCTAGGGGGTTTTCATGATCGGTTATGGAGCATGCTTAGGGGAGCATAATCGGCCTTGAGAAGAGCAAAAGCTTGGCCAAATTCCTTTAGTTGTCTTTGTTCCCTTTTCATTTGTGCATGGCCGAATTTCTTCTAGTTGTTTTGCTTTCCTTCTAAAATTATTCTTGGCCGAAAGAAGCTTGCCTTAAGGACCTCTACAATCGGGTTAGAAGCTAGCGAGGGAGGCGCCGAAATGTTGGCCGAATACCTTGCTTATTAACCCTTCTTTTGACAAAACTTGACCGAAACTTCACCATTTTATCATGGTTCTTTTATTTTTTTTGTTTTGTTTATTATTATATATATTTGAAGAAGAGATAAAAGATAGAGCTTTGTTTATTTCTCTTATAATCGGCTGGAAAGTGGGATAATGCTTGGTTATTTTTGGATAAGAATAATAGATAAGTGGGATGTTAGCAGGGGATAATTGATGTTTTTGTCTTATTCATCTAAAAATGTAGCCTAGAGTGATTTAAGGAAATTGATTAAATTTTAAACTCTTCAAAGGAAGAGTGGACGGCAAGTATAGGGGCATTAGTGCCGATTTTCTTAGCTTTTTCTTCATGATTTTCGGCTAGTGCATCTTTTTTTTTTCTTCTTCATTTTCTCTCAAACCAAAACACCACTACCATCTATTTTTTTTCTTTCTTCTTAGACTTTGGCCGAATCCCCTACACCATCATCTTCAATCTATTTTTCTCTCCTTTTTGTTCTAGCTGAATCTACCCCACTCATTTGCCAAAAATCTTCTCTTATCTATTAACTCTGCTTTGGCCGAATATCTCTTCCACAAAGGGCTAGGCCGAATCCTCCTAGTAAGGTGCTATCAAAGGAGATAACGTTAAGGTATATTGAGGGAAGCTTTCGGGAATTTTTTTCCTAAGGGTCAAGGATCTAGCGTCGTAGATCGGATCTTCGGGATCTAGGAATCTCGGTAGAAACAGGTGTGTACATACACACTTTATAACTAAATAATGTGCTAAGTATTTTGTGTATGCTAAATCGGATTTGTGTAGATTCGGATTTAATACCATAAAGGTATAAGCAAGGCTTCAGGTAAGTCCTTTTCAATATGAGGTTATTATTTAATGATTATTGAAGCATGACATATTTAGTATATGTGGCATGTAATATATGGCTAATGATAAATTTGTTGGATGTTGTTAAATAAACATATTGGCATGATATCTGTTAAATGCATATCATTGATAACACGAGTGGAGGGGGAAGTGATATTCGTGTCGACGGACACCAGTGGTTTGGTACCACATTTCGTGACTTCGGTCACCAGAGGTTTGGCACCTCATAGCGTCTCGTCCCCGTGGCTTAGCACCACAGTGGGTTGGCCTCACAGATGATATTATGGGATTGACGCTAGTGATTTGGTATCACACGATGGGTTGGCCCCATCATTTGATTTGTGACTTTAAGTCACCAGTGGTTTGGCACCACCAGTGGTTTGGTACCACACGGGGTAGAGAAAGGTGTTTGGATGGCTAGGTTGGGTGCATACTAAATTTGTGCATGTTTATTTAGTTATAAATTGTGCATGATGTGGCATTAAATCGGGGAAGGGTTACACATTGAGTCTTGGTGACTCACCTTCTCCTTTAACATTTTTCAGGTGACACGTAGATCGCGGATGAGGAGCCGGATGGACTCGAGATGGCCATGCAGTGGAAATTTGAATTTAGTGAACTCTGAATTTTATGTTATCTTAATTGTTGGTTTTATTTTGTTTAAGTTGTAATAAGGCCTCCTATGATTTTACTTTGATTATTTTACATGTTTTGGATAACTTGTTTTAAACTATTTAATGATATTAAAATAAGTACACATGTTTACTCAAATCAAATCGAAAAATGTTTTATCGTGCCATCGGGTACATTTGAAATCTATAACAACTTGACTTAATAAATATATTTTTTTTAAACGAACTAAGTATGGTTTTAGTAAGCATATTGATAATGAAGGGTTTTCAACAAAACTTAAATCGGCTTAAAGGGATTTTACAAAATGTTTTCCTCTGTAACAAACCAAATTCGGTCGTAACATTTGGGCCGGGTTTGGGGTGTTACATAGATCCTCCGGCCAATAGCTGGGTCAACTGGTTCATTATGTTATTTTGGGATTCGAGCATCTGATCCTTCATTTCTTGTTGCATCTTCGCTAATTGTTCCTGCATTTGAGCTTGCAACTGATCTCGCATATCCTTTTGCATCTGTTCCAGTCTTTCTATTCTCTGATCCATTGTTTTTGCCTTACGACGGGTATTGTAGTAATGTATGATAGGTTGGTTTTCGTCAGTTTCCAGGGCGCTGAAATAATTTTTATTATTAGAATCTTTTAATGGCCCTCAATGCATATGATGTCGTGTAATGTAATGTGATATGTGCAATGCATGAATGCAAAGAGGCATCGACTCTGATTCAATTCCATATAGGAAACTTTATTTTGAAAACAAAGCTATTTACATAGAATAGATTACAAATATGACCTTGCTCTGACCCCTAAGGCTTTAATCTTCGTAAGTAGAGAGGCTAATTCTTGTCCCTGATCCGACCGTGTCTTGAACTGCATGCTCAGTACATCAGCTTGTATGGCTAGGGTCCGTAAATATTCAGCTATCTCTCATACCTGGGTTATAGCCTCCCCCATGAGGTAACCTCTATCTCTGACTTGATTGCGGGAATAGTGCAGCTTCATTTCTCTTCGCTCTTCATTTAACTCTAGAGCCTTGATATGGTTCTAGCATTTTAGCAAGGTCGTTTCCGACTCTTCAATCTTCCTTTTCATTTCTTCTATTTCTCTCAGACTCGCTTTTAACTCTTTTACTGAGCTACGGTTTCGATGATAATTAAGTGACCTTTCCAACTCTGCCACTCTAGATTTCAATTCGTTTCTTCTGTTTTGGCTTTCTAACACTTGCCTTTCTAGACTCTCCTTTTGGGCTTTCATTTCTTGAAATTTTCTTTCCCATTGCTCGGTCTTATTTTTTTCTTCCCGCAACTCTTGTCTCCATTGACTTGAAGTCTTTCCTAACCCCGCAGTTCTCATTGAGAGGCGCATCTTCTTGTAGTCCTTCTTTAAGCTATTCAGATATTCCTCAGCTTTACTTTTCCTTTTTCTTAACTCTTCGGCTTCTGCCTTTTGTGTCTCCACATTCAATTTCAAATGTATTTTTTCCTCCTCCAAGTGCTCGATCTTCTTCCCGAGTTCTAAACTTTGCTTCGCAAAATCTTGCCTTACAATCTCTAGCTCAGTCGGAACTATTTGCAGACGTTCTTCCATTGACCGAACATCACCTAAAGTTGGACCCGGAATATTATCATTAGTTCTTTTACTCAACCACGCTTCATACTCAGCGGTCACTGTTTTACCCACGTTTATTCTCTTTATCCGATGTGTTTGCTTCCAAGCTTTCACGACTTCCGTAATCTTCTTCTTATAACTCTCTCCCGAATAAGAGAATTCATTCTGGGCCAAACCATAGGTTGCTGGTACAAACTGCTTAGACTTATATTGACTTGTTTCCAGTAGAGGGGCGTATTCGACGGCTCCCCAAATTCTGGGTAAAGGGACCCAATTAAAATCTCTGCATCTATAAAGTATCTCTTCAGGCATCATCCATGGAGCTTTCCACTCAATGTTTTCTTCCTGTAGATTCTGAAGAATTATCATCCATCCCTCTTCTTTTATATCTTTTCGTCTTGACACGGCTATTTCCTCCTTTAACGGTGAATAGTCCTCACGAAAGGGTCGATAAGAGACTTTATCCATCTTCCAAAAATGGGCGTGAAACCATACGGTCAATAACTGTGCACATCCAATAAACCTTCCCTCTCCTGCTCTGCGGCATGCGTTTAATGATCTGAAAGTTTCTGCCAAGATTGCTGGGATATGTGTAACTTGCTTATCCAACCGGTCAAACAGATCTACAACTGCTTCGTCTATGTGTCTTAGGGTTTTGGGGAAAATAACTAATCCATAGATGCTTAAGGCGAAAGTGTCAACTTTCCTTTTCACATCAGGGTGCGTCAAAATTAGATCCCTTAAATTTGCCCAAGGGATACATCTCCCCTCGCCTTTCTGCTGAATTCTAGCTGAGATCCACTGTTTGCTCATTCCAGTAATCTTCATCAATTTCTTGGCAAAAGGAGGAATATAAGCAGGCCTAATATAAACCTTATCAACTTGTACCCTAGGACTACGAAGCAAGGTGGTATACTCTTCTATGGTCGGCACCAAATCTACTTTCCCGAAACTGAAACAACTGTATGCAGAATTCCAAAATTGAACTATAGCCCGAAACATGTGTTTATCTATCTTGACATCGAGTAAGTAAGAGATATCACCATAACTGTGGTAGAACATTTGTTTAACCTCACATTCCCAATGAGTCCAGATGTCGCGCAACTCTTGTAGCTCATTTTGTGTCACGCTAATACGGGTGAAGTCCCACAGCTCCGACGTGTAACCTTCAACTAAGCTGTCTCCTTTTTCCAACTGCAACTTTTCTGACCATACGCGTACGGCCGCATTGTCTTCTACTTTATCAAGAAAATTATTTTCCATAGCAAACTTCCTATCTTAGCAATCGAACAGAAACTGACACCTCTTTTAATGTAGAATGACATGCAAACAACAATGAATCGAATCAAGTCAGCATCACATAATCAGAGTAAGTAGAAAACGTTTATCTAGGTAACCGTTAAAACTTCAGCATTCTATCTAGGGTAGGCTCTTAGGTTCTACTATATGTAGTTCGGCTCTACTGAGGGGTACCTGAACTAGCAGATTCCTCAATCCTCACCCATTATAGGCTCATACGGACTGAGTTCAGTTCAGGGGGATACATTTCTCTATGGCCATGCGGAGGTGAAAACCTCACGAAAGCTTAGTTTCTTGCTCCCACTTAAAGGTGTGACCAACGGTCATGCAATGCAATGCCAAAGTATTTCATGCAACTTGACATTATAGCACAGTCAAATGTGTCAAAGAAATGATTTTCCCAAAACAATTTTCCAAGTTTTCGATCAAAAGGACAACAGTTAATCAATTTATGGCTTGACTCTCAAAGTCCCCAGCGGAGTCACCATGCTGTCGAAACCATTCTTAAAAGGGGTTTTAAAAAAACGGGAATCGACTTTTAAAAATATGGAGTCGCCATCGATCCTTTTCATTTAGGTGTGATCGGGTCACCCATAAGAATATTTTGGTTTGCGAAATTTGAGAAAACGGGTTCGGAAGTCGGTTACTTGCAAGGAAGGGTTAGCACCCTTGCAACGCCCAAAGTTGGTACCAAATTGATTAATGTTGTCCTAATGTCAAAAACTTGAAAATATTTAGGGTGAAACTTTCGAAGAAAAAAAAAGGCTAATTGAATTAGGATTGAATCTCAAGATTAACTCGCTTCAAATGAATAAAAGTATCATACCCAACACGTTAGGATATAACACCCTTATATTTCGACACCGAGATCATCTTTGATCTTCAAAGCATGTAAAAGAAAAGGATATTTGAGTATTTAGTCGAACGAAAAGATCGACACCCAACACGTTAGGATGTAATTTTCCGGTCTTCTAAACACACAAATATTACCTCTTTTTGTATAAATTAAAATGTCAAGTTGCGATTTAAAACCGTTGATCCACATAAAGTGACGAAAACGAGAAATTAACAATACTGATAATAAAAGATACAATAATATAAAAATATAAAAAAGGTAAAAATGGCATTAAAATAATAATAATAAAAAACAAAGCAAGAAGATGTTAGTAAAGATCAAGATAATAAAAAAGTATATACAATATGATAGCATAAATGTAATAATAATAATAATAATAATAATAATAATAATGATGATAAATATAATAATAATAGTAATAATAAGATAACAATAGTATGGACACAAATATGTACAACATACCAATATAAATATAATAATGATAATAAGATAATAATACTAATGTAAAGTGTATACAATATGATAATATAATATAATAATAATAATAATAATAAATGATACATAATAAAATAATAATAATAATAATATGTACAACATAATAATGTAGTAATAGTAATTAGTATAGTAATAATAATAAATAATAATAATAATACAAATATATACAATATAATAATACAAATATGGTAATAATAATAATAATAAAATTAGTATATACAGGTAATAATACAATAATAATAATAATAATGAACATAATAATAAAATAATCAAAAGTAGTTAGAAATGACTAAAATTGAGCAAAAACGGAATGCTTGGGGTAAATTTGAGATAAAACAAAGAGGGAAAGATCAGGTTGAAACGCACGAAGGAGGGGAGAGACCAAAGTGGACAATAATCCCTCCCTTCAAAACGCGCAGCAATGATTGGACCAGATCGAAAACAGAATAAACTTCCAGGGCAAATTTTAGAGAAACTGAAAACCCGATTGCAATAATACAAAATGGCGGAGGGGCTAAATGTGCAATTAGCCCCTTTCAACAAAACACGCGAATCCTAGACCGAAGCGGGTCGAGTCTCGGGTCGGCCCCCCAAAACGACGTCGTTTTGGGCGTCTGGGGGGCCTAATGAAACGGCGTCGTTTCTCCTTTCTATTTAAGGCCAACTTTTATCAAAAAAATTTCATTCTTTCTGCTTTGCTAAAAAAAAAGGGGAAGGGGGGCTTATTTTGCTCTGGACCAGGTCCAGAATCCGGCCGAGGGAGCCGCCGTTGCTTCGCAGTCACCGGCGACCGCGCACGGTGGCCGAAAAAGGTAATTTTTTTATTTTTTTATTTTAAAAATAATATAGTGATATAGATGTATATGTGCTGAGAAGAACATAGAAAACAAAGAGAAAAAAAGGAGAAAGCTAACTTTCGAAAGCAAATAAAAAATCACCTCTCTTTCTTAGCCCCTGTTTCTGACTTTTTGGATTTAGTGATTATCTCATGTTAATCTCGCTATTTTTGTTTTTATCTGTATTTTGAAACTATCGCTCATGTATTCTCTTTCAAAAAAAAGGGCCCTTTTACAATGTTTTCATTCGGCTTTTATAACCGAAATTGAAGAAAAAGTCAGAAAAATAAAATACAATAGATTTTGTCCTTTGTTGCCATTGTTGCTGTCATTTTTTTGTCCTTTTGCAGGTATGGGGAGCAACTGGTAGTGGGGGAGCGGCGCCAATGATAGTGGAGGCCGGTGGCGCTAGGGTTTCTTTTTTCTTTTTTAGGGTTTTTGAAATCCTAAAATTTGGGCCATTTGGGCCTGTTTATTATCGGGCCCGGGCAATTTGGGCTGTTTACAATATCTTCCTAAATCAATTTTAAATGTTGTCATTTCCTTTCCCTAAATCAATTTTCCTAAAACTCAGCAAATAAGCTATCCTCCATTTCCAATTCTCGCATGCAAACTGCTACTGAAATTATTAAAAATATGTTTTTCAATTCCTTTAGATCAAACACCAGCAACCACCAAATACAAACCCATTTAATGCAACTACCGCTAGTTATTATTATCACTGATTATGTCGTGTTCACCTGTTCAAAAAGTGAGAGATTTTAAGTAAAATTATAAATTCGAAGAATGAGTTTAAAAAAAAATATTTAAATGGGTTGGGCCTTGAGTAAGAATTTTTTGTTTGAGCTTAACCCGATCTAAATTTAGCTAAAAAAAATTTCTCTGTTGTTTTTTGTTTTTATTTTGCTACTATATTGTTATTATTATTATTTTTTGTTTGGATATTTTATAACTTTTATTTTATTGTTAATTTTGCTATTATTTTAGAGTCATTTGCTTGTTAAGTTGTAATTATCTTAGTGTTATTTTAAGTGTAATTTTTTTTGCACATTTTCAATTTATTGATAAACATTTATTTTAATGTTTTTAGTATATTTGATGTATTATATTTTTAAAATTTATTTTATATAAAAAATAATATAGATAGATCGTCCCGAGCTCGAATTTAATATTTTTTATCTAGACTAGATTTGGACAATATTTTAAGACAGAAATCTTTAGAAGAAAAAAAAATCAAATTCATATGGCTTCTTTTCAAGTCCTTCAATAACCAAGTTGATGTTCCCCAAGCCTTTATTCCATTTCATAAGACTAAATTTAAGTCTACCAAGGATCATTTCAATTCCAATATTCATATGATTCCATTCTTTTTCTATTAGCTTCCTACAGTCAGTTTTAACCATTGTTATGTGAAAATTATCGTATTTGAAGAGCAATTTGATAAAATTTGTAAATGTGAAGTATTAAATTTATTAAATTATTTAAAATTAGGATCAAAATTATAGAATGTGTAAGTATTAAAAATTAAATATGTTATTATACTAATTTTAAAAAGGTCATATCTTTTTTTTCGTTGATAATTCAACAAAGGGCGATCAGAACAAAAGTGATTGAAGACGTTAGTGACAAAATTGAATTTTTTTGTAATTAAGTGACTAATTATGTAATTTATTCTAAATTTTAACTTTGTTTTTTTTTTTAGTTTTAAAATTCCATGATGTAAGAAAATTTCAATGGAATAGCTTTTAAATATTTTTTTTCATGAAATTTAATTAATTAAAATATTTAAAATAAATTATGTTAAAGTTTAAAAAGTTTAACTCGATAATTTGAAATTGTGACATTTTTATGACAATAAAGGAGTATAATTCATCATACTTGTTATTTAAAAAAACAAATAATTTTTAAGGAAGGGCTGTAGTTGTAAACTAAACGCTAAATACACTTTTTGAAATCTAAATTTGACTTCAATGTTTAAATTAGTACTTAAATTACTTTTTGTCCAAACAAGTATTCAATTTTATAATTATTTTAAATATTTTATGATATAAAGTAAATCTTTTATATTTAAATTAGTTGTTATTGTAAGTATGATAGGCATTAATGACATGAATACACATATATCTTTTGTCATTTCTGAGGATAAAGAGAAATAGTCAAATCTTGTTGTTTTTAATGTTGCAGCAAGTTGTTATTGTGACAAAGTATCATTGATCCAAGTTTTGATGACATTAATACCTACTTGTTGGTGTGGATGTTACTTTATATTCTTTTATTGGTATTATAGGTTGAAAATGGTATCTTAACGAGGACGAGTCATTACTTTAACTTATTTGTCAAAAAGGAGTAATAATGTTGTGTTTTCTAGTATTGATGGTTTCTTATATTATGGGTTTAGTTTATGTTAGTAATTATTATACTTTTGAGAAAACTATTACTAAAAAGGTAATCGCTATTAATGATGATGATGACCAGACAGAAGAGGTTGTCATTGTTACTTTAAAAGAGATGAAAGCCTCAATTGTTCTGCAATAAAACTTTGATGATATTAATTGCTTGATGAGATGATTGAAGATAATTTTGTTGGCAAATAATAACTAGATGTCGTTTCTCATGTTAGAGAGTCTACTAAAGACATCGATGTAGTAATAAAACAAGAATAACATAATGTTAACGTTGAAGCTGATGAAACAATCACAATTGCGAAAGAGGCAAAAGTTATTGCACCTCCAGCTGTAATAAAAAAAGCAACAAATGAACCTATTATAAACCCTATCGGACCATACTATTGAGTTTGATGATGTTGTACCATTAACAACTATTGCTTCTAGAATGATCGAGAAAAGAATAAACATGACAATAATGTTTGAACATCTTGAGGCTTAGTTGAAATTCCTCAATAATTAGCTCAATTTGTTTAACAGAGAGAGGATTAAAGTTCTTTGATACAAAATTAATTTAAAGGTTGCTGATAAATAAAATTTTTCTCCCATTGTTATTTTACAAAAAGGGGGGAGAAATGTTGAGTAAGTGGGAGTTATTGGATGAAAGCCTGTCGTTATGTCTTGTGAAAAAATAGAACGTCGATAATGGTAATATATCGTAAAGAAAATAAAGAAAAATAAAACACTCAAAATTTTACGTGGACGCCCTTTCGAGAAAAAACCACGGGTAGAGGAGAAAAAAATTCACTATGTTAAATTCGAATGATATAAGATGTGTTTATTTATAGGTTTAAAACCTTATTCTAATCAAAGTCAAATAGAAGTAATGTAGTAAGATTAAAACAGCTTGTCCTAATTAACATCAAATAGAGGAAGTAAACTTCGACCTTCGCACTCGTAGATCCCCCTATCTTTCCACATGCATTTATTTTAGCAATAAATTGGGTCACACAACTTCTAACATGTCTTAACCATTTTCTATTTGGTTTTTTTTTTGTAATTGTTTTGAATAGACTTATTGTTGCTTTCTTAAAATGTATGGTAATTTTGTGGATGTATTGTGACAGAAGTAATATGTTTCGATTCAACATGTTCATTTTCCTACATTTTTAATTTGTATTGGAAGTGTGTTGTTTTGTTGTAATGTTACGTCAATATCTAAAATGAGAAGATTGTTTGTGTAATCAATTTTCGTCAGACCTTGTTGCAACGTGAGTTGCAACTAGCGTTTCAACAAGTTATGTCAATTTAATGTTATTTATGGTTGACAATTTTTTACATATATTATATGATGTAAATTTTAATAAAAACAATATAATATATTTGTTAAAGAAAGTTATAATATATCATGTTCTAGGCCCTAAGGAGTTTTTTTTTTAATTCCTTATTTAAGGAGTTTTGAAATAAATGGTTTATTTTGTTTTCTTGCTTGATGTGAGAATTTGTTTCAACTAAAGATGTTCATGAGTTGTATTATCCGTCAAAATTCAAAGACCTATTCGAAATATGAAAGAATTTGAAATAAATATTAAGCTCAAATTTGAGCTTGAACAAAATTTTAAACCGATTTTTTATTTAGGCTAAGCATGATTTGATATTTATTTATTATATTATTCTATATACCTATATATAAACTTGTTATTTGCCTTATAAAAATGGTAAATTTTTAATTTAAATCCCTATGTTACCATACCTATATATAATGGGTCACTTTCCCTTTTTTTTCTTATATTTTTGCATTATTTAGAAGAATGATAAATTTTTAATTTTCGCTCTCAATTTTAAAATCATTTAACAACAGCAAAATTTAATTTTGGTCAATGTGCTACACTCGAATTTGAGATCTAATCTTTATACTTCAATTTTTTTATATGATTAGATACCTCAACTTTTGTAATGTCATTTGGTTAAAATATTAATGTAACTTTTAAGAGTTGTAAAAATGTTAAAATCATTTGTTAAATTTAATCCCATTCAATTTTTTTGTTACATGGTTAAAGTGAGTATCTTTTTTTAATTTCAAAATATCACACCATTGAATTTAATAAAAGAATTTAATAACATTAATAATTAGATTTAAATATTTAAAACTGAAAAATAGGGAGATAGAGAGTAATTTCCTAAAAATTCGAAGACTACATAGATATGAAATATATTTTAATATTTTAATATTTACTTTATAATTTGACCTAAAAATAATTAACCAATGCAAACCTGATAGGAATCATTCTAATATGGTATATAAAAGGAAGCTCCATCTTCTTCATGCTAACACTTGCCATACACTCACCATACTTATTTATTTATTTATAAAAATGATTATTTTTAGTTTTGGTCCTTCTAGTATGCTCAATTTTGAGTTTTAATCATTTTATTTGAATTTCTAACATAATTTGGTTTCTATATTTTTTTAATGTTATTAATTGGTTTAAATAGTTAATATATTTAACTTTTCAATTAAAATGTTACGTGGATAAGTATAAAATTTGAAAGTGGATTGTTAAATCTAAAAAGTAGATGAATTGAATTTTTGAAAATAAAAGTAGGACTAAATTCCAAATGTATGAAGTGTAGATACTTAGAGTCATGGTTGTTTGAATCGGACTAGCCGGTCAAACTAGGAACCAATCGAGGTATCGATCTAGAGAAAGGCATCAGATTGGTTGATTTGTGAACCAATACAAACCAATTAAACTAAGTTAAAAAAAGATTGAACTGATTTTTTTAAATAAATATTCTTTTATTTTTATGATTTTTTTAATTATTTCTTTAATCCAATTGTACAAACCAATGGCTTAACAAGTTTAGTCATCAATCTAGTTTTGAAAACTTTGCTTAGAGTATACTTTAATCTTCAAATTTTCACTCTATAAATTGATACAAATAAATAATCAACCCAACGTATAGCATGAGCATCCTTCGCCTCCAAAAGGAAATTTTAGTAAATAACCAAATATAACACTTGGATTAAGAATTAAGTTGATAATTTCTTTTACATCTCCCTCTCTCTATACCCAAATATCATATACGCCCCCAAAATAAAGAGCCTTGAATATTAGAAGAAAGCACTTATACCGAACAAAATTAGCTGAATACCCAAAATTGTGATATTTTATTTCTATCTTTCCATATATAAACTAAAAAAAAAAATTTCTTCGAAAGTTTTAGGTCTCAAAAGTGCTAGACCATACTAATTCTAAATTATAAATCAATTACTTAAACCCGGACCATTCCTAAAATCCTAACCCATTTTCAAATATATTTTAAATTTATAATTTTAATTTTTATAAAAATATATAAATAATAATTTAATATGTTTTTATTAAAATTTTAATATAAAAATATCCGACGGGATTCCGGGTTTGGACAGCTAACTCGGCCTTTTAACAGGCCTAGAGTGCACCACCAACCCTAGAGAAATCAAGCATCTAAATGAAACCAATCGTCACCGTTGATTTTTTACTATAAAAGACTCCATTAGGGTTTAGTGATAGATCTCTATTCTCTTTACACTCTCTCAAAGCTCGGCTGCTAACCCCTGTGCTCAAAGCTATGGTAAATCTCAATCTCCTCACAATACTTTATAATCTTTATATATTTTTCTAATTCACTCTCTTTTTTTTTGTTAATTTAGCTTCTCTTAAATCTGTTTTCGTACCCTTTTTAATGTCAGATTCCTGCTTGTTCTTCGTTTTTGATTGATTAAAATTCGTAAAAACATGAAATACTGGATGCATTTTCTTTACGACGTTACAATTTTGTTTGAGAAAAGAATCAATAGAATGAGCTAATCTCTTGTTTTCCTGTAATATATTTAACTTCAGTCTAAGCAGTGTCTTCGAGGTTTTTTTTTTTTTTTTGTTGTTGTCATTTTCCTTTTTCCTGAATTCTTTAGTAGAATTGACCCGAATCGAAGCAAGCATCAAGAAAGTAAAGCTGTTTATTATTATTTTTCATTGGAAAGAATTAGGAAATGTTGGGTTGTTTGTTTTGCAATTTCTTTTTTTACTTCCAGAAGAGAAATGAAAATAAACGTGCTTATAGAAGATAACATTGTTTACTGATTGTTAATATTATCTCTTAAAGATGAAAAATTATGGTGGTAAGTATTGATGTAATGTAAAATATTTGTAATTGTGAAAAGCATGGGACTTGAGTACTTAACTTATGCTTATATTACTTTGACTAGCTATCTTTCTTTTAATTACCTACGTTTGATCTATATTTGGACATAGGAATCAGGAAACAAATCAGCCAAGATCCCCCGAAACATGGAAAAACTTGAAAAAAATGTTGAACATACTCTCTATGACATTTACATTCGAGTCTAAATAATATAGTACTTAACAGTTTTATAGGTTTATTCGTGTTTGAAATGGTTATCATAGATGCTTCCTCATTTTGCTGAGTTGGTTTGTTTTGTGGCCTAGCCTTACGTGAAAGCTCAAAAGTCAAAGGCATACTTCAAAAGATATCAAGTTAAGTTCAAGAGAAGACGAGGTATGATACTGATGCCTGTACCTTAAATAGTGATAGGCAGATCTGTCCTTGCTTTCTTTGATGTTTTAATACTTTTTTAATCTTGTAGAGGGCAAGACTGACTACCGGGCCAGGAACCGTCTTATCAATCAGGATAAGAACAAGTACAATACCCCAAAATATCGTTTTGTTGCAAGATTTGTATCCTAATATTTGACTGACTGTCTTCCCCCCCGCCCCCACTTCCTCACTTTCATTTGGTTTATGATGTGGGTAGCAACTAGCAAGCAGCCATTTTTTATGTCAACTTCTGTGAGTAATGTTCTGACAGCCTGATAATTTGTTTGAGGCTACCTAGATTTTCTATATGCAATTATATGTGCTAAACTATATTGATTATTCTTTCATTTTTTACATTATTCTTCGTATAAACATTTTTGGGCCGCTGGTTAACATTCCAACCTTAACACATTTATTAGACCAATAAGGATATAGTTGCACAAATTATACATGCTAGTATTTCTGGTGATATAGTTCTTGCAGCAGCTTATGCTCATGAACTTCCCCGCTATGGACTTGAAGTGGGCCTTACCAATTATGCTGCAGGTGTGTCGTTTTCTTCTGTATGAATACTGGTCTTTTTACTCTCTGGTTGAGGGTGGTATCTTACTTGATGATGCTTCAAACACAGCTTATTGTGTTGGACTCCTCTTGGCTCGCCGAACACTGAAGCAACTGGAGATGGATGCTGAGTATGAGGGAAATGTTGAGGTATGGATGTGCCATTGTTTTTAAGGTTTGAAGAATTATGAGTTGTTTACATCTTTTGTTTAGATGTATGATAAGTTTGTAAATCATGTGTCATTTGCTCGCAGGCAACTGGGGAGGACTTCACTGTTGAACCAGCAGAGACCAGGAGGCCTTTCCGTGCGCTCCTTGATGTTGGTCTTATCAGAACTACTACTGGTAACCGTGTTTTTGGTGTTCTCAAGGTAAGTGGAACTCTTTCCTATTTATGGGTCCTGAATCAGGTTGTGCTCATTGGTTTTCTTTGTCCAAGTCTTATCAAAGTTGTGGAAACTTTTGATTACCAAAAGTTGGATAAATATAAAATACCTGAGCCATGTTTATGATACAAGAAAAATGTACAAACATAACACAAATATATGAATTTCCCTGTTAATCATCATGCTTGCTAATTGAGTTTTCAGTGCATTGATATTTCTCATCTGTATACCTCAACATTGATTTCAGTGCATGTACCATTGTTGAGGTTGAGGTGTTAATTTCTGGAAGTGAAAGAAATAGTTTGGTATGTATTTGAAACCCTAAATCCTAAACCCCAAACCCCAAACCCTAAACCTTAATCCCTAAACCCTAATCCCTATTTGTTGAGGTTAAATTTCTGGAAGTGAAAGAGAAGAGTTTTTTGTGTATGGAATAATTGTTTTGATATGGTAAAATTTGTGCAATGAGCATTTAAGCTTTTCTGTTTATGTTAGCAGCTAGGCCATGCTTTTATGCCATTTATTGCTGAAGAAAACTATTCTTGGATATTATCTTTTAGCTCAACAATCTTCCACTTGCATTTTCTATTCATTCAGTTTTAATGTGTAGTCCTGTTTCATCTTAGGGTGCTCTGGATGGGGGAATTGATATTCCTCACAGTGACAAGAGGTTTGCTGGATTTAACAAGGACAGTAAGCAACTTGATCCTGAAGTTCACCGCAAATACATTTACGGTGGCCATGTTGCTGCATACATGAGGGTAAGGTTTAAAGTTTATGAAGTGGTGGTTAGAGGGGAGTGATGATGGTGTTGAAGTTCTTTCTCTTGTCTTAATTTGGAAACAGTTTCATATCTTGTTGTCTGCAAGTCTCACTTTGTCAAGTTGACAGACTTTAATGGAAGATGAGCCAGAGAAGTACCAGTCTCACTTCAGTGAGTACATTAAGAGAAGCATTGAGCCTGACACCATAGAGGGAATGTACAAGAAGGTTCATTCCGCCATTCGTGCAAGTCCAGAAGCAAAGAAATCCGAGAAGGCTCCTCCCAAGGAACACAAGAGGTATAAGCTTCTTTCTCTTTCTTCTTGCAATTTACTTATTAACGTAGTTCAGATAGCCTATTAAATCAGGCATGACTGACCAAACTAGTTAGTTAATATAATCTCGAAAGGAAACTTGATTTTATTCCGGACGTGGTTCTGCATGATAGGTACAACCTGAAGAAGCTGTCTTATGAGGAAAGGAAGGCAAAGTTGATTGATAGGTTGAAGGCTTTGAATTCAGCTGCCGGAGTTGATAATGATTCTGATGAGGATGATTGATCAAGCCGCTGAAGTTGATGCTACGGTTGAGGAAAACACTGGGTGAATTCAGCATCGGAATTTTTGTTTTTGTTTTCTAAAACTTCATCCTTTTGCTGCTAGAATTTAAGGAAAAAAAAAGACTGAAGGCTTTGCTTCTTTATTAGGTATATGAGGAACTGGCATTTTTGCCTGCTGCTTCCGTTATTTGATAGTTTAATTATATAAGTACTATTCTATTCGTGGCTTCTAAATCTTCACTCCCGGCAGATTCAAGATTAGAGCTGTTGAGACGGGTTAATCGTTTCCAGTGACTTATTCGAAGATAATCGGTAAAGACCTTGGATTCGAGTGATTTTTACCGATAGTAACAAATATCCTATTGAAAATATTAATCTAATAATATAAATGAACGTTAAAGTATCATAAATGAAGGTAAAAGTATGTGTTTATATTAAAAATTGAATTACATTTTTTCTTAAAAAAATAAAAATGGATAGCATTTTATTTCTTAAACAAAATTGTGAGTAAATTCATTGATTAAAATTTATTTGTTATTTGTTTTTTTTGTCTGTTATGTGGATAAAATTTTAAAAAATAAATAAATATTTTAAATATTAATTAATTTTTAATTTAACGTATAAAAAAAAAGAGAGAGTAAAAAGCAGCCTTCATAGAAATTTCAGCAAGCCAGCGTGACTTATTTAATTATTTGAAATTATTTTTATCCTAAAATAATTAAATAAGTGAATCCAAAGAAAATTGGAATTGGCAAAGGGGGAGGAATCACCCCACGCTCTTGGACAGCAAATAAAACACCCCGACGGACCCCCAGAGAAGCTGCGGACCCGAAGCCTGAGCCGAGACGTATAATTTACAAACAAAAAAGTGGTCTTTAATCTTACTGCAAAACCCTGAAAATGTACAGCTTTCGTTGCCTCCAACGTTCTTTGATCAACTGTTTCTAACCCTTCCATTCCAATCTTTTGGGCTCCCTTCATTTCATTCCTCAATTCTCAATCCTTTTCTCCTGCTTGAAATTTACTCGGTTTGATTTTTGTTCGAATTTGTTTTTGCACTCTTTGCCCTTTTTACTGGTACTGGGGCGTGAAGACTGCTGAACAGAAGAAGGGGAACGTGCTTTGCTTTCTCGTGATCTGTAAAAGCATCTCAGCAACTTTGCTCCAAGTCCGTGGTAGTCTTGATTTCTTTCTACGTTTCTCGTGTTTCTCAGTTGAATTTTTTTTATGTTTCTCTTTCTCCTCTTATTTCTTCTTTGTTCATAGAATTAGTTATAGTTTAGCTTCATTTTTCTTGGAAATTTATGAAACGAAGAAGATTCCAGGGGTAAATTTATTCATAGAATTACTTATAGTTCCACAACCATTTGGCCTTTTGTTTTGAACTGAAATGGTTATCATGTAAACGACCTGGCCTTTATCAGTTTTTCTTCACAGTTGACATATTTAATCCACAACTGTGAATTATGTCAATCATTAAATTATTGAAGTATGAGAAGAGCTTCAGAGGGGCTGGATCTCATTCTTGTTCATTCAAACGACACTAGTTGTTTGGTAAGTAGAAGGTTTCCTAGTTTTGCCCAACCTGTGTCCAAAATCGGCCTTCTGAAGACATTCTTGGCCAACTCCACCTTAAAGTGGTCAGTTTGGAGATTCCTTTTACTTAGCCGGTTTTATCCTACACAGCTACCCTTAGACATGCACAACACCTTTACACTGACCCATCTTTATCTTGCAATCTTTATACAAATTTACACATTTGAGAACGAAGATTTGGCTGCCTCTGTGCCCTCTTCCCTGGATTTCCTTCCCCATCAGATCTGTATCAGTTGAAGATAATGATGGTTGGGAATGGCATATATGCTGTGGCAAAAGTTTTCAGCTTTTGGTACTAATGATACATTTGTTCCGAGTACAAATGAAATTAAGGAAGATGATGATAGAGGAATTAATTGCTACGTTAGAGAAATCTATTTGAGGTGAAAATCAGCTATAGAACCTAAAAGTTGCAAGATGCTACTTCTGCACACATGTGAGAGAAGGGGAACAAATTAAAAAAATAAGTGTACTTACCAGACATGGATGCATTGAATTCTAAAATGGTAGAATAGCATTGTTGTGCTATAGTATAGGCTTTTACGTTAATCAGGATCTCTTTAAATCTTGTTTACCTCTATGGTTATCTTTTACTTGATATTCATGGATGCTTTCCCTGACTTTGGCTACAAAATTACAGCTATGATGTTAAATGTTTCATGAATCATTAACTCATGGATTCGGAAGGCCAGAAATTTGGAAGAGGTACCATATCTTTAGCATGTGGTTTATAGTTTTACTCTGTTATTTACATTGCATTTTTTGGTTGATGCTGGGTTTGCTATTAGGTTCTTACCTATTATTGTACTCTTCAGTCTTCACTGTCAGAGTTTGTGGACTATATGTTTTTTTTTTTTTCCATAAGACAATAATGGTTAATGATATTTCTTTGATATCAGTCAGGATCATTATGATACGTCACCATCATTCCCTATTTTATATTACATCTGTGTAAAATATCTGAAATTCATGCATGATGGTTATTTTGCTTGGTTATATTTTTTCATCAGTCATATATTGTATACATGTAGCACATGTTTCTTGTAAATATTTTTTTAACTCGAAAACTATCCTCAAGAGAATATCAAAAGTATTTAATTAATAAAATTGTTGCATTTATATGACTTGCTTGTGAGTTATTAAATAATTACCTAATGTAAGCACGTTGCCATCCACTATCTATTACTTGCTAACTAAGTTACTCAAATGATGCGAAAATCACACATGATGTATGTTGCTTATAGTATTACTCACAGAAAAGTTTAGATTCCTTGACACTATTCTGGTTCAGTATAAAATGAAAATTTTGGATTGATGATTTGAGGGTTAGTTGACTATAATTTCATGTAAAGTTAATTGGTATTGGATTTTATTATTATTATTATTATTATTACTATTATTATTAACTGACAAGATAAAGTTTAGGGCCAAGGGAGCTTAGTGGTGCTGTTGATCTTGTAAGTCGGTATAACTTGCTGGTTCACCATGACTTCTTCTGCAAGAAACATCTTCCGATGTCCATCTTAGACACTCACTATCTTCATACTGTGGTGGGATGTACTGAAATTAGAAAAGGAGAAGGAATGCTGTTGGGCCAACTTATTCAGGATACATCGTATAACAGAGAAACTAATGTCCGCTTGCAGCCATTTGACCTGGATATTCTTACGGATGCTTTCGACCTGAGAGAAACCACTCCTGTTGAATTGCCTGAGGTAAGAAATTTTCTTCTTTGAGATTAGCTTTATTTAAGTTCCCATTGATTATTGAGTCAGTAAAAAATTCATGCTCATACATGTTCTCGTATTGACAAAAATTTTCTTTGTTAGTCATGACTTCATTTGAAGTTCTTAACTAGTTTATTCTTTTGGTAGAATGAAAAAGGGGTTCCTACAATTTTTGGGAAATCAAAGGGTGAAGCCAAAGACAAAGACAAAGAAAAAGAGAAGAAGCATAAAAAGCGCAAAGATAGAGAAAAGGATAAGAATAAAGAGAATAAGGAGCTCAAGCACCGTCATAAAGATAAAGATAAGGAAACAAAGAAGGATAGAAGTTGGCATCATGATTCACTCAAAAAAGCACCATGAAAAAAAGGGTTGGAAGTTTGTTACCTCTTTTGAAGCTATTGCTTGATCAGGTCATTTGGCCTCAAGTATTGTGGAAGGATTGTTAATCTAATGGATATAAAAGTCTATGATGCTGTGCAAGGACACAAAATCAGTCAGTTAATTGTTCAAGAATGACATTGTTTCTTTGAAGTTATGCATGAAGCATTTGCTTTCGACCATTAAAAATAAAATTTTCTGTTGCCAGTAATAAAACTGGTATCTGCTGTTTCCCTGCACAAGTTTGCCAACTGATTTGTCATCATGAATTTCAAGAAATAATCCCTCTTTTTAAAATGAAGTTAATTTCAGAAGAGGCATGATGGAGATGAAGATCTTAATGATGTCCACAAACACAAAAAAGAAGGTATTGCATATTATTCCGGATTTGCTCTATTTTTGTTGCATTATGTGGATCATCTTTTATATTTGTGATGTTTTGGTATTAACATTATATACTTCATTCTTCTCTCTCACTCAGGCAAATCAAGGTACAATGAAGAAATAATTGTGATCACTCAATATTTTTGTGTAAATGGTGCATTAGAACTAGACTGCTTGCTGGATAAGGTTTTTAGTAAACGTTTTTAAAAATGTCTAAAAGTATAACATCCAAGGTAATTCTATTTGAAGCTGAGAAACTGGCTTCCATTGAATATTTGTTTTCTACTTTTCAGTCACACCTGTGTCATAAGGGAAGCAATATTCTGGATCTGCTAAATTATTATTTTTGAGATGATACCAGGCGATCTTGTGGCTGAAAAGGTTGTGGAATGGCGTTCTTTTGACTTCTCATTGAGTTTGTTGCATAGTTAATAAATTGCATACTTCAAGTATTCACAATTTCTAGTTTTGGGGACTATGATTCCACAGAGTAGGAGAAAGATTGTTGTATTATCAAAACAAATGTTTTCTCTTAGTCTTGAATTGGTATGACTAACTGACTATTTTGAATTTTGATCCTCATTTGACTATTCATTATGTGATCTATTATGGGGTTGGGGTAGGCTTGAGAAGGCTGATTACATGGCAGTTAGGTCTCAAGGGTGTGTGTTTGTGCGTACATATATTATGGGGCTAGAACTTTAGTCTGGCAATCTGTGCGGTCTTAGGTGATTCTTTTGCTTCAAATCCGCCTAAGTCAACCTATCCTTCGAAAATTAAAATTCTTCAAGGGAAATTCTCTTAGGCACTAGAATGAAGCAAAAGCAAACTCAAAAGACAAATGAACTCGAATCGAACCAAATTGAGCTCTTTCAGGTCTAATGATACAATTTAAATTACATTGACTGTTAAGACTTGTCTATCTACAAGATGAGAGTCTTAAGAGATTTAAACTTCACACAATCTTATCTCTTTGGATTTACAATATTCACTCTAGTTTTACTGGAGTGCTCCATAAGGCCATCAAGACTTCAAGTAGATGGGCTTTTTCATTTGTTTCATGAATCGGGGCAATCCAAGTTGGTTAAATGAGTCTGATTTAATTAGTTGGCCTTTATGAGACATTCTAAGGATGTCTTTGTTGCATCCTTGGAATGACACTGATCCAACTCGTCTTGAAATTGCCACGACACCTCGATTGATTCCCAACCATTCTCTTTGTTGGTAGTTTTGCCTCTCGAAACATTTGTCTTGACTTATGTTTCTGCCGTCATCTAACTTGAACTGTTTCCTTCCTTTGTATATCTCGTTCGTAGGAGCCCACCACTCTTACTTGCTCCCATTGTCACTTGCCCTACATTGAACATCAGGTAAATCTTAAGCATTGTTGCTAACTCTGGTTTGTAAAACCTTCGGCTTACCCACTTTAGAATTCTAAAAGGGCCTATGCATCTTTGTTAAGCCAATGAGTCATAATGTAAAACACTAGGAAAGTGTTTGAGATGTACCTTACTTATAGCATTTAATCAATTTAACTGCCCAGTTTGCATCATTGCTTTTCTCACAAAGTTTGATTTACAACTCACCTCTCTCATAGGTACTAGCCCCATCGATAACTCAACATACTTCACATTAGTTTGCCACACCTCTAGCATTTTCAAGCCTCTCTCATATGTTGTAGCCCCACCGATAACTCAATATGCTTCACATCGGTTTGCCACACCTCTGAAATTTTCAAGGGGGTCTTCGTAGCACTCCAATCTATTAAGTCAATGTCCTTTCCACAATGAACATCTTCAGCTAGTTGGATTACTGACGATACCTTGGTTGATGAGCATCCAAGATACATTTGCAATCGGAAAAAAGAACCCAAGTCAAGTTCTATTTTTTCTCTTCATCAAGGTAATCTCAATAAAATTTTCTTTTCTCCCTTCCCGTTTCATCAAAACCAAAACCATTGTGCAACCGCGACAGGTATATATAGCCTATTGGTGCCGGTAAAGAAAAAGCCGGGACCAAATTTTTTTTTAAACACTAGAGTCGGCATAGGGATGCCCGACACCAAATTTTTTTTTTGTCTAATCCTCAGGTGCCAACATGGGGAAGGCCGACAACAAAAAAATATTTAACTTTTTTACCTGGGTCCCGACCACGAGAAACATGGGACCAAATTTTTTTTTTGACACAGGTGCCGGCCACCATAGAGTCGACACAAAAAATTATTGAATTTTATTTTCAATTTCTTTAAGTAGTGCCAGCCACGTGGATGTTGGCACTTAATAAAAAAACATTTTTTAACCAAAAAAATACTCGTATTTTTCAAAAGGTATACAAGAATATACATACGAGTGTCGATCATTGCAAAGCTGGCACAAAAAAAATTACTTTTAAACCCCGATCTAATCAACAGGTAATGATTACAGGTTGATTGAGTTGGGTGCTGGCACCGCTTGATACTATAGCTTTTAGATTATTCCCGTCATAATTTTGTAGGTTGGGTCATTTTTGTAAATATTTATTTATTTTAGATTAATTGTGTGAAAAAGCCTTATTATAATGTTACCAAAATTATCAAGTTCCATTTGGGCCTTGGAAAGAAATTAAGGCTCAAACACAGCAGATCTGTATTAAGCCTTCAATAGAATTTGGTGAAACCAAAACCATGCCAGCTAGATTCCCTGTCAGCCCAATCATTTCCACTCTTATCATCTTCTCTACTCTCTTTGTGTTTTTTCCTCGACAGTCATTAATGGAGTCCTTTTCCATCATCCTTTCATCTTCTCCACCCTTCCAAAATCACCCCAAAACCCTCAAGTCAATTTCTTCAAACTCTATTTCTCGACAACCCAAATCTCCCACCATTAAACTACCCTCTCACAACCCTCTCTCGATCCTTCAAAACTCCCCTATTTTACAAACTGTAGCCAAAACCCATGTTTCTTTTTCCTTTTTTAACCTCTTTACTTCTTTTCCTTGCCTTGCCGTCGCTGACACAGTTATATCCTCTCCTGAGCCCGGTAAAGTAAACCTTGAAGCAGTGTTGGTCTCGGTTGATGAATTTTTTAACAAGAATCCATTTTTTGTTGCTGGATGCACTTTCATTTGGCTTGTTGTTGTGCCTTTAACTAAACAGTACTTGAGTAAATGTAAGTTCATACCCGCCATTGATGCATTTAGGAAACTCCGTGATGACCCAAGTGCACAGCTTTTGGATATTAGAGAGAACAAGACTCTGGCTTCTCTGGCCTCCCCAAATTTGAGTTTCCTCAACAAGGACACGGTTCAACTTCAGTTTACTGCTGAAAATGAAGATGGGTTCATGAAGAAAGTCCTGGAGAAGTTACCAAACCCTGCAAATACTGTTATTTGTGTTCTTGACAAGTAAGCCTTTGGGATTTACTTTAATTGCTTTGTTTGTTATGGAACCATTTCATAACTGCATAGTTGTTTCCTCTTATTGTGTAAGGCAGTTTTGATGGGAATTCCTTGAAAGCAGCTGAGTTATTGTATAAGAAGGGGTTTAAGGAGGCTTATGCAATCAGGGATGGAGTCATGGGCAAGAAAGGATGGCTGGTAAGTCTGTTTGTTTCTTAGTAAATGGCTGAATCAAAGAGTTCATGGATTCTTTTTGGTAAAGCTCTGTTTTGAATACATTTTGTACTTTTGAGGATATTAATTCAGTTTCATTTTTATGTTTCTAGTTTGGTTTCTTTTAAGCAATGTTCCTTCTTTCTAAATCATGTTTTTGAGTACATGTTTGTATTATTCTTGTATCCTTTTTGGTAGATTTAGCAATTGATCTAATTAGATTAGTATTGACCTTTGGCTAATAGAGAACTTGAAACAAAACATCACCTGAATATGAGGTTTTTTGTTGATAGACTGAAGTACTTTGGATTTAAAATCTCATTCCTTTTATTGCTTTCTTTGTTTGCCTTCATTCTCATGTCTAAAATTGACCAATTGTTCCTTAGAGTCGAGTACGAGTGTCAAGTATGAGTATATGATCAACACGAGAGTATATTCAGGTATGTAATGGTCACAAATACTTAGAAAAAATGAAGCCAGCAACATAGGTTCCTTTAGTTTATATCTCATTTATATTTTAAATGGTAAAACATCTAAGTTTGATCATGTCTGTGTAAAAGTGGTATTAGGCTATCTGCTATTAGTATGTATATATATGTATACGTATATATGTTACCTGAACTCTTATTTTTTACTAAAATATCTGCGTTTACGTGTAACCCTATTTGGACGCTCACCTTTGAGTTCGGTTAACATGATAGAATATGGATTGCATGTGTTATGGTTTTTTGGTTTCATGCAGGCAATACAGGAGACCCTTTTGCCACCTTCTGTACATATTACGAGTAAGAAGAAGAAGAAGGTCAAAATTTCTAGAGGGTTCGGAGTAAACGGAGCAGTTGATCAAGTTGAGGGTAAGAAAGAGGGTTCCTCTTCTACAAATGCTCCCATATTAGAAAGTCAAACCATGGATCATGAACTTACTGAATCTATGCCACATGCAAAAGTTGGTTCCCACTCCTCTTCTCCTTACCCTAATGTATGACTTCTGTCTTATCTTATACATTATGTTGCTCCGAATCTTTATTTTTCTTTGCATATTCGAATACGAGTACGGGAAGAACTTTTAAAAATATGAACATATTCATGTCGGACACTCACCTATTCGCTTCTCCTTACCCTAGTGCGATATGACATTTTAACAATCCCTTGAATACATAGAAAAGAAATGAACATATTCATTTGAGGTCTAATTCGAAGACTAATTTACATGTTAAATCCTTTACATTAATACATGAATGAATTTTACTGAAACTCACCCTCTTTTCTATGTAGTACCCGGATCTGAAGCCACCATCTTCTCCAACTCCATCAAAACCATGAGAATGATAAGCTGTCTGTGAGTATCTCTGCCAGTGGTCACATGCACTCATCATTATCCATTGCTGAAGATCATTCCACTTTTGGAAAGCATACTTTTCATTTTTGTAATTACCCATATAATTTAAGTTCTATGTTTCTTAAAGAGACATTCTCAATTTTATGTTATATTATGTCAAGTAAATACAATTTGAGGATCAGAGTTAAACAAAATTGAGCCAAGTTACATTTCATATGAAATTCCATCCATGCAAGTTGTACATGTTTATTTCCATGATAGATAGATTAATAGATATAGGTGTAAATTATGTCACAGGTGAAAACAAATCAATGTAACAAAATATATTTATAAAAAAAATTATATTATAACCAAATGAAGTTGTGGATGGAATGGTAAAGTTAAAAGTTTTAATCCAATTATAGTCTTATTTTATTACATGAAAAGACAAAAATAACTTCATATAAATATTGTTGCTTTGTATATAAAAAAATAATTTTTGTAATTTTTCAATCTAGTTAGTGTGCAATTCAATTAGGGATGCAAATATTGAAAGCAATTAGATTCCCATACATGTAATATCATATCTTTTTACATCATATCTTTCCTGGCTGCAAAATTCGATTCGATTCAAAAAATTCGATAAAAATTTTAAAATTTAAATTAAATAGTTCGAGTTATTTGGATCAACTCGAATAAAGAATCAAAATTTTTGGTTTAACTCGAATATGAAGTACACAATTCGAGTTATCCAAAAATTCGAATAAGAAAAGACAAAATTACGTCGTTTTGTTAAATGTTTACTTTTTCTAAAATTAAAAATCAAAAACATTAAGTTAAAAAGTAAAATTACGTCATTTTGATAAATGTTTACTGATTAAGTTAAAAAGGGCAAAACCATTATATTATTTATGTAATTAAATAATCTTGTACGTAAATAACTGGTCCATGTAAACGCAACATTGAGTATAAATAATAGGATTCGTTAACTCAACTTGACTTGACTCGAAATTTTTTTACTTGATTCGATTCGAACAAATTTCAAATTGAATTCGGTTGCTAAAATAAGATTTATCAACTCGACTAACTCGAAATTTTTTTACTCGATTCGACTCAACTCGATCAAATACTCACCCAAATACTCACCCCTACTATTGTGTCTTTGATAATGAAGGGTTCACAGTGAGGCAAAATATCAAATTCACTCAAGGACCTAATATCATTCATTCTATGAAAAGCCAACTATTTAGGGCCTTACCATATAAGATTTTCAGAAAATCAACACCTTGATGATGTTGCTTCAACAAAATTCTCTTGATGAACTTGGGGGTCCTCTCACTATCTCACCACTTCCTACCTGCAAAAGGAGTTAAAAAAACTATTATCTGAAAATTTTCGATTTGATTGAGAGAATCTTGACAAATGACTATCTCATCCTATATTTACTTGAATTTGAGTACGTGTCCGAATAAGTTATGTCTCAATAGGCCACAGACAATTTGCCGAAGTATTGTAACTTAGCATGTGCAGTGTTGAAGCTTAATGAATCTAATAAGAGTATGGAAGATACTTAACAAAAAGACATGTTGAAACAAGTAAAATTGAATGACAAGCAAGTTAATAAGGCAGTTCATATGTGCTTGAAAGCTTATCAACAGAATCTATGTACTTATCTACCAATGGAAGGCCCCCACTCATTTATTTTGTTAAAAAATCTAAAATTTCAAAATAAAAAATTAATACAAAAAAGTCGAGAACCAAATTATGAATGGTTCAAAAAATTTAAAATTCGATTGAATCAAATTGATATCATTCCAAATCCAAGTTAAATGTGAAACAATTATCAAATTCAATAATTGCCTAATTCATATATATATATATATATATATATATCTCGGTTATTCATTACTATTTTTGCCCCACTTTTTGCGTTTTAAATATTCGTTTTTTGACAGGTTTTTATTATGATACTTTTGTCAAGTTCTCATTATTCTTTTCTTTCAAAGTTGGCTTTTGCTTTAGAATCAGAAATGCTGAATAGTTTATTAGAGAATGGACAAAGATTGTGGAATTAATAAATAAAACTATTATGCAGGGTATCTAAGGAATTATATGCTCCTGCTCTTGGTGGGATTATGTTGTCAATTGGAATTAAGCTTTCCTTGGATGATTTTGCACTTACAGTCAAAAGGTATAACTGTATGTGTGTATATATACATATAGTTTGTAATTATGCTGCTATCAGTTCATTTGAGACGTTTTCTCAAGTTTTTTATGTTTTTGTTCATTACAGACCATTACCACTATCTGTTGGACTTATCGTACAGTATATGTTCAAACCTGGCCTCGGGGTACAGTATATATGTTGTTAAAGTTCGCAACAAGTCCTTGCACTATATCATAAAGTTCATTTTAATCCTTCTATTATCGAAAAGAACATTTTAATCCTTATATGTTTGAAAAGCTGATATTTTAATCACTACACGTTAATTTTGTTGTTAATGAAATGGCATGAATGACATAGCATTAAATTAAATTAAAAAGTTAAATAAAAAATTTGAAGAATGAGCAAAGCTAAGAAATTGATTTTGCTATTACCTCAAATTGTTATCGATTTTTTTTGTTCTTTTTGTACATTTTTGTTGTGTTTTGTCTACGTTAGTCATCATTAAGCCATGTGATTCCATTTGTTTTCAAGATCATTAAACTTTTTAATTTATTTAATGCCAAGTCAACAATCTTTAAATTGTGTCATTCCATTAATGACGAACTTAACATATAAAGGCTGAAATGTCAACTTTTCAAACATACAAAGACTTTTAAAATAATAGAAGGACTAAATTAAACTTTTTGATATGGTACATGGACTTGTAGCAACTTTAACCCTATTTTTTTAAAGACATAAATCAACCATTTGTCAAATTTGTGTTATTTGATGGTAGTCAACTTCAGCCTTAGGGGAAGATTTAATTTGTAAGGATACAGTGATAAAGAAAGCTTGGCAGGACTAGTAAAAAAACTTCATTTATATTTGAAAACGTAAAATACATATTTTTTTTATTGTTAGTGAAGAACAAACAGAAGGAGACAATCAGTAAAACGAAACAAAGATTTTATATAGTGAGGAAAGCAAGCAGAAAACACGAGGGTGTGGGAATCTAATTTGAGGCAAAAGAGTGGCGAACGAGGCTAGGCAATGTATTAGATTCAAAGCTTAACCTCCCAACTAAAGCCAAGAACATTCCACATTCTAATGGGGCTAGCTGGCTAGCTCCTTCCACTCGATCGCGTCACCATGAAAAATGATCTCCTACTGCAAGCATTATATATTTGCGCTCTCCTCCACCTCGTATTAAGTTCCATAGCTTTGATAAAATATCTTGTATGCTATTCATCAAATAGGTGGCGATCTTTTTTACAGGACTAAAAGAAAAAATACGAAATAAAAAGCATTAGGAACTGAAAAAGGAAACAACAAATTATGGTAGAAACCGCGTGTTGTTGTGGATTACTACAAGCATGTTGCCATCGCCATGACCCTCAAAAATACATTATCCAAGGAGAATTTGAGATCGATCACAGTCCTTGGTTCTCCCTCTGTGCCTCTGGATTATCTGTTGTTGTTCGGCTTTACAGTCGAGACACCATGGATCCAGGTAAGTATACACAATGCATTGTCATACTGTATCCAAACATGGCTATATTATTTTTTTTAAAAACTAAAATATTTTGATTTAATTTTTATTTTTTTCTTTTATTAAATCACATAATTTATTTTGATTTAGGTCTAAATATATTTTGATTATCAATATGTTTTTATTTATTTATTTGCATATTGTAATAATTTGATTCTAGTTTATAGTTATATGAATATATATGTATATATTGCAGCCACGGGAAAAGGGATTGAAAGTGAGAATGCATATGTAATGAAGGGGAAAGAGCTGGAAAGGAAAAAACATGAAGTCTTAAGCATGAAGGTGCCCACGAAAGTGATCAAATTCAAATTGAAGTTTGAGGTGACGCGAGATTTCAGGATTCCAGGGGCTTTTGTTGTTGAAAACAGAGATAAGAAGCATGAGTTTTTCCTCAAATCCGTCACATTGCATTACATTAAGCATCCAGATATTCCCGAGGAACGAAAGTTTCATTTTTATTGCGGTTCTTGGGTTTACCCTATCACTAAAACCGGATTTAAAAGGATTTTCTTCTCAGATCAAGTATGCCAACATACTTACATATTTATAATTGAGATAACTTAGTAATTAAATTATATGTAGTTCAATGCATGTAATATTTGATTCTGATTGGAAGTGTTGTACTTCTAACAGTTATATCTTCCAAATGAAACGCCACAAGGTTTAAAAGAATTGAGAAAAAAAGAACTTCAGAAACTGCAAGCCCCAAAACAGAAGGGTGAATGGAACTCATGGGATCGAATTTATGATTATGATGTCTATAACAATCTTGGAGATCCTGAAAATGGTCGACTGTATGATAGACCTGTGTTGGGTGGTTCCACTAAATTTCCATACCCACGTCGGTTGAAAACGGGCCACCTTAATTGCCAACACGGTAGATAAAAATAGACCATTGAATATATAAATTTAAATTTTTCCAATTATTTATTTTTCATTGAATGTCTTTCATTTGATATATTTGGTTGCATGTGAAGTAGACCATTCAAGGGAGTCTGGACCAGCTAGGTGCTTCCAGTTTTATGTTCCACCCGATGAGCGAATGAGCGATGAAAAGCTACAAGAACTGAAAAACAACTTCGTCGAGGCTCTTATTCGATTTCTTGCGCCGGAATCAATGCTCCCACACTTGTGGGATAGAGAATGTCCCGATTTCGTCACCAAAGTTGCACATTTCTTTGTACCCAAGGCAGCGATATCGAAGAAAGATGTTAGATTCATTCGATCCATAATAGATTTCTGTAGAAAGCTAAAATTACCATCGTCTCATGGAGGTCCCAGCAGGTCAGATCCAAGTGGGGGACAAGACATTTTTGAAGACATTATAGGCTTTTATGCAGACAAAGAAGTGGAAGAACTGGATGATTCGGACAAGCAGCGGCTAGAAAAATTGGTACCCAAGGAAATTCTTAACCAAGTTGTTGCCACTCTTGCTCTCAAAAGACAACATGTCAGTGGTCAATTGCCTTCAATTATAGCAGGTGGGAAACATGAACTTATAGCTGCTATAGATGTTTTTTCTATTTATCACGAGGTTTGCAATCACAATAAACACAATATATGATTAAAGATACGTTGATTGAAACGATTTATGTTTATGATTAATGTCCTTTACTTTGTTTGTTGTTGTAAGAGGAAAAATTCGCTTGGGCTGAGGACAAGGAGTTTGGTCGCCAAATGCTTGCAGGAACAAATCCTGTTCGAATCCGGCACTTGAACTGGTTCAAGGTATCTCTTTCCTAGGTTTATAATATATAATATTTGAGCCTTAAGAATTAATAGATTGGAAACTCTTAACCTTATTATAAACGTTGCAGGAGGAGGAGTTCTCACTTCTACTCAAAATTTTCTATAAAATGTTGGATTATGATTCTGAGTCATCTGTGTTAGAACTTTTGACCATATTTCAACAATCTGAAGATGGTGAGCCAGAGGTATAAAAAAGAAAACTAGTTTGTTCAAGATCATTTTGCAGAGATATGTATTTCTTTTCCTTTCAAATTAACTACTTTATGAATACATACATAGCACTATATGGCAGGCAATGGAAGCCAACAGGGCATTCATCTTGGATCACCATTACCTTAAGCAATCTCTTTCCTAGGTTTATAATATATAATGTTTGAGCTTAGAATCCAATATTTTAAACGTTGCAGGTTCTACAGGAAAAGAAGTTAAACCGGCCGCAAGATTTGATTCAGGTAAAAAAGAAAACAAGTTTATGCATTTCTTTTCCTTTCAAATTAACTACTTTATGAATACGTACATAGCACTATATGGCAGGCAATGGAAGCCAACAGGGCATTCATCTTGGATCACCATTACCTTGAGCAATCTCTTTCTTAGGTTTATAATATATAATGTTTGAGCTTAGAATCCAATATTTTAAACGTTGCAGGTTCTACAGGAAAAGAAGTTAAACCGGCCGCAAGATTTGATTAAGGTAAAAAAGAAAACAAGTTTATGTATTTCTTTTCCTTTCAAATTAACTACTTTATGAATACATACATAGCACTTTATGGCAGGCAATGGAAGCCAACAGGGCATTCATCTTGGATCACCATTACCTTAAGCAATCTCTTTCCTAGGTTTATAATATATAATGTTTGAGCTTAGAATCCAATATTTTAAACGTTGCAGGTTCTACAGGAAAAGAAGTTAAACCGGCTGCAATATTTGATTGAGGTAAAAAAGAAAACAAGTTTATGCATTTCTTTTCCTTTCAAATTAACTACTTTATGAATACATACATGGCACTATATGGCAGGCAATGGAAAGCCAACAGGGCATTCATCTTGGATCACCATTACCTTGAGCAATCTCTTTCTTAGGTTTATAATATATAATGTTTGAGCTTAGAATTCAATATTTTAAACGTTGCAGGTTCTACAGGAAAAGAAGTTTAACCAGCCGCTGCAAGATTTGATTATGGTAAAAAAGAAAACAAGTTTATGTATTTCTTTTCCTTTCAAATTAACTACTTTATGAATACATACACAACACTATATGGCAGGCACTGCGAAACGAAAGGGTATTCATCTTGGATCATCATTACCTTGAGCAATTTCTGACAATGATAAATGGGAAAGGTGTTTGTGCTTACGCAACTCGAACAATACTAATAGCAACGGGCTCATCGTCTGTAACGCTTCAACCAGTAGGAATAGAACTAAGCTTGCCTGGTGACTCTCCTAGGTTGGTGCTTCCACAAGATGATCTCCTATGGAATTTTGCAAAATTTCACGTTGCATCCAACGATACAGCTTACCACCAGTTAGTTAGCCATTGGTAAGTAGTAATCATTAATTGCTTTCGTTATATAATCAAGTAACCTTCATTAAACTAACCCAATTAATTGCTTTTGCTTTGCTTTTGCCCTGCATCCAAATCAAGGTTGCAGACACATGCTGTAGTTGAGCCATTCATAATTGCCACAAGGAGACAGTTGAGCGTAATGCATCCAATCCATAGGCTATTGGATCCTCATTTCAAAGACACACTGCATATAAATGCATTGGCTCGAGCCATCTTCCTTAATGCTGGAGGGATTCTGGAGACTCTTCTTTTTACTGGTGAATACTCCATGGAATTGTCTTCTCACTTGTATAAAGAATGGAGATTTGATAAGCAGGCCCTTCCTGAAGACCTTCTCGAAAGGTTGGTAATTCTTGAATCCATTAGAATTGAATGGATTCACTTCCTTTAAATGTTCCAAGTTCTACAACTAACGATGAGGACCGTAACATTTTCAGAGGTATGGCGAAACCAAGAGTCAGAGATGAGGTTGTGTCGGGGCCAATGGAGCAGGTCGAGAGAGACAAATCAAGCAACAAGGCGGCGACAGGTGCAGAACAGAATATGTTTGAGGTTGACGCTGAGGTGGAGCTGGTATTAGAAGACTATCCCTATGCAAAAGATGGAATTGAGATATGGACCGCCATTGAAACATGGGTGACAGAATACTGCAGTGTTTTCTACCGCAACGACAATGATGTGAAGGAAGATGAGGAAATCCAAAAATGGTGGAATGAAATCAAAACGAGTGGACATGAAGATCGAAAGGAGGGATGGTACGACATTAATACATTCGAAAGCCTCGTAAAAGCTCTGACAACTCTCATATGGATCACTTCAGGATTGCACGCATCAGTGAACTTCGGACAGTATGGATACGGAGGTTGGCCACCAAATCGTCCCATGTTATTGAGAAAATTCCTCCCAAAAGAGGAAGAAGTCAATGAAATGGATAAGATCATGAAGTTCGTGGAGGAGATGTTGCCTGATAAGTTCCAAATGAAGTTGGCAATTGCGGTAATGGATCTTCTGTCACGACACACATCAGATGAGGTTTATTTGGGTCAAACATCACCCCAAAAAGAGTGGCTATTAACTGAGGGTCGTGATTCTATAATTCGGAAAAAGTTCAAAGAATTCGGGGAAAACCTTGAAGCAATAGAGCGAAATATAAAGGAGAGGAATAAAGAATATCTTTTAATGAATAGGTGGGGAGATGCAAAGATTCCGTACAAGCTCTTGTACCCTGATACATCAAAACCCATGCCTCCAATATCTAAGGAGAAAGGGAAACATCAACCTGAGAAGATGGATATTAATGAAAGGGGAATCCCTAACAGTATTTCCATTTAATTTTCTCTTTGGAAGTTCCAAATTTTCAATTTATTTCTAATATTACTTTAAATTATTAATCAGTTAATTATTTTTATATTTTAAGAGTTACATTTTGTACACACCTAATTTTGTCCAAACTTAAATTTTAAAATGGACTAAAATAATTCCCTTTGACTTAAATTTTAAATAATAATAATAATAAATCAAACTCTTATTTAAAGATAAAAATAAATTTATTTTGAAAAAGTTATCTGTTTTTAAATAAATATTTTGTGAAATAAATTAATTTTGTTTAGCAAAACCCAAAATGAAAATTTCAAATTTTAAATTTGGATTTTAATTTTTTAAAATAAGCCCAAACCTGATTTTCTTTTCCTTTTAAAAGTTGAAATAAAAATTGAATATGTTTTAAACTCAAATTAAATGTTAGAAGCCCAAATTAGTGTTCCTTTTATCGTTTTAATAAGAGTCCATATAATTTGTTTCTTTTATTGGTCCATTTTCATTAGAGCCTAGACCCAAGCCCACATTACGTTTATGTTTTCGCTAGGGTTCCAGACGCCGTAGTCGTCGCCACCCAACAGGCCATAGTGTGAACACGACACCACTACCACCAGTGTGAACGACCACATACATCTCACTCATTTCCTTCCCTAAACCTAAATTCGTTATTTGTCCATTGGCTAGGCCATGTCAAGTAAAAAATTTAGGCTCAAACTTGGCCTGACCTAAAAAACGGGTTTATATTTTTGCCCAAGCCTGACCTGGATAAAGATGCTCAAATGCCTAAGTCTTTGCATATTTTCCCCTCTTGTTATTTCTGTTGATATTTTTGGAATTCTGTGGAACGTTTGGAACATGTTACTTGCATTTGAATTGTCGTAAAACTCAATCTCCATTATACCACTCAATTGTTGAAAAATTCAACACGAGTGCGTTAATGCACCACATGAGTGACAGTTACAGCGTTCGACGCAATATATGACATCCACAGGAACTGCACAATTAATAACATGGCTGTAGTGTCATGATTCAAATTACATAAATAAATAAAGTAATTACATGACATTAATATAACTTTGTTTTAGGAAACAAAATTTCCTCCCTTCCTGGCATGTGCCTCAATCATGTGCCTCAATCATCTGTCGGTAGATAACGAGGGTTTCCAACTTCTCGATATCCCGAAAAATATACCATATAAAAATAAAGCAAACTTGTTAGAACATATTTTCATAAAAAAATAATTCTTGATCTAAGTTTTAATTTTTTTTACCTATTTACAAGTGAGAATGCCTCGTAGGCCCTTATAAGGGACAATGTGTTTATGATTGAATGGTGTTTGAGAATGGATACATAAATGTATGTTGTATGTTGTGATTTGATAGGTAATGCCTCGTAACCCTATTCCGACTATAGATACGGGTTATGGGTGTTACGAGAGGTGTAGAAAATTGGCCTACCATGCTACTGTAATATTTTCAGATGAAGTGCATGCAGCTTGTAAACATGTTGCAGCACGTATGCTTGCTATAACAGCAAGGTTTTTGTTTAGTTTCATTGTAATCAAACTAGTTGAAAATGAACAAGCTGATGACAGCTTGATATGTTTAGGTGTTGAATGACTAGTTTAGGTGGCTTGTTTATGTGTACAAGCAATGTTTATCAAGTTCCTAGGCTACTTAGTGGTAGTAGGTAGTATTAGGTGATGTATTTGACTATAAATGTATTGTTTTTCTTATTGAAAAAGATGAGCAAAATGAGCTATCAGCCATAAGCTCCCTTGCTGCACATTTGTGAGCAAGTAAAAATTATTTCTTGCATCTTGCTTCATTGTCTTGTTCTGTTCTCTGTTTTCTTCCTCTGCTTCTCCAAAAACGCAACAAATATGTTGTTCCGGTTGATGTAGTAATAATGTCGAAGTCAATTTTATAGGTAATGTGTAGATTAAGCCGATGTGCATTCTCGAGTTAGCGGTCTTGTTTTATGGTGAAAAAAATGTAAAATGTTAGCTCGGTTGTTCGTGTTAGGTGGTTCTTGTTCCAGTCGCTCTTGGGCTTGTGCTTAATACGTATGCAAAATCGGTAGTCACTATCCTCCGACCTGTGATGCCTTCTGTTGCTATGATCTGTACATGCTTGTGCATCGGTAGCCCTCTTGCACTGAATTGGAGTCAAATTCTATCAAAAGATGGTCTCCAATTGGTTCTTCCAGTTTTGGCGTTTCACGCTGTGGCATTCGCTATCGAATATTCGATCTTGAAGATTCCTGCTTTCAGGTAATTCAAACCTCCTATATTACATCCTATGTATTTAGAAATTCCTCGAAAATTGCTTTAACCACGTCCAACACATAACCGGTTACCGATATGGGGATACCATATTGTTATGCGCAGGCAAAGAGAAGAAGTTTGCCAAACGGTATCATTATGCAGTGGAATGCAAAGCTCGACAATGGCAGGGCTTTTGGCAATCTAGTTCCTAGGAGGTAGCAGTCAAGCAGTTCCAGCGGCATACTCTGTCATAGCAATAGCTATTATGGGTCTTTCACTTCCCTCTTTCTGGGGCAGTGGTTACCGTTCTAGAGACTTATCGTCATTACTTGCCCCATAAATCGGGCGTGCTGTTCAGGAGGCTCAATGAATCGAAGACCCGAAACATGTTCTTGGAACTCAGAACTGAATCAAAGCTAAAGTTTAGGCACAAGACGGTCTGAAATAAGAAAATGAATGTTGTACAGTTCATAGAAGGTAAAAGAACAATTGTTCCTAGAACATATAACAGTTAGAAAAGCAATACCTATAACTTGAAAGTTTCTAAGCTTTGTATGTATGCATGTATAGGTAAGGTATATAAATCACAAAATATAGTTTCTCACTCTGAATGTGCATTCTTTTGTTCTTTCTCTCTTCCTTTCTCCCAAATTTTCACCTTGTGTGTTTCAAGTATAATCGGGTTGAGCCAAGTTTGAATGCCACTAAACTTGAGCTCAAACTAAAATTTTGACTAAAATATTACTATTTTTATAAAAAATAAAAAGAATAAACAACATAATAAAATTTAAACCTACTTTACTATTTCAATTAAAGTCTTATTTAACTTTTATAAATATATTTGCTTAGTAAATATATTTTATAAATATCTATTCCATATTAAACATTTTTAAATTGTTGTTATAAATAAACTCAATTAAATAATTATTAAAATATTATTATTTTATAAAATAAATTATATTATTTTAAATATATTTTTCTAACATTTTCCATCTTTTAAATTAAAAAAATATAGTAAACACGATATTTTACATATGAAACTTAGGGAAAGGATTGTATGAAACAGTAACGCCACATCATTTGTATCTCTTTTCCAATAGTTTTATGCCACATCAGCATTTTCATCATGAAAAAAATCAAATCCAAATTAAAATCCTAAAATTCAAGATAAGAGTACTAATGTGGCATAAAACTATTAAAAAGAGATAATATCACTGTTTCATACAATCTTTTCTCATGAAACTTAAGGTATAGAAGTAGATGGTAATCTATTTTTTTGTTAAAGTTTGCAACAAGTCCTTGTACTATATCATAAAGTTCATTTTAATCTCTCTATTATTGAAAAGAACATTTTAGTCCTTGTATGTTTGAAATGCTGACATTTTAATCACTACACGTTAATTTTATTGTTAATGAAATGGCATGGCTGACATGGCATTAAATTAAATTAAAAAGTAAAATAATAAATTTGAAGAATGAGCAAAGGTAAGAAACTGATTTTGCAATTACCTCAAATTGTTTTTGATTTGTTTTTTTGTTCTTTTTGTACATTTTTGTTGTGTTTTGTCCACGTTCGCCATCATTAAGCCACGTGATTCCATTTGTTTTCAAGACCAGTAAATTTTTTAATTTGATTTAATTTTTTATTTAATACCACGTCAACAACCGTTAAATCGTGTCATTCCATTAATGACGAACTTAACATATAAAGACTGAAATGTCAACTTTTCAAACATACAAAGACTTTTAAAATCATAGAAGGACTAAATTGAACTTTTTGATATGGTACATGGACTTGTAGTAACTTTAACCTATTTTTTTAAAGACATAAATCAACCATTTGTCAAATTTGTTATATTTGATGGTATTGGGTTTTATCATCACATACTTTAGTTCCAAACCTGTCAACTTCAGCCTTAAGGGAAGATTGTATTTGTAAGGATACAGTACGATAAAGAAAGCTTGGAAGGTCTAGTAAAAAAAGTTCATTTATATTTGAAAAAGTAAAATACATATTTATTTTATTGTTAGTGAAGAACAAACAGGAGGAGACAATCAGTAAAACGAAACAAAGATTTTATATAGTGAGGAAAGCAAGCAGAAAACACGAGGGTGTGGGAATCTAATTTGAGGTAAAAGAGTGGCGAACAAGGCTAGGCAATGTATTAGATTCAAAGCTTAACCTCCCAACTAAAGCCAAGAACATTCCACATACTAATGGGGCTAGCTGGCTAGCTCCTTCCACTCGATCCCGTCACCATGAAAAATGATCTCCTACTGCAAGCATTATATATTTGCGCTCTCCTGCACCTCGGATTAAGTTCCATAGCTTTGCTAAAATATCTTGTATGCTATTCATCAAACAGGTGGCGATCTTTTTTACAAGATTAAAAGAAAAAAATACGAAATAAAAAGTATTAGGAACTGAAAAAGGAAGCAACAAATTATGGTAGAAACCGCGGGTGGTTGTGGATTACTACAAGCATGTTGCCATCGCCATGACCCTCAAAAATACATTATCCAAGGAGAATTTGAGATCAATCACAGTCCTTGGTTCTCCCTCTGTGCCTCTGGATTATCTGTTGTTGTTCGGCTTTACAGCCAAGATAAAATGGATCCAGGTAAGTATATACAATGCATTGTCATACCGTATCCAAACATGGCTATATTATTTTTTTTAAGAAAACAAAAATATTTTTATTTTATTTTGATTTTTTTCTTTTATTAAATCACATAATTTATTTTGATTTAGGTCTAAATATATTTCCATTATCAATCTCTTTTTTCTATTCACATATTGTAATAATTTGATTCTAGTTTATAGTTATACGAATATATTTGTATATATTACAGCCACGAGAAAAGGGATTGAAAGTGAGAATGCATATGTAATGTATCAGATATCCTTTCCTAGGAGCCCCGGAGTAACGATTTCTGGAGATCTAATATCTTGGTATCATTGTAAGTTTCTATCTTTGTGTTTCAACTCTGTTTGTTTCGCTGTTGTTGTCTCAAAACCCATATATCTGTCGTTAGTCTTCGTAGCCGTTGAGTCCGAGTGGGACGTTGTTGGCGTTGAGAGGACGTTAAGACACAGACGGTTTTAGGTACCAGGGATAATAATAATGGAACAAATAGATTGTTTATATAAAGATAAAACTTGTAATCATACTATGCATATAGACTCTAAGAATGAAAATTCTGTTTCGGTTCTTAGTATGGGTATCAATAGTTTAATAGATTTAACTAATACATATTTTGGTAAATTATATACTAAAATTAGTAAAGTAGAAGAAAAAATAGATAATATGGGAGAAGTAACTGATTTAGATTTGAATAGCAAATCTAAGGAGTTATTATCCGATGTAAATAATAAATTAGATCAGGTTATAAATATTAGTAATAATAAAGAATCTGATTTCGGACCTTTATATTATGGTAATAGTAATTATATATTAGCTTTATCTGAGGAAGACTCGTCAGAAGAATCCTCATCTACTAATTATATAAAAATGAAAAAACAAAAGAAAAAATTGAAAAAACAGAAAAATCACAAAATATGATTTTAATACTTATAAAAATCTGATAGAACATTGGAAAAGCCAATTTTCTAAAACAGATGATAGCTATGAAAAAGTAGAGTATTTAAAATTAATAGAAGATCTTTATGAAGAACATAAAGAACTTTTTGATAAGTACAATTATCATTATATGTTAGAATATGATGATAATGATAATAATAATAGTAATAATGACATTATTAATAATAATAATGAAAATGAAAATTATATATTAGAAATAGAAAGTAGTAATTCTAATAATATGGATATAGTTTTAAATAAACAAAATTCTGATGAAGAAGAAACTTCAACAGAAGAAAAAATAATAAAATTAGATCCTATGGAAACGGAACCCCCGGATCCGTATGATTATCAAGCCCCAAAACCATGGGAAATTGATAAGAAAAATCCGTATGGAAATATTAAACCAAAGAAATATTGGGAAAACAAATTCCTAATAGATTCTGAGGAATATATTTTTATGCTAGGAAATAGTTCTAACAACAAGTTAGAAGAAATTCCTAATCCTGAACAACAGGATATAAAATTAGGAAATTTAATCGGAGAAGAAATAGATTTTTCCGATGATATGATAGAAAAGATTAATAAAAATCATATTTCTAAAGAAGAAATTTATAAAATTTCTAAATTTAAACTATGGTCAAAAAGACACATAGAAAAAATTAGTGGCAACACAGTCGCTAAGGATACCAAAGGTGGGTTAACAGAAATCCCCTTATTTACTAAAGAAAAGATAAAAGGATTAGAAAAAACTATCCTCAGGTCAGATATATACATCTAGGAGTTATCATGATAACAATTAGAGCTTTATTCAGAAGAGGTCATGATGTTCCTATTTTAGCAGTATTATTAGATAAAAGATTTGAAAATCCAATAAAAGCACTTATTGGAGGTATTCAATCTAATCTACATACAGGTGTTATAGGATTTAAAGTTAAACCAAATTACTTTATTTCCATAACAGACCCTCTAATAGAAGAGTGTCTATGCCTTAGAATTCAGACAAAAAATTCTGATATAAGTGATTTAGCAGAAGATTTAGCAATCAGCTGGACTTCTATTAATGAATATACTAATACGGCAGAGGTTGAAATAAAAGAAATAAATAATAAAATTATTGAGCTTTTTGAGCCCAATAAATTTACTACGGAAATTCAACCAAAGCTATTACATTTAAAAGATTTATCAATTCCAAAAGACTGGATAATTGATAAGACTAATAATGCTAGTACTTCTAAACCGGTAAGTACTATTGAATATATGTCATCTGGTGATAAGTTATATTTCAGAAATAATCTGATTACTAACACAGATGATAATTTAATATTACCTTCTAACTCTCAACCAGAGGAAGAAGAAGATAATGAAGGTATAAATACACCAATAGGGATGAAAACAATTCAAATTCCTATTTTCCCTACTACTCCAAGTAGAAATTCTATTTCTAGAAACTCTAGAATAGAAAATATACAATATTCGGAAGAATATATTACTAATAAATATATTAAAATTACATTACATGATAAAGATTATAAAAAATATTCTTTACATGCATTATTAGATACAGGGGCTACAACAAGTAGTTGCAAAAGAAATGCCATTCCAGAAGAATACTGGATACCTGTAAAAAAGATAATAAATATTAATGGGATAAATGGTAGAAAAACTGCTGTTTATTATAAAGCAAAAAACATTCCAATCTACATAAACAATGTTAGATTTATAATACCTAAATTATTATGTTTACCTAATATGATTGGTGATATATTACTTGGTAATAATTTTATTAATCAATATTTACCTTTTATTGTCAATAAGAAATCGGTTATTTTATCTATAGAAAATAATTCTATAGAAATACCATTAATAAATAGTAAATTTTACTAATGTTTGCTGATATCTTAGCAGGACTAATGGATAGAGGTAAACAACCTCTAATAGAAAATGATGGATGGAGAACTGTCCATAAAAAACCCAATAAAGGAAAAAATCCTAACCAAGGATTTATTTTCGCAAAACAAATGAGTCCAAACCAAGGAATCATTCCTGCTCAAAAAAGTCCTAAACAAGGATTTCAGCCTGCACAAGTAAGTCCTAAACAAGGATTTATTTCTACACAAATAAATTCTAAACAAGAATTTATTTCTGCACCTGCAAATATAAGTTCTAAACAAGAATTTATGGCTGCACCAACACAGGTACAATTTTATCCTAACCAGGGATATTATTTACCATATCAATTGGTAAACCAACCAATTGCATCACAATCACCAACACCGGTAGATTGTTATTCTCAATTCTCTCAAAAGCCTTACACCGATTCCGAAATTCTCAAATATGCAGATGCTTTGTTGAAAAAACAACAAAACTCTGAATTCTCGAATCTAAAGGATTTTTATAATCCAGGCTTACCCCCAGACTACTACCATTTCATTGACAGAATATGGAAAAACCATATTTTGGAACAAAGGGCTAGTTTCAGAAAAGCTCTTACCCAATTCTCAGAATTCTTAGTTGAAAAACAACTCAAGAAAAATCTGAAGAATTATTATTAAAATCTATTTTATACAGAGATTGGGACGATGTCCTAATTGAATATATGGATATTAAGGAGATAAACAATCTTCTTGATATATTTCAATACTTTATTAATAAAGGGAGAAACACTCCTATTATTAATAAATTGTTTCGAAAATGTCTATATAACAAATGTAGACAAATTTTACCTTCAGAAATATTTTCGAAAATAAACAGAGCCATTTGCAAACAGCAAGCTCTATTTTTAGAAACATTTCGAAATATTTTTCACAAGCATTTGTTTTTACAAATGACATGGGAGAAAAAACTCCTGTTATAAAATTTCGATTAAATCATGAGCCATTCGATATAACCAGTATTGAATGGGGATTTGTTAAAGAAATAACAGTCCAAAATCTCTCTTTTGATTTATTAAAAGATTTTCCTGCGATAGTCAAATCCCGGCTATCAAATTTTGTAAACATAGACGATTTTGTCTATTATTTTCACATTGAGATAAACAGTCTCATTGGTTTCGCTGAAGAAGAAAAATTTCATCAGCCTTATCAAATCTGGATTATTCACAAAATGCTTGGAGGAAGATCCCTCTTAGCGGCCCAAGAAGATCCAGAGCATTTGTCAAAAATCATTGATGAGTGCTATAAGAATTTTCCCCATTATCAAGTCCAAGCCGGAATTGATCTAATGGAAGAAGCCCAATTTCTACTTCAACAAAACAGTTACAAATTGTGGACTGATGGAAGAAGAATATTGGCATGGGATACCGGAAACCACCGGAAATCAAATGAAGATAATGAAGAAGCCATTTCGTTATTAACACAAATAGCGGATATGGAAATCGGAGACTATCCGTTAGCAGCGGAGATCCGAGAAACATGGGAACAATGGAACACACCAGTCCCGTCACCGGAATCATTACACCTTGACGAGATCGAGGAAATGAACCTGAGAAACATCCAAGAAGGATGAAGACAAAATTGGAAGATGACAACCAGTCAGCATCCAAGTGACGCAGACAATGATGTAATCAACAATCAATGTCATGACGTAAGCAATGATGCAAGCAGCAGACATTGCCAGAAAAGGAAGCTACGTGGAAACACCATAATGGCATCCGTCCAGAAAAGGAAGCTACGTGGAAACACCATAATGGCATCCGTCCAAAGAAGGAAGCTACGTGGAAAACATCCAAAAGCATCCTTATCAACACACTGTCCAAGGAAGCTACGTGGAAAAAACCAACATAGCATCCGTCCAAAGAAGGAAGCTACGTGGAAAACATCCAAAAGCATCCTTATCAACACACTGTCCAAGGAAGCTACGTGGAAAAAACCAACATAGCATCCGTCCAAAGAAGGAAGCCACCTGGAAGCAACCAAGATGGCATCCACCAATTAAAGGAAGCTACTTGGAAGCCACCAAGAAGCGGACAATTAATGTGTCCTTATCAGGATACTATTCGGATTCCAATTGTAATTAAATTAGAGTTTAATTTTTATTCTTATCCGAACAATTATTTCGGACTTCAATTGTAATTTGATTTTAGCCTAGAATTTTTAGTTATAAATAGGCATTCTTGTAAGCTTGGGAAGGCATCATCTTTCCCCCTTCCAATAAAATATACCATAATCTTTTACCGAAATCATATTCTCTGTTTTTCTTTTTGTAAATTATCTATCTTCTACATACCCAGCAATACTAAGTAGATATTAGAAACCCTTCCGCTTGCACATACTCTCCCTCCTCCAGATATTCTCGAAGAACAAAAGTTTCATTTTTATTGCGGTTCTTGGGTTTACCCCATCACCAAGACCGGATTTAAACGGATTTTCTTCTCAGTCAAGTATACTTACATATTTATAATTGAGATAACTTAGTAATTAAATTATATGTAGTTCAATGCATGTAATATTTGATTCTGATTGGAAGTGTTGTACTACTTCTAACAGTTATATCTTCCGAAGAAAACGCCACAAGGTTTAGTAGAATTGAGAAAAAAAGAACTTCAGAAACTGCAAGCCCCAAAACCAAAGGGTGAATGGAACCCTTGGGATAGAATTTATGATTATGATGTCTATAACAATCTTGGAGATCCTGAAAATGGTCGACTGTATGATAGGTCTGTGTTGGGTGGTTCCACTAAATTTCCATACCCACGTCGATTGAAAACGGGCCACCTTAATTGCCAACACAGTAGATATAAATAGACCATTGAATATATAAATTTAATTTTGTCTAATTATTTATTTTTCATTGAATGTCTTTCATTTGATATATTTGGTTGCATGTGAAGTAGACCATTCAAGGGAGTCTGGACCAGCTAGGTGCTTCCAGTTTTATGTTCCACCCGATGAGCGAATGAGCGATGAAAAGCTACAAGAACTGAAAAACAACTTCGTCAAGGCTCTTATTCGATTTCTTGCGCCGGAATTAACGCTCCCACACTTGTGGGATAGAGAATGTCCCGACTTCGTCACCAAAGTTGCACATTTCTTTGCACCCAAGGCAGCGATATCGAAGAAAGATGTTCGATTCATTCTGTAAATGGCCCAATTTGTCCGGGCCCGAAATAAACATTAAAAAAAGGGGCCAAAATCCAACTACAATTTTTAGCCCAATTGGCCCATTAACCCAATTCAGAATGGCCCAAAACTTTGAGATTTCTTCAGAAAAAGCTAGGGTTTTTGAAACCCTAGCCTTGTGCGCTGCAGCCAACCACCTTTTGGCCTCCACCAGCCGTTGTCTGCCACCGACTCCTCCATTTGCGCCGCTCATCCACCTGCAAGGAGAAGAAGACAAAACGAAATAATAAAAAATTCATGTGAGAATGGCTATAAAGCCAAACAAAAAAGATTGTACGGGGGGCTCTTTTTCTTCCTTTTTTCTTGCTTTCGAAAAATACAAGCATAATATTCTCAAAAAATACAGAAATAACAGCAAATATCAAACCAAAAATCCAAAACACAAAGAAGTCAGAATATCAACTCTTCGAAGGTATTTTTATTTTCTTTTCTTTCGAATCTTTTAGACGCAAATTCAAACACAAAGAATATATATATACACACATTAAAAATAAAAAAAAATAAAGTTTTTACCTTTTCCGGCCACCGTGTGCTATGGCCGACGACGGTGGCCGGCAACGGTCCTCCTCGCCGGAAATCGCAACCCCTCTTTCCCTGCAGAGAAAAGAAGAGGGGTTAAGGAAATTTTTTTTGAACGAATTAAAAGTGATTTTTTTGGTAAAATTTGGCCTTATATAGCCCATCAAAACGACGTCGTTTTGAGGCTGGCCATTAATGCCCAAAACGACGTCGTTTCAAGCTTCGACCCGATTACCCGACCCGCTCCAGGTAGATCCGCGTGTTTTTTAGCCAGGGGTTTATTGCATTTTCGGTCCTTCCGCATTTTTAGCCTTTAAAATTAAGTTTTATGTTATTTCAATTTTGGCCCATAAATTTCACGCAGTTTATAATTTGGTCCTTTAAAACGCTGCGCTTAATCACTTGGGGAAAAATGCGCTCCTCGTCCCCTAGCTTTTCGCGCGCATTGCAATTTAGTCCCTTTATTGTTTATGTTACCTAATTTGACCCTTTTATTTCCGTTTTAAATTCAATTTGGCCCATTTATTAGTTTGCAATTTTATTTATTATTGCTATTGCTTTATATTTTCATTTTTATTATTATCAATTATTTATTATTATTATTATTATTATTATTATTATTATACTATTATTTTATTATTCTTATTATACTATTATGTTATTATTCCTTCTATATTACTATTATTGTACTATTACTTATATATATATACCTACTATTATTATTATTATTATTATTATTATTATTATTATTATTTTTACCTTTTGTTATTATTTCGATTATTATTATTAACGCACTATTACTCGTATATACTTACTACTATTATTACTATTACTTATTATTATTATTATTAGTATTATCATTATTACTATTATAATTATAATTATTATTACTATTATTATATATTTATATTATTATATTGTACGTACTTTATATCAGTATTATTTTATTATTATCACTATATTCATATTAGTACATTGTACATATTTTACCTCAAGCTTACTATTATACCTATAACTATACTATACATATTATTACTATTTTATTATTATTACTATGCCATTTACTATTATCATTATTATTATATTATGTTGGACATACCTTGTATTATTATTATTTTTTATTTTATTTTATTATGGCATTATTATTATTATTATATTTATCATTACTATTATTATTATTATATTTATACTATCATATTGTATATACTTTTTATTATCTCAATATTTACTAATACCTTCAACCCCTTTTTTATTATTATTTCAAAGCCGTCTTTTACCTTTTTACATTTTTTATATTATTGTATCTTTTATTACCAGTATTGTTGATTTCGTATTTTCGTCGTTTCATGTGGATCAACGGTTTTAAATCGCAATTCGACATTTTTTTTAATTCATACAAAAAAGGCAATATTTGTGTGTTTAGAAGGCCGGAAAATTACATCCTAACGTGTTGGGTGTCGATCTTTTCGTTCGGCCAAATACTCAAATATCCTTTTCTTTTACATACTTGGAAGATCAAAGATGATCTCGGTGTCGAAATATAAGGTTGTTACACCCTAACGTGTTGGGTGTAATACTTTTATTCCTTTGAAGCGAGTTAAATTTGAGATTCAATCCTAATTCAATTAACCGTTTTATTTTCTTCAAAAGTTTTACCCTAAATATTTTCAAGTTTTCAACATTAGGACAACATTAATCAAATTGGTACCAACTTTGGGCGTTGCAAGGGTGCTAACCCTTCCTTGCACGTAACCGACTCCCGAACCCGTTTTCTCGAATTTCGCAAACCAAAATACTTTTATAGGTGACCCGATCACACCTAAATAAAAAGGATCGGTGGCGACTCCATATTTTTAAAAGTCGATTCCCGTTTTTGATAACCCCCTTTTAATAATGGTTTTGACACATTCGATCCATAATAGATTTCTGTAGAAAGCTAAAATTACCATCGTCTCATGGAGGTCCCAGCAGGTCAGATCCAAGTGAGGAACAAGACATTTTTAGGCTTTTTTCCAGACAAAGAAGTGGAAAAATTGGTACCCGAGGAAATTCTTGACCAAGTTGTTGCCATTCTTGCTCTCAAAAGACAACATGTCAGGGCTCAATGGCCTTCAATTATATTAGGTGGGAAACATGAACTTATAGCTGCTATAGATGTTTTTGTTGAAGTGTGGCCTCCAATACAGCATCTAGAAACAGCCCATTATTTTATCCAGGTCTTTGATTTAATTTTAATGGTATGTTAGATAAAAATTAGGTATTGACCAACTTGGTTAATTTTCTATGTTAGGTGAAAATTAGGTATTGACCAACTTGGTTGATTTTCTATGTTAGGTGAAAATTAGATGATAATCAACTTGTATTAGCTATAAAAATGATGCTTTGTAATCAAAATTATAAGTGTTTTCTTCATTCAAGTTAATGTTCCCTTTCTTGCTTTTCTCATTTTCTTAGGAAATTTTTTGTTCTTTTCTTTCTTTTGCTGGAAGCATTGAGCTTTGCTGCTTAAGCTTCAGCTTCAATCGCTGTTTGTTGTCCAAAGTTCTAACAATTGGTATCTAGAGCTTCATTCTTGGAGGACCTGTTGCTGTTAAATTCAAATTGGAATGGCTTCATCAAGCTTCTCACCTGCTGTACCTTCGATCTTCAATGGAGAAGGCTTTCATATATGGCAAGTTAAAATGAAAACTTACCTGCAAGCTCTTGATCTATGGGAGGTTGTGAACACTGATGCTGAACCAGAACCTCTTCGAGCCAACCCAACTGTGGCTCAAATAAAACAGCATGCTGAGGAGAAGACCAAAAAATACAAGGCTTTGTCTTGCATCCAAAATTGTGCCTGGGACAAACTTAAGGAGGAGTTTCAAGGTACAGAAAGAACCAGGCAGCAACAGCTTTTGAATTTGAGGAGAGACTTCGAAAATCTGAAGATGAAAGAAGAAGAGACTGTAAAACAGTACTCAGACAGGATAATGGCTGTTGTAAACAGCATAAGGCTCCTTGGTGAGCAGTTTAATGAAGCAAGGATAGTGGAGAAAGTGCTGTCAACCTTACCTGAAAGGTATGAAGCAAAAATATGCTCTCTCGAGGACTCTAGGGACCTCTCAAGCATCACTTTGACCGAGCTGATCAATGCCCTTTATGCTCAAGAGCAAAGAAGGGCAAGCAGGAATGAGGAGCACCAAGAGGGTGCTTTCCAAGCTAAAGCCAGGGCTTCCTCATCCAACACTGCCTATAAAGGCAAAAAGACCTGGAAAAACAGGCCCAAGCCTGATGCTGCAAGGACAAATGACTACCTTTGCAGATTTTACAAGAAGCCAGGCCATCTAGAAGACAAATGTTGGTTTAGGCCTGATGCAGTATGCCAATATTGCAAGAAAAAAGGGCATGTTAAAAAGGTATGTAAGAATAAAGGCAGACCGAGGCAGGCTCAACAACAATCAAAAACTGAGGCTCGAGTGGCTGAAGGTGAAAGTGATCAAGAAGAACATGTTTTTGTTGTGTCATGCTCAAGTGACCAGAAGAGAGGCTCTAAAGCTTGGCTCCTGGACAGTGGATGTACAAATCACATGTCACCTAATGCAGCTATTTTTAAAACCTTGGACAGGAGTGTTCAAACCAAGGTCAAGGTTGCAAATGGTCAGTTCATCAATGTTGTAGGCAAAGGTGATGTTCTGATATCAACTCCAAAAGGCAACAAGGTGATTTCTAATGTGTTACTTGTACCCGATATTGACAAAAACTTGCTAAGCATACCCCAACTCCTTGACAAAGGATACTCACTTGTGTTCAAAGACAAAATGTGTCAAATAACTGATCCAAGTGGATCATGCTTCATGACAGTCACTATGACTGATAAGTCCTTTGAGGTTAACTGGTCAGAAGGCTTGAATGCAGCTTACACTGCCTCAGAGAGTGACTCAAAGATATGGCACAAAAGGCTCGGTCATACAAACTTTAAAGCAATGGCCAGAATGATCTATGAAGAACTGGTCGAGAATTTCACTAACTCAGCATGCAATAATGAAGTTTGTGAAGTGTGTCAACTTGGAAAACAAGCCAAGCTACCCTTTCCCTCGAACCAAGCCTGGAGAGCGTCAGAGAAACTTCAACTTGTTCACACAGATGTTTGTGGCCCTATGAAGACAGAATCAGTTAGTGGAAACAGGTACTTCATTCTCTTTATTGATGATTACTCAAGATTCTGTTGGATTTATTTTTTAAAACACAAGTTTGAAGTTCCACAAGTGTACATGAAGTTTAAAGTTCAAGCAGAAACTGAGACAGGTTGCAAGCTGAAGACCATCAGGTTTGATAATGGGGCTGAATACATTTCAGCTCAATTCCAAGCAATTTGCAGTGAAGTAGGCATCAAACACCAACTAACTAACGTGTATACACCTCAGCAAAATGGGGTAAGTGAAAGGAAGAATCGAAGCATTATGAATATGTCAAGATGCTTGCTGTTCGAGAAGAATGTGCCAAAGTTTATGTGGGCTGAAGCTGTCAACACAGCTGTCTACCTTCAGAATAGGCTTCCAACAAAGGCCTTGGCTCAAAAGACACCATTTGAAGCTTGGTATGGCTTCAAACCTTCATTGGCTCATTTAAAAGTCTTTGGATGTCTATGTTATGTTCAGATTCCATCAGTAAAGAGGGACAAACTATCAAAGAGAGCAGCTCCTGGTGTTTTAGTAGGATATAGCTCAGTCAAAAAGGGCTATAGGATCATAGACCCAACCACAAAAAAAGTTCAAGTGAGTAGGGATGTGGTCTTTGATGAAAATGCCTACTGGAACTGGGATAACAATCAACCAATGAAGACTTCAGAAGAGCTTATAGTAGGGCAATTAGAACCTGAACAAGCTGGTCCAGAAATAGACATCAATGATGTTCCAGTTAGAGGGACCAGATCATTGACAGATGTTTATGAAAGGGCTGAAGTTGCTATCATGGAGCCAACAAGTTTCGAAGAGGCTGAAACACACCAGGGCTGGAAGGCTGCAATGGTTGAAGAAATGAAGATGATCGAGAAGAATCAAACCTGGGATTTAGTCGATAGGCCACAAGACAGAAAGGTCATAGGTGTTAAGTGAGTCTATCGTGCCAAGCATAATGCTGATGGGACATTAAACAAGCTAAAGGCAAGGCTGGTTGTCAAGGGCTTTAGTCAGAAATATGGCCTGGACTACATGGAAACCTTTGCTCCAGTAGCCAGGCTCGACACCATCAGATTGTTGATTGCATTGGCAGCACAAAAGCAATGGTCCATACACCAACTCAATGTCAAGTCAGCATTCCTAAATGGACTGCTTGAAGAGGAGATATACATTGACCAACCTCAAGGCTTTGAAGTGCCAGGCAAAGAACACATGGTTTATAAGCTCAAGCAGGCCCTTTATGGCCTAAAAAACAGCTCATAGTGTCCCTTTATGTAGATGATCTCTTGGTTACAGGAGGAGACAACAATGTCTTGAGTGACTTCAAGGGCAAAATGAAGAAAGTGTTCGAGATGTCAGACTTGGGCCACATGACCTATTTCCTTGGAATGGAGGTGAGTCGAATTGAAGGAAAGATCTTCTTGAGTCAACAAACTTTTGCTAAGAAGATCTTAAGCAAATTCTCCATGGAGAATAGCAAGCCAACAAGCACTCCAGTGGCTATTGGTGATAAGTTATCAAGCCAAGGTGATTTTAAAGAGGTATGTGAATCATCCTATAGGAGTTTAGTAGGTTGTTTGTTATACTTAACAACTACTAGACCAGACATAATGTATGCCGTGAGTTTATATTCTCGATTCATGCATTGTTGTAATGAAAGCCATCACAGAGCTGCTAAAAGAGTCCTTAGATACATCAAAGGGACCTTGAACTATGGCATATCGTTTGAAAGAACTGAGCATTTTGAATTGATTGGCTATACTGACAGTGATTGGGGTGGTTCAAGTGATGATATGAAAAGTACTTCAGGTTATGCTTTCACTCTTGGTTCGGGCATATTTTGCTGGAGTTCAAGGAAGCAAAGCTTGGTAGCACAATCAACTACAGAAGCGGAGTATGTTGCTGCTGCTGCAGCAGTCAATCAAGCTAAGTGGCTTAGAAAGATCATGGCTGATCTAAATCTCAATTAAAAGAATGCTACAAAGATCTACTGTGATAACAAATCAGCAGTAGCAATAGCCAAAAATCCTGTCTTCCATGGGAGAACCAAGCATTTCAGTATCAAGCTCCATGTTGTTCGAGAAATGGAGCAGGCAAAAGAAATTGAGTTGATTCATTGCAACTCAGAAGATCAAGCTGCTGATATTTTTACAAAAGCCCTAAGCAAGGGAAGGTTCTGTAAGTTGAGAGATCAAATATGTGTTTGTTGCATAGAGACCAAGGAGGAGTGTTGAAGTGTGGCCTCCAATACAGCATCTAGAAGCAGCCCATTATTTTATCCAGGTCTTTGATTTAATTTTAATGGTATGTTAGATAAAAATTAGGTATTGACCAACTTGGTTAATTTTCTATGTTAGGTGAAAATTAGGTATTGACCAACTTGGTTAATTTTCTATGTTAGGTGAAAATTAGGTGATAATCAACTTGTATTAGCTATAAAAATGATGCTTTGTAATCAAAATTATAAGTGTGTTCTTCATTCAAGTTAATGTTCCCTTTCTTGCTTCTCTCATTTTTTTAGGAAATTTTTTGTTCTTTTCTTTCTTTTGCTAGAAGCATTGAGCTTTGCTGCTTAAGCTTCAGCTTCAATCGCTGTTTGTTGTCCAAAGTTCTAATAGTTTTTTCTATTTATCACGAGGTTTGCAATCACCATAAACACAATATATGATTAAAGATACGTTGATTGAAACGATTTATGTTTATGATTAATGTCCTTTACTTTGTTTGTTGTTGTAAGAGGAAAAATTTGCTTGGGCTGAGGACAAGGAGTTTGGTCGCCAAATGCTTGCAGGAACAAATCCTGTTCGAATCCGGCACTTGAACTGGTTCAAGGTATCTCTTTCCTAGGTTTATAATATATAATATTTGAGCCTTAAGAATTAATAGATTGGAAACTCTTAACATTATTATAAACGTTGCAGGAGGAGTTCTCACTTCTACGCAAAATTTTCTATAAAATGTTGGATTATGATTCTGAGTCATCTGAAGATGGTGAGCCAGAGGTATAAAAAAGAAAACTAGTTTGTTCAAGATCATTTTGCAGAGATATGTATTTCTTTTCCTTTCAAATTAACTACTTTATGAATACATACATAGCACAATATGGCAGGCAATGGAAGCCAACAGGGCATTCATCTTGGATCATCATTACCTTGAGCAATTTCTGACAATGATAAATGGGAAAGGTGTTTGTGCTTACGCAACTCGAACAATACTAATAGCAAATGGCTTATCGTCCGTAACGCTTCAACCAGTAGGAATAGAACTAAGCTTGCCTGGTGACTCTCCTAGATTGGCGCTTCCACAAGATGCTCTCCTATGGGATTTTGCAAAATTTCACGTTGCATCCAACGATACAGCTTACCACCAGTTAGTTAGCCATTGGTAAGTAATAATCATTAATTGCTTTCACTATATAATCAAGTAACCTTCATTAAACTAACCCAATTAATTGCTTTTGCTTTGCTTTTGCCCTGCATCCAAATCAAGGTTGCAGACACATGCTGTAGTTGAGCCATTCATAATTGCCACAAGGAGACAGTTGAGTGTAATGCATCCAATCCATAGGCTATTGGATCCTTATTTCAAAGACACACTGCATATAAATGCATTGGCTCGAGCCATCTTCCTTAATGCTGGAGGGATTCTGGAGACTCTTCTTTTTACTGGTGAATACTCCATGGAGTTGTCTTCTCACTTGTATAAGCAATGGAGATTTGATAAGCAGGCCCTTCCTGAAGACCTTCTCGAAAGATTGGTAATTCTTGAATCCATTAGAATTGAATGGATTCACTTCCTTTAAATGTTCCAAGTTGTACAACTAACGATGAGGACCATATCATCTTCAGAGGTATGGCGAAACCTAGAGTCAGAGATGAGGTTGTGTCGGGGCCGATGGAGCAGGTCGAGAGAGACAAATCAAGCAACAAGGCGGCGACAGGTGCAGAACAGAATATGTTTGAGGTTGATGCTGAGGTGGAGCTGGTTTTCGAAGACTATCCCTATGCAAAAGATGGAATTGAGATATGGACCGCCATTGAAACATGGGTGACAGAATACTGCAGTGTTTTCTACCATAACGACAATGATATGAAGGAAGATGAGGAAATCCAAGAATGGTGGAATGAAATCAAAACGAAAGGACATGAAGATCGAAATGAGGGATGGTACGACATTAATACATTCGAAAGCCTCGTAAAAGCTCTGACAACTCTCATATGGATCACTTCAGGATTGCATGCAGCAGTGAACTTCGGACAGTATGGATACGGAGGTTGGCCACCAAATCGTCCCATCTTATTGAGAAAATTCCTCCCAAAAGAGGAAGAATTCGATGAAATGGATTATATGGATATCATGAAGTTCGTGGAGGGGATGTTGCCTGATAAGTTCCAAATGAAGTTGGCAATTGCGGTAATGGATCTTCTGTCACGAGACACATCAGATGAGGTTTATTTGGGTCAAACATCACCCCCAAAAAGACTGGCTATTGATTAATGGTCATGATTCTATAATTCAGAAAAAGTTCAAAGAATTCGAGAAAAACCTTGAAGCAATAGAGCGAAATATAAAGGAGAGGAATAAAAAATATCTTTTAATGAATAGGTGGGGAGATGCAAAGATTCCGTACAAGCTCTTGTACCCCGATACATCAGAACCCATGCCTCCAATATCTAAGGAGAGAGGGAAACATCAACTTGAGAAGATGGATATTAATGAAAGGGGAATCCCTAACAGTATTTCCATTTAATTTTCTTTTTGGAAGTTCCAATTTTTCCGTTTGTTTCTAATATTGCTTTAAATTATTATTCAATTAATTATTTTTATATTTTAAGCGTAATTTTCTCTTATTCTTTGTAACTCTTAATCCAACACAAAAATCATGGGTCTTATAATCTGTTTCAATTAATAAAAAATATATATTACAATTTGTTTATTTGTTCTTCATTTGTAAATATAGTAGGTTGTAAAAAATCTTTAAATTTTTTCAATAAAAATAATTAAGTCTTTGATGTTTTTTACACTCAATTGGATATTTGAACTATTTTAAAAAAAATTAAGTACTTAAACTGCCAAAATTCATCAATAATACCCTCAAACTTAAAATAAAAAAAAAAGCAATTAAGCTCCTATTTTTTTTTTTACTCAATTAGGTACTTGAATTGTTAAAATGCATCAAAAAGATCAGGGGCTGGTAGGGGCCCTAACCCCCTAAAATAGAAAATTTTCCATTTAAGCTCTTTATAATTTATAAATTTTAAATTGGTAATGGTAAAATTGCACTTTGACCCTCCCAAAAATGATAAAAATTTGATTTAATCATCTAAAAAGTTATAAAGATATAAGCTATTAGAATGGCGAAATTGTATTTTTTATGATTTTTGTTTTTTTTCTAATTTTTAATAAGTTTTAAATATTTTATATATTTTGTTATTAAAATTTAATAATTTTTATAACATTTATTGATTTTTATTTTTTATCATTTTTTTGTCAAATGTCACGTCGTGATTGTGACACGTGATGACTTTAACTGAAAAAATTAGAGGCAGCTAACTTTAACGGTCAAAGGGCCTTTTTTAGTGGCAAATCCAGAAATACGACTTAGGGGGCAGGAGCAAAGTCAGAAAAAAAATTTGGGGGCGAAATTAAATTATATAATTTCATAATAGAAAAATGCAATTGCACCATTTTAATAACCTATATCTTTATAATTTTTAGATGATTAAATCAAATTTTTATCATTTTAGGGGGCAAAATGAAATTTTACCATTACTAATTTAAAATTTTATAAATTATAAAGAGCCTAAATGGAAAATTTTTTATTTTAGGGGGGTCGGGGTACTTGCCAAGCCCCTAGATCCGCCTCTAGCCTTTTCTATGCATTTTGGCAGTTCAAGTACCTCAATTGAGTGCAAAAAGAAAAAAAGCAAGGGCTTAATTGCTTTTCTTTTTAAAGTTTGAGAGCCTTTTTTATGCATTTTGTACCCAATTGAGTGCAAAAAAAAAAAAGAAAAGAAAAGTAAGGGCTTAATTACTTCTTCTTCTTCTTTTTTAATTTGAGAGCTTTTTATACAATTAAACCTATAATATATAGTTGAAAGCGAAGTGTATTTTCAATGAAGGTTTTAGATTCTTCAAGCAAAGTTGGGTGATTATAAATGTACAGTGTAATGGGTCATTTTTGCCCGGGCCCAAAACCAAAAAAAAAAAACTAAACAGACTAATAAAAATAAAAATAAAAATATTAAATAGTCCAAGTCCAAATTTTACAAGCCCAAAATGCAAAAAAAAAAAAAAAAAACCTAACCCAAAAAATACAAAGCCCGACAGGCCCAAAACACTTAAAATTTTCAGAAACCTTAAGGTCTCTATCTAGCCTTCAGCGCCGCTGCCTCAGTCGGCGCCTGCGCCTCATCCCGAGGCTCCTCACCCCAAGGCCTGACCCCTCCTCTACTGCCTTCTCCGTCAACGCCTACAAACAAGCAAAAAGAAGGACAAAGAAATAGAACAAGAACAGAAACGCGATGGCAGGGAAACAGTGACAAAACAGTAGCAAAAACAGTGAATAAAGCAATGTAATATCGGCTATAAAAGCCACAAACACTATCAATCTAATTTTACAGACAATTGAATGTAAAAAAAAAATAATAATAAGAATTTTGAAACAAAAATTGTATTCAGAAATCAAAAGCTGATCCTCTTATTTTTTTTACTTTCGAAAGTATAATATAAATAAATAAAAAAATTTACTTGAGTTGCTTTGCCTTCCTTCGTAGTTGGAGGGGTTTCACCGACGTTGAAGGCTCCAAAACCCTTAGGGGTTGGCCCGAGCTTCAACGGCAGCAGACGGCACGTCGGCTAGGACCAAAAACTTTCCTTTTATTTTTTTTCCTTCACAAACGGAAGGCTGGGCCTTCAAATCTGGTCGAAAAGAGGCTAAAAAGCTCGTTTCTGTACAACTCCGGCCACCAAAGGTAACAGTCACCGTCGCCAATGACCGGTGGCCACGACGACGCCGATGACCAAAAGTGGGAGAGGGCTTTGGAAAAAAAAAAAGGAATTTCAGCTTCTTTTTTGAAAAGAATAAGGGCTGAAATGAAATTTTTAAAAAATTGACTTAAATAAGAGTTGTAAAACGGCACCATTTTGGGCCAGATTTTAGACGCCTAAATGACGTCATTTCACCCCTAGGATCCGCGCGCCAACCCGACCCGCTCAGAGGATCCGCGCGTTTTGGATGAATGGGTTATTTACCCTTTTAGTCCTTCCGCTTTTTCGGCCTGCTTCAATTTAATACCTTTCTATTTTTTTAATTTTATCATCTAATTTTACTTTATTTTCAATTTGGTCCTTAGACCATTTGAGGAGACGGATGCCTGAAACGGTGCCGTTTTCGATGACCCGAAATTCGATTTAGTTTCCAGATAGGATCCGCGTATAATTACCATCCTAATCCTTCTGCTTATAAGCGATTTACAATCTGGTCCTATTTATTTTTCTTTTATTTTTATCCTACTATTTCGGTTTTGTTACATTTTAATCCTTAGTAGTTTATTTTTATTATTTGTAATTTATACCCCTAGTTTTGTTTAAGTTACAATTAAGCCCTTTTTTACTTTAATTCTTTTATTTATTTATTTATTTATTTATTTATTCACTTGATTATTTATTCATTATTCCTTGCATTTTATTCATTTATTTGTTTATTTATTTATTTATTCGCATACCATTCATTTATTTATGTACCTTTTATTTTATCCCGGTGTTCATTTATTTATTATTCCTTCATTTTTAATTTTTGATTTTCTTTCATTGATTATTTATTTTATTTGTGCCTTTATTATTATTATTATTATTATTATTATTATTACTATTTTATGATTATCAATTTATCTATTTATTTATCACCCTTTTATACTTCCAAAAATTAGATTACTTATGTTTTTTCTACTTATACATCTATTATTATAATTATTATTACTATTTTATGATTATCAATTCATCTATTTATTTATCACCCTTTTATACTTCCAAAAATTAGATTACTTATGTTTTTTCTACTTATACATCTATTATTATTATTATTATTATTATTATTATTATTATTATTATTATTATTATTATTATATTATCATTATTATCTATTCATGCATTTATTACAAATTACACTCTTAATTTCATTCACATTTTAATTTAGTCCTTCATCTTTAATATCTATTCATGTATTTATTACAAGCATTACGTTTGACATTATTCAAAAAAAGGAAAGTCTTCAAAATAAGGCAACGTTCTGTATTTAGAAACTCGAGAAAGTCGTACCCTAACTTACGGGGTTTCGATTTTTCTCGTTGGGTCTAAATAACTGAATATCCTTTTAAAACACATGAGATTTCAAATAAAGGCAAACTTATTCTCAAGAATTTGAAGTGTCGTGTCCTAACTTACGGGATATGACATTTTGTTGCCTCGAGATGAAAGGGTCTTTAACATACTCTTCGATTTATTTAAGGAATTCTTTGTCTTTAAAAAGTAAAAATAAAATAATACAAAAAAAGGATCTTATTTCAAATTCTTTTCGAGTTTTCAACTTTCGACACTAAGACACGAATTAATCAATTAGGTACCAATTTTGGGCGTTACGAGGGTGTTAATCCTTCCTCGTACGTAACACGCTTCCGAACTCATTTTTTTTTAGATTTAAATTAAATTTCTTACTAAAACGATTGAATTACGAGGTGACCCGATCACACCCCATAAAAAAAGATTGGTGGCGACTCTATTTTTTTTTTAAATAAAAGTCGATTTCAAAAAAGGGTTTCAACATATAGAGTATATTATAATATTAAAATAAATAAATATATAAAAAATGAGACGCGGAAAGTTCTTGAACTTTGTTTGTGGTGTTAAAGAAATATATTCCTAGTATACTAAATATAAACTCATAAATAAATCATACACTAATAACTTTCTTTTTTATAAAATACGCTTGAATAACTTAAGGGGTGTTTGGTTCGTTGAATTTTACATTATGGATCGTAATATTATACTCCAAAATAAGATTACGGTATTTAGATTCTTAACATTTGGACCATCCCATAATTTTATATTCCTTAATAATTTCAAGATGTTATAATACAGAGTGTAATCTTGTGGAATTTAAAATTTTAGTTAAAAATACCTTTTATTTTCATACTACTTTATTGTATTGATTGTTAAGTATTTTTTATTTTTAAAAAATGTTTATTGAATGTTTTAGGAAAATAATTTATTTTTATAAATTCTGAATTTTGATATTGTGCTAAGGCACCACTTGAATTTATTTGATTAATTTTTTATGAAAAACATTATTTATTATTTTTATATGGTTTCATTTTTTTGAAAAAAAATTCTATTTTTTTATCTTAAATAAAAAATTTATAAATTTATAATAACTTACATTACTAAAAAAAAAACCAGATCGACACAAACATTAATAATTTATAATAACTAAAAAAACCGTAGGAGCCAAGAGTGCTTTGCTCAGTATCCTAGCGAAACCAGCCTCTGCTGCGGCTTGGGATGGAGGAGAGTGGTGGCATTGAAGGGTTGATGGAGACAGAGGTCTCCTTATTGGCGGAAGAACTCATCCAATTTTCTGTGAAAAGTTCAAAAGTGGATTCCAACGGCAAACCAGCATTGCTTTATATAGTATGGACCAAGAAGACATTTAATCCGGATAGCTTTTGTGTACAGATGAAAAGTATCTGGAAAACAAAAGGAAAATTCAAAATTCAATTAGCAGGTCAGAATCTTTTTTTGCTTACTTTTGAATCTGATGAAGATTTAGAATTTATATTAGAGGGACAGCCATGGTTTTTTCAAAAGCAATTAGTTCTTTTGGACAGACTGAGTGGCCCAATGGAAAGAAATCAAATCAGCCTTGTGTCGTCTCTTTTTTGGATTAAGGTGGGTCCATGTTTGCCAGAATTTGATAGGAAAGATTTAATGCATGCTATTGGGGCCACATTTGGAGGTATTGTTAGATCTGAAATAAAGGGGGAATTTTGTCGTATTAGGGTTGCGATAGACGTGCTGAAGCCCCTTCGAAGGGGAATTTTTGTGTCTACAGGAGATCGAGGTAAATGTTGGATTCCTTTTAAATATGAAAAGCTCCCAATCTTTTGTTTTGGTTGTGGCAGAATCAGACAAGCTCTTCAAAGGTGTGAAAATATTAAAATAGTAGAAAGAGACAGAATAAAGGAAGATCCCCCATTCTCACTTGCATTAAAGGCTGAGTGTAGTTTCTTTGGGAAAGAAAGTGTGGCGTTAAATGGCTTATTAAATAAGATTAAGCACCAAAGTCTTATACGGGCCAGTTGAGGGATAAAAAGGTGAGGCAGTTGACAGAGCAGGAGGATGGTGATATGAGGAAAGTTGGTACAAAGTTTTTTGAAGCAGAAGCAGTGAAGAATCGTCAGGAAGAAGAAAATATAGTTAATGAGGTAGAGAGTGCACAAAAAGAATGTTTGGAAGGAAATCTACATTCGAGTAGAAAATCTAGCTGGCGTAGACTTCATCCAATGCGAGATTTGGATCTGTCCAATACTGATTTTATAGTGCGAAAGCGAAAATTGGGAGTTTTTGAGGATGGAGGTTATGAGGAGGATAAATCAGTGGTAGAGGAGGTAAGACGACAGAAGCTTAGGGTTCTGAGTCCAGAAAATAAAGAGGAGTTAGTGGTGGTAGACGAAAGTAAGGGATATGATGTTGGTCCCAATCAAAATATATCGGCGGCTGCCAAATGGCAAGTCGACTGAACGCAATGAAAATCATTAGTTGGAATGTCTGTGGTTTGGGGAATCCACGGGCAGTAAGGAGGCTTCGGTTCATGCTGAAGCAACACAACCCCGACATGGTTTTCTTTATGAAAACCAAAGTTAATGAAAGGCGTATGGAGAGGATAAGAAGAAGGAGTGGCTTTATAAATGGAATTGATGTGGGAGCTGATGGATCAAGAGGTGGACTTTGCCTAGCATGGAGAGAGGAGTGCAAAGTAAGTCTTAGAAATTTCTCAAAAAATCACATTGATGTGTTGATCGAAGAAAGGAATGTGCAAGAAGTGTAGAGATTTACGGGTTTTTATGGGTCTCCTTATGCTAATGGCCAACTTGCTTCTTAGAGTTTATTGAGGGCATTGGGGCAAGAACAACAATTTTCGTAGCTGGTTTGTGGGGATTTTAATGAAATACTCTATTCTTTTGAAAAGAGTGGCGGTCAACCGAGAGAGAAGAGGAAAATGACAGCTTTTCGGGAGGTATTGGATGAATGTCAACTTCTGGATATGGGTTTTTAGGGCACTTGGTTTACATGGGAAAGAGGAAACTTACCGGAGACAAATATACGAGAACGACTTGATAGAGGGGTGGCTACTGAAAAGTGGATGCATCTATTTCCAAAAGGAAGCGTTCGACATTTAACGCACTCAATTTCAGATCATTGCCCTCTACTTATTCACACTGGCAATGAGGATAAGTTCTGTAGAAGACCGCGGTTCAAACTTGAGGCATGGTGGACGTTTGAGGAGTCTTTTGAGGAAGAAGTTCGGAAGTCTTGGGAGTCATCAACTGGGTCAATTTCAGAAAAACTGGAAAGCTTACGAATGTGTTTGTTAAGATGGGCTAGTTCCATTAGAAGGGGCAGAGATGGATTGAAGAAGGAGCTCATAAAAGAGCTGGGGATCCTATTAGAGAGAGAGAGGAATGATGATGCAATGGAGAAAATTATTGATACCAGAATTAGCTTAAACATGGAAATCGATAAGGATGAGATGTATTGGGAACAGAGAGCAAGAGCTAATTGGCTACGTTTGGGAGATCGAAATTCAGCATTCTTCCACAAGTATGCTTCAGCTCGAAGGAGGACAAACACAATCAGTAGACTGGAATCAGAGGAAGGGCAGGAAGTTACTGATAATTTACAAATAAACGAAGTAGCATCGCATTATTTCCAAAATCTCTTTTCAACGACGGGAGAGGGAGACTCAACATATCTTTTAGAAGGTATAAGTACTACTATATCTTCTGAAATCAATTCAGTTTTACTTTCAGTGTATTCGAGGGAGGAAATTCAGAAAGCATTGAAAGGGATGGGTCCAACTAAAGCACCAAGTTTTGATGGTTTTCCACCTCTATTTTTTCAAAAATACTGGCACATTGTGGGGAAAGATGTTGAGACTTTCTGTCTTGGAGTGTTGAATGAGGGTATGGATTTTGAGTCTACGAATAGAACAGATATTGTGTTAATCCCAAAGTCTTCACACCCTACAAATCTTGTTGATTTTAGACCTATTAGCCTTTGTACAATTTTATACAAATTGGTGGCTAAAACAATTGCAAATAGACTCCAGGATTTTATTGGAAAATGTATTGATAGTGCTCAAAGCGCTTTTGTTCCGGGCAGATTAATTTCAGATAATGTGTTGATTGCTTATGAGATTCTACATACATTGAGGCAGAAGCGTTGGGGGAAGAAAGGGCTTATGGCGGTAAAACTTGATATGAGTAAAGCCTATGATCGGGTTGAGTGGAATTACTTCGAAAAAGTGATGCTTAAAATGGGGTTTACAGAGAGATGGATAGCTTTGGTTATGAAATGTGTCTCTACGGCTTCTTATGCAGTTAATATCAATGGAATTAGAGGTAGAGTTTTCCACCCCACCAGAGGATTACGTCAAGGTGACCCGTTTAACCCTTATCTCTTTTTGATTTGTAGTGAGGGTCTTTCGGCTTTAATTAGGAAAGCAGTCGATGAGAGGATCATTAAAGGGGTGAAAACAAGTCGGAGGGGACCAGAGATATCACATCTTTTGTTTGCGGATGATTGTTTATTGTTTGGGGAATCCATAAAAGAACAAGTGATTGTCTTAAAAGCAATTTTGCAACAGTATGAACAATGTTCGGGCCAGTGTGTGAACTGTAATAAGTCAACCATATTCTTCAGCTCAAACACCCAAGAAGGAGTTAAAGAAGAGATAACGGATGCTTTGGGGATGAGATGTTCTACAAATATTGAGAAGTACTTGGGTCTTCCTAGTGTGGTTGGTAGAAGAAGAAAGGCCTCGTTTCAGATTTTAAAGGACAGAGTTACTCAGAGGATTAGTCATTACAGCTCACGATACCTATCACAAGGAGGGAATGAGGTTTTCATTAAGTCAGTGATCCAAGTAATTCCAACGTATGCTATGACGTGCTTTCTGTTACCGAAGTAGCTTTGTGGGGAGTTGGAGAATATTTTTGCAAGATACTGATGGCAACATGATAAGGGAAGGAGAGGGATACATTGGTGTCAATGGCAATTTATGTGTCGATCTAAGGAAGAGGGAGGTATGGGTTTCAGAAACATGGCTAAGTTCAATATTTCTCTCTTGGCGAAACAAGGCTGGAGAATTATGAATAATACGGAATCTTTAGCAGCAAAAGTTATGAAAGCCAAATATTTTCTGGATGAGCAGTTTCTAAATTCAAGATTGGGAAATTCGAGCTCTTACACGTGGAAGAGCATATAGGCTACAAAAGACATTTTGCGAAAAGGTTTAATATGGCGTGTTGGTACTGGAAATAATATTTCTGTTAATTGTGATGCATGGATTCCAAATGGTGTTAATTTCAGATTATTATCAGAGGTTGAGTTGATGCCTGATCAGTTTGTTAGTACTTTGATTGATAATAACGAGAGAATATGGAAAGAGGATTTAATCGAAGATACCTTTGATGAGGAAGACACTGTTCGAATCCTCCAAATTTCGCTAGCAGACGTTCCACATGATGACTACTTGGCATGGGGAGGTGAGGCTTCGGGGGTTTTTTCAGTCCGCAGCGCTTATAAACTATTACAGACTACTGATGAATTTCCTAGAGCTTATGCTTTACAAATCAGCTACAGAAACCTCTACAAAAAACTATGGCTCCTAAATCTTCCAACAAAAATCAAGATTACAGTTTGGAAAATTACATGGAATTTCTTGCCTACAAGGGTAAATCTGTAACACAAGAAACTTGCCATTGACCCAATATGCCCAAGATGTGGGGAATAACCTGAGACGATAGACCACCTCTTTCAAGGATGTCCTGTCAGAAAGGAAACCTGGTCAACATTGTTATTACAAGATGTGCTACTATTTGAGAACGAGAATTTTGAAGAATGGCTTATCTGGGTTTTTGAACAGTGTAATCCTCGAGCATGGCGTCTGTTCTGCTGCGCACTTTGGGCTTTATGGGGTGATAGGAACCTAAGAATTCATGAGAAAAAGGTGAGTACTGGGTCAGAAATCGGGAACTTTGTTATCAGATACATAGCGGAGCTTGATGGTTTGGAGAGGAAAAAATTAACGCAAACAGAAGTGAAGCCAAAATGGAGACACCCACCTCGAGAAACCATTAAAATTAATTTTGATGGAGCTTTCGATGTACATAATCATATTTCGGCCTCTGGAATCGTAATACGGGATCCTGAAGGCGCTATTCTTTTCTCATGTTCTGAGATTCACAAAGGGGTCCCCTCGGCTTTTGCGGCGGAAGCTCTAGCATGCAGGAAAGCGGTTAGAATAGGAGTGGAAAACAGGTGGACAGAGGTCATCATTGAAGAAGACTCCCGATCTGTAATCAACAAATGCAGAAGTAGCGATCGGGACAAATCATTGTTAGGAGCCTATATTTCAGATATTAAACAGATGATGTACAGATCTAAGCCTTTCGTCTTCAATCATATACCAAGATCAGCGAATACAATAGCCCACGAAATCGCAACAGAATCACTGAAGAGTAAAGTCGGGATTTACTTGGAAGGGAGAGTATCGGAGTATGCTGAAAACCAGCGACTCAGGGAATCGGTGCGCGAGCCAGACTGAAAGGGGTTCTCCGGTAGCTGTTTCGAAAGGGAAGCCATAGAAATGAAGAACCAGATGGAAATGGCTTTTCACAAAAGGAAACCATTATTTCTGATAAGATTTATGATGAGAGAGAAGTGTGAAGGGTTTCTAGGCGTTTTGATTGGGCTAAAGTGTCGGTGGGTTATTTAGTAAGTTTATTTATTCATTTAATGTCTGTCTGCTGGTGCTTTGATAGTACCGAAAAGTCCTTTTGATTTTGTGTTGTTTGGGTCTCAGTTTTATAGGTTTCTTTTATTTTTTGTTGTCTTGTTTTGGGCCTCGTCTTAGAGGACTTTTCTTACACTTTGTTTTGGTTGTTATTTGGTTTTTGATTTTAGTAATGAAAGCCCAGTCACTATGTTGATTCAAAAAAAAAAATTATAATAACTTACATTACTACAAAGGTTGATGGCAACAAAAAAAAAAGCTCAAAAATACAATTAGGACCATTTTAACAAAACATGCCAAATTTATCATTAAACCTTCAAAAAAGTCTAAAACTATTAAAAAATCCAATTTTCTTAAACTTGTTGAGAGCGTGAAGTCGTATTAAATGGAACATAAAACTTGGAGATTTATATTATAAAATTTAGTTTTACTTTTCTTTTCACATTAAAAACAAATCAAATTCTCTAAAATAAACAATTATAAATTATATAAATAAACTATCATAATTAAGTTGCCAATTGAGTTTTAGTTCGATTGGCATGAGTTGTTGTCAATACAGGAGGACGTGGGTTTGAGTCTGCTAAAGCGTATTATCATCTTATTTATGGGTTAGAAATGAACTATAAGTAGTTCTAGGACAATATTTTTACTCTAGTTTAAGTGGATCTCTCTCCAAAACGGAATTTCTTGAGTTATTATGATTTTATGAAAAAAAATAAGACTACAAGATGTTTAACTTATAGAAAACAAAAAATTCTATAACCATGATTATTTAATAAATTTTTCTTTTAGGTATTTTTACATTCGATCAACCAACCACATAAATCTTACATTACAATTAAATGGATCAAATAAACTAATATTATATTCTCACAATTCTATTATAAAATGTAATTTAATATTTAGCGAACCAAATATGCATAATCTGTATAACATACCAATGGAATTGTGAATTTTTTTTCTCATGTATTATGTAACAACAATGATTTTTTGAAGACCGAATATCGCCTGAAGTTTAAAAAAAAAAATAGTGATATGTAAAATTAATTTCCCATATGTTGACTGAGTATTAACTCGGTTGGCATGAACATTGTTGTCAATGTAGGAGTACATAGGTTCAAATGCGTTGAAACGCATTATCCTCCTATTTATGGGTCGGGTCGGGTTAGATTCGGGTCGGGACTAAGTATGATATTAACATACTTTATATTTGCCCAAGGCCGGCACAGCCCGAAATATGAGCCTAAAATTTTACCCAAACCTGTAACAGCCCGTTTTCAGTGAAATCGTAACAGTAGTTTCAGGACTGCAAATCCAACGTGAAAATATTTATTTTATTTATTATTTTAGTTTATTCAGCATGTTAGTATTACCGTATAAAAAATTCGTTAAGCAATTTTACCGTTTGCATACTTAATTTGATAAAAATGACTAAATCACGTAAAGTGCAAAAATAGAATTCTAGTAGCTAAAGGTATTAAATGACTATAGAACCTTAAAGTATGAGTCCTTATGTGGTAATTAGATCATTAATGAAGTTAGTGGATGTACATGGCTTGGTATTATTGAAATTATGAATATTTTTAAAGGACAAAATGATAATTTAGTAATTAATGATAAAATAACTTAAGAAAAATGTGTTCATCTTCTTCATTTGAATATACCAAACTGATTCTAACAAGGAAAGCCATAGCTAGGGTTCTACCATACTCCTTTTGCTTGCATGTAAGTGATTTTTGTCCCGTTTTTAATAATTTCTATGTTTTCGAGGTCATTGTAGCTTAATCTAGCTAGCCCTGGGACTAATTTGTAAAATATTAAAAGGTTAGGGTTTTTCCATGAATGAATATAGGTTGTTTTTAATGTTTGATTGAAGAAAATGGATAGTTGTTGTTAGATACACAACTTTTGTTAAGTGATTTTTGATGAATTTGTCAATTAGGGATTAAATTGAAAAATGTGAAATATTCATGGTGTAATTTGTGAAATAATGAAATGTGTGGGCTGCTATGAGCTTATATGGAATTCGACTAGGCTTGGGCAGGGGTGAAATTGTATGAGTTTCATTTTACGAGTTTAAAGACCAAATTGTAAAGAAATCAAAACATTAGTGGTAAAAGTGTAATTTTACAAAAATGTGAATTTGGATTGAATTGAATAGAATAGTTATTAAATTGATTGAATTTATTCATTTAGATAAAGATAGATCACGTACGGCTTTAGATCAAGGCAAAGAAAAAGCTTCAGATTAAACGACTTCATTTCTACGTTTTATCATTGAGGTAAGTTTGTACGCTTAAATAGCGTTTTAAAATTTTTTTTTTAAAAATGCTATTATTTTATAATATTGAATTGTGTCTCGGTGGAAAAATCCAACAGAGTATCGACGATTATCAATCAATGAAAAGGGATAGCTTCGGCTACCGAATTATGAAAAGGGATAGTGCAACAGCCCGTTTTCAGTGAAATCAGAACAGTAGTTTCGGGACCACAAATCCGAAATCAAAAAAATTATTTTAATATTATTTTAATATCTTCAGCATGATAACATGATAGTATAAAAATTTCGTTAGGAAATTTTACTGTTTGTATGCTCAATTTGTGAAAAAAGACTAAATCATGTAAAGTGCGAAAGTTACGTTTTATTAGCTAAATGTGTTAAATAGCTATAAAAATTTAAAGTGGAGGTCCTTTTATAGTACTTAGACCATTAAATGAGTTAGTGGATGTGCATGACTTGGTAATTGAGTAATTTTTGAAGTTAGGTAAGGGTAAATAGGTAAATAAATGTTAAATTAAACAAAGAAATAGCTATCATCTTTCTCCCTTTCCCTTTGTGTTGGTCGAATATACCATTGGAGAAGAGAAAGATTTTGTTCAAGCTTTTCCTTTGCATGTAAGTGATTTCTTGTCCCATTTTTGTTGATTTTTATGTTTTCGGGATTGTTGTAGCTTAACCTAGCTAACTAAGGGACTAATTTGCAAAACTATTGAATAGTTTGAGATTTTCCATTGAAGAATATATTAGGGTTTTGAAGTTTAATGGAAGAAAATGAATCCTTGTTGTTAATTAAACAACTTTTGTTAAGTGATTTTTAATGAAATTGTCAAATAGGGATTAAATTGAGAAATATGAAAATTATGTGTTAAATGTGTGAAATTGTGAAATGTATGGGCTGCTATAGTCTTATAAGATATTTGGCTAGGCTTGGGTGTGGTGAAATTTCATGAATTTCATTTACGAGCCTAGGGACTAAATTATAAATAAGTTAAAAGTATAGGGGTAAAATGGTAATTTTTCCATAACATGAATTTTGGATTGAATTGTTTAAAATAAAGATTAAATTAGTTAAATTTGATTATATAGATCAAGAATAGCCACGTTCGAAATTAGAACGGGGGAAAGATAAAGCAGTGGATTGATCGATCAATTTTTTCCGTATTAATTCGAGGTAAGTTCATATGTTAATAAGCATTAAATTATATGTGTCTTAGATGATTTATTATTATAATTGTAATGATACGACTCCACGGAAACATTCGATGAAGTTTCGACAACGTATGGATCCCGGTTGAAACTTAGGAATAGATAGGATACAAATAACATGTCATTAGGGGTTACCTTGTTTTGGTACCGGTGGCTGAGTTTCCGGCATGTGTTGCAGTTACTTTATAGCTTGTGTGAGCAGCACCGTGTAGCTACGTCTTGACTGACAACTTGTGTGAGCATACTCAGTTGTGGCTCGAGAGTGAGCATCGATATGAGACATGAGATAGTGGTGGTTTTGATCACGTATTGGCACTTACTGTGCGAGATACCCGAGTATCTGACAGTATTCCAAATGGTTCAACAAGCACAGTGATGATACGATGTTATACGAGTTCGATACGAACTAGTACAGGTATTCATGTGAAATACGGAAAGTGATTCATATTTGATATATAAATACATGGCTAAATGGAGTTAGTGTTAGGCTTTGGGCCAAATGGAGTTAATTTATGTATTAATTTTTGCTTATCTAAATTGTGGATGAATGGTAAGTTGTATTTTAGTTATACGAACTTACTAAGCTTGATTGCTTACTCTATTTTATTTTTCGTGTTTTATAGTGATTTGGAAGCTCGTTCAAATTGGAAGTTTTCGGAGATCGCATCACACTATCAAACACTTATTTTGGTACTTTGACTATATATTTGGTTAAGTGGCATGTATAGGTCATCTTGGCTAATGGTAGCCTATATGTTTTGTTGTGTATTAGCTATTTGATTTGGCTTGAAATTGGCATATGTTTTGTTATGTAAATATGTGTAAATGGCATTATAGTGTATGGTGTATAGTTGTTATGTGAATGCCTACTTTGTGAATTGGTATTTAGGGTACCAAATGGTTGAAATTGAGGTGTGGTATGCATGCTAAGTTTTAGGCACAATGTCTCATATATGTGTTTGGCCATTTAGGTATATTTTGGAAGCATATTTGGCATGTTATAAATGGTCTTTTGAGGTACCTATGAGTATCATGATTGTGTGTGATATTATAAACTTGATATTGGTTGGTTTTGAATGCCTATCTATGCCATGATTGTATGTACATTGTTGAGCTTAGGTTGGCACCAAATTGGGTGAGAGATATGGCTTGAAAAATGGCCTATTTTTGTCCACACGGGCAGAGACACGTGTGTGTGTCTTAGCCGTATGTGACACACGGTCAGGTGACACAGCCGTGTGGGTTGGCCGTGTGACCCAAGTCAGTGAGTTACACGGTGTCAGACAAGGGTTGGGACACGGCCATGTGTCCCCATTCCGAATGCCCGCACAACTTCAGACACGGCCTGGCCACAAGGGCGTGTGTCCCCTGCACTTTGAAAAATTTCAATGTTTTTCTAAAAATCCCTTGAGTACTTGGTTTAGTCCCGAATCACTTTTCATGTCTAGTTGGGACCTCGAGGGCTCATATTAGGGACTATATAAATGAATTTGAATGGTTTTTAATTTGAATGAGAAATGAATTCGAATTGTATGATTGTTTGATCTATAAGTTCGGTAATGCTCCGTTACCCTATTCTGGCATCAGATCTGGGTTAGGGGTGTTACAGATAGCTTTGGCTATCGAATTGTAAAAAGGGATATCTTCTAGTGAGATTCAGTAAGAGTTTTCAATGCAATTAACCTTATTATGGTAGAAGGTAAAAAGTATGTGTTTTCATGACAATAAAGAGTATGAATTCATATGATTAAGCTTATAAATCATTTATTCTTATGTTGGATTGGTTTACATGTATTTTGAGATTATGTAATGTATTGACAAACATAGAATATATATTACGAATTTACTAAGCATAACGTGCTTACCTTGTGTTTATTTTCTATGTTTTGTAGTTAATCGGAAGCTCGTTTGGGTTGGAAAGTCGTCAAAGATCTATCACACTATTCATCGACTATATTTTGATGTTTTAAAGTCTTGATTATAATGGCATGTATAGGTACTTAGTTTTTGGATGAAATGTCCAATAGATTTGACTTGTAAATTTGATGCTTTTGGTGAAAGATTTGGTTGTTATGTTAGCATGTGTATATGGTTATATAATTGCTAACATTTGACATTTTGGTACTTGAGTGGTGTATGTTGAAATGGTCAAGTAAATACATGTTATGAATGGTGATTTTGGTATGTTTGAATTATAAAATGGTATGGAATTTAGGTTGCAAATGTTAAGTTGATAACGATTAAATTAGGCTTGAGTTTGGATATGCTAATGTTGTGTAAACTGAGGTGCCTTAAGGCATATTGCTTGTATGATTTGGTATCATGTTGTTTAGCTTGATTATGCACTTTTTGGGTACATTTTGGAAGCTTGAATTGGATGAAATTGAGTTGCACAAGTATGCACATTTTGGGTGAACGAAATAGCTTGAAAATGGCCTAATTCTTGTCCACACGGCCTAAGACACGGGCATGTGAGGCCATTTCGAAGGGTACACGGCCTAGCACACGGGTGTGTGGCTTGGCCATGTGACCCAAGTCAGAGAGTTACATGGGCACGGACACGGCTGTGTGTCTCTACTTCGAATGCCCGCACGGCCTGGCCACACGGCTATGTGATCCCTTCAGTATGAAAATTTTTCACATTTTTCCTAAAAATTCTATATGTTTCTGATTTAGTCCCGATTTGTTTCTAATGTATTTTTAGGGCCTTGAGGGCTCGTATAAGGGACATGTATGTTATTGATTGATTTTGCTATAGTTGATGTTGTAAATTATATGTTTTAAATTTTTTGATAGTTTTGAAATATAAACCTCTGTAATGCTGTGTAACCCTATTCCGACGACGGATACGGGTTAAGGATGTTACAAAATCCGTCCATATTTGCAAAAAAACTAACCCAAACCCATTTTAATCACATCCATATTTTTTAAAATATTATATTATTTTAATATTTAATATTTTTATATTTTTTATTTATTAAAATTTTTATATAATCATCTTAACATTATTTAATGTTTACATTAGAGTAGTATTATAATATTAGTATAAATTTATTTTTTTAATGTGTTTTAAATTACATAATATATAAAAATAACATAGTATAAAGCAGAGTAAACTTAAAAAAGGGTCGGGTAGGGCCCGGGCCTTGAATGTTCAAGCCCGAGCCCGATCCATATTTTAAACAGACCTAATTTTTTTACTGAAGCCTAATTTCCAGGCCTAATATTATTATCCAAACCCTTCCAAATTTCGGGTAGACTTTTAAGCATGAACTGATAACCGACCCATGAATAGGTTTACATTTCAGGGACCAAAATATTATAAATTGATAATATTAATAATTAAATTGTAATAAATTAAAGTTTAATAATTAAAATATAAATTTTAGACTATTTTTAGAATTAACCGAAAACACATGGAAATGGATAATTCTAGAATAGAAGGAAACACAACATAAGAACAGGTGGTGGATTGATGTGACGTTAGTTGACATGCATGGACATGCAGAGCCTTGATAGTCTCAAACCTTTCTAATAATATTCCAAACTCGAATCCAATCCTTTTCTAACACGTGTCCACCAATTTCCCACCCTTCACTTATTATGTTCCACAAGTTTCCTCAGGTATCATAATAGGATTATTTATTTACGTATGCCCTTGAGTTCAAGCATATATTTCTTTTCCCCCTTACTTTTTTGTGTTTAATTCATTTAGATCCTTTATTCCAGTGACAATTCAGACGTTGGTCTTGTGTGCACTTTATATATGGATCAAATTAAATATATATATTGGCCATGAATTTTTTTACGATAAACCATGTTTTATTAATGTTTGCACTTTTATTATTTTAAAAATATATATGTATTTTTTTATTAATCTCAAATTTTAAAACAAGTGATATTATTGGCATAATGAATTTTTTGATCCTCTAATTTTATAAAAAAATCATTTTAACTATTAATTTATTTTTCATCTTTTTAATCTTTAAATTTGTATTTTCTTGTCAAATCACTTCAAAATGGATGAAGAGTAATATTTTTTTCACTTTGATGACGTGACATACAAGTGGATTACCACATGGATGACATATTTAATTAATTTTTTAAATTTTAAAAAATTTAAAAATTGTTTTTAAAAATTCAAAATCATTAAAAAAGTATAAAAATATTTTTAAAAAATTAATTAAATGTTCACATATCTTTCTAATAGCAAGATAAATTCATATTTTTAATATATTTATTTTTGGCTAATTATCGAATAAAATGTTATTAAATTTAGATTTTTCTTATCAGGAATGAAGTTAGTGTGCTTAATTAAAACTCTTACAAAAATGGGCTAAATTGGAACAAAAAGCAAAGAGAAGAGCTTGATTGAAAGATTGAAGATTCAAAAATAGCTGGATAAAGATTGAATGATTTTTATATTGTTACAACTCTGTAGAGATTAAATTTTAAACTAATTATAGAGTTGTAACAATAATTATTGTACCATAATGATTATAATAAAAATATCCATTTTTAGAAAATAATTTTATTAATTATTATACCCAAATTAATATTGCTTATTTGTCAAACCATAATGATTATTTATGAGACAAAAGAAAATAAATTGGGAAGATAGTAGAAATGTGTAACGGTTGAAGGACTCCATTGCAACTATCACAAAATGACTTTGACTTCATCATGACCGTCCAATTTAAACTACACTATCAGCACACTCTAAAATTCCCAAACTACATATTACATACAAAAACCAAATCCATCACCTCCTTTGATTTCGTTTTCGCCACCCTTCCGTTACTAAAACCTCCCCGGCAGGCCACCACCTATCTCCGGCGCCGGCGTTAAATAGTGAAGAAAACATTGATCCACCACAATGACGTCGATCACTCCCTTTCTTTCTCTCGCAGTCCCCACCGGGAAGCAGCTCTCAATCTGTTCCAAACAAGTGACGCCGTGTTGTTATTCGAGAATTGGTTCGATTCCGTGTGGGAGGAAGGGTGGTGTCGACGTCGGCAGCAAAGGTAATGGACGAAGGTTGTTGGTATTCTCCTGTTCGACGACGCCGTACGTACGAGGAATTGGGTCGCAAAGGGTCTCGATTGGGAATAAGACAGATGGTGGGGCAACGAAAGGTGATTTGTCTCAGGCTTTGTCGGTAATGCTTCCTTTCGTCGTCGCTGCTACTGCTGTTGCTTCTCTTGTTCAACCCTCCACTTTCACTTGGTAAACTTCTTTTTGTTTGTTTGTTTTTTTTTTTTTCTTTTTGGCTTTTTAATCAGGTTTTTTAATGATTGTTTTCTTTAAACTTTCTGGGTTTTCGTTTTTTTGTGTGTGTGTGTGTGTGTGTAAATTCCACTGTTTTGTTTTACTCTGAATCTGAATCCGTTGTTGGAAAATCTCTCTTATTTTTATATAATTGAGTCCTTCTGAAGAACTACAGTTTCAAGACATAAAAGCATATTATTTTGGGATAAAGCAGCATTTAGCACATGAACTTGCCAATAATTTACAATTTAATCCTTATATTTTTTGTCTTGTCCTTTAATTTGGTAGATTTTCATAATTTAGTCCCTAAATTTGGATTCTGCAGACACTCTAAGACTTGAAAATTTTATAATTTTTTTTATAATTTCTTTTTTATTTTATTTTGTAGACTTTTAAAATTCTATATAAATTTCGTAACACCGATCACACCTTTAATGCAATTCAAATATAGGGATTAACTTGAAAAAGTTGTCAAGTTGTGAAACTGATGTGGATAAAAAATTTGTAAGGATAAAGTTAAAGAATTATCAAGTTTAGAACTAAATGGTACTTTATCTCTATTATTTGGGTCACAACTTAATGTTGAGCAAGAAAAACTCAAAAATTAAAAATCGGCTCGAATCGAAGTGTTTGGACGGTTAATAGAATGTATATAATTAATTTTTATTTTTTATAATATAAAAATAAACATTTTATAGTGAAAATAATTTAAAAACTGTTGAAAATTGAATTTTTTAAGTATTTATAAAAAAGGATTTTGAATTTTTGTCAAATAATATACAAAAACCATAAAATAAAACAAAGCTCATTTTGTTAAAATAAGTCTAAAATAAAAAATAAAAAATTAATACGAAAAGTCGAGAACCAAATTATGAACAGTTCAAAAAATTTAAAATCCAATTGAATCAAACCGATATCACTCCTAATTAAACAATTATCAAGTTCAATAATTATAAAGGACCCCAAAAATATTTTAGAGTCCCAGTACGAGAATAATTGCATAATTCAAGTCTTCAAGATAGTTTATATATATCTGTTGTGCGGAAGCGTGTAAAAGAGTATAATTATTGTACTGAAAAATCGCACTGAGTTCAATTCCCAAGAAAGAGAGGTAGATCACGAGGATCACTTAAGTACCAGATCTTTCCTAGCCAGAATATCCCCCTATCGTAATTTAATAGCACAATAAATAACTACAATCACACTCACAAGATATGAAAAATAATAAATATCAGCACCAGAATTTTAACGAGGTTCGGCAAATTTTGCCTACGTCCTCAGGCACTACCAAATATATTTCACTCCAAAAATACAAGTGAAAATTTACAAATAGGGAGAGAGAACAATGCCTTAAGTAGAGAATGGCAAATTGTGAGATGAAGAAAATGAACAATGGTTAGGCCTATTTATAGTTGAGATTCAGGGATCAATCTTGCAAAGTACCTATTCAAATAGGGACCAAAATTGCAATTATCTCATGCCAAATTCACATCAACTTTTGGTGCCTAACTTCTTCCCACTTACTATACTTTTTACAGCCCCCATCTTTGACTTTTCAAAGATGGGCTGCTGCCTAATAATCTCCACCTTGAAGATTTGATTAGAATAATCTTATCTTCACACAATTCTTTCTGCCTTTGCCAACAATGCTTGATAGTGCCTTCTTCAACTGTTAAACTTGCAGGATATTGATCAAGTTCAAACATTGTTTGAACTTGGTTACTGTTACCACCTTGGTCATCATATCTGCGGGATTATCTGCAGTCTTAATCTTCTGAAGGCGAATCTTCCCTTCATCAATAATTTCCTGCACAAAATGGAATCATACGTCGATATGCTTTGTACGTGCATGATAGACTTGATTCTTTGCTAAATGAATAGCACTTTGACTATCACAATACACGTTAATATGCTCATGAACCAATCCCAAGGTTTTAACCATACCTTGTAACCAAATAGCTTCCTTTACAGCCTCTGTTACAGCCATGTACTCGACTTCTGTGGTTGACAACGCAACTGTAGACTGTAGAGTAGACTTCCAACTAATTGGTCCTCCAGCAAGTGTAAACACGTAACCGGTGGTTGATCTTCGTTTGTCCAAATCACCGGCATAGTCAGAATCAACGTACCCAATAACACCTTCACCAAGTGTATTATCCTGCTTGAACAGTAATCCAAAATCCACGGTTTTTTGAATATACCGTAGAATCCATTTCACAGCTTGCCAATGTCCTTTTCCAGGATTATGCATATACCTACTCACTATACTAACTGCCTGTGAAATGTCGGGTCTTGTACACACCATTGCATACATCAAGCTACCCACTGCATTAGAATACAGAACTTGCAACATGTATTCTCGTTCCGTATTCGTCGAAGGAGATAATTGTGCAGAAAGCTTGAAGTGAGAAGCCAACGGGATACTTACAGGTTTTGTCTGCTCGTTCATGCCAAATTGCTGTAGTACCTTCTTCAAATACTGCTTCTGAGACAAGCTAACTCTGCCATGGGCTCTATCTCTACATATTTCCATGCCAAGAATCTTCTTAGCTTCACCAAGATCTTTCATCTCAAACTCAAGATTGAGTTGAGTCTTCAATCTCTCAATCTCAACTTTGCTCTTAGATGCTATTAGCATATCATCAACATATAAGAGCAAGTATATGAAAGTTCCTTCTTGTAGCTTCTGGAAATACACGCAATGGTCAAATTTACTTCTTGTATACCTTTGCCTTTTCATGAACTGATCAAATCGCTTATACCACTACCTCGGAGATTGCTTCAATCCATAAAGCGACTTTGTCAGTTTGCAAACCCAGTTTTCTTTACCAGCAACCTTGAATCCATCTGGCTGAGTCATATAGATTTCCTCTTCCAAATCACCGTGTAAAAATGCGGTCTTCACATCAAGCTGAACTAGTTCAAGATTATATTGCGCAACCAAGGCTAGCAAAATCCGAATAGATGAATGCTTCACAACTGGAGAAAACACTTCATTGTAGTCTATTCCTTCTTTCTGAGCGTAACCCTTTGCTACCAATCTAGCCTTGTACCGAATTTCATTTTTACTAGAAAATCCTTCCATCTTTGCATATACCCATTTGCATCCAATTGCCTTCTTTCCCTTGGGCAGTGTCATCAACTCCCAAGTCCTATTTTGATGAAGAGACTGCATTTCTTCATTCATGGCTTGCTTCCACTTTACACCATCAGGGTTACTTATTGCTTCTGTGTAAGTAGAAGGAGCATCATCATCTGCAATTGGAAGTGCATAGGCCACAATATCATCAAAGCGAGCAGGCTTTCGAATCTCTCTTCTTGGCCTCCTATATGCAATTGAATCTTGTTGCTGTAGAAGTTCTTGGGTCGGAACCTCTTCATCATTTGTTTTTTCAATATTAGCTGGATCATTATTAACCTTTTCAAGCTCCACCTGCTGCAAAGTACTACTGGTTTTGTCATCCTTTTGTGAATCCTTTAACATGGTTGATTCATCAAAAGTCACATCTCTGCTAAAGACAATCTTCCTTGTATCAGGACACCAGAGACGGTATCCTTTTACTCCACTAGTTATACCCAAGAATAATGCTTTCTTTGCTCTTGGGTCTAACTTCGATTCTTTTACATGACAATATGCAGTGGAACCAAATACATGTAAAGAATCATAATCAGTAGCAGATTTACCAGTCCACATCTCCATAGGAGTTTTGCCATTTATTGCAGCTGATGGCAAATGGTTAATTAGATGGCACGCATATGTAACAGCCTCAGCCCAAAATTCATTGCCCAATCCAGCATTGGACAACATACATCAAACTTTCTCGAGTATAGTTCGATTCATGCGTTCTGCCACCCCATTCTGCTGTGGTGTATCCCGAACAGTGAAGTGTCGCACGATGCCCTCATCTTGACATACTTGAAGAAATGGATCGTTTTTGTACTCAGTACCATTATTTGATCGAAGTCGTTTGACCTTTCGACTAGTCTGAGTTTCCACCATCTTCTTCCATTTCAGAAATGCATCCAATACTTCACTTTTTCTTTTCATTATATACACCCATACTTTTCTTGAATAATCATCAACAAAAGTAACAAAATAGTGCATACCTCCCAAAGAAGCCACTTTGGTAGGTCCCCACACATCACTGTGAACGTAGTCCAGAATTCCTTTCGTATTGTGAATTGCTGAACCAAACTTTACCCTCGTCTGCTTGCCCAGAACACAATGTTCACAGAATTCCAATTTGCAAGAATTTGCACCTTTCAACAAGCCTTGCTTCGCCAAAGTCTGCAAAGCTTTTTCACCAGCATGTCCCAATCGCATATGCCATAACCTGGTAGCCTCTAAATCTACATCTTTCGCAGAAACTGTTGATGTTGATCCAATAACTGTACTTCCATTTAAAAAGTACAAGTTATTTCTTCTTGTGCTTTTCATCACCGTCAAATTCCCAGCTGCTACCTTTAGTAATCCATCTCTCAAAGTGATTTTGAGCCCTTTAGATTCTAAGGCCCCTAATGAGATGAGATTTTTCTTCAAGCTGGGTACATAGCGAACATCAGTCAAGACTTGGATTGAGCCATCGTGATTCTTCAATTGGATTGTACCTACTCTCATTATCTTACAAGCACTATCATTGCCCATAAGAACAACTCCACCTTCTAGTTCTTTAAGACTAGAAAACCAGTCCTTATTAGGACACATATGGTAAGTACATCCAGAATCCAAAATCCATTCATCAGTATGACATGCCATTGCCATGCCAACCAAGCTAAAGTCTGACTCCTCATCATGCTCCGCTACACATGCATTAGAAATAGCCTTGCCCTTTTGTAACTTAGGACAATTCTTTTTCCAATGCCCTTTCTCACGACAAAAGGCACACTCATCTTTGGCGGGTCTCCCTTTGGACTTTCCCCTTCTACCAGGTTTGCTGCTGTTTGAACGACCTTTACTGTTAAGACTTTTGCAGTTGTATCTCTGTGATCTTTTTTATCTTTCTTTCGAGTCTCAGATCTATACAACGCACTGCAGACTGCATCAAATGTGATTGTGTCCTTCCCATGAAGCAATGTGGTGGTAAGATGATCATATTCATCAGGAAGAGAATTCAACAACAATAATGCCTTGTCTTCGTCTCCAAATTTCTCATCCAAATTTAGCAAGTCTGCTAAAATTTTATTGAATGAGTTCACATGGTCATTCATCGACATACCGGGTGCATACGTGAATCGAAAAAGTTTCTTTTTCATATAAAGCCTATTTTCAAGGCTTTCCATTATAAACTTTTCTTCCAATGTATCCCACAATTTCCTCGCTGATGTCTCCCTCATGACAGAGTACTTCTGCTCTTTGGCCAAACATAGACGGATTGTACCACACGCTTGTCTATTAATCTTGGCCCACTCCTTGTCATCCATATTGTCAGGTTTTACTTCAAGGGCTATATCCAGCTCTTGCTGACATAAGACATCCAGGATCTCACATTGCCACATACCAAAATTATTGGTACCATCAAATTTCTCTACTTCAAATTTTGCATTGGTCACCGTAGTCCTTGCTGATGACAATGCCTGTGCCATTTTTCTCCTCAATCCCAACTACTGTATACGTGAACAGTACCGTATACGTGAATAGTGCCACAAACGATTGTACTCCCCAAGTACGAATCTAGCTCTGGTACCAATTGTTGTGCGGAAGCGTGTAAAAGAGTATAATTATTGTACTGAAAAATCGCACTGAGTTCAATTCCCAAGAAAGAGAGGTAGATCATGAGGATCACTTAAGTACCAGATCTTTCCTAGCCAGAATATCCCTCTATTGTAATTTAATAGCACAATAAATAACTACAATCACACTCACAAGATATGAAAAATAATAAATACCAACACCAGAATTTTAACGAGGTTCGGCAAATTTTGCCTACGTCCTCGGGCACTACCAAATATATTTCACTCTAAAAATATAAGTGAAAATTTACAAATAGGGAGAGAGAACAATGCCTTAAGTAGAGAATGGCAAATTGTGGGATGAAGAAAATGAGCAATGGTTAGGCCTATTTATAGTTGAGGTTCAGGGATCAATCTTGCAAAGTACCTATTCAAATAGGGACCAAAATTACAATTATCTCATGCCAAATTTCACATCAACTTTTGGTGCCTAACTTCTTCCCACTTACTATACTTTTTACAGGCCCCATCTTTGACTTTTCAAAGATGGGCTGCTGCCTAATAATATCTTGGTTATTCATTACTATTTTTGCCCCACTTTTTGCGTTTTAAATATTCGTTTTTTTGACAGTATTTTTATTATATTTTTGTCAAGTTCTCATTATTCTTTTCTTTCAAAGTTGGCTTTCGCTTTGGAACCAGAAATGCTGAATAGTTTATTAGAGAATGGACAAAGATTGTGGAATTAATAAATAAAACTATTATGCAGGGTATCTAAGGAATTATATGCTCCTGCTCTTGGTGGGATTATGTTGTCAATTGGAATTAAGCTTTCCTTTGATGATTTTGCACTTACAGTCAAAAGGTATAACTGTATGTGTGTATATATACATATAGTTTGTAATTATGCTGCTATCAGTTCATTTGAGACGTTTTCTCAAGTTTTTTATGATTTTGTTTCATTACAGACCATTACCACTATCTGTTGGACTTATCGTACAGTATATGCTCAAACCGGGTCTCGGGGTTCTAATTGCAAGGGCGTTCGGCATCTCTCCGATGTTTTATGCCGGTTTTATACTGACATCGTGTGTTGCAGGCGCTCAGTTGTCTAGCTATGCTAGCTTTTTGAGCAAAGGAGATGTTGCAGTGAGTATTCTTCTCACTAGCTTTACCACCATTGCATCGGTGCTCCTCACACCCCTTTTAACTGGCCTCCTCATCAGATCCGTTGTTCCTGTTGATGCAGTAATGATGTCGAAGTCAATTTTACAGGTAATGTGTAGATTAAACCGATGTGCATTCTTGAGTTAGCATTCTTGTTTTATGGTGAAAAAATGTAAAATGTTAGCTCGGTTGTTCGTGTTAGGTGGTTATTGTTCCGGTCGCTCTTGGACTTGTGCTTAATACGTATGCAAAACCGGTAGTCACTATCCTCCGACCTGTGATGCCTTTTGTTGCTATGATCTGTACATCCTTGTGCATCGGTAGCCCTCTTGCACTGAATCGGAGTCAAATTCTATCAAAAGATGGTCTCCAATTAGTTCTTCCGGTTTTGGCGTTTCACGCTGTGGCATTCGCTATCGGATATTGGATATTGAAGATTCCTTCTTTCAGGTAATTCAAACTTCCTATATGACATCCTATGTATTTAGAAGTTCCCCGAAGATTGCTTTAACCACGTCCAACACATAACCAGTTACCGATATGGGGATACCATATTGTTATGCGCAGGCAAAGAGAAGAAGTTTGCCGAACAGTATCGTTATGCAGTGGAATGCAAAGCTCGACAATGGCAGGGCTTCTGGCAATCCAGTTCCTAGGAGGTAGCAGTCAAGCAGTTCCAGCGGCATGCTCTGTCATAGCAATGGCTATTATGGGTCTTTCACTTGCCTCTTTCTGGGGCAGTGGTTACTGTCTTAGAGACTTACCATCTTTACTTGCCCCACAAACCGGGCCTGCTGTTCAGGAGGCTCAATGAATCGAAGACCCGAAACATATTCCTGGAACTCAGAACTAAATCAAAGCTAAAGTTCCGGCACAAGACGGTCTGAAATAGGAAAAGGAATGTTGTACAGTTCATAGAAGGTAAAAGAACAACTGTTCCTAAAACATATAACAGCTAGAAAAACAGTACCTATAACTTGAAAGTTTCTAATCTTTGTATGCATGCATGTATAGGTAAGGTATATAAATCACAAAATATAGTTTCTGAATGTGCATTCTTTTGTTCTTTCTCTCTTCTTTTCTTCCAAATTTTCACCTTGTGCGCTTCGGCTATAATCGAGTTGAGCCAAGTTTGAATGATTGTAAACTCGAACAAATTAAAATTTTAACTAAAATATCACTATTTTTTAAGTAAATTATTTTACTTTGATGATTTTTTTATTTTTTTATTTTTATAAAAAATAAAAAGAATAAACAACATAATAAAATTTAAACCTACTTTACTAATTCAATTAAAGCCTTATTTAACTTTTATAAATATATTGCTTAGTAAATATATTTTATAAATATCTATTCCATATTAAACATTTTTAAATTAACATTTTATAAATCAACTCAATAAATAATTACTAAAATATTTTTATTTACAAAATAAAATATATATTTTAAAAATATTTTTCTAACATTTTTCATCTTTTAAATTAAAAAATATAGTAAACACGATATTTTACATATGAAACTTAAGGTATAGAAGTAGAAGGTAATCTATTTTTTTTGTTAAAGTTCACAACAAGTACTTATACTATATCATAAAGTTCATTTTAATCCCTCTATTATTGAAAATAACATTTTAGTCATTGTAAGTTTGAAAAGCTGACATTTTAATCACTGCACGTTAAGTTTATTATTAATAGAATGGCATGGCTGACATGGCATTAAATTAAATTAAGAAGTTAAATAACAATTTTGAAGAATGAGTAAAGGTAAAAAACTGATTTTGCTATTACCTCAAATTGTTTTTGATTTATTTTTTTTTTCTTTTTGTACATTTTTTTGTGTGTGTTTTGTCCACGTTAGCCATCATTAAGCCACGTGATTCCATTTGTTTTTAATATCAGTAAACTTTTAATTTGATTTAATTTTTTATTTAATGTCACGTCAACAACCGTTAAATCGTGTCATTCCATTAATGACGAACTTAACATATAATGACTGAAATGTCAACTTTTCAAACATACAAAGACTTTTAAAATAATAGAAGGACTAAATTGAATTTTTTGATATGGTACATGGACTTGTAGTAACTTTAACCCTATTTTATTAAAGAAAAAAATCAACCATTTGTCAAATTTGTTTGATTTGATGGTATTGGGTTTTATCATAACATAAACAAAGAAGAAAAGAAGGAACACTGAACCCTAAAAATTCAACAACCGTTCGCCGTCTGTGGGAATCGAACCCACGACCACATGGTTAAAAGCCATGCGCTCTACCGGCTGAGCTAAGACGGCATACGTTTTACAGCTGAAAGTTCATTTTAAAGTCGTCATCGACCTCGGCACTAATGTATGCCATCCCAGAGTAGAGTAAAATCTCCAAACCAAACTCAACTTTTGCCCTCTCTTTGGAGGGGATTACGACGTTACCCTACTGAAGCTGTAACTGTGTTTCATCACCTCTGGCTTCTACGGGATACATTATATTATAGCATTCATACATTTATTTTTGGATTATTATTCTATACATTGTCAGTGTAATACAAAAATTTCACAACTAGGTTTGGATTGATATCATTTATTTTCAAGGCATAATAAGATAATAATTAAATAATTAAATAATATTGTTATAATAACTTGTTGTTTTTATAATATTTAATTTATAATAATAATTTATTAATTAATACAATAATAAAAAAATTTATATTTATACTATAGCAGATCGTGGAGCATATATATATATATATATAAGCTTTAACTGGGTTGTTGAAACTAATCCATTAAGTTTAAATTTTGTGATTTTATGAATCATTATTTCTCTAAATTATTATATCTCCTTCCCTATTTTCAACTCAACAGAGAAAACCTCTTTTCTAATTTAGTGGATATATAAATAATGTATCAATTTGAAGTGATTTAAAGAAATCCTATATTTGTATAAGAAAATATACAAAAATAAATCAAGACATATTTTTAGAATTCGAAATTCGAAATACTCTTTTGAAGTATGGTACAATTATGACAAGAATCGAATCGCTTTTTACATAACGTAACATGTACAACCCAATATCTAGAATTGGTTTGATAAATCCTTGAAACAAACGCAAAGTGCTAACGATTAATACAATGCTTGTTACACAATTTTGAGATATAACTCGCATTTATTTTAAATCTTTAATTGATACATAATCCTGAGTTTAAACCTTAAACAAACTGTTACATTATTTTTTATGTTAAATTCTATTATTAATTCATGTACTTTAGAAAAATTGTAGATTTAGTCCATATATTTTAATTTGATCAATCTTAGTTCATACTTTACGATTTAATCAATTTTATTCTTGTGTTTTTCAAATTTTAAAATTTTAGTCCTAGACCAAACAGTAGTATTTAATTATTTGGTTAAATTCAATTACTAATCATGTAACATGTGCGTAGTTGCAAATTAGTTCATATTCTCCAATTGAATCATTACACATAAATATGAAACTAACAAATTGACAAGGCATTACACATGATAATATGCCTACCAATCAGATTAGAAATAGAAAAAGTTGAACTTAACAAATTTGGTAGTTACCGTTTGATGAGGACTGAAGCTTTAGAATTTGAAAAGTATAAAGCCTAAAAATGACAAAAATAAAGTACATGGACTAAATCCACAACCTTTGCAAACTATAGGGATTAATAGCAAATTTTAATCTTAATTTTTTAAAGTGTAACAAGTCCAATTCAATTAAAAGTTCAAGTAGTCACAAGTATCAAACTATCACAAACAGACTATCCAAGCAATCACCAAGTAGAATCAAATTATTATAATACAAACAGATTAAAAATTGGTACAATCCAAACTAAAGCCAACAAATTAGAACTAACTAAACTAAAAACTCGCACACATGATGACTCAATCATCTACACATATACTGTATTCATACTAAAAAAAACAGCTAAAAACTTTATTCATACTTAAAAAACAATTTTAATATCATTAATTCAAAAGCTATTTCTATTTTATTCTCACCAAACTTTTAATTGAAAAAATAAAAAAACAAATTAATTCATCTAAGCAGCTCCCGCACCCTTGCCCTTCTTCTTATGCATTTTCTTCATATAGAACTCCAATTCTTTACCTTCCAATATGTACCTAAACATATAAATTATATTAAATTAAATATAATATTTTGTAATAAAATTGCACGTCAAATGGCATGCAAGCTTCTTTTTACACATGCATGTTCTATATGTATATATTTATTTTTAATTTTTGATGTATTTGAAAGTCCTTTGATGGAGGATAGCTTAAGAAAAACTGGAAGAATCCATAATCATCTAAAAGACACTTTAAATATGTCAAACACAGATATTTCAAACAAATAAAAATGTTGAGAAAACATAAAGATTAGTAATAACTTGTGTAGCTCTATCTATTCACTTCCTTTAAATATGACCCTCCAGATACATCGAAAAAACATGTCATATGCATAATCATACACGACTCTGGCATGCAAATCCCAGCAAGAAACAGATTAGAAACCAAAACTTACCCATCAGCTCTGCCACATTGACCAGGCCTGGAAGATATGCATGCCAACAATCTACCACCACCAAATTGTTCTTCAACGTGAGGATCAAGTTTGCGATCTTTTTGGCGCTTCTCAAGCTTCCTTGCTACATGCTTACTCCTCTTGGTTTCCTCGGCAGCCCCTTCTGGTTCCTGTGAGTTTTTATAAGCAGAAACAATAAATATCAACTCAAAGCTAAACCCAATCATCAAAACCTACGTTACTTCAACTCGAGTTTGAGTATCTTATATATGTATGTATCTAATATGAGCATGTTCAATTTCATTTCCTAAGCTTTTTTATTATGTAGCAACATAGTTTGAAAGTGACCTTCAATTTTCAATAAGGGAAAGCTAATTTATAAACTTTCTACCTCAGTAGCTTCCTTCTTAGAGGCCATCTTCTTCTTCCTCCCAATGTCAATGCCGTAGTGCTGAAGGTACCATTGCTTAAACGGAGCCGCATCAACTTGAATAATGGCACTCTTTACCAGAGTCTGTGTGCGAACAAGCTCATTGTTCGAGGCGTTATATACGACATCGAGAATACGAGTCTTACGGGTTACGGATTCACTACCCCATGAATAGTTGCCTGTATCCAATCTCAACGCTCTCCACTTCACGTTGCCTCCTCTAACACGGATTCTCCTGACGGTTTTGTTGCTTGATAGCTTTGTATTTCCTGGCTGGCGGCCGAGTTCATACCTGTCGCATAGAAAAACCGAAATCATCAATAAAGAAAACCGGGAATTCAGTGGATCTATATTCCCAAAAGTATTCATCCATAAAGTACTGCCCAAGAACCTCAAATAACAGACATCTTGGCTCTCGAATCTTATGTTATTTGGACTCGAAGTAAGTGTCAGATGCGAGTTTTTCCATGGATTTGGAAGGTCATATCCTTATTTCCATGTCCAGGTGTAACATTAGACACCGATATCACACAGGCATAACTCAAGAAACATAAAGCATCGGAGCAATAAAACTTGAATCATCTAATTAAGCATAAGATTTCAAACATAAAACCATACGTGAAGACCACAGCAACATCCAAAACAAACATATCAATCTTTCATGAATATATATACATGATTGAATTAAGATCCATGCATATACATATATAAGTATGTATATTATACATATATGCGTGTCATGTAGGTATTACATGATTTGAATCTTCCATAATCCATACATAGATACGTATTGACTCAAGAATGGTTAGTTTGTCAGATTTAATCATAAATCATAAAATCAAATGTTATGCTTCAAAAAGAGGCACCTTTGCTAAATCCCACTCCATAACTACCATCAATGATCGTTGATCAACAATTTTTTTAACAGATCGATTGTTTAAGGAAAAGGAATCCCAACGCATTATTCATCAGCAGATTTACCAAAAACAAAAACAAAAACAAAAACGTAGAAAAATGGGCACAAAATGGAAAATCACTTTCGTTTCTTCCTCCAAGCCTTCTGCTTGCCACCGGTGGAACGTCTCTTGTGCATAGAATCCCTGGAAATACCTGAGAAAAGAAAAACAGCATAAAGAGTTTGGAGGGTGAGAAAATGGAGGTATCAAGAAAATTACCCATGATGACAGAACGGCGCAAGGGACGGGTTCTGCTTCACTCTTTGGTTTCACTCTCCCAGGCGCTACCAAACCTCTACCTTTGTTTTTATATTAGAGGCTAGCTGCTAATCGCCTACCAATTCGGTACGTATTTTGAATAATTTTTTTTTTCTAAATTTGATTTAAATTACTATTTAATTATAAAATCTATTTTAATTTAAATTTAATTTTTTAAATATCTATTTTTTATTTGTTTAAATTTATTATTAATATGGATATTTAAATTATAAAATAAAAAATTTAATATTTTAATCTTTTTAAATATTTAGTGAATTTTCAAATTAAAAATATAAAAAAATAATTGAATATCAAATTATGTTAAAAATGTTTTATCTTAACACTTAAATTTAAAATAAAAAGGTTTCATTAAAAAAATTATCTTAAAATAAAAAATAATTTAAAAGTAAATTTTTATTTATCTAATAAACATAAAATAAGAACATTTTTATTTATTTATTTATTTAAAATTAATTTTTTAAAAGAAATAAAATTTAACATTTTAAAATTTTACTTTAAAAATTATATCTACTACATCTTTAAATATTTAGTAAAATTTCAAATTAAAATATAATAATTTTAATAAGTTTCAAATTAAATTTAAAAACTAAAATATATATATTGAGATAATCTATATCCATTATCTCTATGATTATATGTATTATATTATATAAATAATTTATATTCATTAGCTTTATTGTAACTCTTCCTTTGTCTTGTTTTTTCGACTAAAATACCAATAAATATTTTTTTAATTACGAAAATACCAATAAATATCATTTCTGATAGAGTTAACAAACAACAGTTAGTTAGTTAAAGCTGTTAGATAGTTTTAGTTATTCTGTTAGTAACCCTAGTCTCTATCTCTTGTATTAAATACGTGAAACTCTTTCATTAATGACAGTGAAGTATGGTTTATTCATTCATGCAATGACGTATTTCTAGCATGGTATCAAGAGCCACAAATTTTTTTTCTTTGCAGTTCTGTTTTCTAAGGTTTTCTTATGAATTCACCGCGACATTCTTCCAACACCGACGGGGTGCTCCCTTCCAAAGGTCAGCCTTTTTCTTGTCATCCAATATACAATACTTTTCCAAGCATGAAACAGTCAAACTTGGTGAACGAAATTTCCTGTTATGGAAGCATCAGATTCTATTGATTCTTGAGGGGTACGATCTTGAAGGGTTTGTTCTAGAAACTGTTTCAGTCCCTAATTCTCTTATTCCCGGATAGGATGGACAACTCGTGGCTAATCCCTTGTATCTTCTTCATAAGAAGCAGAACAAATTCCCGGCTTCTTGGCTGTTTTCTACGGTTACGGATGAGATACTAGTGCATTTCACGATGGCCAAGACCAGTCTTGATGTATGGACAACTATTGAACGACGATTTGGTGCTAAATCGAATGTCAAGATTTCAAGCATGCGTCATGCTTTGTATTCTGTCAAGAAAGGTAATCTTTCTATCAAGGATTATCTGGCCAAAGTCAAGAATCTCTGTGACGCTCTCATTGCTGCTAGGAGTCATATCACTGACCAAGAACAGGTTAGTATAATTTTAGCTGGTCTCTCAATGGAGTATGAATCCATTCGTGTTCTTGCCTCTGCAACTCCTATGAGTCTTGATCTCTTAACTGAGATGTTACTCGACTGCGAAGCACGCCAACTTGAGCTATTAACGGAGGCACCTTTGCAAGCAAATCTAGTCTCTTGTTCAAAACATGATACTACCACTACCTCAACACCTACCGAGCCTTCCGGAGGGTATCAGCGAGAGTTTAAACCCAGTCATCGAGGCAATGGTCGTAGTTGGTCTCGAGGCAAAGGTCGTTCGAGTGGTCATGGCTGGTCTCGATCTAGGCCACAATGTCAATTATGTGGAAAAATTGGGCACTTGGTTCAGACGTGCTATCACCGGTTTGATGAAACATATTCTGGAGTTAATTCCAATCAATCCGCTTCAGTAAACTATCATGCGGTTGGAGGTCATGGTATTTCCTCGGTGCCTACGTGTTCTCACCAGTGTAGCCCCCTGTTGTTCGTCCACCACGTCATCTTTTTCTCCTTCTTCTTTTCGACCATCAACTCAAGTTTGGTATCCGGATTCTGGTGCTACAAATCATGTGACTCCAGACGTGACTTCCCTTTTAAATGCTGCTCCTTATACAGGTACGAATCATGTCTCTATGGGCAATGGTTTTTCTGTTCCTATTGCTAATATAGGTACAACTGGTCTGATGGCTGGTTCTCGACTTTTGCGTCTGCAAAATGTGCTTCATGTCCCTACCGTATTTAAAAATTTGATGTCCGTTGGTCAGTTTGCTAGAGATAGTGCAGTATATTTTGAGTTTCATCCTTTCATGTGCTTTGTGAAAGATATACAGACAAGGAACACTCTCCTAGTGGGCCACATGCATGAGGGTCTTTATCGGTTTGATGTTTCAAAAACGTCTAATGGTGCTTCTTCTCCGACTACATCAGCTCACCTATGTACCGCACAACACTCTTCTCCCACAGAATTATGGCACAAGAGACTTGGACATCCATGTTCAAATGTACTTGGTGTTGCTTTACGCAATTCTAACATTTCTTTTAATAAAAACAGTATTTCTTCTGTTTGTTCTGCTTGTCAAGTGGGAAAAGCTCACAAACTACCTTTCAACTTGTCTACAACTGTATACTCCACACCATTTGAGTTAGTGGCTTCTGATGTTTGGGGTCCTTCTCATACTAAGTCAAATGGATTTCTTTACTATGTTACGTTTGTTGACATGCATAGCCGTTATACATGGATTTATTTTCTCAAGTCCAAGGCTGAAGTTTTCCAGTGTTTCCTTCAGTTCAAACAGATGGTCTCTGTTCAGTTTGGTCATAACATCAAGACTCTTCAATCTGACTGGGGTGAGGAGTATTGATCTCTCTCTAAAGAACTTGCTCGTCTTGGAATTCAGCATCGAGTCACTTTTCTTCATACATCCGAGCAGAATAGGGTGGCTGAAAGAAAGCATAGACAAATTGTGGACATAGGGCTGACTCTTATGGCACAATCTGGCGTACCCTTGGATTTCTGGTCCTATGCATTTGCCCATGGTGTTCATCTTATCAATAGGTTGCCAACGTCTGTCCTACAGCAGCAGAGTCCTTATGAGGTGTTGTATAAAGTCAAGCCATCCTATTCATACCTCAAAATTTTTGGTTGCGCGTGTTATCCATGCTTGCGACCTTATAATCCACATAAATTACAGTTTCAGTTAGCTCAGTGTGTGTTCGTTGGTGTTGGGCTGCATCAAAAGGGGTATAAATGTCTCGACAGCAGTGGGCGAGTGTTTGTCTCTAGGCATGTTACTTTTGATGAATCGTGGTTTCCTTTTCAACAGGGATTTTCTCTTGAGTCCTTTCCAACGTTAGGAACGCCAGCTCGCTGTCAGTCGCATGTCCCAGTGGTGCCGACTGGAAGTGTTTCTACTTATGTTTTTCTACCTTCTATCCCTCTAGGAATGACTTCTCCTAGAGCACAATCTTCTTCAGCTATGGAGGTCCCTATTCACTCACTAGGGTCCCATGCATTGTCTGACGTCGTCCATTCAACGACAGACCCTTCGCCCACATCACATCCCTTCTCTAACCCGGTTCACTCAGCTTCTTCTACTGCCTCTACTATACAGTCCATACCTTCTCTCAATGTTCATCCAATGAAGACAAGGTCTAAAAGTGGGATTTTCAAGCCAAAGCTGTTCACTTCTGTTTTGGGAGATGAGGAACCCACATCTATTACAGCAGCTCTTCGACATCCAGCTTGGGCTGCAGCTGCTTATGCTGAGTACAATGCTTTGGTAACAAATCATACATGGGACATTGTACCTCTACCTACAGGAAGGAAGGCAGTGGGGTGCAAGTGGATTTTTAAGATCAAGCGCAATGCTGATGGGTCCGTTGCAAGGTACAAAGGTCGCCTAGTGGTCAAAGGTTATCTCCAAGAAGCTGGGGTGGATTTTAGGGACACTTTCAGCCCGGTTGTCAAACTAACAACCATTCGGATTGTGTTAACTCTAGCCGTTTCACTAGGGTGGTCCCTTAGGCAGATAGACATCAATAATGCCTTCCTCAATGGCGATCTTCAAGAAGAGATCTATATAGCGCAACCTCCGGGGTTTGAAAAGCAAGGACACGATGGACAGCAGCTGGTGTGTCGTTTAAGGAAAGCTCTCTATGGTCTCAAGCAAGCACCTAGAGCCTGGTTTCATAAGTTGAAGGAATTCCTGTTAGCAACTGACTTTGTTGCCTCCAAAGCTGACAGTTCTCTCTTTATTCAACGATTCGGAACACAGCTACTGTATGTTCTCGTCTATGTCGACGATATTATAGTCACTGGAAACAACTCTCAAGCCATCGATTATTTTGTTCGAACACTTGATGCTCAGTTTTCGTTGAAGGATCTAGGTCGCCTAAGTTACTTTCTTGGTATAGAAGTTCAATACACGTCAGACGGGATTTTTCTCAACCAACAAAAATACATTGGTGATCTTTTGAAAAAGGCCTCCATGGCTCAGTCAAATGCTGCACCAACACCTATGGTAACGACGTCTCCTTTGCCAGCAAGTGTAGGTACTCCTGTTGCTGATAATCATCTCTACAGAAGCTTAGTAGGAGCGTTACAATATGTCGTCATTACACGACCAGACATAGCTTATGTTGTCAACAAAGTCTGCCAATTTATGCATCAGCCATTGGATACACACTTTAAAGCGGTGAAAAGGATATTGCACTATCTACATGGTACTCTCGACTATGGTCTTACCTTTACAAAAACTTCAAAACTCATGCTAGAAGGGTTTTCGGATGCCAGTTGGGGGTCTGACATAGACGATAGAAGGTCTACATCTGGGTACTGCGTATTTCTTGGAGGAAATCTGGTCTCGTGGAGTTCAAGGAAACAGTCGGTGGTCTCTCGCTCGTCTGCAGAGGCTGAATATAGAAGTCTCGCTCAAGTTGTTTCTAAAATGGTCTGGATTCAGTCCCTGTTAGCTGAGCTAAGTGTTACTCCCCGAAGCAAAGCTCTTGTATGGTGCGACAGTTCAGCTGCTATAGCTGTTGCAGGGAATCCAGTTCAACACTCCAAGTTTAAACACGTTGAACTAGATCTCTTCTTTGTACGAGAGAAAGTGATGCAAGGATTATTTCAAGTTGGACATGTTCCAGGGCAAGAACAGGTCGCAGATATCTTAACCAAGCCTTTGTCAGCAAGTCTGTTTAACAAGTTTGTGAGCCAGCTTCAAGTTTCAAAATCTACTAGTATGGAAAGGAGTTCGACAAGCTCGGGGCATGATAGAGTTAACAAACAACAGTTAGTTAGTTAAAGTTGTTAGATAGTTTTAGTTATTCTGTTAGTAACCCTAGTCTCTATCTCTTGTATTAAATACGTGAAACTCTTTCATTAATGACAGTGAAGTATGGTTTATTCATTCATGCAATGACGTATTTCTAGCAATTTCTATCGATAGAAAGAATTTTTTTAAAGAATTTTTTGATAAAGATTTTTTTGATATTACGTAAAAGATTTTTTTTTCTACCTAGCCTTTAATTTTATATTGTTAATTGAAAGAGAAAATAACTTCACATTATTTAGGAATAAACTAGAAGCATATTGTTAGTCTATATATATATATCATATGTCACCTTACTTAAGAAAACAAAAAATTTTGAAATCTATATAAAAACCGACAAAAAGCACTTCCAGCGTTTTAATTAAATCAGTCCATTCCTATAAATATTAAAAATTCGCCTTATTTTCATAAAAAAAAAGGGCATTTATTAGCATTTTAGTTTTTTTTTTCAATTAGTTCTGTTCACTGTTACTTTTACTACTTTATTTTTTGTTAACATTTGGTGTTTTACTTTTTTTTAATTAATATTTTTTTTATACTTTTTACTTTCATTTTGGAACAAACTTAAGGTGTTTTCAAACTTATGTATTGGTTTGATGATTAGGGTGTTTACTGTATTAGGTGTGACCTGAATCCAAGCTGCACTAGTCGTATTACTGTTAAGGCTCTACTCTCCTCTTGTAATTCACCAAAAAATAAATAAATTTAAGGTACTCTTTCCTAGACCCGTCCATGAGCTAAGCCACCCGGTCCAGCCCAAAGGCTCGTTCAAAAAGTAGGAGGATTTTGATAAAAATATAAGCTCGAAAAATGAGTTTGGGCAAAAAAAAGGCCCGTTTAAAAAACGAACTGGGCCTCGAGTAAGGCTTTATTGGCCCGGCCCGAAAATGAAAACAAAAAAAACTGTTGCTTTTTTTTTACTTGTTTTTTGCTGTTTTTTATTAATTTCTTGTTGTTTTTCACTATTTTGCTACCATTTCACAATTTTGTAACTATTTTTCACATTTTCTTGTTAAGTTACATTTATCTTAGTTCTATTTAAGTATACATATTTTTTTTAATTTATTTTAAATTTATTGGGAAACATTTATTTTAATGTTTTTAGTATTTTTGATATATTATATATTTTTTAAAAATTATATAAAAATTATAATATGGGAGGGCTGGGTCGGGCTCGGGTTTTAATATTTACCCGGGCCAAGCTTAGGCAAAAATTTAGGCCCATTTCGAGTTCAAGCCTAATAAACGGGCCTAAAATTTTCCCGAACCCGGCCCGGCCCATGCACACATCTACTCTCTCCATTTTCTCTTCAAAAATTCATTGTGATTTTTATATGTGTCACTTTATGGAGTGATCTACATTGAATTGTTGCCATATATGATTACCTTGTAATAATATATATAGTATGGTTTTTACTCACGTTTTGCATTGGTTTAATTATTTATTTCTTAACTAAATTATGGTGTAAAAACTTAAATGTTACAATTTGCTTAAAGTTTTTCTACTTTTCGTATATTTAGAATTTAATCTTCATACTTTTATTTTTAAAATTTTTGTCTCTCTACTTTTAAAATTTAAAATTTTAGGTTAATTTGTTAACACTATTAGAATTCTTTTGTGCTAGTGTGGCATTTTGAAAAATAAAATAAAATAAACTTTATATTCATGTAACAAAAAAATAACATTGTAACGAACCTGAAATTAGTAAAGAATTTTAATGGTGTTAATATTTTTTAAAAAATTCACATAATCATTTTAATTAGAATAAATTATTTAGACTAACTAATGGTATTATAAAAGTTAATGTATCAAATTATGTCAAATTTAAAATATATAAATTAAATTTCTAATTTAAGTGAAAATTCAAATTGAAATTTAACCATTCTTATAATCTAAAAATTAAATTGGAATTGAAATTTACCCATAAAGTTCTCCTGAAAAAAAGAAGAACGAAAAAGAATTGGACAGGTGTCCATTGTGAATGTAGTTGCATATAAATACATATGTAGGTATATATGATACGAAGTATATATGATACGATGTCCCTGCAAAATATATATGATATTATGATTTATGAACAAAAGCGAGGATCGATATTGGTGATTCTGTTTTCTGCATTGTTGCAGGCTAACAGAAAGATGATCAAAGGCAAAAGAATGACAATATAAAGCTCTGGAAAAGGAAATAAAAAAAATCAAGTTATTAACTTACAGTGTTCCAGATGTAGTATTGTTTGGAATGTTCTGCAAAAACACGGACTGAGTTGCCAGATCGGTCGAAAATTGACCGAGAATAGCTATGGTGGTCGTGTTACTGCCCAAATTCTCCATCTCTCTAGAGATCATACATGTATGGTTAGCCTCCACAACCACCGTGATATCTCCACCTAAGATTGGTGAAAGTGCTTCTGCTATTTGCCTGGTGAGTCTTTCTTGCACTTGAAGCTTGAATCCAAAAAAATGTACGATCAGTAGCAAAAGGGATGTTCCAACGGGATTGAATCCATCTGCAGGGCGGATGTATAAGATATGGACGATACCATGAAAAGGAAGTAGATGATGCTCGCACTGGGACCAGAATGGTAGGTTCCACTCCGAGTGGATATGTTTGGTATTGTCAGAGCCGACACTTGGTATAAAAATATCTATCTGGTTGTGAGTAAAGTCGTTCAGTTTCATCTCCAATTTCTTGCTCTGAAAGTTCATCAACTACCGCAGGAAATGGCTAGGAATTTTTTAAGTGCTTCTCTTAATGGATCTTCACCCAATGATCTAAGTATAGAAGCTACTGCAACAACCACACCAGGGTTCGGTCTTACATGCTCAATTGCACATGGGAGATTTTAGCAACAGAAGACGAATAGGAGGGGCACCAACGTTGTTTTGTAGAGTCTCGAGTTGGAATTTTCTCCACAGTTACACCTCTGAAACTCAAAAGACCTAGAAAATCACTCCAAACATCAGTTTTTTCATTTTCGAAAACTCCCGAACCCGAAGAAACCAACACCTTTATCCATCCTTGATGCTTTGAGTCAAGAACGACTGATAACATATTTATTTTGCATATTTTATGTGCTCAAATCAACTTGTTCTTGAATTAATTCATGCTAATTAGTGAATTTTATGTTTAAATCTTGTTAAGAATGTGTTATAATTAAGTGACTCGAATCCTTATTTAAATAAAATACAATGGTAAAATAAAATAAAAGAAGAATCTCTATAGAACTACACTTCTTTTATTTTATTTTAAACGAGGTTTTTTAAACCTTATTAAACTCCATCTATTTGATATTGATTAGAATAAGGAGTTTCAATCTTACTACACTCCTATTAGAATATGGCTTTACAAGCTTATAAATAGACATAGTTTATTCCTCTTGTAATTGATTTGAATTCGACATAGTGAATTTTCTTCTCCTCTGCCCGTGTTTTTTTCTCGAAAGGGTTTCCACGTAAAATCTGTGTGTTTTTTATTTTTATTTCTCTTTTTCTTTGCGATATATTATCATTACCGACGTTATTTTTTTCACAAATTGGTATCTGAGCTTCCGGGTTTTTTCATCTCGATCACGGTAATAACGTCTTTAAAGTATAAAATTTCGATGTTGGATCGCAACACTAGATTTACATTATGGCAAATAAAGATGCAGGCAGTTCTTGCACAGATGGATTTAGAGGAAGCCTTGTTAGGGGTAGATAAGATGCCTTCGACATTGATGGAAGAAGAGAAAAAGCGCAAGGATCGAAAGGCTTTAACACAGTTACATCTGCATTTGTCTAACGAAATTTTGTAGGATATGATGAAGGAGAAAACCACCGCTGCATTATGGAAAAGGCTAGAACAAATATGTATGTCGAAAACTCTAACTAGCAAGTTGCATATGAAGCAACGTCTTTATGCTCATCGTTTGGAAGAAGGTGCGTCTGTGCACGAACACTTAACAGTGTTTAAAGAAATTCTCTCAAACTTGGAGGCCATGGAGGTTCAGTGTGATAAGGAAGATCTAGGGTTAATTCTACTTTATTTGTTGCCCTCGTCTTATTCAACCTTCAGAGACACGATTTTATACAGCCGCGAGTCTCTCACAGTTGAGGAGGTTTATGATTCTTTGACCTCGTATGATAAGATGAAGCATCTTGTGGTTAAACCCGACTCTCAGAGAGAGGGTCTCATTGTTCGTGGGAGACAAGATCGGAATGCTGATGATGATCGTGGAAGGACACAGGATCGAAATCCTCGCGGTAAATCTAAGGGTATATCGAAGTCTTCAAACAGAGGTAAAACTTGTAACTTCTGCAAGAAGAAATGGCACATTAAATATGAGTGCTATAAGCTACAGAACAATATTAAAAGGGAGGCTGCGAATCAAAAGGGAAAACAACCAGAAAATTCCGGTGAAGCTGATGTTGTAGAAGACTTACAGCGATGGTGAACTTCTAGTCGCTTCTGTCAACAATTCTAAAGTGAGCGAGGAGTGGATACTTGATTCGGGTTGCACCTTCCACATGTGTCCCAGTCGGGACTGGTTTACAAATTACGAAACAGTGTCTGAAGGTGTTGTTTTGATGGGAAATAATGCTTCGTGTAAAATCACAGGTGTTGGAACAATTAAAGTTAAGATGTTTGATGGAGTTGTCAGAATACTTAGTGACGTACGACATGTTCCAGAATTGAAGAGAAATTTAATTTCGTTAAGTACTCTTGATTAAAAAAGGTACAAATACACAGCTGAAAGTAAGATGTTGTAGAAGACTACAGCGATGGTGAACTTCTAGTCGCTTCTTCAACAATTCTAAAGTGAGCGAGGAGTGGATACTTGATTCGGGTTGCACCTTCCACATGTGTCCCAATCGGGATTGGTTTACAAATTACGAAACAGTGCCTGAAGGTGTTGTTTTGATAGGAAATAATGCTTCGTGTAAAATCACAGGTGTTGGAACAATTAAAGTTAAGATGTTTGATGGAGTTGTCAGAATACTTAGTGACGTACGACATGTTCCAGAATTGAAGAGAAATTTAATTTCGTTAAGTACTCTTGATTCAAAAAGGTACAAATACACAGCTGAAAGTAAGATGTTGTAGAAGACTACAGCGATGGTGAACTTCTAGTCACTTCTGTCAACAATTCTAAAGTGAGCGAGGAGTGGATACTTGATTTGGGTTGCACCTTCCACATGTGTCCCAATCAGGATTGGTTTACAAATTACGAAACAGTGTCTGAAGGTGTTGTTTTGATGGGAAATAATGCTTCGTGTAAAATCGCAGGTGTTGAAACAATTAAAGTTAAGATATTTGATGGAGTTGTCAGAATACTTAGTGACGTACGACATGTTCCAGAATTGAAGAGAAATTTAATTCCGTTAAGTACTCTTGATTCAAAAAGGTACAAATACACAGCTGAAAGTAGGATTTTGAAGATTTCCAAAGGTTCCCTCGTTGTGATGAAAGGGCAGAGAAAGACTGCCAAGTTATATGTTTTGCAGGGTTCTACTGTCATTGGTGATGCAGCTGTCGCTTCCTCTTCCTTGTCAAATGATGATATTACTAAACTTTGGCATATGCGCCTAGGGCATATGAGTGAGAATGACATGGCAGAATTGAGCAAAAGAGGACTTCTTGATGGGCAAGAAATTTGCAAACTGAAGTTCTGTGAGCACTGCGTTTTTAGGAAGCAAAAGAGAGTTCGATTCACCAGAGGAATCCATAACACGAAAGGAACATTGGAGTATATTCATTCTGATCTGTGGGGGCCATCAAGAGTGCCTTCGAGAGGTGGAGCTAATTATATGCTCTGTGGGGGCCATCAAGAGTGCCTTCGAGAGGTGGAGCTAATTATATGCTAACTTTTATTGATGATTTTTCTAGAAAAGTTTGGGCATTCTTCTTGAAGCAGAAAAGCAATGTGTTTTCCGCATTTAAATCTTAGAAAGCTATGATTGAAAAACAGACAGGAAAACAAATAAAATACCTTCGTACAGACAATGGCTTAGAGTTTTGTTCTAATGAATTTAATAAATTGTGCAAGTCAGAAGGGATCGTGAGACACTTGATAGTTCGTCATACTCCACAGCAAAACAGCGTTGCAGAACGAATGAACAGAACAATCATAGAGAAGGTTCGATGTATCTTGTCAAATGCCAACTTATCAAAGTCGTTTTGGGCTGAAGCAGCCTCTACTGCATGTTTTTTTATCAACCGATCTCCATCCATTGCCATTGAGAAAAAGACTCCACAAGAGGTATGGTCTGGTAATCCTGCTAATTATTCTGATTTAAAGATCTTTGGATGTCCTGCGTATACTCATGTTGATAATAGAAAATTGGAACCGAGATCCATTAAATGTGTTTTTCTTGGTTATAAAACTGGTGTAAAAGGGTATAAGTTATGGTGTCCTGAAAATAGAAAAGTTGTGATTAGCAGATATGTTGTTTTTGATGAAACTGCTATACTACCTAACTTATCTCTTAAAGGCTCTTCCAATAATGAAAATCAAAAGCAGGTGGAGCATCAGATTAATATAGAGTCGACTCCTCAAGCCAGTACAAAAATTGATAATAGAGTTGCTTCTTCACCACAATACTCTATCGCCAAAAACAGAACTAGAAGAGAAATTAAACCTCCAAAGAAGTATGCCGAGGCTGATCTAGCTGCTTATGCTTTAAATGTGGCTGAAGATATAGATGCAAACCAAGAGCTGTCTAATTATTCTGAGGCGATTAGCTGTGAAGACTCAGAAAAGTGGATGTTTGCTATGCAAGAGGAGATGGAATCACTCCACAAAAACAGAACATGAGATCTTGTGAAACTTCCTAAAGGTAAAAAGATTGTTCACTGTAAATGGGTGTTTAAAAAGAAAGAAGGGACTCCAAGAGTTGAAGAACCCAGATATAAAGCAAGGCTTGTTGCAAAGGGTTACAGTCAAATTCCAGGAGTGGACTTCACAGATGTGTACTCCCCAGTTGTGAAGCATAGTTCGATTCGAGTTTTGCTTGGTATTGTGGCCATGCATGATTTGGAGCTTGAGCAGTTAGATGTAAAAACTGCATTTTTGCATGGAGAACTTGAGGAAGATATTTACATGCAACAACCAAAGGGTTTTACAGTCTCAGAAAAAGAGGACTATGTTTGCTTGCTGAAAAAGTCCCTTTACAATTTGAAACAGTCACCAAGACAGTGGTACAAGAGGTTTGATTCCTTTAGGACTTCTCATGATTTTAAAAGTAGTTTTGACAGCTGTGTTTACTTTAAGAAAAATAGAGATGGCTCTTTTGTGTATCTACTTCTTTATGTTGATGACATGTTGATAGCAGTAAAAGATAAAAGAGAGATAAGAAAGGTCAAAGCCCAACTAAGTGAAGAATTTGTGTAATATCCCGAAATAGGGGTTGCGAGTTTGGAAAATAACTCGAGCGTTAGTGGGTCTCAAGAGTGATTTTAATGTGTTATTAGAGTTCCTAAAACTCTCGGATTGAAACGGGAGTGTTTTGGAAATTTTTAAAAATTGAGGGCTAGAGGAGGAAAATATGGAAGAAGGCCTTAAGTAAAAATTTTGTAAGGTTTGGACATGAAAGTCCAGGTAGCAAAGTGGCTTCCGTGTGCCACTTAAGATTCGGCGCTAAGCAGGTCAGGGGATCGAGCAATGCTGGGCGCATGGTTTTTATTTTTTTTTTGTGCTATATGGTGTTATGGACTAAGGAGGCCTTAAAAGAATTTATGCGAGGTTTATGTCGCATGAAATCACTTAGCAGAGTGGCTAAGAGCGCAAGGAGGCTTCAAGAGGTCATGCGTTCGAGTAACGATTGTAGCGCATGAGCATTCTATTTTGCTTTTAGCGCTCAGACCTGGGAACTGGCAAGGTAAGGTTTAAAAGAAATTCTCGTCGAGACATGGCATGAAAGTCTCAGTAGCGGAAATGGCAGGGCGCTTGGGCATGTTGCTTCAGGTCTCGGGTTCGAGACTTTGAAGGCGCACTTGGTCTCTTTTATTTTTTCACGCCGACGTAGGAAGCCCTGCATGGCCCATGCATGCGTGAAACAAATGGGCATTTCTTTTATTTTATTTTTGTTGTTTCAAAGCTGTAAAAGCATGGATTATTCCCTTTTATTTTTATTATTATTCTTTTAGTATGAATCATATTGTTTGGTTGCTTAGTTTATTTGTTGGAAAAAGGATTTGGAATATTGGGTAATGGATTAAACAATAATAAATAATGTTGAACCTAGCAAAAGAGAAAGAGAGAGGGAGAGCATGATCGTGAAGCATGCTTTGGGGAAAGCTTGGCCGGCCTTGGTTGTGGTAAAAAGGAGAGCATTTCCGTTGGGAATCATTGAGCATTTTAATTATGTGTTTTATTATTTATTAAATGATGGGTTATTATTTTATGGTGTATAGAAAATGGTGAGGCATGGGATGTATTTTTGTTAGTTTAAGAAGAGTGATGAAGATAAAATAAATAATGGTCATTGGTATTTGATGTTATGATTCTTTCAATGGATGTGGGAAAAAGGGAGTGGCATGGCCGGCCATGTCATAGAAAGCAAGGCCAAGACTCTTGATTTTTGGTTTTGATACTTTCCTTGCATTGGGTGAATGAACTCACTTTGAAACAGGAGAGGAGTTGGCCGGCCTTGTTCTTTGTTCTTGGCCAAAATTCATTTTTTCCCCATTTTCTTTGAGGCATGGACGAATATGGTCTACCTAGGAGCTTTTCATACTCGGTTTTGTGTTAGCTAGGTAGGTGGCCATGGCTTTGTTTTATTTCCTTTCTTTCCTTTTGTTCTTGACCGAGAGAGAAAAATGCTTGAGCTTTGGTTTAGAAGGAGCTAGGAAGCTCTAGGCTAGCTTAGCTAATGTGCTTGCATGATTTTCCTTTCATTGTTGCTAGCTGAATATGCTAGGCACTATTGCCGAATCTTTCGAGCTCCTTTTTCCCCTTTTATATTTCAAAATCCTTGGGGCCAAATCCTCAAGGCAGTAGTTGAAACTACAAGGAGGCATTAAAGGAGCCTATTGATTTTGGCTATACAAGGAGTTTGGTAACTACCAAAGGCATGCAAATCTTTTGAGACTTGGAAAAAAAAAACTAGGTAAGTATTATGCATATCTCGGCCGAGGGCCTTTGTTCATGTATTAGCCGAATCTTTGTTTTGAAGGTTTCGAAGAGTGTTAAGATGTGGTAACCAAAACCTTAATCTGGTTTACTTGTGGCCGAACCTTCAATAACTATGTTGGTGTGCTCTTTTGTGTAGTTGAAGGAAGGAATCTTTAAGGGAGCTCTCGGATTTTTGAACATCAAGGCAAATAGTGTTTCGGGATCGAAATAAGCTAGGTAAATGACTTATGGTATTCGGCCTAAGGCCATGTTTTTGGTACAAAGTGTGACCGATTTCGGTTGTGTGTTTTAGGGGCTAAACGATAAAAGAAACAGAAGCTTTCGAGACTTTTGTTGATATTAGGATCAATAAATCAGAATCTCGCTATAGTCAGGTGCGTAGTTATCGCACTGTTCTTTTGCTTGATATATGTATTGTAAGTATGATTTTATGTAAATGTATGAGTTGTGAATGTTAGCCGAAATAAAGGCTAAAAGCATGGATACAAAGGTAAGTGATCGAATAATCAAGTTAATGGTTATGATATTAACTTTTCTGTGATTTGCGATAATAATTGATTATTGATGAATGTAAAATAAAGTGATGACATGTGATGTAAAATGGTTCCGAGTAATATGTGACCACGATATATAAAATATACATATTTGTTTCGTACAAATTGTTGCCATGGTACACATACGTACGCATGAGACTTGTGATGTGACTATCGGAGAAAAGGTGTACACTATGTGAGTGGTTTAATGCTAGCCTCGAGCTACATTCGTGCTTGATGATTAGTGAACTGATTTAAAGATATGTGAGATCCCTATGGGATTAGTGGCTTAGCCACGACCTTAAGAAATAATGTGCAAAAGAAGGATATGTGGATCACTTTGTGGATTGGACTTCGTAATTGAATATTCGTGATCATATTTATAATATTGTGTATTCATAATCACATATTTATAATTGTATGTTATATATATATGAATTGTGTGGATATGGGCCAAGCCCATATGTGAGGACATGTGTATTAACTATGCACTGAGTCTTGGTGACTCACTCTATTTTATTAAACCTTTCAGGTGGCGCGTAAAGCTTGGACCGGGTCGGAGAGGATACAAAGGTGGCCATGCAAAAGTGGATTTTCATGCAAAGGAATCTCGTTTAAGGAATTAAATATTTACATTATCCGTATTTTGATTAAGTGTGTATTGTAATAAGGCCCACTAAAGTATTTCAGTCCATTTATTAAGTATCGTTATTAATATGCCCTACTATGAGAGGTTGATTGCAAACGGTTTTATTTCCCCGAGCAAAGCTCGAATCTGACATTTTTATAATAAACTTCGATTTTCACTTAGAATATTACAAGTCACGAAAATGTTTTACCAAACTCGACAAAATTTTCATCGGTTTTACTATTAAGAAAGAATATTTTTGAAAGTATTCCGCAGTGGCATTCCAAATTATGTCGGAGTAATGGGTCGGGTTTGGGGTGTTACATTTTGGTATCAGAGCATGGTTCAAAACTCGGCTTTGAGGTTTTGGGCCCGAAAATAGTTTTCGAAAGTGGGCTTTTCAAAATGTGAACTTCTATCTTGGGCTTATTCTGGCATGGCACCTGTACCCCCGACCCGAAGTCCACCTGGTAAGTACCTCTGACTATTGAGGTATAGTGAATATATGAATTGTATGGGCATAATTGGGCTTGTAGATTAGAAAATTTGGGCTATCGAACCCTAAGACTAGTCTACTCAAAAACAAGTGCATAAGATTCGAGGACTGAAATGACCATAGAGGTATAGTGAATGAATGTGTCCCTGCTTGTGAACGTGTATGTGACTCTCTGAATAAGAAATAGCGAACTTGAACTGAACCTATGTATGATCGAAAGAACCACTTCTGAACACTTTATTCCATAAAATTGTTCGCGGATAATCAGTGAAACAAAATTTATAATGCATAAAACTTTTAAGTTAGATTGTGCGATAAGAGATGAGTCCTAGAGGACATGATAGAGGCAAAATGGCCATATCAGAACTAGTTAGATCGGGTCAAGGGTCTGTTAATGAGGTATCATCCCCACCACCAACTTTTGATAAGGAGCAGCAAGATCAGACGAGGGATAATGCTGTCTTGTGCTGCGAGTTTTAGAGATGGTGGCTAGAGAGGGAGAAATATAAGAGCTCGAAAATTTGTTTCCGAGCGACTTTGAGCCAATGGAGCGAATTTGTTTTGTGATGTATCAGACGTGGCACCCAGTACGATTGAATAATGGTTGGAAATAACCAAATGAGTTATGGATGGGCTCGTTTTGAGCCCTGAGGAAAAAGTGAAAGAAATAGTGATGCTACTTCGCGGTGAGACGTATCAATGGTGGCTCACGGTTCGGGATAGTGTCACAGCGGAGGACCCCACTCGGGAATATGTCAAGATGACATACCAAAATAAGTATGTCAGTACTTATTACATTGATACTCAAAGGAAATGTGTTTTGGGGACTAGTTCAATGGAACGAGTCCATGGCGAAATACGAGACTGAATTCCTAAGGTTAAGCCGATATGCTCGAAGAATAGTGGCTACAAAACATGAACAATGTGTCCGGTTTAAGGATGGATTAAGAGACGGCCTGAGACTGTTGATAGTTCCTCAACAGGAACGGGAATTGCTGTGTTAGTCGAAAAAGCTAAGATAGCTGAAGAGATTAAGGACTCGATGAGATAAAATCGAGATAAGGATATGAACTGTGATAGAAGAAATTTTGAATTGTCTAAATTATCTGAGGATCTTCGGAAAAAGACCGAAGGTTGAAAGTTTTGCTCATGTGATTAAGCCAACTATGAGAAATCGGGACCGTCCGTGTGCTCAGTGTGGAAAATATCATGTCGGCGAGTGTTGGAAACGAAATTGAGAATGTTTTAAAGTGTAAGTCTATAAGCAATTGAATATTGTTAAGGTTAGTTATAACCTTGTGTACATGTGGGAATCCTGGTTATAAATATAGTGAAAGCCGACTGTGGATAGACTTTCTATCATGAAATGTTATTGAAGTGATAAGTACAAGTGATATGTGGATAGACTATCTATCATGAAATATAATTGAAGTGATAAATACAAGTGATGTGAATTATATGGTTTATAATTCTGGTCAGCTTGTAATGTGATTCAGATGCTGATAATATTATATTTCGGGCTTTGATGCCTAGCAGGCTTTGTGCCGGTGTATATTTCAGGCTTTGATGCCTAGCAGGCTTTGTGCCGGTGTATATTTCAGGCTTTGATGCCTAGCAGGCTTTCAGGCTTTGATGCCTAGCAGGCTTTGTGCCGGTGTATATTTCAGGCTTTGATGCCTAGCAGGCTTTGTGCCGGTGTATATTTCGGGCTTTGATGCCTAACAGGCTTTGTGCCGATGTATTTCAGGCTTTGATGCCTAGCAGGCTTAATGCCGGTGATGTGTTATAATAGAGAATTCATGAATCACTTACAAGATGGAATATGTTTATTACCATAAGCTAAGTGCTCGGGTAAGTACAAGTCCTTCCTATTTGCAAGGAATAAGATAAGTTGGTATGTTCCCATTTGGGTTAAGTAAGGTGTGATATGGTGAAGCTTCGGTAAGACTTTTAATATGTGCAATTGATCTTACCATTGATGTGTATAATATCCAAAATGGAATTTAAGCTTGAATATGCTTATGGAAAAGTGGCCATATGTGAAAATGATAAATGTGAAAGAGGTTGGATATGTTTGCATATGTGTAAAATTGGGTACATGTGATTAATATTTGGTGAATTGAAATATACGGATGTTCGTTCGTAAGTAATTTCGAGGACGAAATTATTTTTAAGGGGGGTAGAATTGTAATATCCCGAAATAGGGGTTGCGAGTTTGGAAAATAACTCGAGCGTTAGTGGGTCTCAAGAGTGATTTTAATGTGTTATTAGAGTTCCTAAAACTCTCGGATTGAAACGGGAGTGTTTTGGAAATTTTTAAAAATTGAGGGCTAGAGGAGGAAAATATGGAAGAAGGCCTTAAGTAAAAATTTTGTAACGTTTGGACATGAAAGTCCAGGTAGCAAAGTGGCTTCCGTGTGCCACTTAAGATTCGGCGCTAAGCAGGTCAGGGGATCGAGCAATGCTGGGCGCATGGTTTTTATTTTTTTTTTGTGCTATATGGTGTTATGGACTAAGGAGGCCTTAAAAGAATTTATGCGAGGTTTATGTCGCATGAAATCACTTAGCAGAGTGGCTAAGAGCGCAAGGAGGCTTCAAGAGGTCATGCGTTCGAGTAACGATTGTAGCGCATGAGCATTCTATTTTGCTTTTAGCGCTCAGACCTGGGAACTGGCAAGGTAAGGTTTAAAAGAAATTCTCGTCGAGACATGGCATGAAAGTCTCAGTAGCGGAAATGGCAGGGCGCTTGGGCATGTTGCTTCAGGTCTCGGGTTCGAGACTTTGAAGGCGCACTTGGTCTCTTTTATTTTTTCACGCCGACGTGGGAAGCCCTGCATGGCCCATGCATGCGTGAAACAAATGGGCATTTCTTTTATTTTATTTTTGTTGTTTCAAAGCTGTAAAAGCATGGATTATTCCCTTTTATTTTTTATTATTCTTTTAGTATGAATCATATTGTTTGGTTGCTTAGTTTATTTGTTGGAAAAAGGATTTGGAATATTGGGTAATGGATTAAACAATAATAAATAATGTTGAACCTAGCAAAAGAGAAAGAGAGAGGGAGAGCATGATCGTGAAGCATGCTTTGGGGAAAGCTTGGCCGGCCTTGGTTGTGGTAAAAAGGAGAGCATTTCCGTTGGGAATCATTGAGCATTTTAATTATGTGTTTTATTATTTTATTAAATGATGGGTTATTATTTTATGGTGTATAGAAAATGGTGAGGCATGGGATGTATTTTTGTTAGTTTAAGAAGAGTGATGAAGATAAAATAAATAATGGTCATTGGTATTTGATGTTATGATTCTTTCAATGGATGTGGGAAAAAGGGAGTGGCATGGCCGGCCATGTCATAGAAAGCAAGGCCAAGACTCTTGATTTTTGGTTTTGATACTTTCCTTGCATTGGGTGAATGAACTCACTTTGAAACAGGAGAGGAGTTGGCCGGCCTTGTTCTTTGTTCTTGGCCAAAATTCATTTTTTCCCCATTTTCTTTGAGGCATGGACGAATATGGTCTACCTAGGAGCTTTTCATACTCGGTTTTGTGTTAGCTAGGTAGGTGGCCATGGCTTTGTTTTATTTCCTTTCTTTCCTTTTGTTCTTGACCGAGAGAGAAAAATGCTTGAGCTTTGGTTTAGAAGGAGCTAGGAAGCTCTAGGCTAGCTTAGCTAATGTGCTTGCATGATTTTCCTTTCATTGTTGCTAGCTGAATATGCTAGGCACTATTGCCGAATCTTTCGAGCTCCTTTTTCCTCTTTTATATTTCAAAATCCTTGGGGCCGAATCCTCAAGGTAGTAGTTGAAACTACAAGGAGGCATTAAAGGAGCCTATTGATTTTGGCTATACAAGGAGTTTGGTAACTACCAAAGGCATGCAAATCTTTTGAGACTTGGAAAAAAAAAACTAGGTAAGTATTATGCATATCTCGGCCGAGGGCCTTTGTTCATGTATTAGCCGAATCTTTGTTTTGAAGGTTTCGAAGAGTGTTAAGATGTGGTAACCAAAACCTTAATCTGGTTTACTTGTGGCCGAACCTTCAATAACTATGTTGGTGTGCTCTTTTGTGTAGTTGAAGGAAGGAATCTTTAAGGGAGCTCTCGGATTTTTGAACATCAAGGCAAATAGTGTTTCGGGATCGAAATAAGCTAGGTAAATGACTTATGGTATTCGGCCTAAGGCCATGTTTTTGGTACAAAGTGTGACCGATTTCGGTTGTGTGTTTTAGGGGCTAAACGATAAAAGAAACAGAAGCTTTCGAGACTTTAGTTGATATTAGGATCAATAAATCAGAATCTCGCTATAGTCAGGTGCGTAGTTATCGCACTGTTCTTTTGCTTGATATATGTATTGTAAGTATTATTTTATGTAAATGTATGAGTTGTGCATGTTAGCCGAAATAAAGGCTAAAAGCATGGATACAAAGGTAAGTGATCGAATAATCAAGTTAATGGTTATGATATTAACTTTTCTGTGATTTGCGATAATAATTGATTATTGATGAATGTAAAATAAAGTGATGACATGTGATGTAAAATGGTTCCGAGTAATATGTGACCACGATATATAAAATATACATATTTGTTTCGTACAAATTGTTGCCATGGTACACATACGTACGCATGAGACTTGTGATGTGACTATCGGAGAAAAGGTGTACACTATGTGAGTGGTTTAATGCTAGCCTCGAGCTACATTCGTGCTTGATGATTAGTGAACTGATTTAAAGATATGTGAGATCCCTATGGGATCAGTGGCTTAGCCACGACCTTAAGAAATAATGTGCAAAAGAAGGATATGTGGATCACTTTGTGGATTGGACTTCGTAATTGTATATTCGTGATCATATTTATAATATTGTGTATTCATAATCGCATATTTATAATTGTATGTTATATATATATGAATTGTGTGGATATGGGCCAAGCCCATATGTGAGGACATGTGTATTAACTATGCACTGAGTCTTGGTGACTCACTCTATTATTAAACCTTTCAGGTGGCGCGTAAAGCTTGGACCGGGTCGGTGAGGATACAAAGGTGGCCATGCAAAAGTGGATTTTCATGCAAAGGAATCTCGTTTAAGGAATTAAATATTTACATTATCCGTATTTTGATTAAGTGTGTATTGTAATAAGGCCCACTAAAGTATTTCAGTCCATTTATTAAGTATCGTTATTAATATGCCCTACTATGAGAGGTTGATTGCAAACGGTTTTATTTCCCCGAGCAAAGCTCGAATCCGACATTTTTATAATAAACTTCGATTTTCACTTAGAATATTACAAGTCACGAAAATGTTTTACCAAACTCGACAAAATTTTCATCGATTTTACTATTAAGAAAGAATATTTTTGAAAGTATTCCGCAGTGGCATTCCAAATTCGGTCGGAGTAATGGGCCGGGTTTGGGGTGTTACAATTTGAGATGAAAGATTTGGGACCAGCAAAGAAGATACTTGGTATGGAGATTCTCAGAGATAGAAAAGCAAGTAAATTGTACCTAAGTCAGAAGGGGTACATTGAGAAAGTTCTTTGCAGGTTTAATATGCAAAGTGCTAAGCCTGTTAGTACTTCTTTAGCAGCCCATTTTAGACTTTCATCGGCTTTGTCTCCACAATCAGATGATGAGATTGAGTACATGTCACATGTTCCATACTCTAGTGCAGTGGGATCTCTCATGTATGCTATGGTTTGTTCACGTCCAGATTTATCATATGCAGTCAGTGCAGTTAGCAGATACATGGCGAATCCCGGTAAAGAACATTGGAAAGCAGTTCAGTGGATTTTAAGATACTTACGAGGTACTACTGATGTTTGCTTACAGTTTGGAAGAACTAGAGATGGAGTCATTGGGTATGTTGATGCTGATTTTGCTGGAGACCTTGATAGAAGAAGATCTCTCACTGGTTATGTCTTTACAATCGGAGGTTGTGCAATCAGTTGGAAAGCTACTTTGCAAACTACAGTCGCTTTGTCTACCACTGAAGCTGAGTATATGGCGATTACTGAGGCTTGTAAAGAAGCTATTTGGTTGAAGGGACTCTTTAGTGAGCTCAATGAAGACCTTCAAATCAGCACAATATTTTGTGACAGTCAGAGTGCCATCTTCCTTACAAAAGATCAAATGTTTCATGAGAGAACAAAACACATTGATGTTCGGTATCATTTTGTTCGTGATATTATTGCTCGTGGTGATATTGTTGTGAGCAAAATTAGTACTCATGAAAATCCTGCAGATATGATGACTAAGTCACTTCCTATAACCAAGTTTGAGCATTGCTTAGACTTGGTTGGTGTTCATTGTTGAAGTTAAACCCTTAAGGGGTTTTATGGAAGAGGTGGAGAACTTGTTCGTTGAGAATTCGCGATGAAGAACTTGTTTATTGAGAATTCGTGTCAAGGTGGAGATTGTTATAATTAAGTGACTCGAATCCTTATTTAAATAAAATACAATGGTAAAATAAAATAAAAGAAGAATCCCTATGGAACTACACTTCTTTTATTTTATTTTAAATAAGGTTTTTTAAACCTTATTGAACTCCATCTATTTGATATTGATTAGAATAAGGAGATTCAATCTTACTACACTCCTATTAGAATATGGCTTTACAAGCCTATAAATAGACATAGTCTATCTACTCCTCTTGTAATTGATTTGAATTCGACATAGTGAATTTTCTTCTCCTCTGCCCGTAGTTTTTTCCCGAAAGGGTTTCCACGTAAAATCTGTGTGTTCTTTATTTTTATTTCTCTTTTTTTTTGCGATATATTGTCATTACCGACGTTATTTTTTTCACAGAATGAAATTTGAATACTTTAATGCAAAAAAAAAAATCAATTGGAGCATGAACAAGAGAAGAGGGGCCAAATAAAAAATTTAGAGATATTGAAGGGCTGATCAGAATTTTTAGCATATGGTTTATGTATAAATAGGTGGCATGATGGACTTGAAAAGTTACACCTTAATTAGCTGGAATTGAATTGAAATTGTTTTTTATTCTTTCCATTTCTTGCGTCAGTAGGCATACCACTTTCATTTTATTTTTTTCTTCTTAGCAAATTTGTTTAATTATTTCCCAAGTCTCTTCCCCTTTCTATTTTTCTCCATTACCATTAAATCCACTTCCATAGTCAACAACGCATGATAAATTTCATTCTCACTAAATTCAAATTAGCTTTAAGTCGGTATTCTTCCCGGTCAAGAATTGTGAGAAACTATATCTGCACTAAAAATCCTTCAAATTGATATTCACCATCTCACTGGAATATTGGGATTGACAAATTCATCCCTTAAAGTCAACTCGATTTCAATTCAAAAAGCGCGTTGGGTTGGAGTCGTTTTGGCGTACAGTTGGGAAGACGAGTCGGTCGTGCTGTATACAGATTTCCGTAAACAAGTTAAGGAGATTGTGATCGGATTTAAACGTTCTGCTCGATTAAGGCTATTAATCCAGGTTGAGTTCTTTATAATGCAAGGCTGTCGGGGTCTTGAATTGCGAACGCATATATCGTGGTAAACAATCGATGAGGGTTAGTTTGCAGGGCGTACCAAGATCAACTACGAGAGGAAGAATTGAATATTAGGACGTTCTTAGCCGCTATAACCAGCTTATTGTTTGGAGGAGAAAACTAATTTTCGAGTATCGATTCAAAAATCGAAATCCACCAAGACTAGGGCTAAGGCTTTATAACTCTGTTTACAAAATTTGAATTTATTTCACAATTTGATTTTATTTTCAATTATTTAATTGTTTATTTCTTCTATTTCATTTATTTAATTTCTAGCCATTTCGAAACTCCCCTAATTTATTTATTTTTCAGCAGGTCGTTTGGAGTGGCGGGCACGTCTATTGCCACGATTAGCGGCACAAAAAAAATTTATGTTCACGAGAAAAACACGAAAGTTGATCATAATCACCAATCCCTATGGAATCGATCCTACTACTCTTTACTACTGTTTAGAGTTGTTTTATTGTAGGAATTATTTTTATTTGGTGGTTCTGACACCCATCAAATTTTGGCACCGTTGCCAGGGATTGAAAATATTTTCCAACTTTTGTTTATTTTCCTTATGACCAAATCAGAACCAGGATCTCTAGAATTTGAACCAGAAATAGAGAAGTTGGCTTGAAAACTGTGAAGAGAAGTCATTTGACGCGGTAAACAACCACATTCCGAGTTCAAAACCGTATCTTACACCGAGGACATTTTCTCATTCGACGAACCATACGAGATGGCAGAGCAAACTATACGCCAACTTGCAGCAGCCCCAGATGAACAACAACCCCTATGTATAACTTATACAGCTGGAAGAATGTCGTTCATGTTGAAATCGGACTTGATTCATCTATTGCCCACCTTCTGCGGATTACAAAATGAAAATCTGCATACCCATCTCAAGGAATTTCATATGGTTTGCACAAGCCTCAGTGAGTAACTGAAGAGTAAATTAAACTTCGTGTTTTTCCTTTCTCATTAGCCAACTCTGCTAGAGAATGACTATTTTATTCACCTCCAAGATCTGTCAATACATGATGTGACACGTTTTGTTTATTTTTTGACAGGTTCTTTTGAGCAGTCGAATTAAGGAGAGACATTGTAGGAATTCGGCAAAAGATGATTGAATCGCTATTTTACATATTTTCCCCTAAATTTTCACATTTTTACAATTTAGTCCTTATCACATAAAATTGCAAATTTATGCAATTTAGTATAAACTCATGCTTAGCCGTATTTAATACATATTACTAGCAGCTCATATTTTCAATTTATTCACACTTTTACCCACACAATTTTACAATTTCACAAATTAACCCCTTTTTGACATTTTTGTCAAAAATCACTTTACAAAAACTATTAATCTAACATTAAATCTTCCAAATCTACCATAATTCATCAATTTACTCAAGCATTCAAAAATGGCAACATGATAAATCTTTAACAATTTCGAAATCTAAGGTACGAACGGGCTAGCTAGAATACGAAGCAACGATCTCAAAAACATAAAAATCATTAAAAATCGAATAAAAATGGACTTACAATTGAAGATCAAAGTGGCCGAACCCTACAACACCAAAAATGGAGCCTCCCTCTCTTCTTTTCGGTGAACAATTGAAGAATATGAAAGCTTTTTCTTTTGCTTTTACTAATTTATCATAATTAATAACTAATTTACTATATTAACATTAAGTATATAACATTAAAATTCATTTATACATGTCCATTAATGTCAACTTACCTTTAAAATGACTTAATTACCGTTTAAGGCCACCATAATTAAAAGCCAAAGCTATTTGACACATTTAACTAATAGAACATGCATTTTACATTTTACGCAATTTAGTCCTTTTTACCGAATTAAGCATTTAAATAGTAAAATTTCTTTACGAAATTTTCATGAAATTAATCTATCATGCTGTAGACCTTATTAAAATAATAAAATAAATATTTTGACTTCGAATTTGTGGTTCCAAAACCACTGTTTCGATTTGACTAAAAACAGGCTGTTACATGGTCCCCCAAGTTCAAGCATCGGAAGAGAGAAATAAAGGGGAGAAAGGAGAAGAAAAAAAAAGAAGAAGAAGAAGAAAGAAAAAAAATATAATGTATTAATTTGTTAAATAATTTTGTTTATAATTTAAAGAGTTCAATTAACATGTTGTGAATTTTTTTTGTTATTAATTATTATTTATAAATTGTTTATGTTTAGTGTTTATGGTTTTGGGTTAATATTTTGTATGAATGTAATTTTTTTATAATTATTTTAAAATTAATTTGTTAATAATGTAGGGTTATGTTATAAATTGTTGTGTTTGTAATTATTTTAAAATTCATTTGTTAGTAATTTAAGATTATGTTATAAATTGTTGTGTTTGTAATTATTTTAAAATTAATTTATTAGTAATTTAGGATTATGTTATAAATTGTTGTGTTTAGTTTAGTATTTGTGAGTTTTTAGTAATGTAAAATTATTTTGTTAAATATTTTGTTAGTAATTTATTATAAATTATTGTGTTTTGTGAGTTTTTAGTAATGTAAATTTAAAAAAAAAAACAATTTTATAGTTATTTTGTTAATAGTTTATGGTTAGGTTATAAATTGTTAGTGTTTTGTGTTTTATTATAGTTATTTATTTTGTTAGCAATTTATGGGATTATGTTACAAATTGTTAGTGTTTAGTATAGGGTCTTGTGATTTTTTTAGTAATGTAACTTTTAAAAAAAATAATTTTATAGCTATTTTGTTAGTAATTTATGATTAAGTTATATAAATTGTTAGTGTTTAGTTATGTGTTTTGCGATTTTTTAGTAGTGTATTTAAAAATAATAATTTTATAGTTATTTTGTTAGTAATATATGATTAGGTTATATAAATTGTTAGTGTTTAGTTTAGTGTTTTGTGATTTTTTAATGTAATTTTTATATAATGTAATTTTATTTGATTTTTATTTATTTGACAATTTTTATTGATTTATTAAAATGTTGATTAAATTTGTTGTTATATAATTTTATAGGTTGTTTGAAACAAATTAATCGATTATGTTTCTATTTCTATTTTTATTTTTTTTAATTCATATGTTTTTTTATGTTTAAATAGTTCATATTTATTTTAATTATATTATTATTGTAAACTAACATATCTTTTTTTATTGTAGGTAAATTATGGGAAATTATGAGATATTTACCATGTTTTTTTGTTTCTGAAATTTGAAATAATTTATTGTATTTTTTAAACAAATTTAATGAATTCATTTTTTTAATTGCAGATTTACAACAAATGAGTTCTTTGGTTAATAATAATAATCACATATCAAGTACTATTAATGAGACGATAATGAAATTTTTATTTGACTCTCATGTTATTTTCGGAATTAAATTATATGATATTAACTATTTTGCTAATTTAATAATGTCAAGGCCCGTACCGCGTATTGAAGGGTCATGTTAATAGTGTAGGGTTTCTGCCAGATGAACGCCTAATGCCATACTTGGAGTTAGCCGGGTTTGGATCAATGACATTGATCCAGACTTTTGATCTGCTATACGACTTAATTTCTACTTCAGTCGAGCGATGGCGTCCGGAGACCCACACATTTCATTTGCTGTGCAGGGAGTGCACCATCACTCTAGAGTATGTTGCACTACACCTTGGGCTTCCCATCGACGGGAATGCGGTTACGGGCGTATGTTTGATCTCTAGGTCGACTGTCTTTTGCTATGACTTATTGAACGCTCGTCAAGTGAAGGGAAATTTACCAGTTTGAGGTTTCCATGGCTAAAGGTCAATTTTAAGTATTTGTCGAGTACTGCCAATAAATGGGAGGTGATGCAGACCATTCGAGCTTACATTACGCACATTATAGGGGGTGTACTCATGCCGGATGCAAACGACAGTGCGGTCCACTTGACTTACTTACCCCTTTTATCCAATTTGCATAACACCCATTCATACAGTTAGGGGTCTGCAATGTTAGCCATGTTGTATCGCAAACTTTTTCGGATGACAGATCCTTCTGCGATGGACATAGGCGGATGCCTCATACTACTGCAGTCGTGGGAACTTTACCGGATGTCATTCTTGGCATCCATTAGTCACCAATTATATGTATTTCCACCTGTTAATAGGTGATGAATTTTTACTCGTTATAACAATTAGTTGACTTTTTTCGGATTATATTGTTCTAACAATTTATCTTCGTAGATGGAGCACTAATCCGGGTATCGGAAGGTCATACACAGTTCCGATATACCATCTGATGATCGAGAATCATGCTGAAGAGGGGTAAGTTTTTTCAATATCAACTTAATTTTATTATTTTATCTCACTCGACCCGCTTTAATATAACAATGTTATTAACTATGCAACTCATTTGGATGCCATATTCTGTTCCAGAAATTATGGCAGTTATTCCCTCGTCTACGCACGTCCACTCAAACCTATGGTATATTAGCGCACCCGTTATCAATTTTCAGACAGTGGAGTGGTATCATGGCGATCGAGTTCTCCGACAGTTCGGTTGCATACAGTATATCCCGACACTGCTAGTACGATTGGGGGAGATCCATGGGATTAACAGAAGGGGGAAGCATGAAAATGATTGGGGAGAAGCGTATGAAGAATATATTACGATGTAGAACAACTGGCTGAGGAGGGTACTTCAGATGGATCGTGCTTTGGATCTACAGCCCTCGTTAGAGTACATATAGTGGTACTATGAGATAGGGAAACGATTTTTGTTTGGTGGGCAGTCGATCGTAGTCCCCCCGAATAGGACACGACTTGGGCAACCCATTCCAAATCCGCATCATACACCAGATTTGAAGAGGCGTGAGATTGAGTATTCTGTGGGGGACTTCGTATTTCTTAAGGTCTCTCCATGGAAGAAAGTTCTGAGGTTCGGTCGTAAGGGCAAGTTGAGCTTCAGGTTTATTGGGCCTTACCGAATTCTGAAACGAGTAGGACCGGTCTCTTATCAGTTGGAGTTACCTTCAAAGCTGGACTGCATTCACGATGCATTCCACGTCTCGATGTTGAGGCGGTACTACTCTAATCCTACTCATATTGTCCCTGTTGAGGAGGTTGAGGTTAGGCCATATTTGGTCCTCGAGAAGGAGCCGGTTCAGATTTTGGATCGCGATGTAAAGGTTCTTCAAAAGAAGTCTATCTGTAACACCCCTTACCCGAGACCGTTGCCGGAGTCGAGCACGAGGCATTACTAGACTTTACTACTAATTCAGCATAAAATTTAAAACTGTCCATCTGCATCATAGTCACTAAATTATTTCTATCTGGAGCTACGGTACTCCAAATTAAGATCCGTTAATTTTCCCTGAAACTAGACTCATATATATTTTTACTATAATTTTTCCAGAATTTTTCATGTGGCCAATTAGTACAGTTTATTCATTAAAGTTTCCCCTTTTTTACTGTTTGACTGTTCTGGCCTCTCTTCACTACGAATCAAATTACTCTTCGTACAGAATTCATATGACCTTCTTATTTAGTTCTTTTGAAAATAGACTCATTCAGAATTCCATACATATAAACTATATCCCACAGTTATTTTTGTACAATTTATAATGATTTTTCAAAGACAGAACAGGGGATCACGTAATCATTCTAAACTAGTCTCACAAAAATTCAAATATCTCAAAACATAAGAATAATTTGTTTGTTATGTTTCTTTTATGCGAAAATAGACTCAATAAAATTCAATTATATATCTTATTCACTTTCTAATTCCATTTCTTCTATTTTTGGTGATTTTTCAAAATCACATCACTGCTGTAATTCAAAAACTGTTTCATTGCAAAATATTGTTAACTAGTTTATAACATCTTTATTCCATCTCATTTAAACTCTATACATGCCATATAAATCTTTAAGCATGAAACAAAAGCTACCGAAATTGATCTGGATAGTGAACTTTGCTGTGATGATCCGATCTACCAACTTCTCTTTAATTCAATCTACATAAAAATATCAAGCACACACAAGTAAGCTTAATGAAGCTTAGTAAGTTCATAGGTTTAAAAGTAGCTTACCACACATAATATTTCCAAAACAATAACAAAACATTTACTAAAGTTCCCTGCCATTCACAACCATTGTTAAAATACTTCACATAGTTGAGCTCAACATTAACAACTACTCAATCTCTTCCATTTGATTCACTCATTTTATTTTACTTTTTATCAAATTAGGAAACGTCTTACGAATTTGAGTACGTCATTGTTCAGTGCCACGTTTCACAACTCAGTATGGATGATACCATACCTACATTTCTTAACTCAGTATGGTTAATACCATACCTACATTTCACAACTCGGTATGGATGATACCATACCTACATTTCACAACTCGATATGGATGATACCATACCTACATTTCACAACTCGATATGGATGATACCATACCTACATTTCACAACTCGGTATGGGAATTACCATACCTACATTTCATACTTTACCATGGATTAACCATGGTCTTATCCGTCAATTCATCACATGTCACGATACGAACGTACTCAATTCTGCGTTTTTCCTAATTTGAATTACCGCCTTTATTCTTTCATTTTATCATAATTTTCATAATTCCACAGCCAATTCATATTTAACAGCACATTAAATCATTCAATCCTTCACAAATAAACATATAAATTCAACCATATGAACTTACCCGGCTAATTTGTAGAAGATTTTGAAATTTAGGGACTACTCTGCAACTTTTTCTTTTCCTCTTTCTTCTTTGGTTTCTTGATCTATAATGTAAAATATTTTCACTAATTAGCATATATTTCATTTCTATTTCACTTCATAAATTATGCTCTTCAATTTTTGAAATTTCACTTTTACCCTAAAATTTACAATTTTTACAATTTAGTCCCTGCTCAATTCAGCCATCAATTGAACTAATTTTTCTCAATCAACACTTTATTATATCATAACAAACTATTTTACAACCTTTAATATTCTAAATTTCAACACCAACCTCTAATTCACAACTTTTTCACAATTAGGTCCTAAACACCATTTCCTATCAAAATCACTTAATAAAACCACCTTAATATGAAATTATAATTTAATTTTCATAATAATTCATCATAAACTTCCATTATTCAGCCAGGGTAACTTCTAATTTTACCGACCAAATCAAAAACTAATGAATTCTATAAGTGGATCTAATTGTAAAAGTCATAAAAACATAAAAATTATCAAGAAAAAGCATGAATTAAACTCACAGGATGTAATAGTATGAAAATAAGCTTTCTCCAGAACTCCTCTGACGTTTTGGCTGAGATAGTGTGAAGATATATCTAAATTCTTTTCAACCTTATCTTTAATAAACATGTCAAAATTACAAAAATTCCAATTTTGCCCTTATTTCCCTTATCTTCTGCTGATTTCCTTGCCTTTGCCGTCCAACCTTCTCACTTTTAGGTTTAATTGCTCTTTAAATCCTTTTTATTTTAACACTTGAGCTATTTAGTTCTTCTAGCAATTTTGCATTTGTTACAATTTAGTCCTTTTTATTTAATTGACTACCCAAACATTTAAATTTCTCAACCAAACTTTAATACTAACTTAATAACACTCCATAAATATTTCCAAAAATATTTATGGATCGTTTTCAAATTCGAGGTCTCGATACCTCGTTTTTGACCCATTTGACCTAATAAATTCTTTTAATTCACCAAATTCACTAATCCACAAATTCTTCTAAATTCTCACTTAACTCATAAATATTAAATTACTATCTTGCTCAATCTTACCTGTCGGATTTAGTGAACTCATATCACCATTTCCGACACCACTGAAAATTAGGCCGTTACACTATCCCTTTAGTGAATGTGTTGTGGCTGAATCATAGCACTGAGGAGGCCATGTAGGAGCCTAAGGATGCGATGCATCAATAGTATCTTCATCTGTTTTGATCAGGTAAATTTCAAGGTCAAAATTTCTTTTCGGGGGTAGAGTTGTAATGCCCTAAAATTTTTATTTCAGCTTTTATGAAAATGTAACACAAATGTGTATCTGCTTCAGTGGTTAAGTCTTCTGGGTATGTGTGTGAGGTCCCAAGTTCAAGCCTTACTTTGGTAATTTTTGGTATTTTTTTATGACTTAAGTCTTATCACTGATTGGTAGGCTTATATTAAGTGGCGTGTAACTTCATATCAGAATGAACCTGCTGGTTCAAGGGGTAAGGGAGTCTGTGTGTTGTGTGGAGAGCATGAGTTCGAGTCCCTTCATTAGCTTGAACATTAATCTTTTTGTTTCTACGAACCGCAAGAGTTCTAGTTGTACTGAAAGTTTGAGAAGGTTGAGTTAGTAGGAGTAAATTGGGGGATTAGTGTCATATTCTAAATTAAATTTTGTTTTGTTTTTTTTCCTAAAAAGTTCCCTCTATATTTGACATTAGTTCCTGTTTCCCTACCATTCTCTTTTCTTTTTCTTTTCTTCATCGTTGCCTCCTTTTGATTGCTGTCATACTTTAGATCCTCTTCATCTTGGTTTTCATTGTGCGACCTTGGTAAGTGAATGTTTGGCGTGTTGTTGTTGGCGTATTTCAATCATGGAATGGGTTTTGTTTTTCTTGATTGTGGCACATGGGTGAGTAATTAAGGGACTGATTTTCTGTATTCTTGTGGATTAGGAGAATAAGGTGAGCAGTAAAGATACTTTCGGATAGCCTAAATAGCAGAGACTATTCGTTTCATCGGTAAGTCATTTGTGTGATTTTGGGTCACGTAAATCGTTTCCTAAAGTGGCCATGGGATTGCTGATATTAGATTTTGGAAGGCTCGAGGTTGGATTTACATCGAATCAGTACCAGGTGTGTACCCGAAAATGCAGAAAACGAGATTCGGTGAAAGTCGAAATTACAAACTGTCGACGCCACACTGGCGTGTGGTCACCGGTATGGTAGGTCGTATGCGACAACATAGGTGTGTAGGCCCATATGGGCACACCACACGGGCATGTGATAATTGGGCCAGGCCGTGTGATCCACACGGGCTAGGCCAATCTAGGCGTGTAGGCCACACGGGTAAACCATATGGGCGTGTGGGCCTATTTAGCTAAAATGTTCCTAGGGTTGCACGGGTTGCCCAAGTTGACTATGAACCTACTGTAGGGTCGGTAAGCGCTACTTAGACCCTAAATTGTGTGATCTGAATATATAATGTATGTGTTGAGCATGTTTAATTTATGCATGTTTACTGATTCGTATGTATGACTGATAACTGGATTTTAGCATGTAAGCATGTATTCCTGTAGGTCTGCATTGAGCATGTTTAGTTGCATTTGTATTGGGGTGGGATGATTGATTACTGGAGGAAGTGTACTGAAAAGCTTTCATGCCTATTATCTGGCAGCTCAGCTGCAATATTACTGATATGTGCCGCATTTGGTACGACTTGGTGTATAGGGCTGGGTGGGTGTTTTAAACCCCACATGGTGTGTAGGGATGGTCGAAGATGGTATGCAGAGGTTGGTAGGTAGGATACTGGTTTCTGTTACTGTATGCATACTATATTTGAGATGGGTTAAGGCCCTAATTTATATCTGAAACTGTATCTGAATGGGCTAAGGCCTAAACTGTGTCTGAATCTGTAATGGGCTTAGGCCCAGACTGCATTTGACTGATAATTATTGTTTGACTATATGCATGTTTTCTGTGGGGATTACACACTGAGTTTACGTAAACTCACCCCTTTTTGTTTTATCTGTACAAGTAATCACTAGACTTAGACGAATCGGTGCGGTGGAGGACTCAACGGTGACCACATGTCTATTGAATTGATTTAATTCCACTTAATGTTTTTATTTCTATTATTTTTGGGATATTTTGATGTAATTTGGACTTTCGGAGTATTTGCCTTTACTTTGGATTTTAACCGTGTTCGTGGATTTATAAACTGCAAACTCAACGAAAACTCAGTTTAATTAAAAACAACGTTTTCCTAAACGCGAACGATTTTCTTTAAATATCACGGTTTTAAAAGCTTCCGTTACAGAACTTGATTTTAAACGAATCAAGTTAACGAGAAAATGATTTTGAAATTAACGAGAGATTAACAGAAGATAATAAACGAAAACGGTTTTAACTTGATAAATTCGCTTTCAAATCCCATTCCACGTGACATTGTCAAATTCAGCCATAACGTCTAGGCCGGATTTGGGGTGTTACATTTCATTTATTAATTTTAGGAGTTTTTTGCAATTTAAATAAATAAACTATAGACTAACTTTGTAATTTAAATAAATAAATAACCAGTCGCGCCTGTCAGATAGGCTCCACTAGTCGCGCCTACCAGATAGGCGCCACCTACCCATACCATTTTCGTATCTCTACACGGGTCATATACTTATCCGAGAAAAAAAATACAAGCAGTGGCGCCTATGAGAAAGGCGACACCAATAAAATAATATTTAAATAAAAACAAAAAAAATATTTTAATATAAAAAAAGTGGTTGTGCTTGTCAGATAGGCGCAACCTAAAAAAAATATTATTTTCATAAATAATCCAGATGATAACGTATTTCAGTGTTTATTTTTTTTAAAATTATTTAAGTAAATTAACCTGATAAAGCATATTAGATCCTTAAAAAAGAATTGAGAAGATTTAAACACTGTTTGATAAAATGTTGAAAAAATTCAATTAATTAAAAAATAATATTTTCAACAACTTAATATTTTAGATATGTTTGATAACCCGCAATAAAAATTAGTAGATAAATTACAAAAAATACCAATTTCTAAAAAAAATTACGGAAAAGGGTCGAAAAATAATTATTTACCGGAAAGGGCCATTTCCCCCGAAAACGCGTCCACGTCAGCGCGTTTTCAGGGGATGAATCAGAAAAGCGTGTCCATGAGGGAGCAAATTGTGCCACATCCGCAAAATATGCGTCCTTGAGGGCGCGCTTTGCTGATGTGGCACAAAGCGCTCCCTCGTGGACACGCTTTTGCCCTGCAACAGTCAATTTTTTTTTACCGTTGGGCCTCCAACAGTAACAAAAAACTATAAAAACCCCCAACCCTTTTATTTTTTTCACACAAAAGTCCTTACTCATTTTTCTATCAACTTTCTCTAAAATTCCTCTCAAATTTCTCTCAAGTTTCATAATAGTCCTTTAATATTTACAAAAAAAACCCTTTTTTTAATTTTTTTGAAATATATTTTTTTTGATAAATTTAAAAATATTCGATCGTATTAACAATGGCCGGAGAATTAATTCGTCTCGACAATAAACACATCTCCGTCGATCAAATGACAATGGTAAGTTTTAATTTTAATTTTTCAATACTATTTAATATTTTTTAGGTTTATGCAATTTTAATTAAATTTTAATTTATAATTTTTTAAATAGTCTATAGATCGGGTGTTGCAATGCTGTATTCGCAATATGCCTGGTCTGCCATCGCCGTTGATCGAGAATTACCTGCAGGAAGCGGGTTTTTAGCACGTGGCCACGATAGGCCGAGGGTGCAAGTTGGACCCGAAGTTAATCAGTGCGTTGATAGAGAGGTGGAGACCCGAGACGCACACTTTCCATCTTCCATGCGGAGAGTGTACTATCACTCTGGAAGACGTGCATTTGCAATTAGGATTGCCGGTGGATGGGTATGTAGTTATCGGGTCCGCAACTTTTGGCGATTGGGGAGCCGTATGGTACGAGCTTTTGGCTGTTACTCCGGATAACATTTACGGTGGTCGGATCGAGATAGGCTGATTACGAGACACATTTCTGGAGCCGGATAATGATTAGACCGAAATAAAAAGAATACGGTATGCTCGGGCATACATTCTTGAGATGATTGGAGGCTATCTGATGCCGGACTTGTCACGAAACCTCGTCATTTGAGATGGCTGCCGAAACTTGTTGATTTTAGAGCAGTTCGGTGAATTGAGTTGGGGGTCTGCCGTGCTAGCAAAATTATATCGGGAGATGTGCGGGGTGACGCGGCCGAATAAAGCGAAAATCGGAGGTTGTCTATCACTACTGCAATCATGGGCAGGATTTCGATTTCTATTTTTACGTCCTCGAGTCGACCACCCATATACATTCCCACTCACAGCGAGGTAAATTTACTATTAGATTTTACAATTATTACATAGATTTAAAATATAATTGTATGCTAAAAATTTATTTAATTAGGTGGAACCATTCGGCGAGTTATGTTGGAATACCTACCTCGCTTGAAGATATACGGCTTCTATTAGAGTAACGGTCGGAATCACAAGTATTAAATAAAATATATTTTCGTAATAAAATAGTTGTTTTGTATTTCGTATTTAATATTTAGTATATAACTAATATTTTTATCATGTTAATATAGTTTGAATGGACACCATAAGATGATCTGTCAATTCGGGCAGTAATTTCGGAGGAGTTCTTTCAAAATCCGAACATTTGGCATGTGAAGGTCTCATTGATCAACTATGCCACCGTGGAGATGCACCAATCAGATCCGGTTCTGCGTCAATTTAGATTCTGACAACCGGTTCCCATGGCACCCGAGGTGCTCGATGATGAGCACAAAGTCGACTTACGGCAGTTGCATACGAATTGGCCAAGATTTTGGTCAGCGTATATCGAATTGTGGGAGAACCGGTATGATTATATACCTACTCGGGAACCGATCATCGTTCCAGAGTTTGCGTGCGTGCCGAAATACATGCTATGGTTTAGGATCCATGGCAAGCCGTATTTATTGTTGGAAGATGAGAGGCGACGGCAACTTCGTGAACAAAGGGAACGACGGGGCCTTTTAAATCCAAAGAGAAGGGGTGATGAGACGGGACCATCAACAGCGTCGACACAACCACCAGGCCCATCAGCAACGCCTACACAGTCACCGGGCCCAACACTTCAGCCGACGACACCCACATCACAGCCTTTTCAGATTATACCAGGTGCGTATCCTAGCTCTTATATGTATCCTAACCCTTATATGTTTCCTTTTCCCGGTCCCACGGTAGGTTGGAATGCATGGCCCGGTTCGAGTCCATTTCCGACTACTCCGACTGGCCAACCGATCTTGAGGTCGTCGTCGCATGAGGGATCTCACGAGGCGTCGTTGGGGAGCTCTTTTTTTTACTAGTCTCCTTCGCCTTATGGGATTCAGACATCTTCGCCATGGTTTATGCAAACACCTCCCCAGTCATTATTTTATCAAGATGGGTCATCCTCCCAACACCTACAATCAAACCCCCTGCCGGAGGAACCGGAATCCCCGCCTAAGGTTCCACAATCCCTGCCGGAAGCTAGAAGAAAGAGGAATCCAGCGCGTAACCGTCGACCACTCCCATGTGGCACCGATTCCGATCGGCACCAATATTGATTTCGACCGCCATTTTTTTATTTTTTATTGTAATTTATTTTTATATATTTAATAAAATAAAAGTTATTTTTATTTTTTATTGTAATTTATTTTATTTTTATATATTTAATAAAATAAAAATTGTTTTTTATTTTTTTTATTTAATTTTTATTTCTTTAATAAAATAAAGTTGTTTTTTATTTTTTATTTTTTTTTTACTTTATTTCTTTAATAAAATAAAAGTTGTTTTTATTTTTTTTGTAATTTAATTTTAATATCTTTAAGAAATTTTTATTTCTTTAATAAAATAAAAGTTGTTGTTTATTTTTTTAAGTAATTTAATTTTTATATCTTTAATAAAATAAAAGTTGTTTTTTTTGTAATTTAATTTTAATATCTTTAATAAAATAAAAGTTGTTTTTTAATTTATTTTTTTATTTTTATAAATAAAAGTTGTTTTTAATATCCTAATTGTAATAAGCGTCCTTACTCAAGTTATAAGCGTCCTTAATCAAGTCAACGAAACCTTCAAATGAGATTTCAGATTAATTGAATAACTTTTTTCCTGTTTTGCAACTTTGTCCTTCTACAAAAGTTCACCATTTTCATTAAGAAATTAAAAGAATTTTCATAGCCACCAAGAGACAAAAATCATAAGGATCAACTATTCCGATTTGGACACGAGCGAGATGTATGGCCTAGGTTCCTACACCATCCGCATAACTTCCATTGGTTGGCTGTTTCTCGGATATCCATATTGTTGCGCATTCTAGTCGAGCAAGGTCGACCTTTTGGTTTGCATCGCAGTTCTCTATCTGGTAACATCTTATACGGAGCAAGCGATACAGACGACCACTTACGTTCATCTGGGACTGGTGGGAATACGTGTCTCCAAACGTTGTACATGTTTTCTATTTTATACACTTCGTCGACATAGCTCATGGGATCCAGACGGAGATTCTGACAAGCCGCAAGTACATGAGCGCATGGGTACCGAAGTGCATCAAATATCCCACAGTCGCAGGTCCTATTTCTCAAGTGTATACGATATTGCCCGTTAACAATACCTTGGTTCAGTCTATCAAACTCTGTCACACGAAACCATAGGTTGTAGCGATCATGACACACTGTGTGCATGGTATTGGTCCGTACCTTCCCCTTGTTAATTTCTCGCAAGACCTTCGCGCACCATACATGGCCTCCTTGCATTTGGCCTTTATAACTCGCTGCTCACTTCGGAAATAGTGCCGCTAAACGAAAATATGTCTCTCGTACAACCGGTATTATCGGTAAATGACGCGTTCCTTTTAGAACAGAATTTATGCATTCGGCCAGGTTTGAAGTCATATGACCATATCGTAGGCCGCCGTCGTATGCTTGTGTTCACTGTTCGAAAGGAATATTGCGTAGGTAGTTTGCGCCTTCTTCGTTAACTGAGCGCAAACTCGCCAACATCTCGTGAAAACGGTCCTTATTGATCTCGTACCTTGCCAATATAAGTTGATAGCGAATATTACATACCGCTCTTCAGTTAAGAATAAATTGAATATTACAAATGAAATTATATTAATAGATATTACATACCCATATTGGTCACTTGCCTTCGTTCACTTGTAGATCGATGTTGCCCGTGGTAGTTAGACGTAACATGCCTTAGGCAATATCGATGGTGTGTGCAATGCCACAAGCTTCCTTATCGCTCTATTGTGGCTAGTATTCCAGGGCCCCGATCTGATATAACGCATATATCAGGTTGGGGGCAGACATGCCTCCTTAACCTAGATAAAAAGAAATCACAGTCATCAGTTGACTCCCCCGGTGTTATTGCAAGCGCAATTGGAAGGATTCTCCCGCTGCCATATTGTGCCACAATTAGCAATAGCCGATGCGTATATCTACCATGCATAAAGGTACCGTCAATTTGTACCAATGGCTTGCAGTATAGAAATGCATCTCGGTATTGCTTAAATGTCCAGAACAGACGCTTGAACACTTGGCATCCACGGAGCAATCGATCGTTGTAGTACGTCGGTTCCGTTTCAAGGTCTGTTATATTGCCTGGGACATATCTCTCCAGCACCTGACACCACTGCCACACTTCATTATATGAAGCGTCCCACCGACCATGTAACTTTTCCAACGCTTTCTGCTTAGTTATCCAAGTCCTTCGGTAATGGCGTGTACCCCAATTAGCTACGAATATTGCCAATTAAGGCCAACACTGTAGTCTTGGGATCCTCCTTCACCGTCGGTATTATTAAGTCAGCCAACATCTCTGAATCCATCTTCGGATGATCTTGTGAAACACCTGTCAACGAAGTACGTTAAATAATACAACATTATATAATATCAGTATTATTCAAAAACCTTGAACACCTAGTTATACTGTACCGGCAAGACATGTATGTGGACCTTTGTACTTTTTAATCTCTCACAAGTCTGTCCTTTTCCTCAACGAGGCCATGATTTTCCATGAACATGTACCGTCTTCCACTGCACACTTGGCCTCGTACTTATCGAGTTTGGATTTAACCACGTTGTAGTTAACCTCGTTCTTGATGCTATATTATTTCAATGCACCAAGAAAACTATCCTTGTTGTAAAACTCTTTACCAACTTCTAATTCGCCCGAATCCAACGACAAACTTGTATGGTCACGCCTTCTGTGTAATAGTTCAGGAAACTCCAATGCATCGTCTTGAGATAGATCGACATTATGCATGTGGGCTGGAGGCGAGTACGCTCTGAATCGCGGATCTTATTCTTCTTCATCTGAACCGTCTTCAACATCTTTAGGTACGGTTGGAACAGGCTCCGGTTCAGAAAATAATGCAACTTCTGCACCATCGAGACCGGGCTCTCGAGGTGGATCCACATCGGACTCATCATCCAACCCACCATCATCATGGAGAGTACATTATCCCTTTTTAAACAACTTTCGTAACGTTCTCAATCAATGTGGATTGTCAACCACTAGAAGTTGATGACGTTCTCCAATACGTATTTCTAGTATCGAACGTCGAAGGAAGGATATGCATGTCTCATCCACCAACCGAGTGTCGTGCAGGGGTTGTGTTTTCCATACTACCACCAAACACGAGTGCTTTCATATTCTGCCTCCCACTAACAGAGTGTCAGCTTGGGATCGTATATTCCCCCGAACAGCAGTAAATGTTGAAGTCAAAGGAAGATCACTTGGCGATGAAAATTGTACATATACCTCAAGATAGGGTGATCCACTGGCAAGATGAGTCTCCACCATTACCTCCAAGCTCCGAGGACCTTTGATGTCGAATGAGTCATATCTGACGGGATCAACCGAAGCGCAAAATCTATACTCAATAGACTGAACTTTCATTGGGGTTGTTCCGAAGATTTTACGCCTAATTCTTTAGCGAAGTTCTGTCAAATCTATGTTCCGGTTAAAACCCAGTCGCGTTGTGTTCTCTGATAAAAAAACAACACCATTTTCGATGTCACAAACCTCACCATCGTAGTAAATAACAACATTTTCACTCATCTTCAGTTTCTATTTTACTTTTGCCTCAATTTCTGTTATGCAACCTGAGAATGAAATTTGGCTGATTTATAGTCTAAGGATTGCCAGAGACTACTGTAGCAAAAGAGTGTCCACGTGGGAGCTTTTTTCAGTACTCTTGCTGACAGTGCATCCTGCTTGAAGCATTTTGGTCACTGTTTGTTCAGAAATGTCTTCTCAAAATTATCTTTTCAAGAACTATTGTAGCAAAAGAGCGTCCACGTGGGAGCTTTTTCAGTACTCTTGCTGACAGTGCATCCTGCTTGAAGTGTTTTGGTCACTATTTGTTCAGAAACGTCTTTTCAAAATTATATTTTCACGAACTACTGTAGCAAAAGAGCGTCCACGTGGGAGCTTTTTTCAGTACTCTTGCTGACAGTGCATCCTGCTTGAAGCGTTTTGGTCACTATTTATTCAAAAACGTCTTCTCAAAATTATTTTGCCAGATACTAATGTAAAAAAAATTCTAATAATTTTTATTTCACTGATATATTTTTCCCAAAACCCTAAATCTAAAATTATTATACTAAATCTAGTTCATTAATTTTCCACTAAAAACCCTTAACCCTAAAATCTAGTTCATTAATTTTCCCCTAAAAACCCTTAACCCTAAAATCTAGTTCATTAATTTTCCCCTAAAAACCCTTAACCCTAAGACCATAAAAATACCTAAACCGTAGCCCTAAAACCTAAAAACTCATACCCTAACACTAAAAACAACTGAAAAGTCCACAGGGGGAAGGGCAAAAGCGCGTCCACGAGGAAGCGCTTTTGCCACATTAACAAAGCGCGCCCTCAAGGACACTTTTTTGCTGATGTGGGACAAAGCGCTCCCTCGTGGACGCGCTTTTCTGACTCATCCCCTGAAAACGCCTTGACGTGGATGTGTTTTCGAGGGAAATGACCCTTTCCGGTAAATAATTATTTTTTCGGCCCTTTCCCGTAAATTTTTTAAAAGTTGGAGTTTTCTTGTCATTTACCCTAAATTAAATTATTTTTATTTTATTTTATTTAAATTATATTATATTATATTAAATATAATTATATTTAATATTAAATAAAATATCAAGCAAGTTTTATAACTTAAATTCATGTGAAAGCAGAGGCAATTATTTAAATGTAAATTTGAAAATTATAACATATTATTTTTCCAACTATAAAAGCCAAAAACCCTGTTTCAGCTGAGCCGAGTCATCTCACATTCCTCCCTCGGTCTCGCGCCTCTTCAAGATCCACAAAAACCCTAGAAAGCGCCAAACAACCCATTGGAAAAGGGAGGTCAGTGAAAGGCCATCGACAACCAAAAAACAAAGTTCATATAAATATAAATATTTTGCGATTCAAATCTAAAAGCTCAGGTAAATCCTCATTTCTCAACTATTCTTTACTTCATTTCTGTTTCTCCATTTCGCTTTTTTTTTTCATTATTTTTGTTGCTTTAACCTCTTATATCAACCATTAACGTTCAGATTTAGGGGAAAAAAAGATGCTGAACTTTTCTCAATAAATAGATACGATTGATTTTAATTCTGAACAAGAAGTTCATTCTGTGGATCTATTAGGTCTGTTTGTTTTCTCTGAAAGAAATTTCCGGGACGTTTTACAGCATATTCGATAGCTCAATACTTTATTTGTTCGGTGGACGTATAACTTGGGATGTTTCGTGACTATTTGCGGACTAAAACATATTGTTCCTTTAGGCTTAAATCTTAGTTTGGGTTTTTGGTTTGATTTATGTTAGTAATTTAAATTTGTATTTCGTTGCTTTGTAGGCACCAAATTGGCAATGGCATCTACTGAACAACAAGTCCCATCTGGAATTACAGCTCCTACTGCTGATGTTGTATGTTGGGTTCCTCTTATTTTATGTTTTAGTGACAATAATACATATGAAGTTAGGTTTTAATCTATATTGTTGGTGATTTTAGGTGGGTAATGCCTTTGTTCATCAATACTACCTTATATTACACCAATCCCCTGCACTGGTTCACCGATTTTACCAGGATAACAGCAAACTCGGTCGCCCTGAAGAAAATGGCGGCATGAGTATCACAACAACCATGCAAGTAAGTTCTCTATGCCTGTCTCTTTCACACACGTGTTTGGCTTGGGTCAGACTTTTTAAATGAGGGCATATGTTGTACGTGTACCATCATGTTCATGCTTATTTTCATTCTTTAATACAATGTTTCTATTGGAAACTATATTTTCTAGCCTTTTGAAAGTATGTGCCTTAGTAGATCCAGGTTTACTTAGCTTCTGGTGTGAAAATCTACTCTCTTCATGGTTCACTTGTGCAAAAATGAAAGGAAATGTGCCATTGTAGTGAAGATCCTGATGCCTAAACTATTTTTCTACAAGTGAAGATTATGTAAAGAGCTTTAAAAATTTAAAAAAAGTTATGATTGATAATTTTTTTTATTTCCCAGCCATGAGATGGATTGATATTCATATAAGAACCGGTTATGATACCAATTTTCTTCTACTTTTATACGTTTGATTGTATTGGAACTTAACTTCTGTGAAGTTTAATTCTCTTATGTAATATCTAAATGTTAACAACTTATAGTTTGAGTTGGTAGAGTTGAAACCATGGTGCTTCATTTTGTGGACCAGGCCATCAATGAGAAGATACTCTCACTTGGTTATGGAGAATTTCTGGCTGAGATAACAACTGTAGATGCACAAGACTCACACAATGGTGGAGTAATTGTTCTTGTGACTGGGCATTTAACTGGAAAGGACAAAGTAAAGCGGAAATTCACTCAGAGTTTCTTTTTGGCACCCCAAGACAAGGGCTATTTTGTTTTAAATGATGTATTTAGATACATTGATGAAGCCAAACATCAAAGTGGAAGCCAGGAACTAGTTAGTAATATTGAAGCTTCTCTTATTACCGAGAAGGGTAATTGAAAACCCAGGCCTCCTTATGAAATACGGAGTTGTAATGATTTCTTCAATTGATGTAGATATTTGTCTGCAGATCCTTCTCCTGCTCCTGAGAATCACATTGTTGAGCAACTGGCTGCAACGCCTGAAGAAGCTAATGGGCCAGAAGTGTATAACCCTTCTGAAAATGGAGATGCTTCTATTGAAGAAGAGGAAGTACCAGTGGCTGAGGTTGTAGATGAAATTCCTGATGATTCGCAAATGTTTGATGATTCCAACTCCAAAATTGAGGAAGTGCCAAAGAAATCATATGCGTCTATTGTACGTAGCACTCTGCTGCATGCTAGGCTTCTAATCTTTCTCAAAATGACCTCTTTGGTGTTTATATTCCTAACTTTAAGGTGATGATTTATCCTCTTTTGTTATTGTTATAGGTGAAGTTTATGAAGGAGAATGCAGTTCCTTTATCCACCCCTACGCATTCCCTTGTGAAGTCTGCAGTTAAGAGCCATGACGAACCAGGAACTGTGGCACCACCTATTTCTCCAGCCCCAGTGTCTGATGCACAGATATGCAACAACAGTATTACAGAAAATGGGACCAATCAAGATGTGGAAGGTATCAGTTTTTCATCTTTCCTGCACAACTTTCAAAAGAACTCAGGCGGATTATTTGTAATCTGCTTTATTATGTTCATTTATTTATTTTTGCTTTGAATATGATTACTTATTTTGTCCGATTGTGTGGCAGCTGAGGGCCCCTCCATCTATGTCAAAGGTCTTCCCCTGCATGCCACACCTAGCATGCTGGAGAACGAGTTTAAGAAGTTTGGACCTATTAAGAACGGTGGTATTCAAGTTCGAAGTCAGAAGGTAGACATCTACCTCATTTTTCAATGCATTGAATGTTCAGTGTCAGTATGTTCTGTTAATATTTTCTTTGTATTTCTCAATAGGGATTCTGTTTTGGTTTTGTGGAGTTTGAACTTCCAAGTTCTGCTCAAAGTGCCATAGAGGTATTTATCTTTTTTGTACTTTGCTTTTTCTTTTTATTATTTTCCTTCATGTTGTATTTGGTTCATATGTAGATCTCGTATCATGGCATTGGTTGCAACAGGTTATGTGAATTGTGTTGAATCTTTATTCTTTATTTTTTTGATCTGTTTATCCTCCTGTAGTTGATATGAAATGTAACTTAATTCATGATTTATATTTGATTTTTGATGTGCATCATGGATGCAATCTTACAAGTTTATATTAATGTCCCAAATGTTTTTCAGCTGCATTTATTAATTTCTTTTGTGCAAAAATTTACATGATTTTACCTTATTTCTTTTTTTTCTTTTGACATTTTCTCAGGCTTCACCTATAAATATTGGTGGGCGCAATGCAATTGTTGAAGAAAAGCGGTCTACTTCTCGAGGCAAGTTGCTTTTATTTTTAAAATTTCCCCAAATTTAGTGAATAATATTGCATGATTTGGCAAAAGAAGATTGATTGGGGTATGAGATTCTCTCACTTATCATATATGACAATTTATGGTTATTAGAGAATTCGCTAAAAATGAGCTTTGGTCATCTCCAATTAGGTGGTTCTTTTAGGCTAACATTCAAGAAGTGTTTCCATCCTACAACATTTGAAATATTTGATTGGTGTAGGACTAATGGTTTCAATTCTTGGTTGGATACAAAATCGTATTTAATTGGAGAGCAAGTTTTTTGATCAGTCCAGATTATAGAATTTAGTCAAAGATATTCTTTTGCATGTTATAAGACTGTTCATTTACAGGGAACAAAGGACGGTCTCCTGGTTCAGGGGCTGGATACAGAAATGATGGAGCAAGAGGGAGGGGAAACTATGGTGGTGGTGGCAGGGGCTACAGCCGGGGTGAGTTTGGAAACAGGAGCAACAACCGAGGAGGGTATTCCAACCGCAGAGGTGATGGATATCAAAGGGGTGACATGGGGAGTAATGGCGGCAGCCGCATGAACCGCTCTGGTGGACTAGCTGTTAATGCAGCAGCCAAGAACATGGCACCAAGGGTATCTGCCCCTGCTTGAAGACTAGTATTTGGAAATTGGTTGGGAGTGATCAAAGATAGTTTTTTGGTATGTAGTGTAGTGATTTATTGACATTGTTGCAATATCATTTAGAAGAAAGCATTGAAAACTTAGCAGAGGAAATTTGGCTGTGAGATTCATTTAGGGTTTTCGCTTCCTCATTAAGCCCATTTTGTCTTTTGACAATGTAATACTGAAAGGTTTTGGGTGGTCGTGGATTGTAGATTCAATTCTTGTTTGTTCACCATACAATTTTAGTGTTTTAGGCTTCTGGATAGGGAGCATTCTATTTTGGGAAAATCTACCTTTATCATGGTTTTTTGCCTTTGTTGTAGTCTCAACTGACATAGTCTGGATTTGGTTTTAGTGCCGGATATGATGTGGTCTTGTCTTGGATATGAATGTTAAAAATAAGTGAGGTAATACAAGCCCCAAGTCTAAGGTTGGGGTTGGGTTAATTGCCAAGGCAAGTTATGATTCATGCTAGGATAAATTGTTTCTTCTTTTCTTTTCAATAATACAACCGATATTTTTTTTATTGAAACCTAATTCTAAAAGTGTTTTAATTCTATTTTAGTATTTTTACTTTTTAATAGTGATACCTAGCTTCGACTAGTTTGTATCAAGCGGTGTTGTTGGAAGCCATGCTTTGATTTGGGATAAAAATTTAAGTGCTAAACCTTGTTTGGTTAGATCAGACCCGTTTATTTTGTATGCAAATATGAATTTTTAACCTAATTTGCTTGCTTGTGCGAACAACTACTCCAACACGAGTCACCAAACGTAATCTGGTTTCATTCATTGCAGTATGTTGGTGTCGTTAAGACTGAAGCTGGTGTTCGACTTTAGGTCCGTGGACCAAGTTGTCAGTCAGTGATTTTTTTTTTAAACAATTCACTTGATATATGCATATAAAAAATATTTATAAATATTAAATAATGAGATTGAATAAATCTCAAATATAAAATACTTTAAAATGTTGGTGACGTGTGTTTAAATTTCGTCATATATAAATTTTAATATACAAATAGCTACTCCATAAATTAAAAGCTTAAGAGTAAAAAAAGCCTTTAATAAAAAAAAAACCAATTGAGCCTTTAAAAAGAATGACACTCTATTGAGTCCTTAATGATAAAAGAAATATCAATTAGGCCATTTTGTTAACAGAAACAGTTAGTTGATCAGTTTGATTGTTAACGACGCTGACGTGATGGATGACAACCACCAAGAGATGAGCCGTGGAAGAATGTTGATGTGGTAAGGTCATAAAATTTCTTTTTGACTTTTTTTTTTTAAAAACTAAATAAATATTTTTTAAAAAATATATAAAAATGAATTAATTCACATCGGGAATAAACCTGAACATATAGTTGTCTAGGTTTATTTGAATCTGGACAACCAATCATCCAGATTCATTATAAATGAGTTCAAAACTAAAAAAAAATAGGCATCATGAAAAATATTAATAATTATTTAAAATTTCTAAAAAATTATAAAAGTTATAAAAAAATTGAAATTGTAAAATTGGAAAAAAAAAATCAAGTTTATATATATAATTTTTATTTTTTATATATTCTGAATATAAAAATGATGGCGGAGATAGAGGTGGCAGTGGGAGAGTTGGCGGCGGCGATGGAGGAGGTGGAGCTTATTCTAGCGGTGGTGAAAGGGTTGATGATTGAGACGACAGTGGTACTGCCCAGTGGGATTATGGCATAGTCACCACTTTGGAAATGGCGGAAGGGCAGGGCTAAGGTGATGATCGGGATGTGGGCTGCTATGAAAATGAAAATTAGTTGCAGTCAAAGAATGAAACAAGAATTGAGTTTCATTGCCATTGCTGCTAATTAACACTGCTGTAAAGAATTGGCTCCACCGCTGCATTGGATGTAAATTCAGTAATTTATGTACCGGTGTCATTTTTAGGGTTTAGTACCAATAAAAGCACATTTTGAAATTATTTACAAAAATGGGCCGTTTCAAAAAATAATAACGGGAATGGACTGGAAACTTAAAAACATATTGAAGTAGACGCATTTTCAGGAAAAATTCAGAAAAACGCTTTCACGTCAGTGCTTTCTTCGTTATGTAATCCCTCAATGGTAAGGAAAAAAGAGAGTATAAAATCCCCCCAACCCATTTTTTCACACCAATTTTATTTTCTTCCAAATTTCTCTCTAAATTTCTCGAAAAAGCTATCAAAGCTCTCTAAATTTTTTATTTTTGTCTAAATTAGTATTTTTTAAATAATTTCTAATAAATTTGATCGTGTTAGCAATGACCCGACAATTAATTCGTCTCGATAATAAACATATCTCCGTCGACCAAATGCAAATAGTAAGGGTTAATTTCATTTTTTTAATATTATTTAAATTTTTTATTTCATTTTTATAATTTAATTAATATTTTTTTATAATTTTATAATAGTCAGTAGATCGAGTGTTACAATATTTTATTCGTAATAATAATAATAATAATAATAATAATAATAATAATAATAATAATAATAATTTGAAGGACCAACCTTCCGTTCGCGAAGGAAAAAAAATAAAAGGAAATTTTTCGGTCCTAGTTAGCCTGCCTTCCGCCGTCGTCGAAGCCCGGGACAACCCCTAAGGGTTTTGGAACCTTCAACTTTGGTGAAACCCCATCCCAGCGGCGAAGGAAGGCGAAGCAACTCAGGTAAATTTATTTATTATACTTTCGAAAGTAAAAAAAAGAAGAGGATCCCGTTTTGATTTCTGAATATAATTTCTGTTTCAAAATTCTTTTTTTTTTTTTTGCATTCAATTGTTTGTAAAATTAAATTTGTAGAGCCCAATTTTTTATTGCCCGGGCCCAACACCAAAAAGTGACCAGTAAACAAAGAATAAACAAAATTAAACAGACCTAAAATAATTGGCCCAATACAAATCAAAGCCCGAAAGGCCCAAAATCAAAAAACAAGCCAGAAAACCCTAGTGCTGCTTGAGCCCCACGCCGTGCGCCGTATGTCCAGCAACCATCTCCACCACGCACGTAGAGCCCTTCGCCGTCACGATGCTTGCACCTACAAAATAGATAGATTCAGTTGTAAAACTCAAAGGCTATCAAAGCCACGAAAATCATTGTAAACGGAAACTTTTTTTTTACACGATTTTACAAAACACACAAAGACAGAATCAAAGAAAGTATAAAGGTTTACTTTTCTTTTATTTTCTTTTTCTTCTTGCGTTCGTATCGGTTTTCCTTTTAATATTTTCCATTTTTATTAATTTTCTTTTATTTTTATATATGTTTTTTACTTTAAGCTATATACATAGATATTAAAATAAGGAATAAAAAAGAAAAACCTACCTTTTTTTTTGCGAAGCGGCGTCGGCGGTGCAATCGTGGCGGTCCGGCTACCGGACCTGGGCCTGAACTCGAAATTGGGGGGGGGGGGGAGAGCACTTTAGTATTTTTTCCTTCTTCCCCTGCTGAAATGAAAAATGAAGGGTTTGTTAAAAAAAAATTGGCTTTTATACTATATATGAAACAGTGTCGTTTTGCAATTGGGGGGTCAGAGGCCAAAATTTAGCCCCTCCGATTTTTCATAGTTTTGCAAACAGTTTTTTTCTTTCCGATTTTGCCCGGAAAAGTTTCCCCGTTTCAATTTAGTTCGCATTCGAATGGCGTCGTTTCAGTGAGTGGGGTTATTTTCGATTGTGGTCCCTCTAGGTTGTGAGCGCCTTACAATTTAGCCCTTTTATCTTTTTTGTTATTTTAAATTTGGCCTCACGCTTCTGTTTTTTATCCGATTAAGTCCCTTTTCGATTATTTTGCTATTTTACCATTAAATTAATTATTTTTAAATATTGTTTTATTACTTTTTTATGTATACTATTATTATTATAGTCATATTCTTTCTGCTATTATTATTATTAAACCTAATATTATTATTATTAATATTTCATTTTGCTTATTTTTTTTCCCTTACTATTATTTTACATATATATATTAGGGTAAATTACACCAACAGTCACCCAACTTTGGGGTCACTGACAAAACAGTCACCTAGGTTTCATTTCAGTCACTCAACTTTCGAAAAGTTACAAAACAGTCACTAATTAACAGTTACCATTAGGTGTTAACGGAATTGCCGACGTGTCAAGTCAACCAGCTGACGTGGCAAGTCAATCAACCACGTTGGTGAAGCAGCTCATTTTCTTCTTCTTCTCCTGTTTAGTGCTCTGCTAGTAGCAGCAATGGTAATGGCCCTTTCATTTCAGTGGTTTGAGTGGGTAAAAACGTGATTATCGGCTATGGTTCTAGTGCATGGTTGTCGTTTACTAACAAAATTTTATACAGAGGTTGAAGATGGAAGATGGAAGCTTGGTGTTTCAACTTTATACAGAGGCAGCCAACAGGAAAGGGAAAAAACAAGAATATACAAACGTAAAAAAGTTGAGATGCAAATTTAGTCCATAATCAACTCCCTCTGATGAACTCAAAATATCAGCATCTTTAACAAACTGATTCTGACCATCCTTGCAGTCATCTACATAAGGTAGTGAACATGGTTCCCAGCCACACAGACTTAAAAGCTTTTGAGCCTGCAACATTTTCAGATTTATTAGTCTTCAACACCAACACAAATCCAGGAAGCCATAAGAGACAAAACCATAATCAACAATGCATGAGATGTTGTACAGTCATCAATTGGAGAATCCATTGGACTATTATTACTCCTTTTACCAAAAAGAAGGTAGAATGGTATGAAAATGCAGTAGAAGAAAGTTTCAGAAAACAAACATGCATGTTTAAGTGTACACGTACTTATGCAACTGAAACTGGTAAAAGCTGTCAGTCTTAATGTACTTGTAATCGCAAACCAAAATGAGAAACAAGTTACATATCTGATAATACAAGTTGGCAGAACCCACAGCAAAACCATCTTCTATCCTTTCTAAATGAGAAAATTCAGCGTTCCCTTTCAAACAATCCAGCATTAAGGGTTGTCTGAGAAATTGTTCAAGCTGAGGGCTTCTCATAAATTCAATGGCCAAAAATGAAATAACAGGAAGAGCTATAAGTTGAAAGAGAGTCAGATCTCGCCCGGAATTTATCAACTAAATCAGCAGGCACAGAGGGAGGAAATTCAGCCAATCTTTCATCACAGATATTGTCAATCCAAGGGCAAAGCAATTTGTGTCCACTATCCAGCTTTAAGCTAAATACCAAGGCTGCCTTCTCAACTAAAGAGTATAAAAGTTAAATAATTTAGCCTTACAAATACCAGAATTTTCAAACTATTGGTTCAAAGTGAAGAAATATCTGATGGATGACATTCCTTGCTGCCGTGTCCAAGAAGATGGAGTAGAAAACAGGAGACGTGCTCTACATGATTCACAGGCTATAATGTCCATATCCACATTGACCCAACCTCTCCTAGCACAATTAACAGCATTTACTACCTAAAACAACGGAAAACATGATCATCTCTTTATCTATTAAATAAAAACCCAAAAGCTTAGGAAAGTGTATAGTCAGAATAGAGAGAGGAAAGAAAAGGGAACCTTGGGCTTAGCAAACCAAGTCATGGATTTGAAAGTTGATAACCTCCTCGAAAGATCTCCTCTATCCCATGGTCTGCAAAGTGGAGCTTCAGACGCAGCTAAGCAGTGCTGCTGCTTTTCCACTGCTGTAGTGTACGATGAAATGGGTCGTTTCTTCGCCCGTAATAGTTGTCTTTGTCCTCCCATTCCCGGTGTATAAAATTTTGTTAGTAAATGACAACCATGCACTAGAACCATAGCCGATAATCACGTTTTTACCCACTCAAACCACTGAAATGAAAGGGCCGTTACCATTGCTGCAACTAGCAGAGCACTAAACAGAAGAAGAAGAATAAGAAGAAGAAGAAGAAGAAGAAGAAAAAGAAAATGAGCTGCTTGGCATGTTAACTTGCCACGTCAGCTGGTTGACTTGCCACGTCAGTAATTTCGTTAACACCTAACGGTAATTGTTAATTAGTGACTGTTTTGTAACTTTTCGAAAGTTGAGTGACTGAAATGAAACCTAGGTGACTGTTTTGTCAGTTACCCCAAAGTTGGGTGACTGTTGGTGGAATTTACCCTATATATTATTATTACCATACTATACTTATTATTATATTTATCGTTATACTATATTTTACTATTTATTTATTTATTTATTACTTTTATTATTTTTATATTTTATTACATACTATTAATATTTTAATATTATTATTTTTACTATACTCACTGCTATTTTCAATATGGCTATTATTATTTTATTATTATATTTATTATGTATATTTGTTATTAATTTTAAACTATATTTTTGTACCTATTTTTATCTATAGATATTTTATCCCTTTTAAATATTTAGTGTTTCAATTTTTAGCCTATGTATTATTATTACTTATTGTTTGGTATTGCTATATCTATTATTTTTATTTTTATTACTATGGTTATTATTATTTTTTTATTATCAACATAAATGTAGTTATCTTCATTATTTTTACCTTTATTATTTCTACTACTTTTGTTTTGTGTTATTTTACTGATATGATTCATGCATTTTCGATCTTATCATTTCGTGTCGATCTATGATTGTGAATTACGTCTTAACATTTTTTTTACCCAAATTCATAAAAAGGGTTTCACAAAGGTAATGTTTCGTGTTTGGAAGTTCGAGTGATTCGTGCCCAATCGTGGTGGGTCTCGATTTTCTATTCGTCCAAATGACCAAACATCCTTCAGAGATTTTGACTGGATTTTCTTAAATAAAGGCAATATTTCATGATTGGAAATTCAAGGAATCGTGCCCAATCGTGCTGGGTTTTGGTTTTTAGTTTGGCCAAATAGTGAAATACCCTTTTCAAATTGCAATACATGAGTTTTGGAAATCAGGAAATGATCTTGGTATCGAGAGTCTAAAATATCATGTCCTATCGTGCAGGATGTGGTATTTCATCTTTCCGGTACAAGGAGAATCTTGGTATCCAATTCGAATTATCCAAACGTTTTCTAAAGGATTCGTCTTTTAAAATCTTTTCCAATTTTCGACATTCGGACATTAATCAATCAATAAGATACCAATTTTGGGCGTTGCGAGGATGCTAATTCTTCCTCGTGCGTAACCGACTCTCGAACCCGTTTTCTAAAAATCCGTAGACCAAAATGTTTTCTAAAGGGACCCAATCGCACTTCAAAAAAAGATTGGTGGCGACTCCGTTTTCCTTTTTAAAGTCGGCCCATTTTCCAAACAAAAAAATGGTTTCGACAACATTGATAGTGTTCGTGGCTTTTATAGTCGATATTACACTGCTTGAATCACTGTTTTTGCTACTATTTTGTCACTATTTCCCTGCAATCGCGCTTTTGTTCCTGTTCTTTTTCTTTATCCTACTTTTTTCTTGTTCGCAGGCGTTGACAGAGAAGGCAGCAGATGAGGGGTCAGGCCTTGGGGTGAGGAGCCTTGGGACGAGGCGCAGGCGGGGCGACCGAAGCAGCAGCGCTGGAGGCTGGATAGAGACCCTAAGGTTTCTGAAAATTTTAAGTGTTTTAGGCCTGTCGGGCTTTGTATTTTTTGGGCTTGGGTTTTTTATTTCCATTTTGGGCTTGTAAAATTTGGACTTGGGCTGTTTAGTATTTTTATTTTTATTTTTATTAATCTGTTTAGTTTTTTTTTTATTTTGGGCCTAGGCAAAAATGGCCCATTACAATACATTTATAATCACCCAACTTTGCTTGAAGAATCTAAGGGTCTGTTTGATGGGGGGAAAATGTTTTCTGGAAAACATTTTCCCCATTTTACAGTGTTTGGTAGCCTGAAAATTTTTTCCATTTGGAAAACATTTTCCAATTCACGCGTAAAATCCTTTACATTTTTCGAAAAATATCTTACCGTTTCAATTTCCGTAAAACATTTTCCCGTGCTTCTTCTTCATCCAGGTAAGGCCCCTTCTCTTGCTGCTGTTCAATTTCCTTTCTTCATCTTCTACTCATCAGACCCATATCTCCTTTCCTCATGTATTTCGTTTCCTCTCTTTCTCTCTTTCTCTCTTTCTCATGCAACCTCTCTCTCTCTTTTGCAGGTATTTCGTTCCTGCATAAACTCTTTTTTTTGGCTCTTGGCTTAAGGCAAAGCCATGTCGGACGACGAAGGCACTGGAGAAGACTACCTTTTCAAGATTGTAACAATCGGGGACTCAGCCGTTGGCAAATCCAACCTCCTTTCCCGCTATGCCCGAAACGAATTCAACCCACATTCCAAAGCCACCATTGGAGTCGAGTTCCAGACCCAAACCATGGAAATCAATGGAAAAGAGGTTAAAGCTCAGATTTGGGACACTGCTGGTCAAGAAAGGTTCCGTGCCGTCACTTCTGCTTATTACAGAGGCGCTGCTGGTGCTCTTATTGTTTATGATATTAGCCGCCGCACCACCTTTGACAGTGTCGGCCGGTGGCTCGATGAACTCAAGAGTAAGTTCTGTTAACGCTCTGTTTGCTGGTTTTTTAACTTGCCCTTTTTCTTGGTTTTCGTTTTCATATCTAGGTTTTTTATCTTTTCTCGATGGAGTGAATTTATATGGATTTTAAGCAGGTTCAGTGATCTTGCTTTGTAATGGGAGGGTTTGGTGTTTTGTATCTAATGGTTAATTGTTATCGTAACGGTTCAAGATTCGCTTTTGGTGGATTTGGTGGCATTAAAAGGAGTCTTATAAGAAGATCCAATTGAATTTTTAGTTTGATTGGTGGTTTTCTTTGTTCCTTTTTGTCTTTTTCAGGATTCTATCTTGTGTTGAAGGCATAGATCTGATGTTGTAATGATTGTAGTTTCAGGTGATCTATATATATATATATATATACATATCTAGACATGAGTACGGGATATCATTCTCCGAGAGCCCTACAAATACATGAAAAAACTTAAACAAAATTGACCATGCTCCTGTTGAACATATATCCGATATTCATACTTAGAGATCAAGTAACATAGAAAGAAAGGTGAAAACTCTTGTAGAAAATAGAAAACAGAGGGCAAGGGACTGATTTCTTGATGCTTTTTAACTAGTTTCATTCCCCCTTGGCTTGATTTCATTTGTTCAAACAGGGTATTTGATAACTTTCATGTTGCAAATTCTTACCTTGTGTGTGCATGTTGCTAGGTACTTTCACCTTCTCAGTTGTAATTATACATTAGAACAAATAAAGATGTTAGATTTAGATTGTTCAACTCGTCTTTGGCAATGTGCATTCTTGTTTTCTGCCTTGTTTCTGGTGATATTTAATCTTTATGTCTTATAGAATGAGCCAAGGTTGTCAAATTAGGATTTATCCTGAAACTGTTCAATAGAGAATGATGATAAATGTCACAAGTGGCAATGTCCAGTGTAGGTTCTTGGAATCTGCTACTCAAATTTCTGTATTTAGAAGAACTAAAAAAACAACTATACGAGTATGATAACACCAGAAATAATACTTCAATACTCAATCTCCAAAACCATACTTTATTCTTTTGTTGTTCCGTAAAACTCTGGAGCATTGAGACAGTTTCATGCTTTCCATTGCCTTCTGCACTCTTCTTGCATATTATTTACTTCTGTATGTTTACTGTATTTGTGATTTCTGGTCTGCTTTTATGCTCAACATCTATTTATATTTGCTTTGAAGTTGGGAGATGTTCAAGGGTCATGCTTATTTTAAAACTGTTTTGCAGCTCATTCCGATACGACTGTAGCAAGGATATTGGTCGGCAATAAGTGTGACTTGGAAACTATCAGGGATGTGAGTGTTGAAGAAGGCAAAAGCCTTGCTGAAGCAGAAGTGTTGTTTTTCATGGAAACATCGGCTTTAGATTCAACAAATGTCAACAAGGCTTTTGAGTTAGTTATTAGAGAATTTTACAACAATGTCAGCAGGAAGGTCCTGAATTTTACGAATCACTGTTGAACGTGTTTTTGGGATTTTAAAGAAACGGTTTCGTGTATTAGATGCTGAGCCATTTTGGAATTTTCAAACTCAAGTAGATATAGTTTTGGCTTGTTGTATCATTCATAATCATATAATGGGAGTTGATCCTAGTATTTAGTTATTAGAAAATTTGCATTGATACTTTTATGTAGTGTAATATTTAGTTATGCACTTGGACAATGTGACAATGTTGTTATTATGTGGTGTACTACTAATTATGCATTTGGATAATATTTCTAGTATTTAATTGTGATGTGGAAACTAATTTATAATTATTCAATCCTTTTTTTATTTTTTTACACAATTACAAATAATTTATTTGACTTTGGTTGTTTTCAATATGACGGTTAATAATGTAACTTAATAATTCAGTATTATTATATATTTAATCTAATTTATTTATAATAAATAAATCATTGCAATATATGTAAAAATAATTTAAAATATAAAAAAATATTAATATGTAAATAAATTTATTAATATATATGTAAAATCAACTTTTCCGGAAAACATTTTCAGAAAATCTGCCAAACAACAGAAAATATTTTACACAGATTTATCCAAACACCAGAAAATATTTTCTGGTAAATCATTTTCTAGAAAAGTAAATCATTTTTCAGAAATCATTTTCCGGAAAACATTTTACTGCCAAACAAACAGACCCTAAAACATTTATTGACAATATACTAACCTGGCATTTCCTCAATGAGATAATACACCGCTTTCAGCTATATATTATAGGTTTAATAGTATAAAAAGCTCTCAAAATTTTTTTAGAAAGATGTAATTAAGCCACTTTTTTTTTTTTTTGCATTCAATTGGGTACTTGGACGACCAAAATGCATAAAAAAGGCTTTCAAACTTTAAAAAGAAAAGCAATTGAGCCCCTGCTTTTTTTCTTTTTGCACTCAATTGAGGTACTTGAACTGCCAAAATGTATAAAAAAGGCTAGGGGCAGATCTTGGGGCTTGGCAAGGGCCCCGACCCCCCTAAAATAAAAAATTTTCCATTTAGGCTCTTTATAATTTATAAAATTTTAAATTTAATGGTAAAATTTCATTTTGCCCCCTAAAATGATAAAAATTTGATTTAATCCTCTAAAAATTATAAAGATGTAGCTTATTAAAATGGTGAAATTGCATTTTTTTCTATTATAAAATTATATAATTTAATTTCGCCTCCCAAAATTTTTTTTCTGACTTTGCCCCTGCCGCCTAAGTCATATTTCTGGATCCTCCACTAAAAAAGGCCTTTTGACCGTTAAAGTTAGCTGCCTCTAATTTTTTCAGTTAAAGTCACCACTTGTCACAATCACGACGTGACATTTGATAAAAAAATGATAAAAATTAAAAATCAATAAATGTTATAAAAATTATTAAATTTTAATAACAAAATATATAAAATATTTAAACTTATTAAAAATTAAAAAAATTATAAAATTATAAAATTTTATGAAAATCATAAAATATTATAAAATATAAAAAATATAAAATTTTATAAAGTCGTAAGAAAATTATAAAAATGTAAAGAAATATAAAATTCGTAAAGAAAATTACAAAAATTATTGTACCAAAAGAAGTATTTTATAATTTTTCTATAACTTTAATGATCAAAGTACATTTTTTAGTGGTGGATCAAAAATACGACTAGGGGGTAGGGGTGAAGTCAAATTCTTTTTGGAGGGTCAGAATTAAATTATATATTTTTATGAATTAAGTGAAAAAAAATAGCAGCTTAATTGCTTTTTCTTTTTAAAGTTTGAGGGTATTTTTAATGAATTTTGGCAGTTTAAGACTTAATTTTTTTTTAAAATAGTTCAAATATTTAATTGAGTGTAAAAAAAATCAGAGACTTGATTATTTATATTGAAAAAATTTAAAGATTTTTTACAACCTATTATATTTACAAATGAAGAACAAATAAACAAATTGTAATATATATTTTTTTATTAATTGAAACAGATTATAAAACCCATGATTTTTGTGTTGGATTAAGAGTTACAAAGAATAAGAGAAAATTACGCTTTAAATATAAAAACAATTAATTGTGTCGAAACCATTTTTTAGAAAAAAAAATGGGAATCGACTTTGGTTTTGAAAATAAGAAACGGGAGTCACCACCGATCTTTTTATTAGGTGTGATCGGATCACCTTTGTTTTAATAAAACATTTTTGATTTATAAAACAATGTTTTTTGGTCTACGAAAATTTGAGAAAATAGGTTCGAGAGTCGGTTACGTGCGAGGAAGGGTTAGCACCCTCGTCACGCCCAAAATTGGTACCGAATTGATTAATTAATGTCCTAATGTCGAAAGTTGAAAATTTTAAAAAGAATTGAAAAATTTGATCTCTTGTGGAAACGTTTGAATTTTCTCGAATTGAACCTCAAGATTTTCTTGTTCCGAATGAATAAAATATCACATCCAGTACATAGGACACGATGATTTTAATCTTCGAATCCAGGATCCTCTCTTAACTCCCGAGACTCGTGCATTAAAAATATCAAGAGGATATTCGATTATTTAGTCAAGCGGGAAACCGAAACCCAACACGTAGGGCACGATCCCTCGGGTTTCCAAACATAAAATATTGCCTTACTTTGAAAACTTTTTGATTTTGGATGGAATTTATAAAAGATTTTAGGTTAGGTTTTAAAGAAATATGATTCAAAGCGCGGATGGAATTACGCGATGAAGAGAGCGATAATGTAACATGAATTTGGTATAACGACAACATAATACACATAATACATGACATTTAAATCATTAATCTAAAATGTGGACATGCGTGAATAATAATAATAATATCAATAATGGACAATAATATGAACGATAATGATGATGACAGTGAAAATACGAACAAACAAACCATAATGCATGCAAGAACGGTAATCACATAGCTTACACAATCTAAATATCAACATTAATAGTCAAAGAATAACATAAGTCAATTTAAAACGACTAATAAGACAATTTCAAATAAATAAAACAAAGCAAAAAAGAATTGATACTAAAAAACAATTTAAAGTGAATGGTATATAAAATTTAAAATAATTAATGTACAAATTAATTTAAAATGAAGAAACTTAGAATAAATAATATATATATGACCACTTAAATAACATATATAAAAACTAAAATAAGTAATATATGAAGGCAATTCACCACTATAATATATAAAATGTAAAAAGGTGGTTTAATAAAAATAAAAATAAAGTAATGCATGTAAAAAGAATTTTGGAATGGACAATATATGATGAATTTTGGAAATAGATAATATAAGTAGGAAGTCTTGGGGAAAAGTATATATGTGTATATATATATACAAATTTAGAGTAACAAAACCGTTCAAAAATAAAATGTGCAAAGTTTTAGAATAAACAATATATATATATAATGTTTAATAAAAGTAGTATACAAAACTCAAAATAATAATAATAATGCGATTTTGAAGGAAAATAAATAAGTAATTAAACTCTTTAAACAGGTCAAGGGCTATACTGAAAACGGAGTAAAGATCCTGGGGTTAAAATCGCAATAAACCAAGAAAAGTAAGCACAAGGACCACGTCGTTATACGCCTAAACATACAGGGACCCCATGCGCAAATCTTCCCCTAAGGGACAACGCACGGTCCTCCTTCCTCAAAAGGCTGAACGGCGCCGTTTTGTTTTAGTAAAAGCCTTCTCTTTTTTTTTATTCCCTTTCTTAAAGAAGAAACAGATAACTCTGCCCCTCCCCCGAAATCGTTTCCTCTTCCCATCTCTTCTCTCTTTCTCGGTCGAGTGGGGTTCTCCGACGATCGCTCGCCATCGTTTCTGGTGGCCACGACGGATGGGGGCGAGCCTTCGACTCCGTTCGAGGTCCTCGCTTCAAGGGCTGAGTCTCGGTGCTCGTAAGATCGAAAGACGGAGCAGAGAAGGGGAAGGAGAGAACTCGCCCCATTCTACCCCCGATCCGGCCTCGTCGGTGGAGAGAGAACTCCGATGACGCGCCTTTGAGCCTCGGGTAAGTCCCTTCCTTTTCGATTTTGTTCGTAGATTTTTTGAAATAACAAAAAAATAAATAACCAACAGTAAGCAGCAGAGAACGAAATGAAATCAACCTTTCACTTCCTCCTTTTTGCATTTAATTTCTCAATGGGTAAAATAGAGTATAAGAGTTTTTCAATCCTCTTTTTAATTTTCAGTATTCGTCAAAATGAAACCTCCTCTCTTTTTTTGGATCCCCCCTTCTTCTACGTTGCTTGACTCGGTTCTTTTATAACCGATTTTACAAAAGATTCGTTCGTTCTTGTGTTGTTTCATTTTCTCTGCTATTCGTTGCCTTCCTCTGTTTGCAGGGCATGGGCAAAAGGGTAGAGACGGAGGCCGAGGCGCACGGGCGCTGAAGAGTCAGAGGGTGTGGGAGACCGCGACTTGGGAAGCTGAAACGAGGTGGGTGTGCGTGTGGCATCGAGACGATGCGCGAGCGCGTGTAACAAACGCGCAGTGGTAGTGACCGAGGGAGCGGCGCATTAGGGCAGAAACCCTAGGGTTTCAGTTCATGAATCTGGGTCATCGGGCCTTTGTGTTTGGGTTTGATTCTTTAATTTGGGCTTGGTGGGTCTGACGGGTTTTGGGCTCTTTTCTATTGTAATTGGACATTGGGCATGTAAATGGACATTTTAAAAGGACTATTTTTTATTCTATTATTTTATTTTTGGCTCATTTTGTTTGACTTTATTTGGGCCTTTATTCTGTATTGGGCCCGGACAAAAAATGGGTACTACAAATTGATTAATAATTTAAAGCAATATTAGAAACAAATTGAAAAATTGGAACTTCCAAAAAGAAAATTAAATGGAAATACGGTTAGGGATTCCCCTTTCATTAATATCCATCTTCTCAGGTTGATGTTTCCCTTTCTCCTTAGATATTGGAGGCATGGGTTCTGATGTATTGGGGTACAAGAGCTTGTACGGAATCTTTGCATCTCCCCATCTATTCATTAAAAGATATTCTCTATTCCTCTCATTTATATTTCGCTCTATTGCTTCAAGGTTTTCCCCGAATTCTTTGAACTTTTTCCGAATTATAGAATCACGACCCTCAATCAATAGCCACTCTTTTTGGGGTGATGTTTGACCCAAATAAACCTCATCTGATGTGTGTCGTGACAGAAGATCCATTACCGCAATTGCCAACTTCATTTGGAACTTATCAGGCAACATCTCCTCCACGAACTTCATGATCTTATCCATTTCATCGACTTTTTCCTCTTTTGGGAGGAATTTTCTCAATAACATGGGACGATTTGGTGGCCAACCTCCGTATCCATACTGTCCGAAGTTCACTGTTGCGTGCAATCCTGAAGTGATCCATATGAGAGTTGTCAGAGCTTTTACGAGGCTTTCGTGTAACAGTCCGGTTTAGACCCTAGTCGGAAAGTAGTTTCGGGACCACAAATCCGAGTCAGTGAAATATTTTAATATTATTTTTTGTGTCGTTGATATGTGATTAAGCATGTGTTAAAGTTCCGTAAATTAATTTGTTCGTCTGTGTGTTTAATTTGATAAAAGGATTAAATTGCATTAAAGGCAAATCTAACATGCTATTTGTTAAATCACCTATGTGTTGTGGCTTTTAAAGGTGGAGGCCTTATGAGGCAATTAGACCACTATTAAGTTAGTGGATGGATAAAGGACATAAATGCCCATAATGTTTATATGTATATATGTTTAGTAAAAGGTTAAATATGTCAATTATGTATTAAAATGAGTTTTGATAAAAATAAAGCATGAAAATGGGCATTAATTCATTCATCCTTCCACCGAAAACACAAAAGAAAGAAAGAGTTTGAAGCTTTCTAACTTTCAGCTCTTGGTCTTCTTGATTAAGGTATGATTTTACTTCGGTTTTTGATAATTTTTATGCTTTTGCAATCGTTGCTTCGTAAACTTCAAAACCTATGTTTTAATTTTAAGAATAGATGATGAATTTGAAATGTGTTTTTAATGAACACATGAGCTTTGGAACATTTGGTGATGAATTATGGAATATATGTATTTGATTAGCATATTTTGTCTTTGGAGTTTTATTGATTTTGAGTAATTTGGTGATAATTCAAAAAATTATTATTTAAGGGACTAAATTATGAATTCGATGAAAAGTATGGACTTGTATAGTCCTTAGGGAGATTCGGCTATGCATAGATGTGAACAAATTTTGTATATTTGATGTTTTGAGAAAAATGGACTAAATTGATAAAATGTGCAAATATGAGGGCTAAATTGCAAATAGCCCTAAATGTGTGTTTTTGGATTGAATTGAATGTGTTAGTGAATGAAAGGGTTAAATTTGAATATGTATAGATAAAAAACCGAAGAAAACAGACTTAGATCACGGGAAAATGAAAGTAGTTGAATAACCGAGTCCGATCGAATATCCGAATCCAAGGTAAGTCTATACAAATAAATGTACTTATATTGAATTATGAATGCTCATCCGATTAATGAAAATGATGAATGTTCATGAAATGTTGTATATATGAGTTTCGAGATAAGATAGAAATATTGCTAACATTCGAAAAATCCCGTATGAACCTAGGAATAGATAGGTGTCTGTTATGTGATTCGTGTAAGACCACGTCTGGGACGTTGGCATCGGTATGAGATTTCATGTAAGACCATGTCTGGGACGTTGGCATCGAGATGAGATTTCGTGTAAGACCACATCTGAGACGTTGGCATCGAGATGAGATTGACGTGTAAGACCATGTCTGGGACATTGGCATCGTATTGATTCGTGTAAGACCTTGTCTGGGACAGTGGCATCGATATTTGGTTACATGTAAGACCACGTCTGGGACGTTGGCATTGTACAACTATTCCGAGTACTCTGCGTATCCTATTAGATTCCGAGTGGTTCAGCGGGCAAACCCGAGATTCGAGTGACTATGAGATTTGTATATCCGTTTCAGGTACGTTTGATATGTACACTAAGTGTGCATGAAAGGTAAGTATCTATGTGAACTTACTAAGATGAATATGTGAAATGGAATGATGAGACAATATGTGAAAATATGCTTGAATGAGCTATGTGTATATATGGTATTAGAGTTGAAGAATTTGGTATGATATGGCTAGGCATATGAGCCAATGAATATGAGATGAATTTGCTATGAGAACTATAAATGACATCTTATCAAATTGAATATGTGTACTATATACTAAGTTTATTTATATATGGCTTACTAAGCTTTTGAAAGCTTACTCTATGTGTGTGTTTTCTTTGTTTTATAGATCGTCAAAGCTACTGAAGGCTCGGGAACTGTCGAGGATTGTCATCACACTACTCAACTTGTTTTGGTATCTTTGAAATATGTATTTAGCTAGATATGACATGTATAGGCTAGTCATTTTCGACTATGTTTGAAATGTGTATAAATAGCTATGAGATGTGGCTAGATAAATGTTGGTAATATGCATGGGTAAATATGATATATGATGTATATTTTGGTATGGTTTGATAGCTAAAGAAATGGTCAAGGTTATGGTAAGCTTATGAATGCATTATGGGTATGCATGTTTAAGCAATGAAACGGTTATTTGAAAGGTAAATGAGGATGAATCATGTTTGAATGTATAAGTGTTTTAGTTGTGTAAATTTGCACGATTGGATATGAGATTTGAATGTGGAGATTTGTTGATTATTTGATATATCTTTGGTTGTCAATTATACATGAAATGAATTGGTATATGGCTTGTTGGGATTGACCCTAGTGTGGGTGACATTTTGGCCTTGCAAATGGCCTTTTTTGCCTACACGGTTGTGGCACACGGGCGTGCTTGTTGGCCGTGAGATTAAGTCAGTAGCTAGCCCAAGTGTGCACGGCATAGGCACACAGACGTGCCTGGTAGCCGTGTAAATAAGTCAGTATCTAGCCTAAGAGTACACGGCCATGGCACACGGGCGTGCCTGGTGGCCGTGTGGATAAGTAGTATGCATACTCTAATTTGGCACGGCCAGGACACATGGGTGTGTCTAGTAGCCGTGTAAGGCACACGGCCTACCTACACGGGCGTGTGACCTCTGTAATTTAGAAAAACTATAAATTTTTGAGAACTTTCATATGTGTTCGGTTTAGTCCCGGCCCTATCCGGAAGCATGATTAAGGTCTCGTTGACCTATAAAATGGACTCTTTGATTGTGATTGATTTGGATGTATGTCTGAAACCTGATTGAGTAGTGTCATTAAGTAGGAGGTGATGTGCGTTGCTCGAGCGTATGTACTGCAGCTGATAAGGGTTACTTATGTCGAATGCAAATAATAAAGTTCACTTGATGTATTTGCCCCTATTGTCTGATTTGGAAGCTACTTGTACGTATAGTTGGGTTCAAAAATATGAGCAACGTTGTATCGTGAGCTTTGTCGGGCAACAAAGCATGAAACACAAGATATAGGCAGGTGTATGATATTGCTATAGTCTTGGGCGCTATACAGGATGCCATTTTTTACATTAATGAGTCACCAAACACATAGGTTCTCACTTGTAAATAGGTAAAAAAAATTAAAGCTTAGATCAAGAATTGTTTTTTTTTTATGAAAATGTGTTCTTACAAGTTTGTTTTATTTTTAGATGGTATATTTGTCTAGATATCGAGAAGTTCGAAACCCTTGTTATCTACCGATAGATGATTGAGGCACATGCCAGGGAGGGAGTAAATTTTGTTTCCTAAAACAAAGTTATATTAATGTCATGTAATTACTTTATTTATTTATGTAATTTGAATCATGACACTACAACCACGTTATTAATTGTGCAGTTCCTGTGGATGTCATATATTGCGTCGAACGCTGTAACTGTCACTCATGTGGTGCATTAACGCACTCGTGTTGAATTTTTCAACAATTGAGTGGTATAATGGAGATTGAGTTTTACGACAATTCAAATGCAAATAACATGTTCCAAACGTTCCACAAAATTCCAAAAATATCAACAGAAATAACAAGAGGGGAAAATATGCAAAGACTTAGGCATTTGAGCATTTTTATCCAGGTCAGGCTTGGGCAAAAATATAAACCCGTTTTTTGGGTCAGGCCAAGTTTGAGCCTAAATTTTTTACTTGACATGGCCTAGCCAATGGACAAATAACGAATTTAGGTTTAGGGAAGGAAATGAGTGAGATGTATGTGGCCGTTCACACTGGTGGTAGTGGTGTCGTGTTCACACTATGGCCTGTTGGGTGGCGACGGCTACGGCGTCTGAAACCCTAGCGAAAACGTAAACGTAATGTGGGCTTGGGCCTTTGGGCTCTAATGAAAATGGACCAATAAAAGAAACAAATTATATGGACTCTTATTAAAACGATAAAAAGAACACTAATTTGGGCTTCTAACATTTAATTTGAGTTTAAAACATATTCAATTTTTATTTGAACTTTTAAAAGGAAAAGAAAATCAGGTTTGGGCTTATTTTAAAAAATTAAAATCCAAATTTGAAATTTGAAATTTTCATTTTAGGTTTTGCTAAACAAAATTAATTTATTTCACAAAATATTTATTTAAAAACAGATAACTTTTTCAAAATAAATTTATTTTTATCTTTAAATAAGAGTTTGATTTATTATTATTATTATTTAAAATTTAAGTCAAAGGGAATTATTTTAGTCCATTTTAAAATTTAAGTTTGGACAAAATTAGGTGTGTACAAAATGTAACTCTTAAAATATAAAAATAATTAACTGATTAATAATTTAAAGTAATATTAGAAATAAATTGAAAATTTGGAACTTCCAAAGAGAAAATTAAATGGAAATACTGTTAGGGATTCCCCTTTCATTAATATCCATCTTCTCAGGTTGATGTTTCCCTTTCTCCTTAGATATTGGAGGCATGGGTTTTGATGTATCAGGGTACAAGAGCTTGTACGGAATCTTTGCATCTCCCCACCTATTCATTAAAAGATATTCTTTATTCCTCTCCTTTATATTTCGCTCTATTGCTTCAAGGTTTTCCCCGAATTCTTTGAACTTTTTCCGAATTATAGAATCACGACCCTCAATCAATAGCCACTCTTTTTGGGGTGATGTTTGACCCAAATAAACCTCATCTGATGTGTGTCGTGACAGAAGATCCATTACCGCAATTGCCAACTTCATTTGGAACTTATCAGGCAACATCTCCTCCACGAACTTCATGATCTTATCCATTTCATTGACTTCTTCCTCTTTTGGGAGGAATTTTCTCAATAACATGGGACGATTTGGTGGCCAACCTCCGTATCCATACTGTCCGAAGTTCACTGATGCGTGCAATCCTGAAGTGATCCATATGAGAGTTGTCAGAGCTTTTACGAGGCTTTCGAATGTATTAATGTCGTACCATCCCTCCTTTCGATCTTCATGTCCACTCGTTTTGATTTCATTCCACCATTTTTGGATTTCCTCATCTTCCTTCACATCATTGTCGTTATGGTAGAAAACACTGCAGTATTCTGTCACCCATGTTTCAATGGCGGTCCATATCTCAATTCCATCTTTTGCATAGGGATAGTCTTCTAATACCAGCTCCACCTCAGCGTCAACCTCAAACATATTCTGTTCTGCACCTGTCGCCGCCTTGTTGCTTGATTTGTCTCTCTCGACATGCTCCATTGGCCCCGACACAACCTCATCTCTGACTCTTGGTTTCGCCATACCTCTGAAAATGTTACGGTCCTCATCGTTAGTTGTAAAACTTGGAACATTTAAAGGAAGTGAATCCATTCAATTTTAATGGATTCAAGAATTACCAACCTTTCGAGAAGGTCTTCAGGAAGGGCCTGCTTATCAAATCTCCATTCTTTATACAAGTGAGAAGACAATTCCATGGAGTATTCACCAGTAAAAAGAAGAGTCTCCAGAATCCCTCCAGCATTAAGGAAGATGGCTCGAGCCAATGCATTTATATGCAGTGTGTCTTTGAAATGAGGATCCAATAGCCTATGAATTGGATGCATTACGCTCAACTGTCTCCTTGTGGCAATTATGAATGGCTCAACTACAGCATGTGTCTGCAACCTTGATTTGGATGCAGGGCAAAAGCAAAGCAAAAGCAATTAATTGGGTTAGTTTAATGAAGGTTACTTGATTATATAGCGAAAGCAATTAATGATTACTACTTACCAATGGCTAACTAACTGGTGGTAAGCTGTATCGTTGGATGCAACGTGAAATTTTGCAAAATCCCATTGGAGATCATCTTGTGGAAGCACCAACCTAGGAGAGTCACCAGGCAAGCTTAGTTCTATTCCTACTGGTTGAAGCGTTACGGACGATGAGCCCGTTGCTATTAGTATTGTTCGAGTTGCGTAAGCACAAACACCTTTCCCATTTATCATTGTCAGAAATTGCTCAAGGTAATGATGATCCAAGATGAATACCCTTTCGTTTAGCAGTGCCTGCCATATAGTGTTGTGTATGTATTCATAAAGTAGTTAATTTGAAAGGAAAAGAAATACATAAACTTGTTTTCTTTTTTACCATAATCAAATCTTGCCGCTGGATCAAATCCTGCGGCTGGTTAAACTTCTTTTCCTGTAGAACCTGCAACGTTTAAAATATTGGATTCTAAGCTCAAACATTATATATTATAAACCTAAGAAAGAGATTGCTCAAGGTAATGGTGATCCAAGATGAATGCCCTGTTGGCTTTCCATTGCCTGCCATATAGTGCTATGTATGTATTCATAAAGTAGTTAATTTGAAAGGAAAAGAAATGCATAAACTTGTTTTCTTTTTTACCTCAATCAAAGATTGCAGCCGGTTTAACTTCTTTTCCTGTAGAACCTGCAACGTTTAAAATATTGGATTCTAAGCTCAAACATTATATATTATAAACCTAGGAAAGAGATTGCTTAAGGTAATGGTGATCCAAGATGAATGCCCTGTTGGCTTCCATTGCCTGCCATATAGTGCTATGTATGCATTCATAAAGTAGTTAATTTGAAAGGGAAAGAAATACATATCTCTGCAAAATGATCTTGAACAAACTAGTTTTCTTTTTTATACCTCATAATCATAATCCCAAATTTTATTGAGAATTTTGCATAGAAGTGAGAACTCCTCCTCCTGCAACGTTTGAGTTTCCAATCTATTAATTCTTAAGGCTCAAATATTATATATTATAAACCTAGGAAAGAGATACCTTGAACAAGTTCAAGTGCCGGATTCGAACAGGATTTGTTCCTGCAAGCATTTGGCGACCAAACTCCTTGTCCTCAGCCCAAGCGAATTTTTCCTCTTACAACAACAAACAAAGTAAAGAACATTAATCATAAACATAAATCGTTTCAATCAACGTATCTTTAATCATATATTGTGTTTATTGTGATTGCAAACCTCGTGATAAATAGAAAAAACATCTATAGCAGCTATAAGTTCATGTTTCCCACCTGCTATAATTGAAGGCAATTGACCACTGACATGTTGTCTTTTGAGAGCAAGAGTGGCAACAACTTGGTTAAGAATTTCCTTGGGTACCAATTTTTCTAGCCGCTGCTTGTCCGAATCATCCAGTTCTTCCACTTCTTTGTCTGCATAAAAGCCTATAATGTCTTCAAAAATGTCTTGTCCCCCACTTGGATCTGACCTGCTGGGACCTCCATGAGACGATGGTAATTTTAGCTTTCTACAGAAATCTATTATGGATCGAATGAATCTAACATCTTTCTTCGATATCGCTGCCTTGGGTACAAAGAAATGTGCAACTTTGGTGACGAAATCGGGACATTCTCTATCCCACAAGTGTGGGAGCATTGATTCCGGCGCAAGAAATCGAATAAGAGCCTCGACGAAGTTGTTTTTCAGTTCTTGTAGCTTTTCATCGCTCATTCGCTCATCGGGTGGAACATAAAACTGGAAGCACCTAGCTGGTCCAGACTCCCTTGAATGGTCTACTTCACATGCAACCAAATATATCAAATGAAAGACATTCAATGAAAAATAAATAATTGGAAAAATTTAAATTTATATATTCAATGGTCTATTTTTATCTACCGTGTTGGCAATTAAGGTGGCTCGTTTTCAACCGACGTGGGTATGGAAATTTAGTGGAACCACCCAACACAGGTCTATCATACAGTCGACCATTTTCAGGATCTCCAAGATTGTTATAGACATCATAATCATAAATTCGATCCCATGAGTTCCATTCACCCTTCGGTTTTGGGGCTTGCAGTTTCTGAAGTTCTTTTTTTCTCAATTCTTTTAAACCTTGTGGCGTTTCATTTGGAAGATATAACTGTTAGAAGTACAACACTTCCAATCAGAATCAAATATTACATGCATTGAACTACATATAATTTAATTACTAAGTTATCTCAATTATAAATATGTAAGTATGTTAGCATACTTGATCTGAGAAGAAAATTCGTTTAAATCCGGTCTTGGTGATAGGGTAAACCCAAGAACCGCAATAAAAATGAAACTTTCGTTCCTCGGGAATATCTGGATGCTTAATGTAATGCAAAGTGACGGATTTGAGGAAAAACTCATGCTTCTTATCTCTGTTTTCAACAACAAAAGCCCCTGGAATCCCAAAATCTCGTGTCACCTCAAACTTTAATTTGAATTTGATCACTTTTGTGGGCACCTTCATGCTTAAGACTTCAGGTTTTTTCCATTCCAGCTTTTTCCCCTTCATTACATATGCATTCTCACTTTCAATCCCTTTTCTCGTGGCTGTAATATATACAAATATATCCGTATAACTATAAACTAGAATCAAATTATTACAATATGCGAATAGAAAAAACAGATTGATAATGGAAATATATTTAGACCTAAATCAAAATAAATTATGTGATTTAATAAAAGAAAAAAATAAAAATAAAATAAAAATATTTTTGTTTTCTTAAAAAAAATAATATAGGCATGTTTGGATACGGTATGACAATGCATTGTATATACTTACCTGGATCCATTTTGTCTTGGCTGTAAAGCCGAACAACAACAGATAATCCAGAGGCACAGAGGGAGAACCAAGGACTGTGATTGATCTCAAATTCTCCTTGGATAATGTATTTTTGAGGGTCATGGCGATGGCAACATGCTTGTAGTAATCCACAACCACCCGCGGTGTCTACCATAATTTGTTGCTTCCTTTTTCAGTTCCTAATACTTTTTATTTCGTATTTTTTTCTTTTAATCTTGTAAAAAAGATCGCCACCTGTTTGATGAATAGCATACAAGATATTTTAGCAAAGCTATGGAACTTAATCCGAGGTGCAGGAGAGCGCAAATATATAATGCTTGCAGTAGGAGATCATTTTTCATGGTGACGCGATCGAGTGGAAGGAGCTAGCCAACTAGCCCCATTAGTATGTGGAATGTTCTTGGCTTTAGTTGGGAGGTTAAGCTTTGAATCTAATACATTGCCTAGCCTTGTTCGCCACTCTTTTACCTCAAATTAGATTCGCACACCCTCGTGTTTTCTGCTTGCTTTCCTCACTATATAAATTCTTTGTTTCGTTTTACTGATTGTCTCCTGTTTGTTCTTCACTAACAATAAAATAAATATGTATTTTACGTTTTCAAATATAAATGAAGTTTTTTTACTAGTCCTTCCAAGCTTTCTTTATCACTGTATCCTTACAAATTAAATCTTCCCTTCAGGCTGAAGTTGACTACCATCAAATAACACAAATTTGACAAATGGTTGATTTATGTCTTTAAAAAAATAGGGTTAAAGTTGCTACAAGTCCATGTACCATATTAAAAAGTTCAATTTAGTCCTTATTCTATTATTTTAAAAGTCTTTGTATGTTTGAAAAGTTGACATTTCAGCCTTATTCATATGTTAAGTTCGTCATTAATGGAATGACATGATTTAACGGTTGTTGACGTGGCATTAAATAAAAAAATAAATCAAATTAAAAAGTTTATGGAATCACGTGGCTTAATGATGGCTAATGTGGACAAAACACAACAAAAATGTACAAAAAAAAAATCAAAAACAATTTGAGGTAATAGCAAAATCAGTTTCTTACCTTTGCTCATTCTTCAAATTTGTTATTTAACTTTTTAATATAATTTAATGCCATGTCATCAACAAGAAAATCAACGTGCAGCGATTAAAATGTCAGCTTTTTAAACATACAAGAATTAAAATATTCTTTTCAATAATAGAAGGATTAAAATGAAATTTATGATATAGTACAAGGACTTGTTGCAAACTTTAACAACATATATACTGTACCCCGAGACCAGGAACATGCTTGAACTTTAGCTTTGATTCAGTTCTAAGTTCCAGGAACATGTTTCGGGTCTTCGATTCATTGATCCTCCTGAATAGCAGGCCCGGTTTGTGGGGCAAGTAAAGACGGTAACCACTGCCCCAGAAAGAGGCAAGTGAAAGACCCATAATAGCCATTGCTATGACAGAGCATGCCGCTAGAAGCCCTGCCATTGTCGAACTATGCATTCCACTGCATAATGATACTGTTTGGCTTAATTGGATTTGGCTTCCGCCTATTATTTTTTCTTCTATTTATATTTAATACATGTTTAATCACCATTCATAGTAGTAGTGGTGGAGTTAAAAGGGGATGCTGGCAGGGCTCGACCCCTCTTAAAATGAAAAAAAAATTTATTTAGGTCTTTTATAATTTATAAAATTTTAAATTAGTAATAGTAAAATTACATTTTGTCCTTAAAAAATAATAAAATTTTGATTTAATCTTTTAAAAATTATAAATATGTAGACTATTAAAATGGTGAGATTACATTTTTATTATCGTATAAATATACAGTTTAATTCCACCCAAAAAAAATTCTAGCTCCGCCACTGATTCACAAATTGATTTTTACATTTAATAGATGAATTCTAAATATTTGAATGGTTATGGTCATTGTATTGAATATTAATAGATGAAAAGGAAATGAAGTGGATCTTAACCCAGTATTAAATTTAGGCAATACTTTTGACAAAAAAAAAGTTTATGTACCTTACCGAAAAAATGATATAATTTAAGGGTTAATTTTGTATTTAAACCTAAAAAGAACGTAAAAATTAAAATTAAAACCAGAAAATACATGAAAAATTATATTTAATAATCATGATTACAAATATGAGTGGTACCAAAAAGTTGTAAACATCAAAGGGAGGAAGGAACTAAGTTAATTATATCCGCATAATTAGGAATAAAGGAATAAATGGGTGTACTAAGATAAGTTTGTTTTTATATTGTTTTATTTAATAAAATAAAAGTTCCTTTAAATATTTTTGTACAAATATATTACTGACTGTGTATTCTACTTAAAGTATTTTTTCAAAAAAAAATCTATCTCGTCAAAATAATTTTTTTCATAACACATTACGTCAAATTTATTTTTTCAAAACCCATCTTGACAAATTTATTTTTCCCATAACAATACTTAACAATTAAAAAAATTAAACCCTAAAATCCTAAACAATTAAAAATCTAATACCCTAATTAATTTTTCCTAACCCATAATCAAATTCAAAAACCCTAAACCTATGCCCTAATTTGCAAATATCTCACTTGGAATTACATGACCAAAAGCGCGTCCTCGTCAGCTCTTTTTACTAAAGCGCGTCCTCATCAGTGCTTTTTACTAAAACATGTCTACGTTAGCACATTTTTTCCTGACACAAGGAAAAATCGTTGACGTGGTAACATATTTTCTGGGTTTTTCCTTGAAAACGCGTCCACGTCAATGCGTTTTTTGAGTTTTTAGTCCATACTCATAATTATTTTTTAAAACGGCTCATTTTCGTAAATAATTTTGGAAATGAACATTTATTGGTACTAAACCCTAATTTGAGTCCAACAAGCAATTCATGAGGGGCCTAATACCAATTAATGTTTTCTTAATTAAGAAATTTATATTTAATACAACTAAAATATGAATTTAATATTTGCATTCAATAATATATTAATATAGAAATGCTTTCCTTAAACTATTAAAGGTTTGAAGTTACCATTCTATGAAAAAAAAACTATCCTTTTCAATTGCTAAATTTTTTTTCAAATTAAATATTTGCTTTATCAAATTAAAATTTAATATAAAAAATGGCAGTCCAAGTAAAGAATTCGCATCTATAAATGATAGTAAATAATTTTAGAATCTTTTAGATGCTTCATAAATACTGGTTTGTGCATTAAAATCCTGGACTTATTTCTTTAAACAATATAGTAAGATGAGATAAAACATATATATTTTTTAATATATAAGAAATTACTCATTTTTAACTTGCATTTACTTAAATACCTCTATATAAGAAATTACCCATTTAATTATGGCATAAAAGAACATATATTTTTTAATGGTGTATGTAACTAAAATCCAAAAAAAAAAAAAATCTCAGAAAGTAAATATTGGGAATGTAGAAAGTAAAGGTATTTAAGTAAATGCAAGTTAAAAATGTGTTTATTGATTTTTTTATTTTATAATTTATTCTTTTAATTTTTAATAAAATTTTATAATTTCTTAGATTTTATTAGCATTTAAAAAAATTTAGAATTTTCATAATTTTATAAAATTTTTAAAATTTTCTTAAAATGTTCTTAACTTTCTAGAATCTTTCAAAAAAAAAAACTTTTAGCATTCTTAATTTTTTTTTTAGATTTTCAAGAAGGAGCTTGTAAAATAATTAAGAAATGGGTAAACTACATCCAATGTCACTAAATTATTAGTAAGTTTAAGTTTTGGTCACTCAACGTTAAAAAGTTATAAATAGTCACTGAACTATTTGAAAGTTTTTATTTCAGTCATTATAAGTGTTTTTTTTTAAAGTCCGATTAGCGAGCACCAAGCGACGATTCGACGATGGTACGGTGGATCAGTACCCATCAACAAGTAGAAGAACATACCTTAGATCTAAGTCGATCAGACAATCGATGTCGGAGATTAAAGAAAAAAGCAGTTTGAATTTTAGTTTGTAGATTCATGATGTTTAAAGTTGTTTCACGAAAAAACTGAATTGTAAAAGAGTAGGAGGAAGAATAGATTTCAACTTGTGCAAGTAGTTAAATAAATAGCTCGGTGACTGAAATGAAAACTTTTGTAACTTCTGAAATTAATGACCAAAATACAAATTTACTAATAATTTAATGAAATTTACTTTTAAAAAATTAATTAAATCCATAATAAAAAATTGTTCTCATCTATCATGTCTTTATTTTTCACATCATTAGGTATGGAACCGTCAAAAATTTTGGTGAAAAAGTTAATTTTCAATGAATTATTTTCAAAATAATATTTATTGTTAAATTTAAATGAAAAATAAATGTAGAGCGCTTCATGAGCGGCCTAGTACCAATTAATGTTTTCTTAATTAAGAATTTTGTATTTAATACACTAAAATATGTATTCAATATTCACATTTAATAACATATTAATACAAAAATGCTTTCTTTAAACTATTAAAGGTTTGAAAATACACTTCTATGAAAAAAAAACACTTGCCTTTTCAATTGCTAAAACTTTTTCAAATTAAATTTTTGTTTTTATCAGCGGCGGCACTAGCTTTCGGCTAGTTATTGGTCGGAACATTTTCATGAAGTTGATGTCCAAAGGGTGATTTCTGGGACTCCGTGGTTTTTCAACAATCACTTGCTCATACTGCAAAGAGTTCAAAATGGAGAAGACCCATCAGTTTTGGCGTTAAATTTCACTGAGTTCTGGGTTCAAGTGTATGAATTACCTCCAGGTCTGTTCATTGAAGTAATGGCTAAACAATTTGGAGATTTTTTGGGAATGTTTCTCGAATATGACACATCTACTACAAGTTAAGGTTTTAAAAAATATATGCGCATTCGGGTCAGATTGGATGTATTAACTCCATTAAAATGCAAGAAGAAGATTCAGATTGGTAAGGATATGACGGTTTATGCTCGTTTTAAGTATGAAAAACTGAGTCTGTTCTGTTTCATCTATGGTAAACTAGGGCATGGTGAAAGTTACTGTCTTTTTCGTCTTAAAATCGAGCCCTTAAAAATTATTTTCGATTGGGATTTATCATTACGGGCGGTGCCAAGGCGTCAGAATGTGGTGGCGAGTAGGTGGCTGTATGATGCTGATAGGTCTCAGATCAGTGCCGAATACTTGGAAGGTGCCAATCAAAGCAATCCAATCAATTCTGAGAATGTTATTAGGTGATATTTAGGGGAAGATTTGAGGAACCAAGTATCTAATACTAATTCCCTTTCTTTGGGGTCAAATCAACAGAATATTATTCATGGGCATAATAATTGGCGTAATTGGAGCACATGAAATTCGAATATTTGTGGTTTGGTTAATGGGCCCATGGACCTAGTTTTGGAGGAAGAACATGATCCAATAGCTATGTTAGAAGGAAAAAAGAGACAACGAAGAGTGGAGGAACTCAAAGCTCTATTAGGTGCTACTAATGAAGATGGCTCTTTTGATTTAACGGCTAGCTCTGGTGCTCAGAGCAGCCGAGCACAATGAAAATCTTAAGTTGGAATGTTCGTGGTTTGGGGAGACCACGAATTGTTAAAAGGCTCAAGAACAAATTAAAAGCCGTTAATCCCTGAATTTTGTTTCTCATGGAAACAAAATTAAGAGCTAAAATAATGGAAATGGTGAGGTTGAAGTGCAGTTTTGAAAATGGTATTGAAGTTGGCGCAATTGGTTCAAAAGGGGGATTATCTTTGGGGTGGAAAGGGAATTCTTTGGTGAGTCTTAAGAGTTTCTCCTCTTTTCATATTGATGCTGAAATCCATGACAATGATTGTGGTGAAGTCTGGCGGCTAACGGGGTTTTATGGGAATCCTGACGGTCGAAGGCGTAATGAATCTTGGAATTTACTTAGGCGTTTAAATCATGATCAAATCACCCCGTGGGTTGTATTGGGAGATTTTAACGAGATTACTAGCTCCTTTGAGAAAAAAGGTGGTTACCTTAGATCGAAAAGAAAGATGAATGAGTTTAGGACGACTCTGGAAGATTGTAATCTCAGTGATTTGGGTTTTGTTGGGAGGTGGTTCACTTGGAAAAGAGGAAAATTCTTAGCCTCTAATATTCGGGAAAGATTGGACCGTGGGGTTGCCACTTTAAATTGGGTGAACCTTTTCCCAAAATATCAATTGGAACATTTGGGTCATTCGTTCTCGGACCATTGTCCTATTCTTTTGGACACTATGAGCAAAAAATAGAATGATCATTGTAATCATGATAGACCTTTTCGATTTGAAGCTAAGTGGTGTTTGGACAGTCCTTTTGAGAATTTGATCAAAAGTTGGTGGGATGAGGAGTCAGGAAGTGTTCCTGGGAAGCTTGAGAATTTAGGGTGCCGATTGCAACAATGAAGTATTTCTAAAAACTGAATGGAAATAAAACAACGTGCAAATCTTGAAGATAGATTGAATTACCTATATAGCTAAGAACCTTCCGATGAGATTTTAACTGAAATAACAGATGTTTAGATGGGTCTTAACTGGGAGGCTGATAAAGAAAAACTCTTTTGGGAACAACGTGCTCGCGTTAATTGGCTGAAGAATGGAGATCGCAATACAAGTTATTTTCATAAGGTGGCAGTCAATCGATAGTTTCGTGGCCGAATTTTTGCATTAGAAGATGAAAATGGTAGACAGCTCTCTTCGACTAATTATTTTTTAAGGTTGGCTTCAGACTATTTTATTAACCTCTTTACGACTTCTAGCATGGGTCCGGATGAACATTTATTTGGCTTAGTTGAGAAAAAGTCACTGAAAGCATGAATGCTGCTTTGACTAAACAGTTCACTGAGGATGAGATTGCCTATGCTGTTAAGATGATGGCGCCTTTGAATGCTCCTGGCGTTGATGGATTTCCTACTATTTTCTTCCAAAGGTACTGGCATATTCTTGGGCCTGAAATCTCCTCTTACTGTTTATCTATTCTTAATGGTGAATGTGAAATAGGAGATATCCATAAAACTCGCATTGTTTTGATTCCAAAAATTGAAAAACCGAAGAATATGTCTCAATTCAGACCTATAAGCCTTTGTAACGTAGTTTACAAAATTATTGCGAAGGTCCTGGTTTTTCGTATGAGTGCTATGTTGGGAGACTGTATTAACGAAACTCAAGGAGCTTTCATCCCAGGAAGACTTATTTCGGATAACGTCTTAATTGCTTATGAAGTCCTTCATTCTCTCAAAATGAAAAAGCGGGGTCAGAAAGGGAATTTTGCGTTAAAACTCGATATGAGTAAAGCGTATGATCGGGTTGAATGGGATTTCTTGGCGGGAATGATGACACATCTAGGTTTCCATGAGGATTGGATTATTATCATCATGAGATGCGTCAGTTTAGTGACTTATTCTGTGAGTACCAATGGGTGTAATAGTGAATGGTTTTCACCCTCAAGAGGTTTAAGACAAGGGGATCCGCTTAGCCTCTTTCTTTTTTTAATCTGTGCTGAGGGTTTTTCTACACTTGTTGCGGAAGCCAAGCAAAAAGGTTTGATGAAGGGAGCTCCTATTGGTAGGGCAAGGTATTCTATTAATCACTTGTTTTTTGCAGATGACAGCATTCTCTTTGGTGATGTATTGTGTGAGAGAGCTAGAGCAGTTCTGGATGTTATCAATGATTATGATTTGATTTCTGGACAGAGGGTGAATTTCAAAAAATCCCTTATTTATTTTGGGGCCAACGTGGATTCTAACGTCAAAGAGAATATTGTCAATATGTTGGGAGTTCGGGTGGCTCATAAACCCGAGAAATATTTAGGTTTTCCTATGATAGTTGGTCGAAAGAAATCTTGGGCTTTTGCCAATTTTGTAGATCGCTATAGGAAATGGATTGAAGGGTGGAGTTTGCGTTACTTATCAATTGGAGGGAAGGAAGTCTTTATTAAGTCGGTTTTGCAGGCTATTCCACTTTATGCAATACAATGTTTCCTTCAGCCGAAATCTTTGTGTCGGAGGCTAGAAGGAGTTATGAATAAGTTTTGGTAGACCAATAATAAGACCTCAAAGGGTATACATTGGAGCGGATGGGAGCCGTTGTGTAAACCGAAAGATACTGGTGGGATGGGTTTTAAAGATCTGGTTTTGTTAATAAGGCCTTATTAGTGAAACAGGTTTGGCGTATTTTAACTCAGCCTAAGTGTCTTTTAGACAAAGTTTTAAAATCACGATATCATCCTCATTCAGATATTCTAGCAGCTAACATTGGATCTTACCCTTCGTTTACCTGGCGTAGCATTTGCAGTGCTCAGGAATTGATTGTAAAAGGACTATTGTGGCCGGTTGGAAATAGTTCCTGCATCATCATTTGGAACGATCCTTGGTTGCCTGAAAAAGAGAACAATAGAGTTTCAATCCAAAGGATACTGCCTAATTGGACTACTGTGAACCAACTGATCAATTATGAGACTTATACCTAGAAGGAGGAGCTTATTCATAACATCTTTAATGCAGATACAACAAAACGTATTTCTTCTATTCCTATTGCAAAGGGTAGGTCAGAGGACTTGATGGTCTGGAAATATGAAGGTTTAGAGGAGTATACAGTTAAAAGTGGGTATCGGGTCCTATTCTCAGAACATATACAGAATATTACAGACAATTCCCCTGATGGTGTGGTCTACATTGAATTTTACAAATCACTATGGGCTTTACACATTCCAGCAAAAAGAAAAATTTACATATGGAGGTTGTTTAATAATTTTTTGCCTCATCTTTGCAACCTGACGCGTAGAACGTTGAGTGTGGAGACCGTTTGCCCTCTGTGCAAAAAAGATCCAGAGGATGTTGATCACCTGATGTGGTCTTGTGAGCTTTTACAGTGTGTATGAAAATCATTGAACATCATGGCCCCATCTTTTGAAGCGTCGATAAGTGGTAAGATTTGTTTTGCTAATACCTTTCTTGCAGCAGAAGAATAGCAAAGACAAATTATGGCCCTTTCTTTATGGGGGCTTTGGTATCGAAGGAATAAATTGTTCCATGAAGGTGTAAAGTTTTCTTTGCAGGAATTTCTGGGGTTCATAAAGAGATACAGTCAAGAGTTTAATCTTAATCAGGAGTTTTTCTATCCGTCCTTTAGATCTTTGGTGAATGAGATTTGGAAACCCCCAGACGATGGGTTTATTAAATTAAACTTTGATGCGACTTTTCAAAATGATGTTAAAATTGATATAACTGCGGTTTTAGCCAGAAATTCGGAAGGAGATATAGTGGGGGCGGAGACTTATCTTTTCAAGGATGTGGCTGATGCTTTTGTGGCAGAGGCAAGGGCATGCGAACGGGCTCTCATTCTGGCGAGGGCGTTGGGCTTTCGGCGACTGGTCGTGGAAGGTGATTCGCTAACTGTGATTAAAAGTATCAAGAAACGACAGGAAGATAAGTCAGTTCTTAGATCGATCACACAACATATTATCATTCTAGAAGCTGGGTTTGATAAGATCTCTTACCACTTTGTACCCCGATTGGTGAATGGTGCGGCGCATACTTTAGCTTTGGAAGGTCGGAGAAGGCAGGCTTTCGGAGGTTGGAATGACGGAGTGCTGGATTCTGTACAAACGCTGGCGATGAAGGACCGATTGACTTGGAATCAAAGGCATCAGGGTGTCTTTTGATATGCTTTGATGGTGGAGAAGGTTCGTTGAATTTCCACTATGGTTTTCAAAGCATTTGTTTCTTTCTCTTTTCTTAACTGGTCATCTGAAAGAGAAGGAATGCTTGGCTGATATTTGGTTGGATGTGTGCTACTATTTGGCGTGGGCGGTTTCTCTTCTTGGTTTTAATTTTGCTAGTTTCTAGGCATTTCTTTGCTTTACAGCTGTTTCTTTAAATTTCATTTGTTTGCTTTATGTTTGCTAAGTCTTTTCAGTTGCTTTTGTTGTATTTTTTTATTATTTTCGCCTTGAGCCATGCATTAGTAAATATCAGTCAGTTTATCTTGTCAAAAAAAAAAGGTAAATGCAAGTTAAAAGTGTGTTTATTGATTTTTATTTATTTTTATTTTATAAATTTTTCTTTTAATTTTTAATAAAATTTTATAATTTCTTAGATTTTATTAGCATTTAAAAAAATTTAGAATTTTCATAATTTTATAAAATTTTCTTAAAATGTTAATAACTTTCTAGAATCTTTCAAAAAAAAAAAAACTTTTAGCATTCTTAATTTTTTTTTTTAGATTTTCAAGAAGGAGCTTGTAAAATAATTAAGAAATGGGTAAACTACATCCAAGGTCGATACATTATTAGTAAGTTTAAGTTTTGGTCACTCAATGTTAAAAAGTTATGAATAGTCACTGAACTATTTGAAAGTTTTTATTTCAGTCATTATAAGTGTTTTTTTTTAAAGTCCGATTAGCGAGCACCAAGCGACAATTCGACGATGGTACGGTGGATTAGTACCCATCGGCAAGTAGAAGAACATACCTTAGATCTAAGTCGATTAGACAATCGATGTTGGAGATTAAAGAAAAAAGCAATTTGAATTTTAGTTCGTAGATTCATGATGTCTAAAGTTGTTTCACGAAAAAACTGAATTGTAAAAGAGTAGGAGGAAGAATAGATTTCAACTTGTGCAAGTAGTACAAATAAATAGCTCGATGACTGAACCGAAAACTTTTGTAACTTCTGAAATTAATGACTAAAATGTAAATTTACTAATAATTTAATGAAATTTACTTTTAAAAAATTAATTAAATCCATAATAAAAAATTGTTCTCATCTATCATGTCTTTATTTTTCACATCATTAGGTATGGAACCGTCAAAAATTTTGGTGAAAAAGTTAATTTTCAATGAATTATTTTGAAAATAATATTTATTATTAAATTTAAATGAAAAATAAATGTAGAGCGCTTCATGAGCGGCCCAGTACCAATTAATGTTTTCTTAATTAAGAATTTTGTATTTAATACACTAAAATATGTATTCAATATTCACATTTAATAACATATTAATACAAAAATGCTTTCTTTAAACTATTAAAGGTTTGAAAATACACTTCTATGAAAAAAAAAACACTTGCCTTTTCAATTGCTAAAACTTTTTCAAATTAAATTTTTGCTTTTATCAGCGGCGGCACTAGCTTTCGGCTAGTTGTTGGTCGGAACATTTTCAATATTATTTAACGTGGTTTTTAAATTGTTTTTTATTGAAGTCTACGTTATTGTGGCTTTGTTCATGATTTCGTGATTTTTATTTTGTTCACTCTGTTTTCTTTTAAATCATATGTGGTTTTATTTTTAATTTTTAGTTTCTCTTCATATATTTTAGTATATATATATATATATATCTCTGAGATTTGCCAAAGTAAGGGTGTCGCCAGATCTATTAGGATCTGTTTTCGAAAGGCCTTATCATGATAGATTATATTGATGGTAATAGATCCGAGATGAAGAGGAGGAAGATAGGCCATTTGAGACTTGGCCTTTTGTGCATCACTGGTGCAATAGGTCTCTTGGGATTTTTGACGGTTGTTTCTTGGTTGATCTATGTTCCTCCTCTATTCCATCGATATCTTTATGCAAAAACAATCTCTAATGTAAAATCAAGAGAAATCGTTCTCAAAACCCAAGCAAAAAAAAAAAAAAACCCCAAAAGAGACATACTCCAAGAGCATACCAAGAAATGTGCTAAACCAGCAAAAGAACAAAAAAAACTAAAGGTTAATTTAGCAATGCTTTTGAAAAGTGCTTTTGAGAAATATTTTTGAAAAGTTTGATTTAAAATTTGAGTGTTTAGCATTGCTATCAAAAAGTACTTTTGAGAAATAAAATGTTCATTTTAGACATGTTATTATCAAGCAGCAAATATGCATTTAAATAATGTTTAAATTAGTTAATATTATTATATTTTAGTAAGAATATAAAAAATTATTATAACTTGTTAATATTTTAATATATGAAATATAAATTTTAAATATTTTGAAGCAATAAATATTAATTATTTAAAAATTTAAGTTGAATATATAAAGTATATTTTAAATATTTAAGTATAACCATTAAATATTTTTAATTAGATATTAACACATTTGTAATTAAATACAAAAAAAAAGGAAAGTAATATGTTATTGGAGGGGTAAAAAAATAATTGCGTACCAAAAGTGCTTTTAGGAGAGAAAAAGTTAAAAAATTTAATTTTTTTCTTTTCAAAAAATTTCAGCTAAAAATAACTTATAAAACTTTATATTACCCATAGAAGAAAATAACAATAACAACAACAACATATCCACAGGTAACAACATAATAATATATTATTTCTTTTATAGAATTAAGAACTTTAAATTACAAAAAAAATAAAATAAAACTATGTATAATCTTTTATTCAATTTGTAATTTGGTGTATCAATTTTAATTTAGTGCAATTATATACATAAAATTTTAATTAAAATGTATATTTGAAATTTTAACATTTTAAAAAATAAATACATTAATTTATTTATACATAAAATAAATATAATTATTTATATATGTAATTTATAAACATAAAAATGGCATTACATCTGTGTTAGTACTTTATGAAAATCATATCAAATCGAAAATTTTATTTATAAATCAATAAAAATAGTTATTGTGTTTGAATAATTACGTCACATAGGTTTTGGTGCGTTGATGTAACTGACAACAACATCATGGGGGAATGGCAATATCGTAAAACATGGCAATTACGTTTCCACCAACGACCTCGGTCGCATCGACAATAAATAAATAACAGTCGCCCCCACTAAAATGGAAATAACTAAAATAATAAAAATTACTGAAGAGAACTAAAGCTTCTTGCAGAGGGAGAGGATTTCATAGAAAGATGTTGAAGCTTTGCTCTTGCAGTGTGACGGACCAAATTCAGGCATCGGTTCAATGCCGATTCCCCGGTTCACCCGGTCCTTTCGCATTTCGGCGGCGGAGCCCGGTCTCTGTCTCTTGTTCCCCGCTGAGTAGACTCAAGTTGACACCGGTTCAAGCCGTGCTGTCAAGCCAGCAAAAAGAAGTTGCCGAGGTCGTTAAATCTGGGTCGGGGAGTTTGGCCGACCTGCTCCGCTTGGGTAGCTTGGCGGAAGATGGGTTGTCTTATAACGAAAAGTATATAGTGAGGTGTTATGAAGTTGGAATCAACAAAACCGCCACTATTGAAACGCTAGCTAATCTCTTGCAGGTCTTTTCTTCTTTTGTTTCGAAATTTGGGTTTCGATTTCGTGTTGAATTTATTTGTTTGAACGCATTTTGAATTGTTTTTCAACGTTGAATCCCGAGTGTTAGAGCGCCCCCAAAAAAGGAATTTTGTGATCATCTTTTAGCTGTATGTGTATTTATTGATTGGAAATTGTTATGAAACTTCATAGATTTCTGGGGTTTTTTTTAAATACTGTTTGATATTGGGTGTATTGAAGCTTTCTCTCTGTAATTTGGAAGTGTGGTCTTTCTTTGTAAATTAACTTAGTGTGAATTTTCTACAGAAATTGATTAAATACAAGCTAAAATTGAATGTCGAAGTTCAAAATGAAACAGTTATAACTTTTAAAATTACTCAAATCTCACAAGTTAAATGCAGGGGCGAATCCGATGGGAGGGGGGGGGGGCTGGCAGGGGCAATTAATTTATTTTTTTACATATTTTCTTTTCACTTGCTTAGCAAGTGTATCAAATTCTAGTTTTTATATAAAACCGATCCATTCAGCTTTGATATGGCTTGGTCAAATTGCTTGTTTGATTTTGTTATACTAAGTTTTAGCGACTATAGATGAAATCATGGAATGAAGTGTTCATTTTTTTACTTTTATTTGTTTATTCTTTTGGGATTTCATGCAATGCAGGAGGTTGGATCTAACCATGCTCAAAGCCTTGGATTTTCGACAGACGGGTTTGCTACAACTCCCACCATGAGAAAAATGCATCTCATATGGGTGACCGCACGTATGCACATAGAAATATACAAATACCCTGCTTGGTAGGTTTTTTATCCTTCATTTAACGACATTTATATCTGGTTTCAATTTCTAGTATATGTTTGGAAAGTTCGGTGTTTGATTCTGTGGTGTAGGAGTGACGTGGTTGAAATTGAAACATGGTGCCAAAGTGAGGGAAGAATTGGAACCAGAAGGGATTGGATCCTAAAGGATGCCGCAACTGGTGAACTTATTGGAAGAGCTACAGGGTGTGTCTCTTTATCCGCTCTCTTTCCTTCACCATGCATATTATAGGATTCATAACGTGAAAAGACCCAAGGGCACTGATAATTTTCTAAACTTTAGTTCAGATTGAAAATTTACATCAAAATTAGAAATTATTTGCTGATTGTTTAGATTCTGTCCTGTGAACAGTTTGCAGAGCCTGCTGCTCTTTCCCGACATATTTCCATCTCGATTTATTGTTTCTATATGAATGCTGTTGAATTTCTTCATTTCTGCTGTATCTTTTCTAGATTAACTTTGACTATATGTTAAGATTAGGTTTATTCCGAAAGCTAATCTCATGTGGTATGGTTGCAGCAAGTGGGTGATGATGAACCAGGACACGAGGCGGCTGCAGAAAGTTAGTGATGATGTCCGGGAAGAACATTTAATCTTCTGTCCACGAGAACCTAGGTCGGAGCTTTTCCTCACCCAAGGATTAAAAGCTATAAACTTCAATGGAATGCCCTGAAAAGCTATAATCTTCAGGAGCTCTTCCTCACCCAAATAATTTTCGGAGCATAATCATGTCATTATGCAATTTGTTTTAAGGGATGCGTTGTTTCTTATTTAATTGATCTTCTTTTGGCTGTTACAGGTTAGCATTTCCTGAAAAGAACAACAGAAGTTTGAAGAAAATTATCAAATTAGAAGATCCCGCTCAGTACTCGCGGCTTGGGCTTACGGTAAGATTATCTGATTTATCTAACCTAATTTTCAAAAGAAAAGGGCTTGGAGATCAAATTGGTCTGTTTATTTCAACAGTTTGTATACTCATTAAAACCCTTGATGCAGCCAAGACAAGCTGATCTGGACATGAACCATCATGTCAATTACGTCACCTACATCGGATGGGTTCTGGAGGTCAGTGGAAAGGGCACCTGAAAATTCTTTCATTCCGTATTGGTTTTAACTGTTCCAGTTGATTTTGTAAGCTAACGTCATTTATGCATATCGCTTCGGCAGAGCATGCCTCAAGAGATCATTGACACCCATGAATTGCAAAGTATCACGTTAGATTACAGGCGGGAATGCCTACAGGATGACGTGGTTGATTCGCTTACCAGTCCGGAACCAATAGATGGTACCAAAACCGTTTCAGAGCACAATGGAACAAATGGGTCTACAGCTGCAGGAGAAGATGCGGACTGCCCCAAGTTTTTGCATCTGTTGAGAGTATCTTGTGACGGGCAGGAAATAAACAGAGGCCGTACCGAGTGGAGAAAGAAACCTGCCAGATGAGGTATGCGAGTGCCGAGGATGAAGAAATAATCTAGTTTACTGTATCCATCAATTTTCAGGTTTTTCTCTTCTTTGTTTTATGTGCTCCTTATTTTGCCTTAAAATTCAGTCATAGGAAGGTCATATTGCGGCGTGGATTTAGATATAGAACATAAGACGATGATGTTTGAGACACCCACATCAAAATCCATGAATCTGTTGTACTTCCATCTTTCTTAATGTTTACATAATAAGTGGTGTTTGAAACTCTTGTTTATGACCTTTTAGAATCTTTTGCTTTACATATTTGTCTACTGTATGGATCCATTTTCAACTAATTCGTTGTCAAGCCAGCTCTGATGAGTGCCTTAATCAGGTATATTTCTATCAACCAATAGGGGCAAAGATATTTTAAAAGGGGAAAAAGAAAAACCTACATAACAATTGTCTCTTCACTGATCACAATACATCCTTGAACTATCAGTTACAAACACCATTAACAAAAATACTTAAATTAAAGATAACAATCTCACATAACTCGAACCCAGACCCGGAGATTAACCCTCGAAAATAACCAAAACTACCACAATTAACTGATTTCGTCTTCAAGCTAAACTTTAAAAGCAATAGAGATTTAAACCGATACTTGATAGAGACATACCTGATTAAGGCACTCACCAGAGCTTCTTTTGCATGGTGAAGCAAAGCATATGCAGAGGGTAGATTGCGGAAAATAGCATGCGTTCAAGATGTTGGGGGCCAACTCCTGATCCAATCAGTTAAACTTGAAACATTTCTTGTGATATCGTCGATATTATCACTCTTCAAAGCTTTTACAATATCTTCCGAGTAACTTTCTTTTGCTTCCTCTAGCAGTACTTGGAAGATTTCACACTCTATGTTGTTTGAAAGCTTGGCACCTTCATAACCTCTGACAGAGGAAAAGAATTGATTAGAAAACAAAACCACATAAGTGTTTGTCTGAATCCGGTAAATGTACACGGGTATGCTCAGTTTGTGTGTGTGTGTGTGTGTGTTTTAGTTTTTCCATGTACTTGGACTATATACCCACATCCAAAGATATGATGAAACAGTTAGACATATTTCAAGAAAAATGAAGACTCGGGGAATAAAAAGGAAACGATCGTATAGACAGAACATTGGCATGGTATGAATGTTGAATATGGATATGTCTCCAACATGTGTCGAAAAAGGCATCTGACATGAATACTTAAAGAAAAATGATGAGTTGGAACAACGTAGAAACGAACAGGAGTATTATGGACTGAAAATTGATACCTTTTACTCAACCGATCATACAACACGGTATTGTCAGTTTGAAGTACTACAACAAGATCAAACCATCTTTCGGGAAAGAAATCACAACCATGATAATCTACAATGTTTCCACCTTCTTCCATCACATCCTCAAGCTCATCACACACCTTCAAAATTGATACATCTAAATCAAATGCAACAAACTACAAGCCAAAATACTAGAAAATAGTAACCAAAAACAATAGAACATACCCAAAGTTGAAAAAAGAAAAGAAAGTGAACTATGACACTCAGTATTGGATATAAATATTGAATACAGATGTAAATTTACCATGGGTATCTATTCATTTCTTTTAAAAATTTTCCATGTATCTGAAGTGTCATATCCCTACAGCCTATACCCATATCATCCAAACTCTTACTTTTCCCCAAGGTATTAGAGTCCAACTCATATTCTGGACATAATGAGATATACAATCAAAATCCTGTAAATTAAGTATTTAACACTCCGTTTGCTATTGAGAAATTTGCTTTCTCATTTCCTACTACAATGCATGCGCAAAACCCAGAATATCAAATTCATGCATACCAAACCAATTTACGAATAGAATCACAATCAAACAAGGCGTAAGATTTCCAAGTTTAAACACTGTTTATTGCTTAAATTAAATATTATACCCAAAAACTAGTTGTTTAAATTTCTTTTTCTTTTTTTACAGTAATTAAAATCACTAATATCCCATAAACCCTAAATTAATAACCTCAATAAATTTTAAAAAATTCAACCAAGAAATATGAAATTAGAGCATAAGGGAAGAGGTCGAATTACGAGGTCTTCATTGATAACGTGGCACTGGAGATCATTGTCCCAGCCGTCGTGCAAGTTCTTCTCCTTGACCAAATCACCAATATTGATGTGGCGGAGATTGGTGGCCTCCGCCAAAGCAGAAGAGGTCGTCGTCTTGCCAGTTCCAGGCGTGCCCGTCACCAATATGTTGGGCCTCTTTCTCTTGTTACCGTCGGCTGCCATAGATGAATTATAAGCTTCTTATTACTGACAGAGTCGTGCAAAAATCAAGAGCTTGTTACAGGATTTTCAGACTGGAAGACCAAAATCCCTTTTTGCGTTTTTTATGGAAGTGGTAGACCAGGCTTTTGAAAAACCCTTCAGGGCTTATTAAGTTTAAATCGGCCTGTAAGAAAAGCCCGGTTTATTTCTCCTTTTAAGAAATTGCAATCTTCGGCTGAGTCATCTAACTCGATCCGAAAGAATTGATAAAAAAATACTTTATGAAATCAAAAAAGGAAAGAATGGATGCTTTTAGATTGCTGTCCAAAATAAATTTATTGTGTTTGAAGTTGTGGTTGAACTCCTTAAGTAGAGACTCAAAGGCTATGCTGGTAGCTCCAAAGCCGATTTCTAATTCAACGATACAGTGATTAAGGATGTAGAAATTAAGGAGTTCGAATTAAGGGTTGTCGGAACCAAACCAAGATAAAAAAAAATAAGGTCAGTCGTATAATAAATTAAATTGTTATTTAATAAAACAAAAAAAAGTTTGAATTTGATTTAAGAATTGTTTGCTGGAATTTTTTTTAAAGAATATTTTATTAAAAAATTATAATTTATTTGTAATTTAATATGTGCTTTTATAAAATTTTTTGTTTTTTTATCAAAAAAATAGTTTTCTAAATAATTTTTATTTTAAACTTTTTATAATTTTAAATTTTAAATAAGTGATCTAATGAGTAATTAATAGTGATTTAACGAATAAGATAAAAATATTAAATTTCAATTGAGTAATTATTTATATAATTGAACTTTTTTAAAATCAAATTAAGCGTTTTTTAAATAAAATCAAACCTGACTAAAATAAGTATCTTCTATTTTTTTTAACAAATCTTCTAATTTTATAATCGTGAATTTGGAGGAGCTGTGCTGTGCGCATGGAGATTAAAAACAAACAGTCAACTAAAAACACTTTGGTGAAAGGAAAATAACTTCGTCGACGCTATATCTTCTCATTTCGTTTCGTTATCGAAGAGCTTTTTTAACGAATTGTCAAAAGAAGATGAAATTCCAAGCAAAGAAAAAAAATATTTGAAGCATAATATTGGATACAATCATTTTCATTTAGTAAGTAGTTAAGAAAAAAACAAAAGGACAGTTCATTAAATTATCCATGCTTAATAGCAAGGAAATTCACCACTACTGTAGCTATAAATCAAAGAAGCCCACTGTTCCAAATGTTCTCTAAATCTTTCATTTACATACATAGAAGAAACAATATCATATATATATAATACCTACTACTTTATTCCGCTCCTCCGGTCTGGTGCAACATCGCATCGATTTCATCTCCATCCTCCATCTCCAGCTAATAAAGAACAATAAACAATCAGAACAAAACCAAAGCAATTAGTTAAACAACCATTAATTCATAAAAATGTGATTTGTTAATCGTAGAAAATTATGATTATGCATAAATTTATAGGATGGATCATCAAGGCACTTTAAGAATTTAACAGCTTATAAACTTCTGTGTATATCATTTCGGAACATCGAGAACACGTAAGGAAATTTACCTCATCGGGAGTCTGCTCTCCACGGAGCCTCCGCCCGTCAAACAAGAAAGCAATGGAGTTCAGATCCACCGATTGCCTATCGCAATATGCGTTCATCAGTTTCCTCATTTGAGTGCTTCTCTTAATCCTGAAAAACACTTCGTTTCCATCCTACAAAAACGAGATCAAAAAACAAATAAATGAAAAGAAGAAAAAAAATCGAAAAGAAAAACAACACAGATGATCTAAATGACGTAAAAAGTAAAAACCTGGCCCTTGACTTTGAGATTAATGTGATTAGCTTGATCGGCCGGCTTCTTATCCTCCTCTGGTCCTCCGCCGCCGACGTTTCCCGTTGCAGACATTTTTTTTTCAGTGCCGCTGTTCTTTCTCCTTCCCCTTCGGTTTCTCGTGTACGTAGCGAATAGGACCGAAAGGAGCTCTGAAATAGAGAGCGAAAGCGTTGATTTTACGCTATATATACAATTGTAAACCACTAAGTGCAGTCCCAGTTTCTTAACTCATACGCGCAGGGTCCTCGCGTAGTGACAATGAGGTAATATTGTTGAAAGTATAACCTGCTCGTTGATGACGTGGGTGCTATTATCGAGCGAGTTTTAAAGAATTGTATACTCGCTTGAATCTGGGGAACTGGAAGTTGGAGTTTAACTATATTTGATAAAGATTTGGATTCCGGGTTTTGGAAAATTGGAAAAGTCGTTGAATCTGTTAAATGGGATTTTATTTTTGCCTTTTCGGTGGGAAGGGAATGGACGGTTAAGATTGATTAGTTGGGAAATTGCACGGTTGATGATGGGTTAGAAAATCGTGATTGAGGTACTGGGAAATTTCGACCTTTTTTCTTTGTTTGGCATTTACGATATCTACATTTTTTAGGCGTGATAAATGCCGACATTAGAATTAAAAATAACAGGTAATATAATTTATAGTTAATAATAAATTTCCCCACTAATATTTGTATATTTTATTAAAATGATCCTAATTATATTTTTGAATTTTTTTAATTATCATCCTTTAATTTTTTTTCAAACTACTTTTTATAATAGATTTAATGAATAAATTTAATGTTTCCAGTTTTTTTTAAAATGTTTCAATCTTACATGCCTATTAAATTTTTTAACAATACTTTCATTAAATCTGTTGGAAAAGCAGTTTGAAAAATAGAACAAAAGTCGATGGCCAAAAAAAGCTTAAAAATACAATTACGGCCATTTTGACAAAACATGCAAACTTTAGTGGCCAAATTTATCATTAAACCTATAATTTATAACCTACAACTTCATAGTTAGGTTTATTTTGGTATCTATATTCTTTTGTCTACTTTATTATCTGAACTTGACAATTAAATCCATTTTGTCTCTAAACTTAGATTTCATCAAGATTTGATAATGTAATCATTGTTATTGGAACAAAACCAAATTAATCAATCAGACTAAGAATCTTTTGATATAATGATCCAAACAAAAGTGTTGAACTAATTGGATTGAAAATTGCTTAAATTTGGTAAAATTTAAAATTCGAAACAAAAATTAGCTATTTAACAGGTTGCACCAATAAATTATTTTAGTTTTTTTATGAATTTTTATTATTTATTTAATTATTCTCGATCTAACAGTCGAATTGATTGAATCGGGAACCAATGGTCTAACCGGTTCAACCATCAATCTAATTATTAAAATACTAAATGTAACACTACGAGATTATACCATGTCATTACCCAAAAATTTATATAATTTTTTTTTCAATTTTCAAGTGATGATACGACACAATCTCAAAGTGCCACATCATCAAACTTATATTTTTCAAGTTCATGGGAAAAAATGAACTTAATTGTTAAGTTCAAATGACCAAGTGGATAAAAGAGTACAGGTGCAAAAATGAATCTAATTGTCAAATTAATGGACCAAAAATTACTGCTAAAATAAAATTTGATGATTGACTCAAATTTCGTCTTATCCATATTGGAAAATATTATATAATTATATTATAAAAAGTTAGTATTTATTATTTTTATAATTAGACTTAAAAAATTGTTATATATTTTTTTAAATAATTAATTATATTCATAGAAGACACTTGTCGACCTCTAACCTCTCTTATAAAATTTAAAAACTTCACTAAAATATGTTGCTGAAAATCAAATAGAAAGCATTTAAATTTTAATCCAAATTATCACAAACTATACTGTAAGTTTAATTTCGAAAAATGCTTCATCTGTAAATAACTTTGATTCTCCCAAAAAATTGTTTCAAACGATGTTATAACATAAAATGAAACAACAGTTTAACATTCAAAGTTGCTAACATTTGCAGATTGAAAAAAAAACAGAGAGTGTATATTTCCTTTTATTTTCGTAGTAAACTTTTACTCTCAAAATGTTTATTTGTAACATTTTTTTTTTCATTCTGACAAAATGTGTTTAAGAATATCTTAATTTTCACTAACATTTTAATCCAATAAATCAACCAGAATAATATAATATACCTAATTAATTATGTTGATACAAGTAAGTTGTGCCAAGTGTTGCGGATTTAAGCTCGTGACGAATGTATACACAACATTTCATGAAGGTCAACTAATTAAATAGAACTTATTTAACCCTTTTGAATTGATCCGATTTGTGCAACATAAGGAGGTCAACTAATTAAATGGAATTTATTTGATCGATGTAGATAAACTGCTAAAGATAAAAATGTTGGCGGATGAACCATCCATTAATACAGATAAAAGTTGCTAATACATTGTGGATGAACCACCGGTCGTATAGATAAACTGTTGACTAAAATACGTTACGGATGAACCACTGGTCGGGTAGATAAATTGTCGACTACTTCCTCCGTTCATATCGTCTTACCCCATGCAATGCAACATAACATGCTTCATGCAATGCAACATAACATGCTTATAACAGATCAATATGGTAGAAATATCATGCTTATAACAGGTCGATATAGTAGCAATTGTCATGCTTATAGATGTTAGAATTAAGTGACCCAAATCTTTATTTAAATAAAATAAAATGGTAAAATAAAATAAAATAAAAATCCCTATAGAACTACACTTCTTTTATTTTATTTTAAATAATGTTTTTTAAACCTTATTAAACTTCATCTATTTGATATTGATTAGAATAAAGTGTTTCAATCTTACTACACTCCTATTAGAATATGGTTTTACAAGCCTATAAATAGACATAGTCTATTCCTCTTGTAAATTATTCGAATTCGACATAGTGAATTTTCTTCTCCTCTGCCCGTGGTTTTTTTCCCGAAAGGGTTTCCACGTAAAATCTATGTGTTCTTTAATTTTTTATTTCTCTTTTCTTTGCGATATATTGTCATTATTGATATTATATTTTTTTCACAAATTAGTATCAGAGCTTCCAGGTTTTTCATCTCGATCACGGTAATGGCGTCTTTGAAGTATGAAATTTCGTTGTTGGATCGCAACACCAGATTCGCTTTGTGACAGATAAAGATGCAGGCAGTTCTTGCACAGATGGATTTAAAGGAAGCCCTGCTAGGGGTAGATAATATGCCTTCGACATTGATGAAGGAAGAGAAGAAGCGCAAGGATCGAAAGGCGTTAACACAGTTACATCTGCATTTGTCTAACGAAATTTTGCAGGATGTGATGAAGGAGAAGACCGCCATTGCATTATGGAAGAGGCTAGAACAAATATGTATGTCGAAAACTCTAACCAGCAAGTTGCATATGAAGCAACGTCTTTATGCTCATCGTTTGGAAGAAGGTGCGTCTGTGCACGAACACTTAACAGTGTTTAAAGAAATTCTCTCAAACTTGGAGGCCATGGAGGTTCAGTATGATAAGGAAGATCTAGGGTTAATTCTATTTTGTTCGTTGCCCCCGTCTTATTCAACCTTTAGAGACACGATTTTATATAGCCGCGAGTCTCTCACAGTTGATGAGGTTTATGATTCTTTGACCTCGTATGATAAGATGAAACATCTTGTGGTTAAACTCGACTCTCAGGGAGAGGGTCTCATTGTTCGTGGGAGACAAGATCGGAATGCTTATGATGATCGTGGAAGGACACATGAACAGAATTCTCACGGTAAATCTAAGGGTAGATCGAAGTCTTCAAATAGAGGTAAAATTTGTAACTTCTGCAAGAAGAAAGGGCACATTAAATCTGAGTGCTATAAGCTACAAAATAATAAAAAGGGAGGCTACGAATCAAAAGGGAAAACAACCAGACAATTTTGGTGAAGCTGATGTTGCAGAAGACTACAGCGATGGTGAACTTCTAGTTGCTTTTGTCAACAATTCTAAAGTGAGCGATGAGTGGATCCTTGATTCGGGTTGCACTTTCCATATGAGTCCCAATCGGGATTAGTTTACAAATTACGAAACAGTGTCTGAAGGTGGTGTTTTGATGGGAAATAATGCTTCGTGTAAAATCGCAGGTGTTGGAACAATTAAAGTTAAGATGTTTGATGGAGTTGTCAGAATACTTAGTGACGTACGACATGTTCCAGAATTGAAAAAAGATTTAATTTCGTCAAGTACTATTGATTCAAAAGGGTACAAATACACAGCTGAAAATGGGATTTTGAAAATTTCCAAAGGTTCCCTCGTTGTGATGAAAGAGCAGAGAAAGACTGCCAAGTTATATGTTTTGCAAGGTTCTACTGTTATTGGTGATGCAGCTGTTGCTTCCTCTTCCTTGTCAGATGATGATATTACTAAACTTTGGCAAATGCGCCTAGGGCATATGAATGAGAATGACATGGCAGAATTGAGCAAAAGAGGACTTCTTGATGGGCAAGAAATTTGCAAACTGAAGTTTTATGAGCCTAATACGATATTGATTTAATGATAATCTAACGTTTAACTAATACTAAGTGATATTACGTGGTCAGATCGTAATAGAAAAGGCAACTTGTGTTAGTAGTTGAACCTAAACATGTCCTATTATCATTAGTAAAATAAAAAATGAGCAAACCAATTGAAAGACTAATATGTCGTCTATCAAATTCAATTGGAGAGATGTTTTGTCTTGAACATTAGAGAGAATGACCCCTAAAAGATAGAGACATAGATGTGATTGACTGGATTAACAGTACATCGGACAAGACCTAAGTGGAACAGATCTTAAATCCGTCTATGGATTTATTTATGTGTGACATTCATAGTGTGACATATCTTAATCCTAAATGGATGATGGACTATGTATACATGACTCATATACTTTGGTGTAAGTAAAAACTTGAGTTCATATAAATAAGGAATCAAAAGCTAGTGCGTTGGATATATGACTCTTGCAGTATGTAACATCATTCACAATAGTGAAATTCATAGCCCAACTAATGAGTAAGATATTCTTTCATCGACATTACATGATAAATAAAACTAAATATGACCACGAGTCGTTTATCTTTGTAGTAATTGACTTGATTACTATGTGATAGTAATTGACTTTTTATGAATTAGATGTAATGGTTGCTATGAGATTAAATAAAATTATATTGAGAGAATGAATTTATCTGAAAGAGATTAAAGATATCCTATAAAACTATTACACTTACGACAATGTTATTGAATGAAGACTAATTAAGTAATTTTTGTAATTGTATTTAACTAGAAAGAATTTAGTCACAATATTATAGTTGAATAATTTCGTGAGTAAATAAATTTGTAATTAAGAAAAAAAATAAGAAAGATAATTGTAAATTATAAAATAGTATAGAACTAGGAACACCTTGAGATTCATTACTGCCCCTCTTAAAATCCTGTGCAGGGAAATCTCGACGTCACTCCCAATTTGTGTAACAAAAATCAGAAAGAAAAAAAAACAGTATATCCCATTGTTTATTCCAGTACGCCCCACACCAATCAAACTAAGCCAAATGCACGCCCGCCCTTCCCTTTTATGGGACCTTGCATTTTCCTACCCAAAACATAACAATCCAGTTTCCAAGTTTCCCAACAATGTCAACCATGGTGGTTTTCTCCTTTGCCTATTCCTTACACCCTTCAATACCACTTCTCTCTCCATTCCACCCTCCACCACGCCCCCATATCCAAACCCAAACTGTTTTCTCTCACATTTCTCGTCCCAAGCACTTAAAACCTTTCCACTTCTTTACAAGGCACTCTTCTTGTAGGTAACTTCCATTCCTTTGTTTGCTTTTATCAGTTTCAGTTTTTTAGCCTTTGTTATGGTATGGTTATTAGAGAGTAATCAAAGCCTAGTTGAGCTCAAGTTCAATTCCAAATTTGGTTTGAGCTCAACCTGGAATTGTGTCTCGAAGCTTGGATCGACTCGAGATACTGTTCGAACTTGCTGGATTAGGTTGGATTAGACTTGTTTACCTAGAAACTGTGTCTAGTGAATGTTAAATGTTACACTTTATCTAAATAATCCATGGAACTTTGTCAATTCATATTGTTAAAAAACAGGATTAGAAGTTTTCAGCATGAAGATGGTGAAAACATTGGTAATGTAGAGCCAATGGGTAAGCTAGATAAAGGAGATAGAACTGATGATGACGAGTTACCTGAAAATCAAAATCGCAATACTGCAGGTAAACATGACAATTCTTGTATTTTCTAGTGTAATAATCATGTTTAAAGCATTTTTGTATATAATTTTTGACAAGTAAATGATTTTGTATCATATAATATTGTCTCAGGGAGAGGAAGTTCTTTTCTGGCAAAATTAGCCATCGCATTAGGCGTGGCAGCAGCTCTTACTCTCATATCATTTGGCATAAAAGGAGCTAGTTTTGGATCATTGCTTGGAGTTCAACGCCTGGCTGAAGTTTCACCCTCTTCAACTATGGATACCACTGTTGGTTTCACTTTCAAAGCTTTTGGTTATAGATTTATGCTTCCTGAATATGCACCAGGGTATGCCTTCTGAGCTTGAATTTACAATAAACTGCAGTTCCATCTCTTTTATAGTTTTTATCTATGTTACTCCGACTTTTTACTTTGCTTGAAGTATGAGTGTCCGTTATACAGGTATCATAGTATGATCCTTCAAAGTATATGAAAAAACTTCAAAGAGAAAAACCCTTATCCCACCCTCAACTTTGAGTCCGGGTAACATAGCTTTGAGAGGCCTATCAATAACAGATATTTAGATGGTCTTTGAAGCATCATATTCTCATATTTATATCTGAAAATTTGTTGGACATGAATACAAATGAAGAGCTGAGGCTGTGCCTATGCTTCCCACATATGTATTTCATTTACTAAAATGGCTCTAAAGTACCTTTTACCTAATTGCCATGTTTCAGATGGATATACTTCTGGTTGCTTATGGCTGCTGGTTGTGGATTTTTCATTAGTGAAGAGGCTTTAAATATTTGGGTCTGTCCTTTGCATTGGTACTTAATGTTTCACTAACTCAAAATTTTTGCTACCTCTTTTTTTGCTTGCTATGTTGTTCAGATTCTTCATTTTTCTTGAAATATTTGTGTGTGACACTCGTATCCAATACATGGATATGGGAATATGACCATCATGGATCTTCTAAATACATAGACAAACATAGAAAATCTAATTATACATGTATTTGACACTTACACCTAATTTAAATAACATAGTTTCCTTTTATTAGGATTTTAATTTAACTAAGCACTCTCTTTTGAATTTTAACATATATATCTGTTTTGGATAAATTTAGGTTGGCATAACTTTGGCACGGTTACTATCATTGGATGGAACATGGCATTCCTTTGTTGAGTCTCTCTCAAGAAATGCCCCATACATAATATCCACAGTTCTTTGGGTATACTGGTTAGTGGTTGCTTTATCTTATTATTTATTTTAGTCGTGTTTTGTAATTATGTTGCACAGGCTTTTCATTTTCTCTTGAAATATAAAACTTTTTTCCAGCAGATGGATATATGACCAATAGGAATCCTCCAAATACATGGAAATACCTGAAAAAAATCTTAAACTGTTTCAGACACGTACTCGAGTCTGCGTAACATAGAATGTGATTATCAACTTAGATAAGAATACATTCTTTGAATGTTGACTGTTAATATGATCAACTAGGCTTGCCTTGAGTCAAAATCTCAAGGAAATTGAAGTTCAAGTATCCCAAAGCATAGAAATTTTCATTTTGTTAAATTGTGAAATATTTGGGTCTTTTGACATCTTATATTAATTTAAAGTTACCCTTCCACCTATAACCAATTTATTTTGCATTGTATGCTCATGTTGTTTATTCCTTTTTGGTAGTTTGTTATTCCTAAATGATTTTCTTCCTTCGTTGCTAAAACGCAACTTGAAAATTTAGGGGAGTTTGCATCAGTGATATGATACCATTTTACCTTGGAAAGCTGTTTAGAGAAAGTGGAGCATCTGATGATGTTTGTTCAAAGGTTTGTTTTGTTCTTTTAGGGTTCAGGATTTCTATTCACAAATGCACATAATTATTAGAGATGTCGTAGGTAGTGTGTATTTAGATATTTGCGGATGTTCCATTCGTTTTTGTTGCTGACTTGAATATAGTTACTCTTTACAGCAGACGCAAATATTAACCTTTAGATATCCATTATCCTAGTTCGTTTTACTTTTATGGATAAAAGTACATTCTATTCCGAGCATGTACTTTTCCTGCATTTGCACAATAATCATGTATATCTTTTCTCAATGTTGATGATGACTACAGTTAGGAATCGGCGAAGAGAAGGTTTCGCAAATCAGACGCGCTGTTCAAAAATATGGCAATCTCATAGGCTTCAGTGAGTTACAAGAGCTTCTTTACTCTGCTTTTTTTGTTTTGCATATTGGGAAGTACTATTTGATATGATATTCATGTCTGACATATATCCGGCTATTGATATAGTCACATAGAGATAGTCTCTTTAAAGATACTTAAAAAACATAAAGAAGCTTTAAGAAAATCTGGATATACCCGTATCGAACATATATATTTTTAACATTTTAGAATATTTTTAATCATATTTGACAAATTTCTTGAATTATGTTTGAGGTTTTAATGTACATGTTTGTGGAATTAAAATTTACGTTTTCTAGCGGTCCTGTTTTTTGATCTGCAGTAGAGCGATTTTCACTCGGAGTAAGAAATCCCACAGCTTTCCTCGCAGGGTCTCTGGTTAGTAAATACTTCTATATCTCTCTACATGATACTGTTGACTATGTACTCGGACTTGAGTGTGAGTATACTTGTGCCTGGCACAAGTATGTTTAATTTTATTCTAAGATTTCATTTATTTGGAGAGTCTTTGGAAGATTATATTTGCATACTCATGGTTGGATACAATCATACAAATGCTTAAAAGAATATGAAGAGTCGGAACGTCATAGAATATTGGTGCCTTAGTAATGAAGTTTACATTGTTGTTTGACATGACTTGGAATTGAAGATAGAATGATCTAAACCTATATTTCTCAGACTTTGTTTTCGTTGTTGAAGTATTCGTGTATGATACTTATGTTATATGAATATGGTATATGACCTTCTAAGAACTCTCCGTATCCAACACTCACATTCGAGTCCAAATAACATCCGTATCCAGCCTATAAAATTGTTTTTTACAACTAATGATTACAATGCTGCATCTAATGAAGGGAATATCTCCTGAATTCTTCTTTGCTGGAGTTTGTTGTGGTGGTTTGGTCACTCTTCCAATTCAGGTCAGTCATTTTCTGTTGGCATTAGTGTTATTTTGCCTATGTATTATGATCTTTGGATTTCGATTTTATGTTGCTCCGATTTTTCATATTCACTTTTAGTTTTCCTATAGCGTCTAACACGATCCCAACATATGGGAATATGATCCATCCTCTAAATTCGTGAAAAAACTCGGAAAATTTAAATATATCCATATCAAACACAAATCTATATACGCCACTCAGACTCGAGTATGAGTTTTACCAAATATAGTGTTTTGTCTATATGGTATACACCTATGATATATGATGGGCTGCTCATCGAACTACTCATGTCTGATTCATATCTCGACTATGATACACCTGATTTTAAGTAATATAGTTTTAACTTGTTATCACTCGGAACTAATGCTATATTCTCTTTGGTTATCTGGAATCAAGCTTGGAATTGGATTTTTGATGAGGAAACGCCCTGTATTTGCCCTGGCAACGGTCGCAACAGTAGTGGTATAACAGGTTCTTGGTGCTTCTCCAATGTTTGATTTTTGTAAATAGAAATATCTAATGTAAAATATCATACAGGGAATTTGGACTGTGTTTCCATATGTTATGGCTGCTTCAACTGCATTATTCCTGTACCTGCGACGCCGTTACTCATCCTAGCTCGGGTCTTACCAGTTCAACTCTCGGTCTGGTTTTCATTCTTTGTTTGCAATTAGAAGCAGAAGGCATCGCACTGAAAATCTATCCTCATTTGCTATTTCCAATTTAAATATTCATTAATTTCCATATTCTGGTGGCGGAAAATGTATATATATTGCTCAAATTCGGTTACTTCTGTTGAAAAATTTTATCTCTTTGTACGGTTAAAAATTAGCGTGATTGACAGAATAACCAAACAATGACATGTGTGCCACATGTAACTTATGTTAATGCATAGGGTTAGTTTTTAACCGTAAAAATAGATAAAATTTTTAACAAAATGACTAGTTTGCTCATTGATCTCACATACAACGACTAATTTCTCCATAAGTATAGAAGTCAAAATACAATCCAATTTATAGTATAGAGTTGAAATTTCCTTTTTAGTTCATTGTATTCTAGCAATCAAGCTTGAAAATGTAGAGTCCTTTAAATTAAAATGTGAAATCCAAAATAAAAATTTAATCTGTGCAATATTTGGTTTTAGTTGATGGAATGTGCATTTTAATATTTTAGTTATAGAAATTATTTTTTTTTTAAGTTTAGTTTTTTTTTAATATTTTTAATTTCAACTTTTATAAAATTATGATAAATTTGTTTTTATTGCAATTTATATATTAATAAGTAAATATGTGGGGTTAGAAATAAATTTATAAATTATATTTATAATAATTCTTGAAAATTGATTGCATCACCAATTAGTTTACTCTTAAAACAGTTAGAAACTCAAAATAATCATTTTAAATAGGTTTAATTATTATTTGGTACTTGAGTTTGACACTTTTTTTAATGTGATACTATGTTATTTTTTGGTCCAATTTGACATATGTATTTGTCAAAAGTTATATATTTTGGCATCCAAAGATAAAGGTGTTAACTTTTTAGTGTTTAATTTGGGTTTTAGGGTTGATTTGGTGAAAGTTAAATTATTAGGTTTGATATTGTCATAATTTGTCAATAGAATAAATTTAGTGTAAATTTTGAATTTGTTTAATTTTACATTTAATTTGTTAAATACAAATGGATGTGATTTAATTCGGGTTTTAGGATGGATTCGATGAAAGTTTATAATTAGCTATGAACTTTCATGAAATCAATTCTAAAACTAGAATTAAATACTTAAAAGCTAACACCGTTACCTTTGGGTATCAAAATATATAATTTTTATCAAATACATGTACTAGATTAGACCAAAAATAACACAAATACCACGTTAAAAAAAATGTCAAATTTGAGTACAAAATTATGCATTAAACCTTTTAAAAAATATAATAATTAATACAAGTTGGTAAAACAATATTTGGAAGGTAAACCTCCCATTAAAAACAATGTTTTTAATTAGACTTATATTTTATTTATATAAAAAAAAAGATCAAATTGATTAAAATAATGAAAGTAAAGATTAAAATTGTCTGAAATTCCAGATTCCAGTGAAACTGTAAGATTACTAAAAGAAGATGTGGTATTGAGATTACTTCCTATATTTTGAAACATTAACATTATTGAGAATGTGAAATTATCTCCTTATGTGAATGTTTAAAATCCAAATATGGTAATCACATTTTTAAAATCTTATATTACTGTTGGAAATATAAGATTCCATAAACTAAATGTCTCGTAAAATGAAGTAAACTCATTAAAATTGGGGTGCAATTGTAGAAAATCTTATGGTACCATGAGAATGTAAGGTTACTAAAGAAAGAGGTGGTACTAAGATATCCGTATTCCAAGATCTTAACATTATCGGAAATATAAAATTATTAACTTAAAGTAAACTTTGAAATCATAAAAGAAAAAAAAAAAAAGAAAAGAAAATTATTTTGCACATATATATATATATATATATATATGAACTTGCTTACTTTGTTTTAGCATTCAGATTTCCATGTTTTTTTTTCTTTGTAAATTACAAGCAAGGAGGATGCCAATAAAGGTCGACAGGCTTTCGCCCACAAAATAATGAAATGCTAGTTTAGTGACTCTATAAATTTGTAAGTTACATAAAATTATATTTTACACCCTAAGAATATATACTTTAATTATGACCTTTAAAATTGATAAAATATTAATTTAATCTGTTCATGAATTATAAAATTACAAGTTTGACTCCTTCCAAAAATATATATATAATTTAATTTTTATATATAATATAAAACCAACACTTTTGAGAGCCATTAAAATGAATAGGGTCATAATCGTCTTTTCAATTAAGTTCTTTTTGGATTGATAAGATTTTGTAAGGGTATAATAGATAATTTTTTAAATTTCTTTAATACACCTCCTTTTTAACTAATTTCTTTCTCTCTCTCTCCAATTAATAAATAATCTATATATAATATAAAACCATCTCCTTTGAGAATAAAAGCAAGAAAAAAAAAATCTCTTACTCTAAGAATAAAACTTGAGCGAACAAGAAAAGAAACAGTGTGGAATGAAGAAGATTTGAGTAAAAGAACGATGAAAGCAAAACAATAAAATAACAACACAAGAAATAAACAGATGAAGAAGAAGAGGGTTTTTATAGACCTCTCCAGCTAAACAGTGCGATTCAATGAAATAAATGATGCCTTGACACCATCCAATACAAGAGCAACACGTGGCCAAACGGGACATTTAGGTAAGGTGCTATCATTGCTACCACTTCCCAAAACGTCACTGTCAAGCCTCGAATTAAATGCTCTTAAACGTACTTGATGTCCTTCCAAAAACTTGTACAATACGCTTCAACATTATGATGATCAATATGTCAAAAGCCAACACTTCTAAGAGAACAAATGAAGATAGCCAAACAACAGGACATGACCCACCCGCTCTATTAACAGTTCAAATTGCTCAAGTACAAGGATTATACACCCACTGTTTCACAACACGAAAGACCATCGAAAATAGAAAACACTTTCTGAATGTTATTTGTCAATTAATATAACATCATGGCACCGTCAAACATCAAGGAATAAAATATAAATGCAGAAACACAAAGATTGAAGAAAATTGTATACATTTCAATAAAACAGAATGATGTAAAAAAAAAAAAAAAGAGAAATTACAAGCAAACTATACAAAGAAAATTTTGTACAAAATTATTCTACAACGAGACCTTTTCCCTTGTCAAAAGAAGTGTTCAGATCTACGGGACCCTTCCTGTAATGATCTGATAGTCACGGGTATCAGAAAGTATATTTTTAGGTCTCTGTTTTTGAAAAACGGATTCATAAATATTTATTAAAAATATTTATGAAGTTAGTTGTGTGGTTAATTAGGTTTTGGATAGGTGAATTTGTTTAAATTAGGAGTAATTGGGTATAAGGACTAAATTGAATATAGGGTAAAAGTTGAATTATAAAATAGAGAAAATTTAAGGGACTAGATAAGAAACTAAACCATAAATTGACATGTGTGGTAAAAATAATTTCCATGTGTATAAATAATATACATACATTAGTAATTATTATACATTTACTTATAGTTTAAGTAAATATTATTTTATTATTATTATTACTATATTAATTAAATAAAGTAAATAAATTAAATTAAATTATGACAATTGTGTGGTAATAATAATGTAATGTGTAATAAATACATATGTACATTTGTAATACATATATATATTTACTTATTATTTAAGTAATATATATTATAATATAATAATATAACTAAACATAAAACAAATAATAAAAGAAACAAAAGATAGAAAAAGAAACAGAGAGTGAAACGAAATAGGAAAGAAAGAAAGGAGAAAAGAAAGAAAAGGGAAATTTAGGGTTTCAAGTTCAAAGGTTTAATTGGTAAGTTAATTTAGCCTCTTTTTTGAGAATTTGATGTTTTTGGAATCCTAGAGACAAATACTATTTGATTTATGTTGAAAATTTGAAAGATAGTAGATTTTTAGATGTTATTCATGTTGAACAATTTGAAGAATTAGGGGTTAAATTGATAGAATTTTAAGTTAGAAGTGAAATAGGGATTGAATTGTAAAATAAATCATAAGTTTTGAATAGTAGGGACTAAACTAAAAGAATTTTGAAATTAGGGTTTTATGGTAAAATTAGAGAGTTGAAATTAGTCTAAAGTGGGAATTGAATGAAAATATGAGATTTGTTTTGAAAAAATAAAGTTAGTCTAAATTTAGGGATTAAATTGAAATTTGAGTTAAAGTTGAATATGAATTGAAATATTCTATGTGAAATTGTGTGTATTGATGATTTTTAATTGTTTGAAATTTTCGTAGCTAACGTTGTGCCGGAGACCTCGGCTAAGAAAAGAAAAGAGAAAGTCAACGAGGAGTGATTTAGAAATTACGGTTTGTATTTCTATAATCCGAATTTAATAATTAATTGTTGAATTATTACTTAATATGTATGGTAAGTGCATTGAGGTGAGTATTGATATTTATTTTGTGATATTGAATTGAATTGAATTCAATTGAATTGATTTCATGTACATATGTGAATATTTGAATTGGAATGAATACTGGTTGAAATTGAAAAGTGAATTTAATTATTAATTGTTGTATTTTGATTAAATATTATGGTAAGTAATTAAGGTGAGAATTATTTGTATTGTGTTTTACAATTGAAATGGATTGATTGGGAATGTGATGAAATAGATATGAATATGTGATTATTGTGGAATTTGAATATTTGTTATTGAAAAGTGAATTGAATTGTATTGAATTATGAATTTTTGTGATTAATTAAAATGTGTATTGATTGGAAACTGAAAAGTGAATTGAATACCCCATTAACTGTATCGAGTTGAGTCGAATATAGTTGGCATGCCATAGGATTGGAAGTGTTTAGGGATACTTCGACCTTGAGTCAATGAGGGACTGTAAGTGTCGTATTATTACTTCGGATAATTCCGATGAGGTACTGAGTACCTTACTGTTTTACTTTGGCTTGGCCGATGAGGCACTGAATGTCATACTAGTGTGTTTTGGTTGGGTTCGTGTATCCGTCAAAGTTCGAGCCTTGTTAATAGGGGTAAACAAATTATTTGGCCAATTGGTTGACAATAAATGATGTTGAATATGAATTGGAATGGACAATGAAATGAAATATGCAATTGAAATGCATGGAATTGCATGAATTAGGGATTCATGAAATGGATATTGGTTTAAAATTGAATGGTGTATCCTATTGAGAAAAGCTATTGAATAGCAATTATGAAATTGAAATAGTATGATATGAGAATTGAAAGTGTTATGAATGATACATTTATGAAATTGATTTTTTGTTGAATGATTTTGTTTATGTGTGATAATATAAATAAATATTATAAATTCTTGTTTAATAAATATTCAGATTATAGAAATACCACTGAGTTTATACTCAGCGTATGGTTTGTTTTTCGCGCGCAGGTTAGATTAAAGTCACATTATCGAATCAGCATCTAAAGCCGATCCCGAACTCAAAAGTGGTTAAGTACTTTTCTTTTTGGTAATGGCATGTACCTAGGATGTCACATGTAGGTCATTTTGAGTAGTGATTGTAAATGATGTTATAAGATATTATAGGCTAATTATATACTTGAACTTATGTAAGACATGTTGATGTTATAAAATGACATGTTTATATTAATGCATACATGAGTACGAAATAGATAGACTTTGGGAGAAATTGATATAAATTTAGAAATGGTTTGAATGATGCTAAATTGGATTGTTTTGGTTAAAGTATGAGAAGTATCTAAAAGAGTACATTGATTAGGTCATTAAGTTTATCAATTTGACATGTTTTAGAGGTATTTGAATGTGTTTTGGATTGGTTGAAAGTTTGGATTTTGAATTGTTTGTTGCTTAAGATTTGCAGGGTTCGTAAATTTGTTGTATAAGGCTGATTTTGAGTCCACACAGCCTGGCACACAGGCGTGTGACCAGATCGTGTGAGACACACGGCTTATACATGGGCGTGTGGTTAAGCCGTGTGTCCCTTGCAACTTAAAAATTTAAAACAGAATGCTCAGGTATTTCCATACGGGCGGAGACACAGGCATGTGTCTCAGCTGTGTGAGGCACACGGTGTAGCACACGGGCGTGTCCTTAGACCACACGGGCGTGTATGCCCTACACTTAGGAAAAATTTTGAAATTTTGCGAAAAATTCTCTGAATTTCCGATTGAGTCCCGGTTTGTTTCTATCGTATATTTTGGGCTTCGAGGGCCCATACAAGGGACAATATAATTAATTTATGAAGTGTATATAAATTAATTTGTTTAATGTTCGTATTTGTTCTAAAAATTTCGGTAATATTTCGTAACCCTATTTCGGCGATGAATAAAGGTTAGGGGGTGTTACACTTCCCTTTGTCAGGAGAGGTACCAAGATCAATGCCATTATCATAAGAGCTGGAAACATCCTTGCTAACAACACCATCTGCAGTAGCTCCCCCAGATGGTCCTGCCTCAGTTGTAGCATTTTCAGGGTGTAGAAATTGATTCCAGTAAGAGCACCCCTATAGTATTGATCGTGTGTCAGAGTTTTAAAAAATTATAAAAAGAATGATTGAGCCTAGAAACTAACTATGACAACGATTGAGGCAAGCACACCTATCGAACAATAGTATAGTTTAGTGGCAAGACCGGATTGTCAAACCCAAAGGAACCAAAAGTACTAATACTAACTTTCTTTTTATTATTTAACCTAAGATAAAAGTGAATTGTTATTTAATCTAAAATTAACTAACAACTAAGCTAAAGATGCAAAGACAAAGAGAATGAATTGGGGAAATACTTGTGGGAAAAACCAATTGATTAAGACAATACTCGAGAAAGAATCCACCTAGACTTCACTTGTTATTTAACTCTGAACCAGACGATTTATTCACTTGACTTGATCCGTAGGATTCCCTAAAGTATATTAATACCTCTCTCGAGGCTACTAATGTCTAACCCTAGGTTGATTAATTGAAATCTCTTTCTAATTAAAACCCCTAGAATTGCATTAACTCAATCTATGGACTCCTATATTAGGTTTGACCCTAATCCGGCAGATTTTCGTCATCCTATGTCTAGGGTTGCGATCAACTCCGTTTAATTATGCTAGATCTACTCTTAAACAAGGACTTTTGCTCTACTGCCTAAGCACATCAATACTTGAATCAATATCCTGAAATATTAAAACAAGAATTAAGAACACATAATTAAGAACAAATCAAGTATTTATCATATAGTTCAGAAAACAATAACAAGGTCCATCTTAGATTTCATCCCCCTCAGGTATTTGAGAGGTTTAGTTCATAATAATAAAAGAATACATCTCAGAAGAAAATATAAAACAAAACATAAGAAAAACCCTAAAACCCCCTGAAGGAAATTGAAGGAAAGATCTTCCGTCTTGAGTATAACTCTGGCTTCTTGAGATGAATCAACTGGCTCTCTTCGAGTAAATTCCATAATTCTAGCCTCTCTGGCTTGGCTCTTCGACCTAACTGGACTTCTAACTGGACTTCCCTTTAGGTTGTCCTCTAGGGTGTTTATATAGACTTTTGGAATGGCTTTCTTTGCCTCTAAGTACCCTAATCCGAATGAAACTCTTCTTTGTCACGGCAGGGACACGCCCATGGGACACTCCCGTGTGAATCGTGGCCAGGCCGTGTTCAGGTCTGTTAATGAGGCGCGGTCGTGTGGCTTGGGCCCAGGCCGTGTCGATTTCGTGATTTGGCCCATTTACCCTGTTTTAGGCCCGTTTCTCGTTCTTTTCATCTTTCGATGCTTTCCTAAGTATAAAACATGAAAACAAAGGATTAAGAGCACCAAATTCCATAATTCAAGGCTTAAATCATCCAAAAGTATGCTAAATGTGGGATTAAGATATGTTTATATTACGGTTTATCAAGTATATTCATGTAACACCCCAAACCTGACCCAGAAGTTAGGCCCGAATCTGGCGTGTCACATTGAAGTGTTTTTCGAAAACTATGTTTTCATTGACAACCCTCCTTAATATTTAAAAACTAAAGTATCAGTTTGTGTTTGTTAAATTTCAAAACATGGTTCATTGAAAAGTTAATCATTTTTAAAAAACGTTATTAACTCCGTTAAAAACCTCTTTTAAGGTGCGTTTGTTTAGTTGTAGTTGATTTTCTGGAAAATATTTTCCTCTTTTCCAGTGTTTGGTAGCCCGAAAACCTTTTCCATTTGGAAAACATTTTCCAAATCACGCGTAAAATCCCTTACAATTTTGGGAAAATATCTTACCGTTTCAATTTCTATAAGACATTTTCCCGTGCTTCTCCTTCATCCAGGTAAGGCCCCTTCTCTTGCTGTTGTTCAATTTCCGTTCTTCATCTTCTGCTCATCAGTCGCATATCTTCTTTTCTCATGCTAGTATTTCGTTTCCTTTTTCCCTCTCTTTCTCTCTTTCTCATGCAATCTGCATATCTTCTTTTCTCATGCTGGTATTTCGTTTCCTTTCTCCCTCTCTTTCTCTCTTTCTCATGTAATCTCTCTCTCTCTCTCTCTCTTTCGCAGGCATTTTTTGGTTCTTGCATAAAGCTCTTTTTTTCGGGTCTTGGCTTAAGGTAAAGCTCTTTTTTTTCTCCTTGTTCTTTACTTGTCCACATTTTAACAGATTTAAAGCCTGAAATTTTATGCCTTTCTTTGTTTCTTTAGCCGATTTTATGCATGAAATTTTAACTGATTTTTTTTCTTTTGATCTCTCTTCAAATTCACCTTCTTGTTGCGGTTCGTTAAAATTCTGCTGTTGTTTCAGGTAATTCTTCTGTTTTTGAATCAAATTTTTGTTAGATTTTTCTGCTGCCGATTCGATGGTGTGTGCTGTGAATCAGATTACTGTGAAATTTTCTTTGTTTATCTTTGCTTATTAGCCAAATATTCCCAAAAAAAAATGGCAAAATAGCTTTAGCATATACTTCTGAATCAGGTAGAGATATTGTATGTAACAGAGCTTGATTAGGGATTTTATGACTGCAATGTATAAAGCAATGTATAAACTTGGGAAGACCCCCATATTGCTGCATTTTATGACTCTGCTCATGAATTTTTTTTCTTTACTAAAGAAGATAGATATTTTTGTTGAACATGAAGTTTGTTTTGACAGCTTCTTTTCTATTAAGGGTATTTTGGATTAAAGAAGAGTGTTGAGTCTGTTGTTTTTGCTTGATATATTGCTAAGATTTTGTTCAAAAAGTTAAGAGGGAAGAATTTTGAGTGTGAGTTATAATTAGATATGGTGTAATGCATGAATGAAATGTTTTTTCCACAATTTAATATATTTAAGGCTAAATATATAGCTAGAATAAAACTTTGTTTTCGAGAAAGTCTAGTATACATAAGCTGTAAAATATTTACAGTCATAACTTCCTGATTATTACTTATGAAATTAATAAAGGAATCTAGAGGTTTTCCATAACCCTAAGTTTTCTAGAGTTCCAACTTCATTCTACACATTTTTCAGTACAAATTCTACCTATTCGCTGCTGTTTTTTCACCGTAACCACAACAATTTGCTTACAAAGATGATATAGGATTTGAATAGTGTTGTTGTTTTCCTGAAAAATGCCTTGATATAGGTCAGAGTTAAGACAAAATTGTTGAACATATTGGTCTTTCATTTTAGTTTTTCTTCCACAGGCGCATAACTGGTCCTAACACATAAGTTGTCATGTCCATTTATGGTTGCTTGAGTAAAAATTTTGGGCTATGGTGGAAAAGGAATGACTAAGACTTATCCCTAATTGTATAACCTTGGCACTTGATAGAGCCCGAAAAGCAAATGTGCTACTGTTGTATGACTTACGGCTTAAACTATTAATTTGTGCTGTGTTCCATTGCAGTTTTAGGACTGAGCTTTTTGAATTTTTTTTTCTTTTAATCTATTTTTCCAACTTATCCTTCAACCACTCAAGCTATTCCTTTACCTGAGCTAGTTTACGTTGTACGAGTCACTACTGAATTTGATTATGAGACACAAGAAATGCTCTTAAGCTATTTGAAGCTTCCTCTTTTTTCATATAGGTTACATGAAAGCTTAACAACCATCTTGCTTAATCACTTCAAAAATTTCATTGTAATGTAAAGAAATTTGGAAAATATTGATAATATCATTTGAGCAAGGTATGGTATGCGCTTATCAACATGCAGTAAGCATGGTGTGTGTAGCTCACCCTTGTGTAACTAAGCTGATCCGTGCATGTGCTCCAGCTGCATGACAATTTCATAATCAGGCATTGGAGTTTGGAATTTGGGAAAAGGTTTTAACTTTTATGTATTAAAGCTGTAAGGAATTAGTAATGGTGTCTACTTTGATTTCCTTTTGTCTTGTTTTCTTGCTTGTGCGATGGAATTTGAATCAGTTGACCATCCTTGTATCTGTTTGTTGTGTGGTTTATCTCTACCTTTTTTTAGAAGAGTTACAATACTCCTTTGGTTGCTTGTTCTGGCTAATGGATGCTAATCCTTCATCGAAACAGGTTGAAGCTATGGCTTTTCCTTGCTTATGAAAAACCTTCGCTGAAAATATACTTTTTAACGGTGTATTTTAATGAAATTAGATATGTATATTGATTGTAATTGAATATGAGAAATATAACATTTTATTTATTCAATTAAGAATTAATTTTGTGTGCATAAACCGTAAGTGGCAATGTTTTAAAGGGAGAGTAATATAGTATAGGAGTGAAATCACAACTTGATAAATGAGTTAGATTACTCTTATTTTAAACAATATCCCATAAACATAAAAAATTTCAGAACTCCCCAAACAAATATCTATTTTTTTTTAAATTTATAAATTATTTCACACTGTTGCAATTGAATGAATATCTTGCAAGTGAACATCAATGAACTTTTGGTACACTCTTTTTCTTTTCCTTTTCATTTTTTTTTAAAAAAAAAATTATTGGTTCACTTGGGTTTTTTTTTTTTTACTTTTTCATAAAAAATAGTTTTTAATGAAACACATTTTTCATAAAAAAACAAAATAACTAATTTAAATTAACTTAAAAATTATTTTTAATTTATAGAATAATATAATGTTATCGATATTATGAATCTAGTATTAATATATAAGTATTCATTAATTTACTTACCTCTTTCAATGGTTTTTTTTATTAAAAAATCAATTAAATGGTTTTTAAAAACCAAATTTTAAGGTAGGATCAATCATTTTTTATTAAAAAAATAGAAATTACATTAACGATTTACATAAAATTATATAAAATTTTTCATACTTTATATAAATTTAATTAAAACCACTAAAAATCATATATCCAAGGATTAAACTATTTTAAAATTTATATGTAATTTTTTTACTATTCTACCTATAATTATTATTAAATAAATTTAAAAAGCCATATAAAAAGGGTGTATTTTAATTAATTATAAATGAATATCAGATATTTTCATGAGCTATTAGTGTATTAGATATCAATTTTCATATATGTGTGCATGCACTTTAGTCATGGTAGCTTTATTCATATATGTGATCTTATGAAATCTTGCACCTTTTTTGTAGTGATCAAATATTTGTGTGGCATTGTTTTGTGTAGATGGATCGTAGTCAAGATCAAAATGCAATTGTCGTAGTCGTGGCTTCAGTTTTAGCTTTTGGGGCTCTTTGGATTAAAAAATTAAAAACTAGGAAGGAAATTACTTCTCACCCTCGTGTGAATCGAGATTATGAAAGAGAAAATTATATTAATAGTATTTTATATAGTGGTGACCAACATTGTATTAATATGATAAGGATGAGACCGGTTGCCTTTTTTAATTTGTGTGATATTCTTAGTAGGAATAATTTGTTACAATCAACTAAATCTGTGAATATTATGGAGCAAGTAGTGATATTTTTACATATAATTGGTTATAATGTAAGGTTTCGAGTGATTGGATCTAGATATTATAGATCAACTGAGACAGTTCACCGTTACTTTAGGGTTGTATTGAGAGCTATTTTGAAATTATATAAACTAGTTATTAGATCACCTGATGAGTCAACTCCTAGTGAAATCAGAAACAATCCAAGGTTTTATCTGTATTTTAAAGATTATATTGGAGCATTAGATGGAACTCATGTTCGTGCATCCGTTCCACTTAGCATTCAAGGAAGATTTCGTAGCCGTAAAGGGGGGACAACACAAAATGTATTGACTGCCATTACATTTGATTTGAAATTTTCCTATGTTCTAGCTGGTTGGGAAGGTAGTGCACACGATTCTCGTATTTTAAGTGATGCACTTTCACGCCCAAGAGGATTCAGAATTCCGGAAGGTAATAATTATCATTAAATACCAAATAGTTCTAGTAAGCTCATAATTTATTAGTATTAATTATGTTTTGTAAAATTGTAGGTAAATATTATCTTGTTGATGCTGGATATGGCATCCGAAATGGATATATTACCCCATATCGTGGTGTCCGATATCATTTAAAAGAGTTTAGTGCTCAGAAGCCTGAAAATGCAAAGGAACTCTTTAATCTTCGACATTCATCATTGCGAATCACTATTGAACGTGTTTTTGGGATTTTTGAAGAAACGGTTTCGTGTATTAGATGCTGTACCATTTTGGAATTTTCAAACTCAAGTAGATATAGTTTTGGTTTGTTGTATCATTCATAATCATATAATGGGAGTTGATCCTAATGATTTACTTAATCAAGGATTATACGAGGAGTCTGAGTCTGATTTGATAATACCAACTTACGGAGCGAGAAGAAAGAGAAGAAGCAAGAGAATGGTTTGCTAAGAGAGACAAAATTGCACAAACTATGTGGACTGATTATATGGCTAGAAATATTAGGTAGGTTTAGGGCTTAGGGTTATTGTTTCTATGTTATGTATGTTTTAATATTAAAATTGTTTTTTTTTTGCTAATGTTGGTTGGATAATGATATTGAAATTTTAGTTTGTTGGATTTTGAAATTATTATGTCTTGAATTTGTTAGATATTGAATTTATTATGTTTTAAGCTTGTTGGATATTGAAATGATTGACAATGACAATTATTAATGTAGAATGGGTAAGGGCAACAAAGAAGGGACCTCCAAGCAATTTAGGTGGACAAAACCGATGGAACATGTTTTTCTTGAAATTCTAGCAGAGGAGGCCCAGAAAGGAAATAAGCCTTCTAATACTTTCAAAGCAGTTTCTATTAGTCGAGTTGTTGAAGCTATTTCTGAAAGATTCCAAGTCCAATACGATGCGAAGCATGTGGAAAATCATTTGAGGACTGTAAAAAACCAGTGGCAGATTATATGCAAAATTCGAGGTGAAAGTGGTTTTGCATGGGATGATAACATGAAAATGATCACCTGTGATAGAGCGACATATGATGCAGCAGTGATGGTAATATATGTATATATATGTTAAGTATATTTCAATTATTTTTTACATGTTATTCTAATTGTGTATAATATCCAACAGGCACACAATAAGTATGAACCATTTTTGAATAAAAGCATTGATCATTATGATGAAATGGCTTTGGTTGTTGGCAAAGATATGGCAACAGGGAGTTTTGCCAGAACATTTGCTGACATAGATTTGGATGATGGTAACCAAGATTCAGTGCCTCTAGACTGCGACAATAAAGAGGCTGAAGAGGTAAGAACAACTGTATCTTCATCTGGCACATCCAAACGTAAAAGAAAAAATGTTCAAGAAAGTGTCGTTGATGAACAAATTAAATTTGTGGGTGAACAACTTGGCAAAATTGCTAATGCTTTGGAACAATTTACTACGGATAAGACACCACAGCTTTATGAACAAGTGATGTCGATGGAGGAAGAAGGATTTGATGATGACTTCTTGTGTTCTGTGTTTGATTATCTAGTGAGTCATGAATCCGAGGCCAAAGCTTTTTTAGTTAAAAGTAAGAAGCATAAAAAAATTTGGCTTCAAAATTTTTCTCAAGGTTGAAGATATTGATACTTTTATGTGGTGTAATATTAGTTATGCACTTGAACAATGTTGTTGTTATTATGTGGTGTACTACTAATTATGCATTTGGATAATATTATTAATTTCTAGTATTAATTGTGGTTTGGAAGCTTATTTATAATTATTCAATCCTTGTTTTTTTATTTTTTTAACACAATTACAAATAATTTATTTGACTTTGGTTGTTTTTAATTATGACGGTTAATAATGTAACTTAATAATTGAGTATTATTATATATTTAATTTGATTTATTTATTTATAAATAAATCATTGCAATATATGTAAAAACAATTTAAAATATAAAAATTTATTAATATGTATATAAATTTATTAATATATGTACAAATAACTTTTCCGGTAAATATTTTCAGGAAATCTGCCAAACAACAGAAAATATTTTACACAAATCCATCCAAACACCAGAAAATATTTTCAGTAAATCATTTTCCAGAAATCATTTTCCGGAAAATATTTTACTGGCAAACAAACAGACCCTTAGTTGCAGAAGCTAATTTAAGGTAAAGAAGTTTAATACGTATGTTTTTAAAAATAGTAATTGGGTTGAAAACTCGTATACGTCTAGCAGATATAAAACGTAACAAAATCCCAAATTTAGAATTAAATCCAAAGAGGCCTTATTACAGAAATTAGAACCTAAAACGGAATTTAAAACATATATAAAGTCCAAAGCATAACAGCCTCAGTTGTGTAGTCACCTCTGAGTCCCTCGCAGCTCCGAGCTGTCTAACGTTGGGGATTACCTAAAAGGTTAAAAACGGGGTGAGTTCACAAAAACTCAGTGTGTAATCCCCTTACTAGAGTAACAGTCAGTATACAAAAACAGAATCAGTCTGGCCCAAAGCCCTTTAACAGTAACAGTACAGTCCAGTTCAGAACATACCTGGGCCAAAGCCCACTACAATATCATTTGGGTCATAGCCCATAACAGAATCAATTGGGCCCAGCCCAAAACCAATAACAGAACAAGTGGGCCTAAGCCCAGTATAGTGACAGATCTCATAAACATATATGCAACAGTATGAGGATGCATCCCATGCGATCCGAACTCAAGATCCCTTGCCACACCGTGACACCTCAACCACTAGACCACATTGCTCCTTGTGATATAAATTCATCCCAAAAATATTCTTAAAGCCTACCCACTAACATCAAGGTTCCTTTAAGAGAAAACATAAATTTTTGCTAAAGCCTAGGTTTGAACCCAGGAATTCTCCAACACTCCCAAACACTCCTAATCATTTAGCCATTAAAGCAAACAAGCAATTTGTGATATTTCTTGCATACATAAACTTTTATGTGTAGTCTCCTAGCGGCTCCCACACAAAAGGCCCAATCCTATTAGGCCCAAATTCGGGGTGTTACAACTCTACCCCGTTAAAGAAATTTCGTCCCCGAATTTTTCAGCTAACAGGGTAGCCGTGTAACAACTACCCCACTACACTACTGCTGCGCACTCTAATTCCACCTTCTTTAACACACATCCAAAATATCCACCTATCGTAGCAGATAGGTTACAATTTCTATATCCAAAACATCGCATTCAACATTTCCAAACACACACAGAATAAATACTAAAAATACAGTCCAATATCTAAAGAAACCACAGTATTTCTAACTCACTGTATTTCAATTTCTAAACAGATAAAAGTATTCAGAAAACTTACGGATTCAGCGCCAAAGACTCGGTGTGCCACACTTTATAGAAGAAATATCTCAAACCCTTCACATATTGAAAAACAACTTATTGAAATCCAAAATTTGAAAACCCATTCCACAGCCGAGTTTTGCAACTAAGTTCTGATACCACTAAATGTAACACCCCAAACCCGGCCCAGAAGTTAGGCCCGAATCTAGCGTGTCACATTGAAGTGCTTTTCGAAAACCATGTTTTCATTGAAAACCCTCCTTAATATTTAAAAATTAAAGTCTCAATTTGTGCTCGTTCAATTTCAAAACGTGGTTCATTAAAAAGTTAATCACTTTTAAAAAACGTTATTAACTCCATTAAAAACCTATTTTAGTTGCGGAAGCTAATTTAAGGTAAAGAAGTTTAAAACATATGTTTTTAAAAAGAATAATTGGGTTGAAAACTCGTCTACGTCTAGCAGATATAAAACGTAACAAAATCCCAAATTCAGAATTAAATCTAGAGAGGCCTTATTACAAAACCCAAAACGGAATTTAAAACATATATAAAGTTCAAAGCATAACAGCCGCAGTTGTGTGGTCACCTCCGAGTCCCTCGCAGCTCCGAGTCGTCTAACGCTGGGGATTACTTGAAAGGTTAAAAACAATATCATTTGTTCAGTAACAGTAACAGTACAGTCTAGTTCAGAACATACCTGGGCCAAAGCCCACTACAATATCATTTGGGTCACAGCCCATAATAGAATCAATTGGGCCCAGCCCAAACTAATAACAGAACAAGTGGGCCTAAACCCAGTACAGTGACAGATCTCATAAACAGATATGCAACAGTATGAGGATGCATCCCATGCGATTCGAACTCATGATCCCTTGCCACACCATGACGCCTCAACCACTAGACCACATTGCTCCTTGTGATATAAATTCATCCCAAAAATATTCTTAAAGCCTACCCACTAACATCAAGGCTCCTTTAAGAGAAAACATAATTTTTTTCTAAAGCTCAAGTTTGAACCCGGAAATTCTCCAACACTCCCAAACACTCCTAATCACTTAGCCATTAAAGCAAACAAGCAATTTGTGATATTTCTTGCACACATAAACTTTTATGTGCAGTCTCCTAGCGGCTCCTACGCACAAGGCCCAATCCTACTAGGCCCAAATTTGGGGCGTTACAATTCACCTCTCGAAATAACGACAGAATTTCCTGTATACTGATAATAAGAATGACTACTTCCACGATATCTATAACCTTCTCAGCCTCTACCAACTTTTCAATTTCTTCCCTTCGACAAGCTTTTTCTTCACTCAAAGCCTAGATCTGCCTCTTCAACCTTTAATTGACAACGTTAAGGTGTGCCTTTAACTAACAAATTATCCTATCTCACTCATGAATCTATGCGAAAAAATCATGTCTCTTTTTGCCATTGATCTCTCTCACCTTGAGGCACATCTTTTGAAGGTGTGTACCCATACTAGCGAGAGCTCTAATGGCAGCTCATGTTGTTTGCACTAAGGTTTTTGGCAAAGACCTAGCAGGAGTAGCCTTAGGTAAAGCTTCACTAGAAACAATTGGTCGTCGGAGGTGAGGCTCAGGACCTGTGAAGTCATCGATAACTATTCCTCTGAACCTTGCAGAAGGCTCTTACCTAGATGCCTCGTTTTTTAACCGTTTCCTCTCAGAGTCCCTAACACCTTCGTTGGGCCTTTTTAACCTAGCCAAAGTAGCATTACTTACACAATACCAAAAAAAGGGTTAACCCCAAAAAATACGCAAAATGGCAAGGATTATCTGAGTAACTATTACCAGATTCATCGTTGTTAACATTAAGAAGTTCTGGAACACCCAAGTGACTATCCTCATACAACTAAGGAATAATTTGGTCAGTATTCGGAGGTACTGCCCAATTGTGATCAGGTAGGTGGCAAAGCTTACTGATATAGCAAATGAGTTCCAAGGCTACCCCTCGCAAATATTTGGTTATCTCGAATCTGACGTGGAAGGGAAAGGCATATGATACTAAGGTATTATCTCATCATTTTCGAACCATCTGTCATGTTTTGAGTTATATACTTACTAACACCTCTCTCCTCAAGACAATATTTGAATACGCCTTTCAAAGTAATTTCGAGATAGACCACCATAATCCCCTTTTGGTTTATCAATTTTAATTGGTAGGAACCTCCAAGAATGTCATTTAAACGTGGATGATAATAACATTTCCCAGTAGAAGGTCGTGTCTACTTAACAAGAATATTAAATCTTCTACCAACTCTACTGGGATATATTTGTTGTAATTAATGTGCATGGTCACAATCTCACCATAAAACAGGTTCTCTGTCTTAGGGGCAAACTCGAATAACTCAGAAAGCCTATATTTATTTAACTCTCGCAAAAAATACGTATACTAAAACATCCAATCGAAATGATATATCCCCCTCTTGCGAAACATGATGAAAAATCCAACAAGTAGCCACCAAGAAAGAACTATCAGTTGCCCTACTGCTACGTTAAAGTCATATAAGATGCCTGGAATGAAATCTAGAAAGGGAAGCGTAAAACCCACTTCTAGAAGAAACAATAGAAGGAAAAATCCTGGCCTCCCACTAGCTTCGCTAACATTATGTGATCTTTCCGAGATACTAAATTCATACTAATGATGCTTTGTGACTAAACAATGACATGATAGTAGGTTCTTCATATCCCGTGGGGTCGTGGAACATAGATAACTAAGGCTAACAACAAGCTCGTCATTATTCCTCTCGGACCTTCTCGCAATAGGTTAGCCAGATTTTATCGATGTCATTTTCTAACCCTTTTGATTCCTCTCTCAATAGAGCACGTCCAAAACGACCACCAGCCTTACCTTGACTTTTGTGAAACCATTCGTATCCTCGTAGCCATTTTTTAACAAAATTGCAAGAATTAGCTTTAGCGAGGATAAAAAGAAGCACCACAAGGTGAATCAAAGCAAAGAAACTGCTAAAATGTAAAAATCATTGTAGAAAATTAACAAAAGCAAGAAAACTGCCAGCAACAATTGCAGAAATTTCAAACAAAAAAGAAGCAAAGTAATTTTGAAGAAGACAACCTATGATATATATATATATATATATAAACCTATCTCCCAAAACGCATCATTTTGAAGGATAACTAGCATCTAAGGGCAACTCATCGCCTATCTAAAAAGGTTGTTGATCATCATTATCACCACTCCTCGAAAATACAGTTCTTAAAGTACATTTATGATAGAACCTCAAACATTTGGACATAATGTTTCACCGTGAAATAAATCCACCATCTGGAGCGATCGGGAAAAAAGAAAGTTTTCATATCGAAGTGCATCGAGGAAGGCCACTCCTCTCGACTCAAAAAAGAGGGAATATTGTTATACCCTAATTTGTAACAAGATACGTGGCAAGCCTAGAAGACACATGAACAGTAAACCTACCACCAGCAAGCCGGGTGATCTCTTATGAGCTCACCCTTTCGAGTTGACTATTTGGAAAACAAATAGTTTAATCTTCATTAGGAACATGAAGCCATTTGGTCACCAAACATCACGTGGGCTCAATTGCTCTATCCCATTAGAGTGGAAATGAATAATATGATCTATCTTGTCACAGGCATCTTCGGCCCATCGAAGACATCCCACGAGCTCTATAATGATGGCTAGATGGCAAGTCTAACACATTAACACTATCCTGCATGGGACCCCTGCATGTAAATACTTCCAAGAATGATGAAAGGGGGGACCCTGGAAGGACACTAAGTCTGGCTATAAATACTCCAAGCTCTTTTTACTGTCATTCTCAATAACCTCTAACTTTCTGTCCTGATGATAAGTGCTAAAGGTGACATGTTTTAATATCGTTCTTAATATGTTTTTGGATGATTATTCGATTTAAAATGATGAATGTTATGCTCCTAATCCTTTAAAATCATGTTTTTTAAACTTAGAAGAGCATTTGGGAGCAAAATGAGCAAAAAACGAGTGAAATTCGAAAAATCAAAGCAAGTTTCAAGAGCCATACAAGCTGGGCCATTCCACACGGGTTAGACACACGACTGTGTGAGCCATAGGGACTTCCACACAGCCATGTGCTAGACCGTGTCAATTTCGAGAACTGCGCTCCAAACAATGGAAAAACACAATTTTTAGGAGTTTTCGGGCATTCTAAGACCTATATATGACAAAGATAAGAAAAGAGGAGTAAGCCATCATTTAATACTCAAGAAAACAACCTAAAAAACACCATTGAAGCCGACTCTGAAACAGATTTCCATCAAGATTGAAGACCTCCCTTTGAATTCTTTGAAGTTTATTATGAGTTTCTTTGTTTCTTGTGGTTGTACTGTCTTTTAGATGTTTTTATTTGCTATCATGAACTAATTTTCCAACTACCTAGGGATATGAACCGTAGCATGTATTTTGTTTTTTGATTTCTATTTTTACGCAAAAAATACTTGGATCTTGTTCTCAATTATGTGTGTTTAATTCTTGGTTTAATATTTCTAGACTATTAATCCATGTTTGATGGACCCTGTTTAAAAGCAGATCTAGTGTAATTGAGTGGAGTTGCATGCAATCCTAGAAATAGGGCGAAATAAATCTACCGAATTAGAGTCAAATCTAACAGGGAATCCATAGATTGAGTTAATGCGATGATAGGAGTTTTAATTAGAAAGAAATTTCAATTAATCAACCTAGAGCCAGTTGCTCTTAGTCTTGAAGAAAGAAATTAGAATAATTTAAGGATTTCTATGAATCAAGATACTAAGTGAAGAAATTACGTAATTTAGATTGATAATGACAGATGAAGTCTAGGTGGATTCTTTCCTAGGTATTGTTTTGCTTCTTGGTTTTTAATCGCTTATTTTCTTGATTTGTCATTTGTTGTGTTCTTTAGTTAATTAATTTAGTTCATTTTAGTTTTAATCAATCACCCTCCAATTTATTGATTAAATAATTGAAAGACAATAATTACTAGTACTTTTAGTCCTCGTGGGACCAATATCTTTACTCACCGTAGCTATACTATTAATTGATAGGTGCACTTGCCTTTGTCGAATTTTTAGTTGGTTTACGACCGCAATCACCTGACTGGGTGAACCAACCCTGTAACAGCCCATTTTTAGTGAAATCGAAACAGTGGTTTGGGACCACAAATCCGAGCCGAAAATAAAATTTATTTTAATATTATTGCATGGTCCGTATTATGATAAAAATGTCATATGAAAATTATGATAAGAAAATTTTACCGATTATGTGCTTAATTATGGAAATGACCAAATTGTATAAAATGAGAAAGTTGGATTCTAGTAGCTAGAAGAATTAAATAGCTATGGAGTTCAAAACTTGAGGTCCTTATATGGTAATTAGACCGTTAAAGAAAAGTTAGTAGATATTTTTGATGAATCATCCATGGAAATTTAGAAAAAGGGCAAGGGCTATATTGGGAATCAAAATAGTTAAAAGATGATAAATAAATAATAAGAAATAAAAAGCATTTTATATCATCTTCTTCCTCAAACATTTCATGGAAACCCTAGGAAAGATAAAACAAGCTTCTGGCTTAATTGGGTAAGTATTCAAGTCCTGTTTTTAGTAATTTTTATATTTTTGAAATCGGGATAGTTTAATCTATCTATTTAGGGGATTGATTTGAAAAGTTATCAAAGTATAGAAATCTTTCCATGGATGAATATGCTGAAAATTTAAAATTTATGGTAGAAAATGAAATGTTGTTGATAGATAAATAACTTTTACAAAGTGAATTTTGATAAATATGTGATTTAGGGACTAAATTGTAAAGTTGTGAAAATTGAAGAAAAATTCTGAATTTTATAGAATATATGTGCTATAAATTTTATATTGAAATTTTAGTTAGGCTTAGAATAAGGAGTAAATTGCATGAATTTCATTTTTCCGAGCCTAGGGACAAAATTGGAATTTATGGAAAGATTAAGGGCAAAATGGTAATTGAATATGAAGTGTGATAAATTGATGATTAAATTCATTTACATAGATTCGGATAACTCAAATTCGAAGCTAGATCAAGGAAAATAGAAAGTTTTGGATTAATAGATTTTCTTATACGAACTGTTATCAAGCTAAGTTCATGTAAGTTAATTTTGCATGTTAATATGTTTTAATTGAATGTTGTATTTGATTTGAATGTGGTAGATGTTTATGTAATTTATATAAACATTATAAATACATGAAATGGTTACATGGTTGTAAAAGTCATTAAATTGTAAGTTTCGTTGGAATAATGAAAATCGATGATACATGTGATTTCCGGTACATGAAATATGATTCTGCATATGTTGCAGACGAGATTTAGCTCGGACAAGTAATCTCGATATAACTCTCGAGCATCTTGATAAATAGTTCCTGCGAGCATCCTGATCGATAGTGATCTTACATTTGTTGCACATTACCGCAGCTCTTTGTAAGCATCCTAATACATGTTTTGATCGGTTGTGATTCGGTATTTAATGCGGATACAAACGCAGCTCTTCATGAGCGTCCTGTTAAACTCGCTTGAACTCTCTGTTACCTTATTTGAAGCTTCCTGATATTATATCTTCGGAGATATTTGAAAGGCTTTGAGTAAAAAAAAAAAACTCTTATGAGTTTCCTGATTAGCTCGGATAAGTGTCAAGTTACATGATTACATGGCTCGTTTGAGCATCCTAACATGTGGCTCGAGAGCATGTTCCTTGAATAAGAATTGACGGTTTATAGATATGTACACTTTGAGTGTACTACTTAAGTATTCATCGATATTTCAGTAATTCAACTGATAAAATTCCTAACAAGAGAAAGCGATGAGATAAATAAAATTATATTTTGAATGATTCTGAGTATTCTGATGAATTGTTTTATGATGAGCTCATCTATGCTTATTTGATATACATGAAACTTATGTAACTAACTTGTTTGATTGAGTGCATGTGATTAGGTAATTTTGCCAAGTTGATGGAAAACATGTTATTGTATGCTTAAATTTAATATATGAGATTGGTAAGTTTATTTCCTATTATACGAACTTACTAAGCATATAATGCTTACTAGGTTTTATTTTCTCTATTTTATAGTGCTCGGAAGCTCGCGAAGGTTGGAGATCGGTTGGAGTATCATCACACTATCCATTAGCTTGTTTTGGTATAAATGGTAGACTCATTTTGGTATAATGGCATGTATAGGTAACTTGGCCATTATTGGCTTATAATGTTGTTTGTAATCTAGCCACTGGAATGGCTAGTGATGGTTATGTTTTGGTATATCTATTAAGGTTATATTATGGCAAATATCTATGTGTTAAATATATTGAATATGATTGATGAAGTTATGTTTAACATGTAAGTTAAACAAAGGTAAGATTATAATCATGAATGCATATGATAAAATAACATTTTAGATGTTAGAATTGGCTTAAATTTAATGCTTGAATTGGTTGGTATATACTTGTAAGTTTTAGTGTAGATTATTGGCAAATTTGGGTGAGAAATAAAGCTAGGAAATGGCTTTATTTTGTCCACACGGGTAAACACACGAGCGTGTTCCATGACCGTGTGTGACACACAGCCTAGCACATGGGCGTGTGGTTTGGTCGTGTGTCCCCTGCATTTTAAATTTGAGAAATAGAATGCTCAAAATTGAGCACAAGGGCAGAAACACGGGCGCGTGTCTTAGCCGTGTGTGCTACACGGCCTAGAACACGGGCGTGTGTCTTGGCCGTGTGAAACCTGCACTTAATTTTGAGAATTTTAATTAACCACACGGGCTAGCACACGGGCGTGTGGCTGGCCGTGTGGCACAAGTTAGAGAGCTACATGGTTTCGAACACAGCCTGCAACACAAGCATGTCTTAGGATCACACGGGCGTGTCCCTAGACCATACGGTGTGTGTGCCCTGCATCTAGGAAAATTTTAGAAATTTTGCAAAAAATTCTCTGAGTTCCTGATTTAGTTCCGATTCGATTCTAGTACTCATATTGGGCCTCGAGGGTCCATTTAAGGGGCGTTATGAATAATCTCGGAAAATGAATAGTAAATGACATGAATTATCTGTAAATGTTCTGAAAACTTTAATAATGCTCCGTAACCCTATTCCGACGACGAATACGGGCTAGGGGTGTTACAGACCCCCTTAACTACCATTCTCCTCTCTCTATACTCTTCTCTTGTTAAGCATTGTATTAACAAAAGGCAAAGTGTAGGACTCCTGAACATGCCCATGTAGGAATACTAACCTAGCTCAAAATGATGTTTTGGCTTAAATAAGACTATTTAGCTTTGGATTACATTTTAGCAAAAGTATCACAAAATCTCATGTATTAACTTTGGATTACATTTTAGCTTCTTTAATGAAAAATTGGGTAAATTAATCTCTACACATTGGATGAGTGAGCAAAACAATCCATCCGTTAAAATTTGGTGTTTATATACAAAGTATAATAACAAATTTAACCCTAAATATTTACACATTTATTCAATTTGGTTCTTATTCTTTTATTAAAAGTAAACGAATTTTTTTTTAAATTAACGAGGTTAAAAGATAAAAAAGGCATTAATAATAAATTAAAAAATTAATTAAATTAATTTAAAAATTAAAAATTATTTAAAAAATCATAAACAAAATTTATAAAAATAACAAAACCGACTATACTTAGCCTTATAGTACAAGAAATTTATTGATACCAAGTTCTTCCACACTCATGTCATGTCGACCAGGTAATTAAAAAAAAGCTGCAAAATGCAATCCAGTTTTTTATTTTATTGTGTTTTCTTTTCAAGATAGAAATGGCAGATTTCCGGAAATATTTAGAGCAAAATAAATGTCGCAGACATTGATTTTCAAGTCTGGAAAATGTAAACCAAATATCTTTTATTACTCGAGCTTGAGCTTATTGATGCAATAATTTTTAGATTGCACCTGTGATGAAATATTTGTTCAAAGTAAACCCTTACTCCGATAATTGATTCATCAATTATCAAACATACGAAGCTTCCATAACAGTAGCAATGCCAATAGTCTTAATGCATCCACTAATTATAAAAAGCATATATGAATTATATTTGAATGATCCTACACCAAAAAGTTCATTAAAAAAAAAGGGACAACCCAAGATTCAACAAAAATTTTAACCTCCACATCTCAAAAGGAACTAAATAGTGAAACCAATAACCTTTTAACAAAATTGTATGAAACTAGCTAGCCACCAGAAATTCAATACTTAACCGGGGCAAGGATGTCGAGTTGAGAGCCGAGTTTCTCTTCTGCAGTCTTCTCGGCTTTTACCCTAAGCTTGTTCAGCTGCTTCTTCCTCTCATACGCAACCTGAGCCCTTTCCTTCCTCTTCTTCTCCAGCTCCTGATGTCCACAGTTTAGTTAGAAACAATATTTTTAGTACTGTAATTTATCTTTTAATTTCACATTCTCAAGGTTCAAAAGAATGGCTTCTAAGGAAATTTTCAAAAGATAAGCCATAATAATACATAAATAAGGGCACTTGACATAAATAACATATATTTACAATTCGAAATGCTAGACATAAAGTCGAAATCCATTGGGATCCCTTAAAAGGTAAAGAAGTAGAATTCCAGATATTTTTCCTTGATGCAAGTACAATTTTAATTAGAGATCAGTACAGTAAATACATAAAGCTTTAAACAGGATACATCCTAGTCTAGTACTGATCTATGTTACTCCAACCCTACATTCCTCCTAAAGTACATTCGTCCGATGTCCATGTAGGAGACATTCAAACATGGAAATGAGGATATGATCATCCGAATAAGATGAATTTCTGACATTCACATCTTTTCCGAAAAGCTCTAAGCGAAAAAGAAAACAAATCCCTGGATTGAATGTTACTCCAACTCTACATTCTTACTAAAGTACATAGGTCCGATGTCCATGTCAGAGACATCAAACATGGAAATGAGGATACAATCATCCAAATATTTATAAGACCATCCAAATAAGATGGATTTTTTACATACAAATCTTTCCTAAAAGCTCTAAGAGGAAAAAGAAACACATCCCTGGATTGAATGTTATCTCAACAACTAAACATGCAATTAAAAACAAGCAAACACAAAGTTAACCAACACAAACTTAAGCCATACATTAAGTTAAATAATGCTTCTCTCAAAAAAAAAAAAAAAAAACAATGGTATGGATGGATTGAAGAATATCCAATTGCAACGCACACAATGACAAGATAAAACTCACCCTGATTGTGTCATAATGGTTCCATCCAACCTCAGATGACAAGCGGCCCAACAAGCAGTACTTGTGCCCCTTCTGAAGCCTCAAAACCCTAATTTCATTTTTGAAACATATCAGGAAAGAATTACAAGAAAAATCAGACTTATATATTGCAAATAAAAAAAAGAAAGACGATTGAGAAACTTACTTAAGAGCATCAGGGATGACCATCCTCTTAATCTTATCATATGGGGAAGGAATTCCCTCATAAGCTTTCAAACGAGCAAGGGCAGCCGCTCCGCGCTTAGTCTTATGAGGTATCATTCTGCAAAGGTTATCATTACGAAATTGCAGTTGGATTCAGCTTCAATTCTTTACAGAAACAAAAACCATTTCAATTTAGCTCTAGATGTTTCAACATCAGTTAAAAATAAGACATTAGTCTTATGAGGCATCATTTTGCAAATGTTGTCATCCATGAAATCTTTACAGAATTGCAGTTAGATTCAGCTTCAATTCTATACAGAAAAGAGAAAAGATAGGAATATTTACAAAACCCAGTTCAACTTAGCCCTAGATGTTTCAAAACCAGTTCAAAATAGAACTAGTCTTATGAGGTATCATTCTGCAAATGTCGTCATTATCCAGGAATTATTTAGAAAATTGTAGTTGAATTCAGCTTCAAATCTTTATAGAAACAAAAAGAGTAAGATTGAAATCTTTACAAAAACCAATTGAATTTGGCTCTAGATGTTTCAAAATCAGCCAACTGACCCGCGAACAGTGCGCCAAAAGATCTTGGCCGGAGCTCGGAAATGGATGGGACCATGAGAAGGCTTGGTGTTCATCCGTTTGCGAAGGAATCTCATGTACTTCATCTTCTGTCGAACGAGTCCTCCCGACATGCAGATCTCCTCGCATCTCACAACCACCACTTTCTGGCCGTTGAGCAGCTCCTTGGCCACGATCGAAGCCAACCGCCCCAACATGTGGTGGCGGGCATCCACCACCACCTTCTTAGCGCACACTCCAGATCCGGACACCATTGTTTTCGCCTTATTGGAGCTCCCCTTCTCTCTCTTTCTATCTGGAAGGAACCGCTAAGCGAAGAAGAAAGAGGGTTTATATACGAATTACAGTGAGGTCGCTAGGGTTTTCTTTTCAGTTACCCAGTGTTGAACTGTTGGTGTGTGATTCGGTGCGCTCAGATCTATGGGTGTAATGCTAGAACGAGGGAGAATTACCAGTAAATTTACGCCATGTCAGTAATTTGACTATTTTATTACTAAAATGAAAAAACAATAATGACTTTGGGCCTTCAGTTCGGAGCATGAAGTCTAAAATATCATAGATTAAAAAAAAGTTTAGGTCCAATAAATTTTTCCTTAAAAGAAAATCAAAATTTTCAAAATTGGACCTAAAATCAAATTGTTTTGATCATCAATTCCTTTGATATATTTGTTGTTTTTAATTAAATAAATTATAAAAAATTATATTAAAAAAGAAAAATAGGTTGAATCGATTTAAAGATTAATCTATCCAACTCTTCTCTTCAGATCGGTACTCTATTTGATTCTTGATCCAACCAATTAATTTAATTTGATTTAAAAAAAATTTGAAAAGATGAGATAAATAACCACCATACCTCATATTTTTTGGGTTGTATTATACTTTCAAGATGACATGTATTTATGATTTTTTTTTACTTAATTTTTCTCATGAGATCTAATTGGCTTTTTTTAATCATTTAATTTCTTAACCAAAATTATTAAATGGAAATATGGGCTGAAGATTATACCTGCCGATAGAAGTGAGCAAAACTCGATTTAAATAAAAAAATTCAAATTTTCAGTTAATCAAATTGAGTTATTCTATTTTTTGAGTAAACTCAAATAAGTAATTCGAGTTTCGAGTTCAAATTGAGTTAAATTTTACAATTCGAATAACTCAAATAACATTGATCACGTGTCAGAGTCTTAAAAATTTATATAAATAATGATCGAACCTGGAAACTAACTATGACAACGATTTTTGAGGCAAGCGCACCTATCGAATAGTAGTATAGTTAAGGCAAGATCGGAATGTCGAACCCAAAGGAACCAAAAGTAGTAGTACTAACTCTCTTTTTATTATTTAGCCTAAGAATAAAAGGATTTATTTATCTAATCTAAATTAATTAACTACTAAACTAAAGATGCAAAGACAAAGAGATAGAGTTTGGGAAAATAACTTGAGAGAAACCAATTGATTAAAACGACACCCAAGGAAGAATCCACCTAGATTTCACTTGTTATCTAACTCTGAACTAGACGATTTATTCACTTGACTTGATCCGTAAGATTCCCTAACGTATATTAATCCCTCTCTCGAGGCGACTAACGTCTAACCCTAGGTTGATTAATTGAAATCTCTTTCTAATTAAAACCCCTAGAATTGCATTAACTCGATCTATGGACTCCCATATTAGGTTTCACCCTAATCCGGCAAAATCTCGTCACCCTATCTCTAAGCGTGCGATCAACTCCGCTTAATTATGCTAGATCTACTCTTAAGTAGGGACATTTGCTCCTCCACCTAAGCACATCATACTTGAATTAATATACCAGGAATATCAACACAAGAATTAAGAACACATAATTAAGAACAAGCCACATATTTATCATATAGTTCAGCAAACGATAACAAGATTCATCTTAGGTTTCATCCCCCTCAAGTATCTGAGGGTTTAGTTCATAACAATAAAAGAAAACATCTCAAAAGAAAAGATAAAACAAAACATAAGAAATCCCTAAAACCCCCTGAAGGAATTGAAGGAGAGATCCTCTGTCTTGAGTATAATTCCGGCTTCTTGAGATGGATCAACTGGCTATCTTCGACTGATTCTCCACAAATCTGGCCTTTCTAGCTCGGCTCCTTGGCCTAGCTAACCGCCCCCTTCTAGGTTATACTTAGGGTGTTTATATAGGCTTTTGAGATAGGTTTCTTAGTCCCTAAGTATCCTTTTCCGAGTGAAATTGCTCTTTTCCCGTGTGAGTAGTCTTTAGGCCGTGTTCGGACTTTTAATGAGGCACGGCCGTGTGGTCTTGGGCCCAGGCCGTGTCGATTTCTATTTGGCCCAATTTGGTCCGTTTTAAGCCTGTTTCTCGTTCTTTTCATCCTCGGGTGCTTTCCTGAGTATAAAATATGAAAAGAAAGGATTAAGAGCACCTTTTTACATAAATCAAAGGATAAATCATCCAAAAGCATGCTAAATGTGGGCTTAAAATATGTTACTTTTACGGTTTATCAAATACCCCCACACTTAAGCTTTTGCTTGTCCTCAAGCAAAATTCTCAACTCACAATTAAAACGGACTTCCCTGATTCACAATATTCATCAATAGTGTTTCATTATAATTCATAGATAATTCATACATGGATAACTCAACTCAAAGAGTCCTAAAGATTTAAACAATCAAAGTCATAATTTTTATAGTATGAAAACATAGGTGTTTCCCTTTACCTGAATAATTACCTCTGATTCAAAATCGACAAGAATTGACATCCTCACTAAAGATTCACTCAAAGCACTCGAAGTGTTTAAGGTTCAAAATTAAGCACTCAAAAGTCAAACATGAAAAGTTAATCCCATAGGCTTGCATGAAAATCAAATCTCCACCACTATAATATGAGATGATACACAAATCAAAAGGTCTTTATAGGGTTGTAACAGGGCTTAGGTTCAAGGGTATGGATATAGGCTGAATTAAAGGGTTAGATCGAGATTGACCTGACAAATTACCTAACTAGAAATAACGGACTAATAATGAATAATTACATCAATTGAAAACTTGTACTACTAATAATAATACTCTGATATGAGCTTCTTCTTCAATAATTGGAATTTAACGTATAAGCTCACCTAATCACAAAACTAATAGTAACTATTCTTCGATTTTTTTTTGGAATAAGTCAAATAATGAATTCAACTACTGAAATAATATGATTAGGCAACCGATTAGATCAAATCTCGATATAAGGGTAGTCAAAAATAATGGTGATAACAAATACAAAGGGTTTTGGGTTAATATTAGTAGGTGAGTTAATAAAAAAGGTTGTTAATATCAACGGGGTTCACTAGGGATTAATTATGAAGCTAGGCTTTTAGTAGAGTGAGTGGGTTAAAACCTAGGTGCCTTTATCATCTCTGTATATCAAATCAAAGGTGTGGTCTCGACATGTATAATCGATGCAAGTTCTAGAATAACAAATCAATGTTGACACACTCATAATCAATAAAGTGAGCATGAAAAAGAATATATGCTCTTATTAGGTTCAAAAGCTCACAGAAAATTATGGGTTTTTGATATCAACCTTGTAAATTTCAACTTCAACGTAACATTTAGATTCAGGTAGACAACCTAAAAATTTTAAATTTTGAAAAATAGACTTATCATGCTTGATTCTCTAGTATCCTTCAAATTTAATCATCAATGCACAATTATCAATGACTTAATCTAAAACATATCAATAAAAATCATAAATCAAAGGAAATTTCATTCTAATCATAATATGAGAGACTTACTTTAGAACAAGGCACAATTCAAGGATTTTAGAATAATACTATAGTTAACCCCCCCCACACTTAAGATGTACATTGTCCTCAATGTACAAGGATAGATAATAACACATTAATAATAAAATCATAAGATAGAGAGAGAAGTGAAATTTTTTGAATTATGGATGAGATCCTTGGAGGATGTTTCATGATGGATGTGATGACTAGGTATAAGTGTTAATTTTGTTCATTGAGTTGTATATTAATTCTATCTAATCTGTGAAGTCATCAATGAAATGTTTAGGGAGAAATATTTAATGAATTTGTTAGAGATACTCGAGGGTTAGATGGCCAGTGATAAAAGAAACTGAACTGTACTTGAAATAAAAGTTCTAACAAGACAAAATAAAAAGTTTAATAACTGAAAATTAAACATAAATAATAATAATAATAATAATAATAATAATAATAATAATAATAATAATAAATGGCAAATAAAGATAAGAAAAAGGACTCAAAGGTCCTCGTCATCTGCTGAGTCGCTGGGTGGTCGAGGCTGTGATATATGAAAGTGGTGACAAATCTGCTAAAGCGTGGCCTCAATGCCGTCAAATCATCAAGCGGTATCATTGAATTGGTGAGTACAGTAGTGCTCAAACCAAGTGAAACGTGCAAAAATGTCCGAAAGTGAAGCTATTGCATGGGAGGGATGCTGGCTCGGGAGTGTCGCCTCCTGTGGTGGTGGGAAATAATCAGTAATGTCCTCGGGATCCTTCTCGTCGGTCGGGAGGGCTAGTCGGTATTGAGAAGGATCGGTTCTACGTCGATATTTGATCATCCTCATATGCAGCATAGTTTGGACGCCCTATGGTACCATCTGCCCAATCAGTGTGAGAGAGGAGGTCTGGGTCTCGGTGTGGAGGAGGCCGAAGTACCAAGACAAACGTGCAACGTATGGACCCCTCGATATAATCCCCCTCCTATGTGGCTCTGTCTGGTGTTGGATGGCACGGGCTATGAAGTAAGCTAGGTCGAAACCGTGCCCGTTTGACATGCACCATAGGTAGTAGGCGTCGTGAGTATTTACGACGCCGGTGCTCTCGTGTCGACCTGTAAAAGTATGAGCCAAGATGGCATGTACGTACCTCAGAGACGGGACAAGGGCCATCGCCTTGGAGCGACTGGGGTCGTAATTGCCTTTGCTAGGAGCTAAGTTGTACCAACAGCTTACGGGGGTGCGGTAAAACTTACGGTGTAGCTCAGAAAGGTCATTCTCTGCTACGAAATCTTCCGTATAGAGTCCAAGTGCGGCCCCGAATTGAGGTACGTTCAGCTGTCGTATGGTGCCTTCCAAGCGAATTTGTATCGTACTTGGATCATCGTATTATGTCATTACCGTCTGGAGTTGGAAAGTAGAACAGAGCTCTAAAGTAAGCTCCAAGTACGTAGGCTTGATGATGGTAAAAAATTGATCCCACGGATCGGTTGTAAGTAGAGCTCGGACATCGTCTGCTAGACGGACCTGCTCTAAAGCGGCCCAATCAATGCATCTACCGGTGCCGAGAGGTCATGCCCTTAGTGCCTTGTAACGGTCCTCTTGGGCGGCTTGAGGGAATTGGAGGAACCGGTGGCGTACTTCGGTAGTTGCGCTAGCAGAAGATGCGCCGGGTCCCTTTCGTTTTTGGAATTGGTGGCTGCAGTTCGCTTTGCTCGTGACGACGACATTATAACTGAAAATAGTTGATATTCAAGTAATTTTCTACCAAAATAAAGCAAGTACTTTGATCAACACCCAAAATATTCAAAGTCTAAATAAGAACATTTCAACCATAAGCAACTATTTTGACAGTGATTAGTTCTATCTAGTTCTAATTAACTACCTAAACAATGACTAACATACTTAAGGTAGTAATCAAATTAGTTCTAAAATTCTAAAGATTAATTTAATAATAAATAATAGTAAAAAGAGACTAAATAAAATGAAATCTTAATCATATAATAAATAAATAGATGGGATTAAAATAATGAAAGGTGACCAATAATGCTTTCAAGCGTGGCGTTGTGGACGGGCGGAGCACGGGCGTGTAACGGTGGCGCACGGTCGTGTGCTGTAAAAATTCTGGGTAACACGGCGGTGGAGTGGGCGTAGTCTCTTGTTTACACGATCATGGCTTCGTTTTTGTATGGGTATTTGAAAGGAATGGAGGTGAGAGGGTTATGGGAGTCAAATGAGGGTGATTTTTATTGATGATGGTCGGATTAGGGGGTAGTTTTGGAGGGAGGACGGCTAGGGTTGGGGTTTGGGAAGAAAATTGGGAGAAAACGGGGGCTGTGTTTCTTTAAATAGGAAAGGGGACGCGGGCAGAGGCCACACCCTCATGTCTGTTATTCAGCCCGTGTTTTTCGCGATTTTTAAATCTGGGCTCGTTTGCGATGTTGCCCACGCCCGTGCTTTAGGTTGCCACGCCCGTGTATATATAGTTAGTGTCTCACACGGTTGGTAGGCACGGGCGTGGCTCATGCCCGTGCTTAGTTACTCAGGATAAACCACGGTCGCATCGCACGGCCGTGGTCTTTTTATTGCAACCCGTGTTGGGGAAAAATTTCTCTTCTTTTTCTCACACGTCTACCTGCACGCCCGTTTTTCATCCCATGTTAACCGCACGCCCGTGTGTAAGGCCGTGTGGTAGGAAACCTGCACTTACTGAATCAGTTAGTTGGATTTAGGTGCTAAAGAGGGAGAATAAAATTAAAATGTGAAATTTAATGGGGTTAGTGAAGTTAGTGCTCAGGTTGCCTCCCGAGAAGTGCTTGTTTAAAGTCTTAAGCTAGACTCACCCTGTTTTCATTCCTAAGAGAAGGTTCACGGAGTTGAAGCTCCTCTCTCAATTCCTTAAAATCTTCACCATTATAAAATTTCAGTCAATGGCCATTTACCTTGAATATTCCTTGAGTTGGATGGGTTACCTCAACTGTGCCGTAAGAAAAAATAGATTTTATCACGAATGGGCTTGACCACCTCGATTTCAGCTTTTCAGGAAATAGTTTGAGCCTTGAATTATACAGCAGGACTAGGTCTCTTACTTCGAATTGCTTTGATTATTTTAAACGAGCATCATGGCGCCGTTTTGTTGCCTCATTATATAGTCGTGAATTCTCATAGGCCTCAGCTCTTCATTCATCTAGTTCATTTAACTGCATCATCCTCTTCTCACCTGCAGTTTTAAGATAGTAATTCAAGAATTTTATAGCCCAGTAGGCTTTGTGCTCTAACTCACATGGTAGATGACAACTCTTTTCGTAAACAAGTTTATACGGGGATGTCCCTAAAGGGGTTTTAAATGCTGTTCTGTAGGCCCATAAAGCATCATCTACTTTTACTGCCCAATCTTTCCTATTTGATTCAACTGTTTTTTCTAGGATTCGCTTAAGCTCTCAGTTTGCCACTTCCACTTGCCCACTGCTTTGAGGATGATAAGGGGTAGCTGTTCTGTGGAGTACTCCATATTTTCTTAAGACTCTTTCAAATTGAGTATTGCAAAAGTGAGTGCCCCTATCGCTGATGATTGCTCTGTCTGTTCCAAAACGAGAGAAAAGTTTCTTAAGAAACTTTACTACAGCTCTATCATCGTTAGTAGGTAAAGCTTGGGCTTCCACCCATTTTGACATGTAATCTACTGCTACTAAGATGTATTTACTTCCGAATGAACTAGGGAACGGACCCATAAAATCATTACCCCATACATCAAATATCTCACATGATAACATATATGTCTGAGGCATTCATCGCGTTTAGAGATATTACTTGTTCTCTGGCATTTATCACACGAAGCGGCATACCTGTTGGCATCTTTGAAAAGAGTTGGCCAGTAGAATCCTGATTCGAGTTTTTTGTGTGCTATCTTAATTTCGCTGTAATGTCCTCCTGAAGGTCCTGAATGGCAATGTTCTAAGATCTTACTTGCTTCTGCCTTTGTAACGCATCTTCGAATTACTTGATCTGCACATATACGAAAAAGAAAGGGATCTTCCCAAAAATAGTTTTTCGCGTCAGCAAAGAATCTCTTCTTTTGGTGATGTGTAAATCTTTTTGGCAAGATGTTAGCGGCTAAATAATTTGCAATATCTGCAAACTATGGTACCTCGGTGTTAGTTATAGAAAAGATTTGTTCCTCGGGGAATGAGTCGTTTATCTCACTCTCATCGAACACTTCGATATGTGGGTTCTCAAGCCTGGAGAGGTAACCTGCTGTAAGGTTTTCAGCTCCCTTCTTATCCTATATTTCCAAATCAAATTCCTGTAAGAGTAAGATCCATCGTATGAGTCGAGGTTTTGCATTCGATTTAGTTAAAAGATAACGAAAAGCTGAATGGCCAGTGTAAATGACAACTTTAGATAATATTACATACTGCCTAAATTTTCCAAAAGCAAAAACTACAACTTGTGCGGGTGTCAATGTTTTACTAGCATAATAAATTGGCTGAAAATGTTTGTCTCTTCGTTGTCCCAGAACTGCACCTACTGCAAAATCACTCGCATCATACATTAGTTCAAAGGGTAAATTCCAATCAGGTGCAATTATAATCGGAGCATTTATTAGTTTATCCTTGAGGACATTGAATGCATTTAAACATTCCTGATCGAAATTGAAAGGAACATCTTTTTTTAGTAATTTTGTTAAAGGCTTAGCTATTTTAGAGAAATCTTTCATGAATCTTCTATAGAATCCAGCATGTCCTAAAAAGCTTCTAATAGCCTTAACTGAACTAGGGGGAGGTAATTTTTCTATGGTTTCAATCTTTGCTCTATCTACCTCAATCCCTTTACTAGAAATCTTATGTCCTAACACAATCCCTTCTCTAACCATAAAGTGACATTTTTCCCAATTCAAGACAAGATTCATTTCTTCACATCTTATTAGTACTCGTTCTAAATTTTTAAGGCAAAGATGGAAAGAATTATCGAATACAGAGAAGTCATCCATAAATACCTCAATAATGTCTTCCACAAGTTCATCAAAGATGGCCAACATGCAACGCTGAAAAGTGGCAGGAGCATTACATAATCCAAAAGGCACTCTACGATAAGCAAACGTACCGTATGGGCATGTAAATGTTGTCTTCTCTTGATCTTCAGGAGCTATTGGGATTTGGAAGTAACCGGAAAGTCCGTCCAAGAAGCAGTAATACATATGCCCAGACAACCTTTCTAACATTTGGTCAATAAAGGGTAGAGGGAAATGATCTTTTCTGGTGGCGTTGTTCAGTTTCCTATAGTCTATACAGACTCTCCAACCTGTGACTGTTCTTGTGGGAATCAATTCATTCTTTTCGTTGGTTACCACAGTCATGCCTCCTTTCTTTAGAACTACCTGCACAGGACTTACCCAAGTGCTGTCAGAAATATGATAAATTATTCTTGCATCTAGAAGTTTAATTACCTCAGCTTTGACGACTTTTTTCATATTGGGGTTTAACCGTCTATGAAGTTGCACACACGGTTTATACTCATCTTCCATTAAAATTTTGTGGGTGCAAAATGATGGGCTTATTCCTTTAATGTCTGACATTTTCCACGCTATGGCCTTTTTGTGCTTCCTTAGTACCCTTAGCAACTCTTCTTTCTCCTTGGGTCCTAGTTTCGAAGAGATGATTACTGGTAGCGTAGAATTATCCCCTAGGAATGCATATTCTAAATGCTTTGGTAATTGTTTTAGTTCTAGCTTCAGCGGCTCATCAATAGAGGATTTCTGTTTTAGTTCGTCATTAATCTCGATGTCCTCTATTTTCATCTGTCTAGGAGATGATGCATTGGGATTATCTTCATCGGTATCGTTATTTTTCCCCTCACCTTGTGAAACACACAGTTCCATCGTGTCACTGTACATGATTTCCTGCAAAGATTCTTGAAAAATGTGATCAGTGGCATCAACAAAGTAACAAGAATCATCTTGTTCTCTAGAATATCGCATAGCATCATGAATTTGAAAAACAATTTCCTCATTTCTTACCCTTAGTGCAAGTTTACCATCACCAACATTAATAACAGCCCTAGCAGTAGCCAAAAAGGGTTGTCCCAAAATTAAAGGTACCTCTACGTCCTCATTCATGTCGAGCACAACAAAATCAACAGGGAATATAAATTTATCTACTTTTACCAAAATATCTTCAATAATTCCCCTAGGATACTTAACAGATCTGTCAGCTAACTGAATACTTATCCTAATGGGTGTTGGTTCCCCGATACCAAGTTGTTTAAACATTTTATAAGGCATTAGATTAATACTGGCACCTAAATCAACTAATACTTTCTCTATGCTCAAACTACCAATTAAACAAGGAATAGTGAAACTTCCTGGATCTTTCAATTTGGTTGGCAACTTGTTTTAGATGATAGTTGAGCATTCTTCATTAAGCTCTACTATTGAAATTTTCTCGAACTTCATTTTATTTGTTAGAAGCTCCTTCAAAAATTTTGCATATGTTGGCATCTGCGAAATAGCTTCAACAAAAGGTAAGTTAATATGTAACTATTTAAAAAGTTCAAGAAACTTACCATATTGTGCGTCTAAGCGGTCTTTCTTTAGCTTTGCTGAGTATGGAATTGTTAGTTTGATTTCCTTGTGGGTAGGTGTTATCTTTGCCTTATCGATTTTATATGGTACCTCTTTCTTCGTTTCGATTAACTCCCTTCCACTTCTTAGTGTCACTGCCTGTACCTGTTCTGTTTCCCTCGGTAAACTTTCTGATCGTGTTTCAGAGATTAACTTAGCAAGTTGCCTGATTTGATTCTTGAACTCTTGTGTCAATTCCTCAAGTTTTGTTTCTACCTTCTGGAAATGTGTTTCTGAGGCAGCTATGAAGTTTGTTAGCACCTCTTCAAGGTTCGGCTTCTTTTCCTATGGGTAGGGCTGTTGTTGGAAGTTTTGGGATGGTTGTTGCCTTTGATTTCTTTGACCGCCCCATGAGAAATTGGGGTGGTTTTTCCAACCTGGATTATAAGTATTACTATAAGAGTTATTGTTAGATCAGAAATTGTTACCCGTATAGTTCATTTGTTCGCTCTCCATGCCATGTCTGTAGGGTGGGTACTCAGGATTCACCATTCCTTCACTAGCGTCGCACTGCATAACTGGATGTGCCTGCGAAGAACCATAGAAACTATCAAATTTTTATGTAGCAATTCTACCTGATTTGATAGCGCGATCACTGCATTAATGTTGAAAACTCCGGCTGCTTTGGCTGGCATTGTCCTTACAACTTGCCACTGATAGTTATTCAGTGACATCTCTTCTATAAACTCGTAGGCTGCTTCAGGAGTTTTGTTGTTCAGGGTTCCGCTGGCAGCTGAATCGATTAATTGTCGTGTTGAAGGGTTCACACCATTATAAAAAGTTTAGACCTGTAGCCACAATGGTAATCCATGGTGTGGGCACCTTCTCAACAAATCCTTGTATCTCTCCCATGCGTCGTAAAGTGTCTCTGAATCTATCTGCACAAAAGAAGAGATATCATTCCTTAATTTGGCCATTTTGACCGGTGAAAAATATTTTAATAAAAAATTTTCGTTAATCCCATGTAGTGATTGATCCTCGTAGAGGAGAATGTAACCACTGTTTGGCTTTATTTCTTAAAGAAAAGGGAAATAATCGAAGACGGATGGCATCATCAGAAACGCCATTTATCTTGAAGGTATCACAGAATTCTAGAAAATTCGCTAAGTGTGTGTTAGGATCTTTCATCCTACAAACCATCAAACTGAACAAACTGTTGTATCATCTGTATAGTGTTAGGTTTCAGTTCAAAACTATTTGCTGCAATAGTAGGCCTAACAATACTAGACTCAGTTCCTATTAAACTAGGTTTAGCATAATCATACATAGTACGTGGAGCATGATGTTCAGCCATCTCTGGAGGTGGCAGATTATTCTCAGCCATCTCTTCTATGGTATTTATTTCGGCTTCTTGCTCTTTGTCTATGTAGTTTAGGCTTCGCCTCATTTCTCTGCGATTTCTACGAACGGTACCTTCAATATCACTGTCGTAAAGTAAGGGTCCTGTCAGGTTCCTTCTAGTCAAAAACTAGAGGTACCTGAAAGGAGTGAAAGAAAAAAATTTAGAAAAACAAAAAAATAAAATCTAATTGCAAAAATAAAAATAAAAATAAATATGGCTAAAGTAATAAAAATTGAGCTTTCTTAATATTTCAGTTCCCCGGCAACGGTGCCAAAAACTTGATCGTGTGTCAGAGTCTTAAAAATTTATATAAAGAATGATCGAACCTGGAAACTAACTATGGCAACGATTTTTGAGGCAAGCGCACCTATCGAACAGTAGTATAGTTAAGGCAAAACCGGAATGTCGAACCCAAAGGAACCAAAAGTACTAGTACTAACTCTCTTTTTATTATTTAGCCTAAGAATAAAGGGATTTATTTATCTAATCTAAATTAATTAACTACTAAACTAAAGATGCAAAGACAAAGAGATAGAGTTTGGGAAAATAACTTGAAAGAAACCAATTGATTAAAACGACACCCATGGAAGAATCCACCTAGACTTCACTTGTTATCTAACTCTGAACCAGACGATTTATTCACTTGACTTGATCCGTAAGATTCCCTAACGTATATTAATCTCTCTCTCGAGGCGACTAACGTCTAACCCTAGGTTGATTAATTGAAATCTCTTTCTAATTAAAACTCCTAGAATTGCATTAACTCGATCTATGGACTCTCATATTAGGTTTCACCCTAATCCGGCAAAATCTCGTCACCCTATCTCTAGGCGTGCGATCGACTCCGCTTAATTATGCTAGATCTACTCTTAGGCAGGGACTTTTGCTCCTCCACCTAAGCATATCATACTTGAATTAATATCCCGGAAATATCAACACAATAATTAAGAACACATAATTAACAACAAGTCAATATAGTTCAGCAAACGATAACAAGATTCATCTTAGGTTTCATCCCCCTCAGGTATTTGAGGGTTTAGTTTATAACAATAAAAGAAAACATCCCAAAATAAAAGATAAAACAAAACATAAGAAATCCCTAAAACCCCCTGAAAGAATTGAAGGAGAGATCCTCCGTCTTGAGTATAATTCCGGCTTCTTGAAATGGATCAACTGGTTATCTTCAAGTGATTCTCCACAAATCTGACCTTTTTGGCTCGGCTCCTTGGCCTAGCTAACTGCCCCCTTCTAGGTTATACTTAGGGTGTTTATATAGGCTTTTGAAATAGGTTTCTTTGCCCCTAAGTATCCTTTTCCGAGTGAAATTGCTCTTTTTCACGACAGGGACACGGCCATGGCACACGCCCGTGTGAGTCGTCTTTAGGCTGTGTTCGGACTTTTAATGAGGCACGGTCGTGTGGTCTTGGGCCCAGGCCGTGTCGATTTTTATTTTGGCCCAATTTGGTCCGTTTTAAGCCCATTTCTCGTTCTTTTCATCCTCAGGTGCTTTCCTGAGTATAAAACATGAAAAGAAATGATTAAGAGCACCTTTTTACATAAATCAAAGGATAAATCATCCAAAAGCATGCTAAATGTGGGCTTAAAATATGTTACTTTTACGGTTTATCAAACATATTAGTGTAAATACATCTTTGGTCCATGTCAATTTTGAAAATGAGTAAATTAGTCACTCTCAGCAAAAATTACAAAAAACAAACTCAAAATATTTTTAAAATTCCAAATTTTATATTTTTAAAAAATTATAAATTTTAAAAATATTAAAAAATATAAAGAATATAAAAAATCTAAAATATTAATTTTTAGGACCTAAATAAGTAAATTAATTATTCAAGTTTATCATGCTAAAGTATCTTTTTTTCCCTCTTATTTTACTTTGAAAGAGTTTTTAAAAAATATCAATTTTATGTGCTCTAACATAGAATTAGTTATATTGTAATAAGATTTTAATTTGACATGTTTAATTTTTTAAAATTTAACTCGAACAATTCCATTCGGTTTAACTCGATCAAATTTCATTTTACTTACTCAATTCGAAATAATTTCAAATCGAGTTAAGATAATAAAATGAAACTCGTCAACTCGATTAACTCGAAACTTTTTTCATTCGATTCGATCAAACGCTCACCCCTACCAACCAAATCATTCCTTAGACATAAAAATCTTTTGGTAGAGGACTAATGCCTTCTATGCGCCATTTCACGCAAGGATATACGACATTTGCTTAAGGATTGTCAAGTTATTAAGAGATGTTGGAATTGGATATACTCTTCCGCACAAGTCTCTTCCATTGTTGGTGGAACTTGGGAGGAATGACTTGTGGCAAACTTAACACTGATGGGTCCTGGAAGAGCAGGGACTGGAGCTCTAATTAGGGATCATACAAGTGGTTGGATAAATTGGAGTGTATAGACATATTCTACTAGCCACTACTGTTGAAGTGAAACTTTAAGCTTTAAAATATGAGTTGCCATTGGTAAGAGATCTTAACATTGTTAATTTTGAAATTGAAATGGATGCCATTATCATTTTTCTTTCATTTCTTATGATGAAAATTCTAATTTGTATTTATCCCCCTAATGTGGGATACTCTTCCAAGGTATGACTTCTAAAGCACTTAGATATATCTTTTACAAAGGTAACAGGTGTGTTAGCATAACTTGACAGTAATCTCTAAAACAACTCCTCTACTTATGATGTTTTACTAATTCAAAGTTCATTCTATTTATGTAGGACTCCTCCTAGTTACTTAAATCCTCTGTTAGCTTTTGATTGGTAGAAGTACTAAGGAAGCCCCTGTACTTAGGGGCTGATTGCATTTTGGCCCCTCTATAAAAAAAATAGGTAAAATTAGCTCTTATATATTTTGAAATATGCAAATTAGCCACTCTGTTAAAATTTTCTATTAAATAATGACCTGAAACTTTAATTTAAGTGGTTAATTACTAATTTAGTCCCTAAACTATAGCTAAAATACGATTTTGATATTTTAAAATTTTCTTAACAATAATTCTAAAAAAATTAAAAAGAATCTCAAAAAAATAAATAAATATAGATTATTGAAAATATATTAAAAATATTAAAAATTATGTCAAACTATTTTTAAGAATAGAAATTACAAATAAAAAATTCTAAAAGTTCAAAATATATATATAAACAAATCTAAAAAACTTACATAAAAAATCTTTTAAAAAAATTATCAAACTTTCGAGTCGAAACCCAGAAACCATGTATTTTACAAAACTGAGAAAAATAAAAATGATTTCTCATGCTTGATTGAATCCAAAACTAAGTAAATAGATAGAAACTTGATTTAAGCAAAAGAAAAAAAAAATCGACTAATAGTTTTGATTACTCACTTTCAATTGTCTTATACTTTGGTTAATGTTTAGTTGCATCTTTGTTGCTCATGCTTTCAACTAAAAGGTACATAAAAATTTATTTAACGTTATAAAATTTTGATTACTCATTTTTGCATCCCCTTAGCTATTACAAACTTTTCCATTTGAAGATCTTATTGTTTAGTACCTTATAGAAGCTTTAATCTTTAAGTTGTTGGGTTTTAAATTTTTAATATAAATTTCTGGGTTCTAAATAAATATTCCATAGATTTTAAAATTTTAGAAAATAATGTTTTAAACTTAAGAGAATAAATAAAATATAAAAAGTGAACATCAACACGTCTCCAAAGGTGAAGAAATAATAAAAAGAGCTCTTTGTTTTCATCTTCTTTGTCGCCAAAAAGACATACAAAATTGAAAGATTTTGTTTACTATAAATGTGTTATTTCTTTGGTTTAATTGTATTTCAACAATTATAAGACCATGATTTTATTGAAATGGGTGTTTTTAAAATTGTAATGGAGAGCGTATTTAACAGGTAAAGTTAGTGTCTCATTGCATTAGATAATTCTCATGAAATCGAGAATTTTATTGAAAATGAAAATGTTTCTCCGTTATTGAAAGTAAACTCAAATTTTCACATAAAAAAAAATCATGATTCACCAAAAATAAGCTTCTTTAAATGTAAGTTTTGACTTTAATAAAACTTGGTTTGGTTTTGTTTTAATGGAAATCCAGCTTTGATTTCTTAAGGAAAAAATGATAACAAAAGGTAAAAAAAAAAAAATCAATCGTAGATTTATTTAAAAAAACAATTTAAAATTTAAAATATATATATATTTTTACTCTAATTTTTAAGATTTTTTTAGAATTATGGTTAATTTTTTTAAAAGAAATTTTGACTTTAGTTCAAGAGCTAAATTAGTAATTAACTATTTAAATTAATGTGCCATGTCATCCTCTTAATGGTAGTTAAAGTTAATGACTATTATGTAACTTTTAAAAGTTGGTTGACTGGAATGTAATTTTAAATAAAGTTTTGGGACAAGTGGTGTAGTTTATCCTAATTTTTGTGTGTGTTTTATCTCAACTTTTTAAGTTATTTTGCAAGTGACTTGAAAGAGTGTATTCTTTTTCTTATTTTAATATTTTACATGGGTTAGTCAATGGGTTATAAAGGGCAAAAACTGATGTTTTTAAAAAATATTTTTTTAAAATTTTTAGAGTTAGGACTAAAACAACAGATTTTGTAAATTTTGAGGCCCAAATTTATTAAATTTTTTAGATTTATAATTAAAATGACAAGTTTTGTAAACATCGAGGGCTAAATTAATTGAATTTTCAACATAATTTTTAATAATTTATAGTTATTTTTAAGATTTTTAATTTTTTTTGGAATTATTGTTAAGAAAAATTAAAAAAAATCAGTATGATATTTTAGTTATAGTTGAGGGACTAAATTAGTAATTAACCATTTAAATTAACATTTCATGTCATTATTTAACAAAAAAATAACGGAGGAACTAATTTGCACATTTTAAAATGTACAAAAACTAATTTATTCATTTCTTTAGTAGAGAAGCCGAAATGCAATTCACCTCTAAATACAAAAATTTTCTTACTACTTTTACCGCTTTTGATTTACATGGCTACAATATATACCAACAATATTTTAATTTCACTTTAGATATATAATTCCTTTTTCGAAAAAACAAAACCAAATATATTTAATTTTGGCTGATTTTAAAAATATTTAGAGTTTTGGGTCTATTTTTAGGATACTTAGAGAAATAAGTTAATTTCGGAGAAAGAAACAGAAAATGAGTCATGCATGAAGACGTATCACTGAAAATGCGTCTTATAGAACACGCTTTCAGATTTTTTTAATATATTAACTTTTTTTTGTTAAATGATTAAATGTTTGTAGTTTTATTTTTGAATCTCAGGTTCGATTCCTCTACTACTCACATTTGTATTTTTATTTCATATTGTTTCAAGTTTTACTTTTATCTTTAATTACAATTTTTGAACATATTAACTTATTTAGCTAGATGATTAAATAATAGTGATTTTATTATCCTAGGTTCAAATTCTTTTCTAAGCACATTTTTATTTTTTATTTCACGTTGTTTCAAGTTTTTTTTATTTATAATTATTATTTTCAAGTTTTTTTTTTTTAATTCATCTTTTTAATTAATAAATATTTTATTTATAAAATCAAATAATTATTGCCCAATATCATTATTTTTAGTAAATATAATTTTTATATGTGTAATATTTATTTTTCAATTCATATCACGATGAGTGTAGTAAATATTAGTATTATATATTTTTGTATGTGTATTTAAAATAATTATTTGAAATATTTCACATATACACATAATGATATTTGAAATAATTAATTGAAATATTTCACATATAAAAATATTTAAAATATCATACCCACAATATAGATGAAAAAACAATAATATTTGAAATATTTAACGTATAGATATTTGAAATAATTATCTGATTTTATAATATTAGAAATTACCATATAGGTGGAGAAAATAAATATTTGAAATATAAATATTATATATAAAGAAAAATATATCAAAAAAATTAATTGATGTTTTTAAAATATAAAATATATTTTCTACAAAAAAAATATATTTAACATAATGATAAAGATCAATTTTATCAAAAAAAATATTTTTATTATATAATTGATAATAATTATTTGATTTTATAAACAAAAGAGTTATTAATTAAAATAGGAATTAAAAATAGAAAATTATGAAAAATAATATATTATTAATTAAAAAAACTTGAAATCACATGAAATAAAGATACGTTAAAATCACTATTAATTAATCATCTAACCAAAGGAGTTAATATGTTAAAATTAATAATTAAAAATAAAAGTAAAGCTTGAAACAAATAAAATAAAAATACAAATGTGAGCATGAAAGAAATCAAACTTTAGATTCAAAGACAAAACTATTAATATTTAACTGTCTAACTAAAAAAATTGATGCATCAAAAAATAAAAAATCAAAATCGACATATTTTTTTAAATATCCCAAAAATCGATCCAAAATTCGAATTTGGCGTTTAATTTTAGCCTCTACGTAGTAAAGAAAGCCTTACATGTATACGTTATCAAAGCAGAACTAATATGAGAAGCACTGGCTCAGAAGTTGAAGCCACGTGTCAACATTTATATTCCTATGAGATTTACCTTTTAGATAGTTACATATCTCGTGCAGATAGATATGGAAGTTTTAAATTTAAAAATCGAACCGGATCGGATCTACACTGAATTAAAGACCGACCGGTTACCTTAGCTTCTCATCTAAGCGAAAAAGACAAAGGAAAGTCTCCTTCCTTTCCATTTTTCCGATACTTCCTCTCTCCCTTTCCTCTGATTCCATATCTCTCTCTTTCTGCTAGGGTTTGGGAGTTAGTGAAGAAGGGGTTGTTATTTCATGGGGCAACAATCGTTGATCTACGCCTTCGTGGCACGAGGCACCGTGGTCTTAGCCGACTATACGGAGTTCACCGGAAACTTCACCGGCATAGCTTCTCAGTGTCTCCAGAAACTTCCTTCTTCAAACAACAAGTTCACTTACAACTGCGATGGCCATACGTTTAACTATCTCGTCGATAACGGCTTCAGTAATCTCTCCTCTCTCTCTGTCTTTCTCCTTTTTTTTTCTTTTTCTTTTTTTTTTTTTACGATTTTGCTTATCGATCTGTCCGTGATCTGCCTTATTTTGCTGCTTTGATCTGATGACGAAGCTTGTTTTTGTTCTCGTTGTTGTTGGTCGATTTTTCTTAGCTTTGTTTTGTGTTATTTGTTTTAGGTTATTTAAATTATTTGTGTTTAGCGTAATTTAATACGTAAGAGAGGAAAAAGAGATAGGATCAGTTGGATTATTTTTATTCCAGGAAAAGAAATTATTTAACTTGTAATTGAAACTTCTGAAAACTGAGTTTGTCTAAAAGATTGAGTGTTTAGCCGATTCAAATGAATTAAACTCGCATAGAACTATTGTGATGATTACGGCTTTCTTAGCCACATATTGAAGCAAAAAGAAGTGCATAGCATTTTGATACAAGAGCAAATTGTAGCGTTTTTGGAGAATTGGAAATGAGAAACATAAAAGCTTTTATTAGCAATCGAACTATTTTGATTCTACTTTTATATGAACAATTATGTATAGATGCATGCGATAATTTAATCATAATTGCATATTCGGAAGAAAATATGAATAATTTTAGTTTTTACCTTGCTTGCTTCTTGTGATAACTGAGTATGATTCAAATTTTTGGCAATTTTCATTTCCGTCAAGTGTATGATTGGCTGATTGTGTGCTTTCCAAATTTTAGTTTGAAGGCTCTGTTTGCTTATACTATATATATTGGAGGATTGTTAACTTGCTATGCAGTTTGATTACTGGTTTACATTAGCAAATAATTAATTCCCCTTCATCACATCCCTCATAGTTGTAGACTGAGAAGCATGAACATGGACATGGAATGTAGGTACAATATAATACGGAAGTGGTGATAAGTGAATTTTTAAAATATTAGGATGGGCTCGGTTAGGTAGGACAAGACAATAAAAATAATTTTGTATAATAATATAAAACTGATTTTTTTAATTAGACATGAACATGCCAATAGTTTTTCAATATTTAATTTAAAATTTTGAATCTTAAAAAACCCATTTGAATCAAAATGCTTATTGTTAAAAGGAAAACCTTCATCGTGTCCGGGTTTGTCCATCTGTTTCATGAACATGTTTTGACCAATCCGATTTTATTACTTTTTTGAATGTGTCATCATGTGTCCAACATGTATTTTAACGTGTCAAACACATAATTGATACTTGCATGCTCCCCTAGCAGAAGTGTTCGTACTTCATAGGTTGTATAAGAAGAATGAGCAGTATGCTCCATTAATGTTTTCATTATGTGTTGAAAGACGGAAAGCCTAGGTATTCGTTTCAAAGGGTACTTTTTCTACTTACACGATATATTTTCCTGTTATTTCCCTACTTGTGTTTTGTTGCATCCTCTGTTGTGAATATAAGGTTACCTATTTACTTGTTTGAGTTATAACCTCGTTCCTTCCTCTTTGCAGCTTATTGTGTGGTTGCTATTGAATCTGTTGGCAGACAGGTTCCTATGGCATTTCTTGAGAGAATTAAAGAGGATTTCACCAAGAGATATGGTGGAGGAAAAGCTGCAGCTGCCCCTGCAAACAGCCTGAGCAAGGAGTTTGGGTATTTTCTTTTCCTTGACCGAAAGAACTATGTTATTTAGACTCGGATGTGAGTTTCCAATACAGCCATGATCAATTTTTCTAAGTTTTTCCATGTATTTGGAATATCTTAGTAGGGTCACATCTCCTTGTCCATATATGTGTGAGACAAGGATATTTCAATAAAAATAAAGAGTTAAGAGTAACATAGATAGTTTAAGAAATGTCTTTTTTGGTGTCAAGTAGATTGATAGCTATGTTTTTATTACATCATTAATACAGGCCAAAATTAAAGGAGCATATGCAGTATTGCATTGATCATCCTGAGGAGATCAGTAAGATTGCCAAAGTGAAAGCTCAAGTTTCAGAAGTTAAAGGAGTTATGATGGAAAACATTGAGAAGGTAATTATCGACTCAAGTTTATCTTTAATAGTTGGCTTTTTGTACATGATAATATTGACTACTATGTGATGGTTTTAAGCAATGTTTAAAAAATCCAAGAGGAGATTGAATTAGTGAGATAAATTCAGGGTTGTACTAAATAAGGACTATTAATAAAAAGGGTTAAATATAGTAATTATTTAAAAAAATATGTGTTTGGCTAAACGATGTAAATTTTATTATAAATCCAAAAGGCTAAATGTTCTAATATCATTAAATTCACTAAAGTTTTTATAAAGAATTTTAATAAGCAAAGCTTAACACTAGTCCTTACAGTTTTTCTGGGGTTTGGTTGTTATTGGTTCAACCATTTATCAGCCAGTTCAAAAATCTCCTGGTTTAATGATATATGCTGGACAAACGGACTACTGATTCTCAATTCAACTAGTTTGAACGGACTACTGATTCTCAATTCAACTAGTTTGAACATCTGGTTTGGTTATTTGAACAATGGTTTTAAGTGAGAAGAGCCTGGCTTTACAAAAATTTGGGTCATGGATGATAAAGCATTTGTGATCCGTTTTCGTGTTTTTAGTTAACCAAATTTTTTCAGGTTCTGGACCGTGGTGAGAGAATTGAGCTTCTGGTGGATAGAACAGAAAATCTTCGCTCTCAGGTCAGCAAATGGATATTCATATTGTTCTAGTTTAAAGAATTGTGCAATGTTCTCTAAAATTGCATTATGGATAGGCCATAACCGGGCCATTATTTGGGTTTGCTAGGTGACTCACTGTTAAAACCATGTTAAGTGCTAACCTCTTACATATTATCAGCGTATATTTTAAAATTATTAAAATAGTTAGCATCATTAGTTAATTCCATTGTTTTCTGAATCTTCACTGGGGTTTTAAGATCATATATAGACTTGTTACTCAAACATGGATGCAAATGTTAGATTTGGGTTTTGTTCAAATTTTTTTGAAGGTTTTTTCATGTACTTTTAAAGGCTTAATGGAAGGTTATATGCCAGACTCGTAATCCAGAAATCTGTCAGGTACCGTAACTCAAGAAAAATGATAAGTCGAAACAATATGGGGTCTATTATTTGGGTTTGTTATCTGACTAATTGGTAAAACATGAAAGCAAAACCTTCAAGTTAAATGTGGGGATCCTTGAACATATGTGATCATTCCAATTGTGAATTTCTTTCATTTTAAAATCATTTATTGTTCTCAAATATTCAAGAGGTAGCTGAATAATTCAATTCGAAAACCCCAAAATTCCTTACATGATTCTCCTACTGGTGCTTCTTTTGAATTGTAGGCACAAGATTTCCGGCAGCAGGGAACCCAGATGAGGAGAAAGATGTGGTTGCAGAACATGAAGGTAAAGCTTATAGTTCTCGGAATCTTGGTCGCTTTGATCCTCATCATTGTACTGTCTGTTTGTCACGGCTTCAAATGTTCATGAATTGCATGTCCGCTCTACATTCCATCGGCAACTCCCAGATCAGAATTATTGGAATCACAAGTAATGTCTAATGCTCCTTCTAGTTAGATTTTTCTCCTTTTTTTTTTTTTTTTTTGGGAAAGTACATGCAGGTTATGTATAACCGTATTAGAATATAAGTTTGTGTTTCTGGATCCTTTTGAGAGTAGTAAGTTTGTTGATGTGTGGAAATATGATTAAGCATCTTTGGAAAATTAATCTTGATTAAAGTATTTTCAAGTTATCCTATAATCAAGCCTTCGGATTTTTTTTTTAACTTTTCTGATAATATATTTCATATTATGTATATAATATTTTATTGTCTGTCTTCTTCCCGCCGGACTGGGCCCAAAATTCGTTTTATTGCTTAAAATATTTTAAACTAGTAATATCGCTCGCCTACTTTTTAATCTTTTATAATTAAAATTGATATAATTAATAAATGGACGTTAAAGTTATAATAATTTATAATTTGGTCAAATTTTGCTATTAGACGTTAGTTAGTGGATTTGTATATGTATTTTAATTTGATTATTTTAGTCTCTGTACTTTTAGAATTTAGAATGTGTCAAATATATAATTGCATGAGCAATGCTATGTTTGTTATTTTCACATATTACTTACAAAAAATGAATTAATAGATTTAATGATTTTCATTTGCATTAAGTTAAAATTTTGAAATTAAAAAAAAATATAGCTATTAAGAATGCATAATTCAGGACTAATAACATAGTTTAATCAGACATATTTAATTGTTATCATTGTGTCAGGATTAAAAATAAAAATATAAAAATTAAAGTTGATCAAATTAAAATACAAGTATCAAAATACACAATTTACACTGTAGTAGAATTTAGTTATATAAGTTCTAGATTAAAATTAAAATAATTATATTGATCGAATAGTATATAATATAGTATTTGATGTAGTCTAATTATATTTTGAGATTTACTTTAAAGGTGAAAGCAAATATTTAATTCATTTACTATCAAAAAGTTCATAAAATAAAAAATATAAGTAATTGAAAATTTTGGGTAGACTTATTACATATCATCAAAATTAATCATATTTATAAAAAAAATTGTAAATAATTAATAAGATAGTTAATAATTTCTTTATAGAATTATTATTGTGTACATTGCTAATGAAGAATAAAAATTCACAAACATGTTTTGAGCATATCCATATACCTATTAAAATTAAAACTATTACTGACATCAGTGCAAATCTTTTAAGAATATTTTAAAAAAAAATTCTTACAGACAAATAAAAATAATCCTTCTATTTTTCAAAAGAAATTATATTTAATAGATTATTTGTGTATAAATTTATGTATTGATAGCTAATTATGTAATTATCTGTATTTATTTTTAAGATTTATTTATGAGGTGTATGGTCAATTGTAAGTGTGTAGATTTGCATAAAAACCATGTTTTATATACAAATGAAGTTTAGAAAATATGGAATACTTAAGTGTAGGTTAAATAGTTTCTCTAAAGAAAAAGAAAAAGAAATATTTAATGGGAATAGAAACCTAATATTTTTATATAAAAATGATTTATTTTTTTTGAATTAATGACAAGTTACTTAAATTTCCTTTATAAGAATTTGGTAAGGCTAATTACATATTTTTACCCTAAAACTAAAATGATATGAATTGATATTTCAAATATGAAATTTAAATAAAGGTAGGGAAGAAGAATGTAAATAATAATGGTAATAATAATAATAATAATAAAAGATAGTAGACTTAGAGGGATCCAATAAAAATATCCATTGCCTTTGATTGTAGTGTGACCAAAAAGGATGGAGAACAATTGAAATTTATGTGGTTTTAATTTGATTCCTTTTTATATACATCTTAATGTTGTAATTTACCAAACAAATTGAATCTTCAAAATTTGTAACCTCTAAATTTTATTTAACATTAAATCATCTATAAAAATAATTTAAAATAAAAAAATATTTTTATGAAAATAATTCGATATCATTAAAATTTAATGATACAATATTAAACACTAACATAATGAAAATAAAACATCTAAAAAAGTAAAAATAAAATTAATTATAATGAAATGAACTAACATAAAAAATTCAACTTGTTACCGATAACCCAATAATTTAAAGAATAGTTTTTTTTTTTGTATATATTAAAAATTGTATTCTTGAAAATAAAGATAAAATTTCAAACCATTAAATATCTTAAGATAAAATTATAACATCAAAATATAATACAATAAAAATCCAAAATATTTCTCATAAAATGTCATGAACTTAAAAAGTTTTATTTTTCTAAAATCTTTCTGTAACACCCCACACCCGATCCAATCGTCGGATTCGAGATACAAGATATGAGATGCCACATTCGTTGTTAAAGCACTACGATTTCATCTGTGTAAGGCCCAATTTAGCAGTTCGGGCCCAATACCAAGCATTAACCAACAACCAAACGGATCAAAAATCCAAAGGTTAAAGATAGTCCAATAAACAAGCCCAAATTTCTAGCTCAAAGATTTAACAAAAAACGGAGTAAAAGGAAACCCTAGCAGTAACCCTTCGGCACCGCCATCAATCTCCAGGCACGCCGCATCGTGCGCGCATCTGCCTCGCCCACGAGAAGTGCCCATCTTCATCACGCATCTACTATGCCCTGTAAAATAGGAGAAATCAGGTGTAAATAATAGGCTATAAAAGCCGAGATAAATTGGGTATTTAGGGGGGATTTTTTTTGATATAGAGAGTTCACACCGAAAATACAGAGGAATACAGACCATTTTTTTTTACTCAAAGTCAGACAGAAATCAGTAGAGGTCTATTTTTTATTTTTTTTTATTTTTTTTCCTGTTGTAGTTCATTCAAATTTGAGTGTTGTTGTCTTTTATCCTTTTTTTTTTCCTTGTGTCATTTTTAAAAAAAAAAACTATATTCTATATATATTAGCATTTTGTTCTAAAAAGAAAACGAGGGGAAAGGAACTTACTAGGATACCGGTCTTGCGTTCGTGGTCAAACACCGGACCGGTAGCGTTGAGGTGGTCGGATCTGCGTTCCTTCCTTCTGCGGTTGAGGATTAAAACATATGGGGCTAGGATTTAAGTTTTGAATTAGGGAAAGGTGGCTTTGGGGTCTGGTGTTTTGCAACGGAGGGGAAATGAAGGGAACTTTTTTATTATTATTATTTTATTAGCCTTTAAAACCTGAATAAAAGGAGGGGGGGAAGGCCCACGTGACCACTTGCTTGTGCAAGTGGGTTTGTGCATTTTCACCCTTAATGGGTAAGTTCGTCTTAGGTCCCTCCTGTTCGCGCCATGGTTCAATCGTGTCCATTTCACTCTTTTATTTTTTAAATTCGCCCCATATTTTAGTTTTGAATTCAATTTTGTCCTCTTTTGTTTTTTTTTTTGTGATTTTTTTTCATATTCTTTTATTCTGCCATTTTTTTATTTTTTATTATTTCTATTTATTATTTTGCTTATTATTATTATTATTATTATATTCATTCATCTTTATTATCGTTCTTTATCAATGATTATATTGTTATTAGTATTTTATTTGTTATTATTGTTAGTACTCTTATTACTTTATTATTTACATTATTATTTTAGTATTCCTATTATTTTCATTCTTGCCAATATTATTTTAATTTTCTTTTTTATTACTATTACATTTAATATTATTACTATTTTTATTATTAATATTTTTTTATCTTAAACCTATTATTACTAGTTTTATTATTAGTATTTTTTTTTTTTAAACTTTTTTTCATTATTATTACTATTATTATTATTATTATTACCACTTGTTTATTTGTCACATATTATTTCTGTTATTATAATATTATGGTTTATTTTTCCCCCTTTTGTGTTCATTATTGTCATTCCCTATTAATCGTGTCCACATTTCCACGTATTTACTTTTTTTTTTTGTTCCAAAAAACTTAAAACAATGTTTCACAAAGGTAATTTTGTGTGTTTGGAAGTTCGGAAAATCGTGCCCAATCGTGCTGGGTTTCAATTTTTCGCTCGTCTAGATCGCTGAATATCCTTGAAAGGTTTTGATCGGATTTTCTGAAAATAAGGCAATGTTTCGGGTTTGGAAGTTTGAGAGGTTCGTGCCCAATCGTGCTGGGTCTCGATTTTCTATTCGTCCAAATGACCGAATATCCTTCGGAGGTATTGATCGAGGTTTCTTAAATAAAGGCAATGTTTCACGATTGGAAATTCAAGGAATCGTGCCCAATCGTGCTGGGCTTCGGTTTTTAGTTTGGCCAAATAGTGAAACACCCTTTTTAAACTGCAAGGCATGAATTTTGGGAAATCATGAAATGATCTTGGTATCGATAGTTTGAAACATCGTGTCCTATCATGCTGGATGTGGTAATTCAACTTTTCGGAACAAGAGAGTTTCGATATCCAATTCGGGTTATCCAAATACTCTTTTAAAAAGATTCATATTTTAAAATCTTTTTTTTTAATTTTCGATATTAAGGACATTAATCAATCAACATGGTACCAATTTTTGGGCGTTGCGAGGGTGCTAATCCTTCCTCGTGCGTAACCGACTCTCGAGCCCGTTTTCTGAAAACTCGTAGACCCAAAATGTTTTCTAAAGTGACCCAATTACACTTCAAAAATGGTTGGTGGCGACTCCGTTTTCCTTTTTAAAGTCGGCCCGTTTTCCAAATAAAAAATGGTTTTGACAATCTGCACATCAAATCAATAACTTATGCAAGCCGTTGTGATCAATTCTTAATTACAATATGATATTTAATCAAATTCATGTTCAAAACAAGCTCACAAAAGTTCTTATGACGAATTGAGATTAACAAATGACTAAAATGTAAAATTTTCAAGTTTACTTGGTTGATGTCGCAACATTAGGGGGGAATCACGTCGCGACATCAAAGGCAGAAACTCATTGACTTGACTTTAACAGGGGATGTTGTGACTTTGAGAAATAGTGATTGTCGTCGCGACCATGGAACAAGGGACGTTGCAACATTACAAACTATCGAACTCACGTCATGACGTCGAGGAGACTGTGGTGGCGATATCACCTACTGGCAAGCTTTTGTCGCGACAACAATGGATTGTAGTCGCGACATCACCTATTGGAATTACAACATCTCTTGAGCATTAATTCAAGACAACCTAACGTGTATAGTCATTTGCATAACTAAATTCATTTAAGCCTTATACCACTTACAAATATACCTTAACCAATTCATTTGTTTATATTCAATTTAACATTTATTATCCAATGTACCAAAATGACCATTCACGATACAAAATTGACTCAATTTTAGATACACGCCTTATATTGAAAACATAGAGAAACTATACAAACATACTGAGTCGAGAGTTTCGTTCTAGATGTTGATTTACTCCTCAGAACCTCGAGATCTATGAAATAAACAAACCATACACTGAGCGATAAAGCTCAATGATATTTTCATTATTCAAGAAAATAAAACAATAACATTAACATGTTAAGAATAAAATTAATACATGATCTAATTTCAAACCATTTCAATTCACCATTCATGTCCCATATATCAAATTTATGCACTATCTTATTTTGACAAATTCATATGAACATATCATACCATGCTTTCTACGACAAGTCACATTCACTTTCATTTCATAACATACCACTTATTTGTTTCATTATCTCATTCTTTCTCGAATCTTTTGATTTGTTTATATCCATATCGGCCCTCAGGGCTCGTTTTAATTGGTTCGCATGATCTTTCACATGCAATCATTTGCCACATTTCATATATATACACACCATATCATTTTACATTATCATTTCGTACCAAATGTCATTTAGCAAGTTCAAGTTTTATAACTCCTATTAACCAAACGCAGACTCAAGACGGATACACGGATCCTCTAACAATCATACCTGTAACATCCTGAATTTTTGGGCCTATGCGTTTAATGGGTGGATATGTTTAATGTGTTAATTTAAGTGTTAGGGGTCCAAATTGGGCTCAGGCTTAGGCAGAGGCCTTGATTAAAATTATCTGTTTGGGCATTATAGGGTTTAAAAGGTAGTATCTATGTTTAAAATACCAAAGTGGGCTTGTGGCCCAATCTTAGGAGGTGACGCCACACAAGGGAGTAAGGGGCCCAAATTTAAGTTTCGTGGAGCCCAATTCTTTTAATTTAAGTTAGCTAAATTTTGGGCATTAGGATTAGGTGGAATGGATGGCAACAAGGCTAAAATTTAGGGGTTTTAATGTTTAATATATGCGGATAATAAGCAGATAAAGGCTATTTTTTAGGAATTTATTTTATGTGGATAATAAGCAGATAAAGGCTAAAATTTAGGGATTTTAATGATTAAAATATGTGGATAATATGCTGATAAAGGAGGGACAAGTTAGAGATAATTAAGTCTCTTTTAGATGAGCTAGTAGATTAAGATAAAGGAGAAAAGATAGGATTTATCTGCAAGGTTATGTAAGTGCCGGAATTTCTATAAATAGGGGGAATATCTCTTCAATTTCGGCATTTGGGGTTTTTCTCTCACTCTTTTCTCTTCTTCTCTGAGTAAAAACCGAAAACTCCTAAAGTTCCATCTTCTTTTTCATTCTCTGCAAAAGCCGAAATCTCTAAGCCTATTCCCTCATCTTCACTTTGATTCAAAAGCCGAAACTACACCTATTCTTCTTCTTAATATTCATTGGCCGAATCTCCCTTAGCCATCTTTTCAATTTTTAGTTCTTTCAAAAGCCGAAAGCGCGATAGATCATCTTTCCGGGATTTTTCCTAGAAGCCGAAACTCGTAGATCTCTAAGTTATAGAATCGTGTTACATTCGGGATTTCAAGGTAAGAGGATTTGTTTATTCATATATATAAAATCGGGTAGAATACTAACTATGGCCGAATATAGGAGAGGCCTATTTTCACATCTTTCTGGCTTTTTGAAGCAAAGCGTAGATCGGTTTAGCAAGGGTATCTACATTAATCAGGTGTGTAATACTTCCCCACCATCTAGATCTAATCATAAAATGCATGATCATAAGATTTATATATGTTTTGATAATTGCCAACATCTCGGTTTATTGATGAAATCCCAAGGAGGGTAAAAGCGGATCCCAGGTTAGTAAATAATCTGTTTAAATGTTATAAGTAAAATGCTTGTATGTGATTGCATGGGTTGGGTTGATGAAAGGAGGAAGTTATACGTTATATGTGTAGCGGTTTTTACCGTGATCTGATGTAGCGGCTAATGCCGTGAACTGCTATACGGGCTTCGGCCATTAAATATTATACGGACTTCGGCCATTATATGTTATAAGGGCTTCGGCCATCATACGTGGATGAGCAGCAAGACTTCCATCATGGTGTGTAGCGGTGTGGGGCGATTGTAGAAATCCCCAATGGTGTGAAAGGTTGGTATGGGGGCGTGTAGCGGATGGAAACCTAGGGAAACGGGTTGGGCCTTGCATATTATTTGTTATTAATGTTTGTTATGAGTATTAAACTGTTTATTTTGCTTAATGGGCTTAAGGCCCAAAAATCTAGTGGTGCATGAGGGTTGCACACTGAGTCTCGCGACTCACCCTTTTAATTAACATTTCAGGTGATACCTAGTGCTTCGGACCTGGCTGGAGAGGAACGCAAGGTGGCCATGCAGCAGAATATGTGGATTTAGCAAAAAGACTCAAGTTATTATTTTATATTTTTTTTAATTAATGGATTTTAAACTTCGATGTAATAAGGCCATGGGCCACTAGTTTATATTTTGTTTTATTATGGGCTTTTATTACTTTTAGTTATTTAAATTTTTATTTTAATTAAACTAAGACATGTAATTAAGTATGGGTTTTATTTTACAAAGGCATATTCTTTATAAAATATATTTGGGCTTTTCTGAAAATACGACATGTTTGACAAAATTTTTCTTATTGACATACCAGATCCGGTCGTGGTGTTTGGGCTGGGTTTGGGGTGTTACAATACCAATCAAACACCCAGTGCCTGGAAAGTCCGAAGTATAAATTGCGTTCCATGCCTCATCGGTATAAACTGAAGTAAAACCCATGTACACTAATCCTATAGCATGCCAACTATACCAAATTTTGCTCGAGACAGTTAATAGGTAACCAATGAATTAATACATATATGTTCATGATCAGATATCTTAGTTCATATCATGCTCATTTATGTTATGCTTAACTCAATTCAATTCTCGACATTCTATATCATCATATACAAACTAAGTCATGAGACAAGTAATAAGCTTATTGCAATAGCTAACTTGCAACAATCATGCATATATATTGAACTCAAATCATTAAAGAACAAATCATATTTTCATCACTTGTCTACGACTCTTGTCTTTCCTTTCTCTTAAGATGGCCCAAAGTTGTCTTTAGCTACGTTCGATAATTCAATTATAAATACAATATCTGTTCACATCCAATTCACATTAAAACACACAATCAACATATTTTGCATTTTATTCATTTTAGTCCCCATATTCTAGATACTCATATTTTTCGATAACTAACATCATATCAAAATCTGATTTCATATTTTTTTCATTAGGGACCTTTATTTTTCATCTATAGCATAATTTTATGATGCTTTTCTATTTATTCAATTTAGTTCCTCATGTCATAAAATCTTCTAACAAGCTTAATTTCATTTCTAACTTAATTCTTAACATAATCTAAGTTCACTATCTAACAATCTCTTCAATTTCAAGCTTAATTTCATCAATTATGTTTAATGGCAACTTGCTAAACATCAACTGATTGAAGAAATTAACACATGAGCTAGCTAGATCAAGCTCTTATGACTCAAATTCTATAAAAATTTTGAAAAAAATAGCTTGATTAAGGGCTTGAAGTTTCTTTCTTTACTTTTTAATGGTTGTATGGTTAGAAGAATGAGATGATAGCTTTCTAGATTCTCTTTCCTACTGAATTTATACTTAGTTTAAGTCTCAATTAACCTTAATTAATCAAGTTTAACCCATTCATTTATGACATATATTAATTGAAATTATGAAATTTTAATGAATATCATAATCACTTCCCACTAACTCTTGGAAAACAATGGTTTAATAACCATTTAGGTCCTTTGGTTAATTGTTAATTAGGTCTTCAAACATTTTTTTTAATTTAAAATTCAATGGTATTGGACTTTTACAATTTAGTCCTTAAACTTTAATTAACGATTTTCTCAGTTAAATTTCTTAACTGGTCTTTAATATATTATCATACCAACTCAAAAAATCTTCCTATTTTATCCTTACGGACTTGATTTATGGAAATGAGATTTTGAAACCGTATTTTTCGACATCAACAAAAGTCAAGTTGTTGCACTTTCACTATAGATATCGTGATAAAGTAGTTATTTGTTTATCAAGATAAACAATGAATATAAAAAATGTTACTATTTAAACAAAGGTCAAAATTATTTCCTCTTCATGAGGAAAACGAAAGAACCTTTTAAAAAGATCTTTGATAAACATTTGACAATGATTAATATTTAGTGTAACTCAAAACGAAAAAAAGATCATATTTCAAATTAGGTAAATTATAAGATATATAAAACATCAAACCCAATAAATTTTTTTATTGAAAACTAACTATGGATGATTAAATGAATCATAATTTTTTTTTTAAAAATATGAAAATTAATTTTTTAGTAATTAAGCAAAGAAATAGATAATATAAAAAATCTTACTTATTTGATTATTCTGAAACATCAAGAAATATGGAGTAGTTTTAAAACTCGTGGTCAACATCTACTCCCTTAATGGGCCTACAGAATACAAAAGATTGATTATTGAGCTCGCTCCAGTAGATACCTTAAAAAAAGAACTCGGTAAAATCAATCTTTAATTGACATTTGAAAATTTATAACATATCTTGATAATTTTAAAGGGATAGTATTTGGTACACCGATAATGTGCTTTTTTTATTTCACAAGCAGCCTTAAAAAATTGCCATGTGTCTCTTTTTTTAAGAAAATTTTTTATTTTTTTAATATTTAAGTATACCCCTATAAGACACTTGTCAACCCCTTGACCCTGCTTGTGGAATCTAAAACCTTCACTAACAGTATACCAAATGTTTTCTCAATTTTTAATTGTAAAATAAGATTAAATGAATTCCAATAAAATATCCAAACGGAATAAATACATTAAAATACATATAAGTAACTTGGATATAGGGATAAAAAATAGCGAGAAAAATTCTCATAATTTAAATATGTATTGAAAATCTTTATTTTTATATATATATATTTTAATTTGTACCTGATGGTCAAGGATATTCATCGCCCCAGATATGACCTGGGTTCGAGTTGCACTAATTGCATTATTGTAATTCACAAAAAAAAATTCTTTTTCCGCGTATTTTAAAATTTCAAAAGTAATATTATCCTATAAAAAAATTATAAAGGTTACATTTAAAAAAAAAAAACATAGACACCTACCACATACCCAGTTCATCTCAAACATTAGAAAAACCTCTCAATCAAAGCTCATATGGCAAATAACAAAATAAAATCCCACCATAATAGCATAAATTTGTTAGACCTCAATAAATAAGCAAGAGAATCTAAAGATGAAAATATGAGAGTTAAAAATCAACAATAAACTTCCTCTCATGGTATGAATATGAGCATTTCTTGTTCAACAAATCAAAACAACCACTATCTCATTATAGACATGAACAAATTCAACATCCGCAAATGTCGTTGGATTGAGTCGTAGAAATTACATGTTAGTGGTGTGTGCATGTGTGGCATTAATTTGCTCCTGCCAATGGTACGTCACTTGTACCAAAAATATAATAATTCACATTGCATTAAACCTATGCTATACAAAAATCTAAATAAAAATAGAAACAAGTTAATTAATAAAGATTGTATGGGCCCAGTACCAGTTAACCACAACTAAAAACAAAAAACCCAAACAGTCCAAATTCACCAAAAAAACCCCAAATTAAACCTAGCCCAAATCAAACCTAGACCTAGCCCACAACCTAAACAAAAAAAAAATGAAGCACTAGCAGCCAGCCTTTGCGCCGCCAGCAGCCACCACCACCGAACCCTCCGAGGCCGCTCCATGTCGCCATACCTGCGAGAAAAGCGCAACAGTAGCAACAGTCAAATTTGGTTGTATTTTCGGGTATAAAACCCAAACAAACTATTGTAAAAGGACACAAAAAAAAACACACGAGAAAATTCGAATATCAAATACAAATAGAAAGATTTTCGAATAAACACAAGAATACCGAAAGCTATTGTATTTTTATTTAGGTATTGTTATTTCTTTTTATTTTTGTGTGCTTATTTTTTAAACAGCGTTTTATATACATATACACAAAAAAAAAGGGAAAAACTTACTTTTTTTGGAATTCCGGGAGGTGGCGAAGGCGGCAGAGGCACGGCGGCGATCGGCCGGAGGCCCTGCCAGAGCTCTCGTCGAAATTCGGGCCTAAGAGAAAAGGGGAAAAGAGTTTCGGTTTTTTTTTTTTAAGATGGCTGAAAATGATTTTTTTTTGAAAATTTTTAACTTAAATAGGCCCTACAAAACGACGCCGGTTTGGGCCAATGCACAGATGCCAAAACGGCGTCGTTTTGAGCTTGACCCGACCCGCAAGGAGGATCTGCGTGTTTTTGTAAAATATGTTATTTACTGCTTTAGCCCTTCCGCATTTTTAATTTTTTTAAATTCAAGTTTTTTTTAATTTTAAATTGGCCCCAGTAGTTTTCTTGTTGATTCATCTTAGTTCTCGGATAAAATGCAACGCATAACGGGCCAGGGATATTTCCCTTTTCACCCCTCGTATTTTTAGCGCATTGCAATTTAGTCCGTTTCTTTCTTTTTATTTATAATTCGCCCCCAAACTTTTATTTTAAGTTCAATTTCGTCCTTTTTTTATTTTTCGTGATTCTTTTATTAATTTTATTATTATTATTAGTTTTAATTATTACTATTATTAATATTATCATTACTACTATTATATTATTATTTTAATATTACTACTATTATTTTTTTATTTATTTATAATTAACTTTATTATTATTATATTCATTAGTATTACTATTATTATTTTTATTACCACTATCATTTTTTATATACATATTATATTACTATAATTATATTTTGTTATTATATTATTATATATTATTATATATTATTTATTTTATTATCAACATTATAATTGCTATTTTTATTATTTCTATTATTTTATTATTACTAATATTATTTTTTTTTACTATTATTGTTTGTTTATTAATATATTATTATTATTATTATTATTATTATTATTGTGTTTTTGTTTCTATTATTATTTTATTATTTTTTTATTATATATAGTATTTATATATTAATTTACCATTAGCTTTTATTTTTGTCATTATTTTTTTATTTATTTGTTTTTTTCTTAATATTTCATATAGATGGTTGGTTTTAAATTTTATTTTTTTTGTTTTTGTCTCCATTTTTATTATTTACATTGTTATACTTGTCTTATTCTATTATGCATGTGTACTATAATCCATCTTCCATTATATTATTCGATGCGTTAAAATTTTCGTTTTGAAATAAGCAAACATTCCGAATTCTAAGGTTCGAATCCTAACTTACTGGATTTCGATTTTTCTCATTGAATCTAAAGAACCTATTATTTTCCTTTTAAAATCAAAGCACATGAGTTAAATAAAAATTTATTTTCGGGAATTCAAAATGTTGTGTCCTAACTCACTGGATATGACATTCTATTATCTTGAGATAAGGATTTCCAAAATCAAAGGCAATATTCGGTATTTGGAAATTTTGGGAAATTGAGCCCTAATTTACTGGGTTCTGATTTTTCATTTGACTCAAATAACCGAATATCCTTCTTACATTTAAATACATTAAATGTCAAATGACAAGCTTAATTTTGAGGATTTGAAATGTCGTATCCTAACTCAGTGGGTATGATATTTTATTCTTTCGAAATAAGCGGGTCTCGGTATCCGATTTAATTCATTCCAGCTTTTTTTTTTAAAAAAAAGAGGATCGTATTTTAAAATCTTTTCAAATTTTCGATATAAAGACATCAAATAATCAATTAGGTACCAATTTTGGGCGTCACGAGGGTGCTAATCCTTCCTCGTGCATAATCGACTCCCGAACCTAAATTTCGTAGACCAAAACTATCATTTTAATAAATCAAAATGTTTTAACGATCAATCTTAAGGTGACCCGATCACACCTCAAAAAAAGATTGATGGCGACTCCATTTTCATTTTTAAAGTCGACCCCGTTTTTCAAACAAAAAATAATTTCGACAAAGATGACAATAAAAAACTTGTAACTTATATTAAGATATAGCCTCAAATTAAATTTACGATAATAAAATAACTTATATTAATATGATCCTAAAATTAATTGTGCTTCAAAACTTGAACCCACAATTTTATTCTTATTAATATCAATGACTCTTTTAGAAGCTTGAAATATATAGTATATAAATATTAAATATTTTAATTAAAACTAAATGAAAATTTATTATTTAAATAATCATTTTTTGTAATTTTAGATTACTAGAGTGCATTTTATTCAAGTAATGTCATATTTATGTTGTGGTGCGAAAATTTTACATAACACTTTTAGGTTTGGATTTCGAACATTATCTTAAATTAATAATCTTAAAGATCATATTTTTCTTTGGCAATATAAGATTCCAAGGTAATATTTGTAAAAGTTTGGATTTAGTCCTTATATTTTAATTTGATAAATTTATATTTTTTAAAATTTTAAATTTTAGTCTTGATCCAAACAGTAACAGCTAAATATGTTAGGTTAAATTCAATTATTAGTTATATACTATGCATATAGTTTTAGATTTAATGCATATTCTCTAAGTGGATCATTTTAAGTCCATATATTTTTTAATTTTGATATTTCAATGATTACGGAAATAACAATATTTAATTCATTAACTGGATTTTTAGTGAGTAATATATGTAAATAATAAGCTGATAAGGCATTACACATATAATAATATGCTTGTCGAGTTAAATGGAAATAACAGAATTTAATAGTTATCATTTGGTAATACAAAGACAAAAAATGATCAAATTAAGGTATAATGATTACATCCATAATTTTCATAAAGTACAAGGATTAATAGTAGAATTTAACCTAAATTTAAACTTATTATGATATAATATTTTAACTTGAGTATTATTATATATATTGTTAGTGGAATAAAAAATTTTTACAAACAAATTTAAGATATTATCATCGGTTCTATTTATTTTTGAAATTTTTTTATTCCACCAACATTACATAAAAAATTATCCTAATTTAATACATTAATAAGAAATAGGTAAAACCATCTGTCATCATATTTATTATAAATAATATGGTATATTGTCAGTGTAATTTTTAGACTCCACAAGCAGGTTCGGGGGCTGATAAATGTTTTATAGGAGTATAGTAATATATTAAAAATAATTAAAAAAAGAAGAAATGTGACAATTTTTTAAAATTGTTTGTGAAATAAAAAAAATACTACCCATGTATCAAATACTAAACCCAATTTTATTTATAAAATCAAAATTAATGTGCTCAAATAATATTTATAAAAAAAATAATATATTAATTATAGTAATACTATGTTAAATTTAAGGTTTATGTTTTTGTCGAATGAATTTTTTTTATCAATTTTAAATTCAATATATTCTAATTAATAATAAATGAACTAAACTGTTAATTTAAAAAACACTATAATAAAAATAATTTAATGAAATGTACTTTTAAAGTAATCTCTCAAATAATTTTACATTTCGATAATTTTATTGTTAAAAAATAATCTTACATTATATTTATTAAGCGTCGAAAAAAAGTTTTTATATTTTAGTGATTCCATTAAATTAGTCTCTTTATTATTAAATGAATTAATTTAGTCCCCGTAGTATTAAAAAAGAATCAAATAAGTGTAAATTGTATTAGGGTTAATATTTATTGTATAAAAAAAAATCTTGAAAATTATAACTACAAAAACTTTATAAATATTAACCTTGCTAAATAGTAAATGATATTTTTTAAACAATAAATGTTAACTCTGTTCTAATTCAATCTTGATTCTTTGTAACAGTACAATGACTAAATTGATCTATTTAATAATAAAAGGTCTAATATTTGATCAAGTCCCTATGATAGAAAGACCTCTAAGGTACATTCACCCATTTTTAACTTTAAGATAAAATTCAAAACAATATTCAAGGTTTTCATAATCGGATCCATGCTCGAAATAGCCAAACCACCAATTCGCTAAAATCAACTGATGTAATATCTTTTATCAAATCAATTCTCGATTCAACCGGTACAATCCAAACAACCAATGCTTTTGAGCAGTATAGCTATACTGAAGATTCGGCATGTTTACCATTCATAATTTTATGGATTTTCTTTTTAGCTTTTTGTTCAAACCGTAATCATGGATATCAGGAGGGAAAATCCAATGTTATCACCCAACTTGGGAATGGGATTCATTTTTTTCCTTCATACAAACCTAATTCTGGGTTTTCATTATAATATTAAAATAGATTTCCATATTAAACTTGTAAATAATAATTTAAGCTAGCCTGAATTTCAAATAAAATAAAATAAAATAAAATAAAAATTGATTGTCCAGCTTGGACAGGTTTACTTATCAGTTATACTGCAACCAAAAAAGAAAATTTCTAATACTTAATATTTGCCATTTTAGTTTAAGACTTGAAGTTAATCCATTCATAGGCAATCAGGGAGGTAAGAAACCATTTCAAAGAAAAAATCAATATATACATAGACATGATTAGGGTTTTCGCAACCGAAACTGTAACTTTAATTACAGCGCAAATCATAACCCGCCCATCCCCACTTGCCCTTGCCTAAATCCGAAATGACCCAAAAATGAAAAAGCCTCTCATCCATATAATGCAGACATCAACACAAAAAAAACCACTGCCTAACAATGATGGAGATTTAAGCCACACCTCATGCTATTCCAAAACATTGGCCAAGGCAAGTATTTTAGCTCATGGTCTAAAAGAACAAAACTAACCAAGTGCTTCGGGTCGCTGATTATGCTTTAGTAGCCACCACCACCACCACCACCCCTTGAGCGACCACCACCCATCCTTCCACGGCCACGGTTATAGCCTCTGCCCCCTCCGCGTCTGCCTCTTTCGTAGCCACTACCTGTTGGAATAATAAGAGTGAAATAACTTTGGTTAAATGTTAGTGAATTTGAGATTGTTTGTTATTTGAATTCTTTTCCAACTAATTTGAGTAATTTTTTTGGGAATTCGATAACTAAAAATAATTAGCAAAACCTGCTGATTCAAATTAAAAGGTATCCAACACGGACATGTTCAAATTTTCAAAGTTTTTCCATGTATTTGAAGGGTCATTGGAAAGTCATATCTCCGCAAACATGTTCGAATATGTATTAGACACGAGTACTTCAATCAAAATCCAAAGTTGGAGTAGAATCAATGAAGCATACTCACCACGATAACCCCAACCTTTTCCTCGCCCACCACCTATGCCCCAGCTGGAGTATCCACCATTATCTATAAAAAATAATATTAGTGAATTATAAGGTATGTTTAATAAAAAGCACTTGTCTACCACATTGAAGTAAAAGTTCGACAAAAATATCAATAATCACCAGAATACCATTCAAAGAATCAGAATCTATTTACTATACCTTGATAATTTCCATATCCACCCCTACCCCAACTCCGCCCTCTCCCTCTACCACGACCCCTTCCTCGGCCATATGAATCTAAAAAATGAAATGTGAGACATGTTGAGATTTAAAAGAAAAATGTTCATAAAAAAAAGCTCCATAACAACTTTTTCTCAACATTACCTTCATTAACAGAATTATACGGGATCCGGGCTTGTTTCTGTGGTTGCTGCTGACGATAATAATATTGCGGCTTAGATTCTTCAACAAAATGTGGAGCTTGATACCTGAAGTCACATATATCAAGTCATACCATCAAAGGGTTCTCTCAATTAAGCAAACAATATAATAACGATTTTATTGAATTACCCATGTCTAATACTCGTATCCACCACATACACCAAAATGAGTACAGCGGTATGACCCTCTATGGATCTTCCAAATACGTGAAAGAAACTTTTAAGAAAATTGAACAAATACATATCCAATGTTCACACTCAATTTCAAGTAATATTAGTTTTTACACAACATGGGGTTCTAAACATTTAAGAAGTAGGTTCCAAAAGAAAACATTGAAGTACAGGCATTTAGCAAAAAACTAATCCCGGCTAAGCATTATTTTAAAAAATATGTCCACAGTTTAATTTCCCTGATAATGTAATAACCGGATACCCAATCAACAAATTAGCGTACCCGGCAGAGTTTTTATTTAGCTCTCCGGTTGACAAGGTGATAGAAATCATCGAGACATGGCGAGTCATCTCCACACTGCACAAGACAATAAACTAAATGCTCGGATTAATAAGAAGCAAACCAAAACGTCGTAAATGGGAATCGAGAAATATGGAGACTTACGGAACAAGCCCTTCTTCAATAGGGTTCCACACATCAGTTATGCTCAGTGAACTAATGGCGGTATCTTGATGCAGTTGGGGAACCCTTTTCTGTTTTACAGCACAAATAGATCTAATAAGGAAAAGTCGGAAAAATACGATGCAGAGATGATAAAGAAAAGGACATCAACCTTTATAATCTCGGCAATGGCTACCGTCTTACTGATTGCTTGTCCCATTGCTTTTAAGACAATCTCCTTCGCTCGTTTTTCCTGAAAAACTATACCAGCTCATTAATAGTTTAAACTAATAGAAGATATAAATCATCTCAACATTAACACAAAGTGATTACAGTAAAAGATTAAGAAAAATCCCAAATGTTAGCTAATAGAAAAGAACATGGAAATAGTGCAGCTATTAGCTAAAAATTGCGTCGAATAACCTTATTTTACAATCTGAAAAACCCACTGACTACTAGAGAAAATGCAAACAAAGAATCCTAGAAATCAAATAGACCCAAATTTGCATTTTTTTCCCTAAAACTCAAATCCATAGGATACCAGAGAAAATTTAAAATGCCCAAACCTGGTACATGCACACACAAAAAATCGAAATCCCTAAATGAAAAACACATTAAAGGGAAAAAAAGAAGAAGAAGAAGAAGAAGAAGCAAAACTCCAACAACAAAAGAGACGAATAAATCCAATGTTGAACGTCAAAAAGCAAAAAAGAGAACCCCAGAAGCACGAAATGAGCAATGAACAAAGAAATGAGACCAAAAAAAAAAAGTCGAAAAGGGAAAGGAGGGAAACCTGAAGAAGAGCAATGGCATAGTTGATGTAGTTTCGAATAGCGCCTTGAGAAGTGATTCGGATCTCATTGTCGTTAATGGGTGATTCGGACTTTGGCTTCTCTACTTTCTGGTATCTATCCATTGGAAGGGTGGAAGTAAAACAAAGAAAAAAACCCTGATTAAATCCCAGCACTAGCGCAGAGCCTAACACCAAAATGAAAAGGCGCATTTACGCCTTTGCCAATATTGATGTCGGGTTTGATCCGATGGGTCTTTGGGTCAACCCGAGTTGGGTCGCAGCTCGAAAATGTTGTATCCATGTTGTTTTTTTGTTGGAATTAAAAAAAGAGTTATTTTTGTTATTTAAAAATAAGTTAACATAGCAGATTATATATAAATATAAAACATCTTAAACATGGATTAGAGGTGATTATGGTCGAGTTAAGTCGGATTTAAACATGATATTAATATATTTTATACTTGTTTAAGTTTGACTGGGCCTGAAATATGGGCCTAAAATTTCACCCAAACCCACCAATATTTACAAAAGACTAACACAATCCTATTTTAAATCCATCCATATTATTTCTTTTAAATATTTATTTTATATTAATTTAATATTTAATAATTTTATATATTTTTTTTTTTTTTTTACATAATCATTTTAATATTATTTTAATGTTTACATTAGAGTAGTATTATATATTTAGTATAAATTTATTTTTTTAATGTGCTTTAAATTACATAATATAAATTATTAAACTTAAAACGGGTCGGCTCAAGCCTTTAATGTTCAAGCTCGAGTCTCATTCATATTTTAAACAAGATTATTTTTTTTGCCCAAAACTATTTTTCACACCTAATATTTTTGTCCAAACCCTCTAAATTTTGGGCGAGCCTTCAGAGTTATACAAGTTTATAATTTTCATAAAATTTCATTAGATTAATTCACAATTTGGTCTATGAAGTATACTTTTTTTTTTCATTTTAGTATTTAAACTTTTTTATCTTAATTTGATACATAAAGTATCAAGTATTGCTCAATTTGGTACTTAAAGTATGTTTCTGTTATATTTTTTTAGTCCATTTTTTTACGAACATTAAAAAATTTCACATGATGACTTTATGTAAAAATATATATAATTTTATTAAATATATATACACATTAAAAAATATGAAAAATAAAATAAAAATATAAAAAATCCAGAAAAGTATATATAAATCTAGAAAAAATATATAAATTATAAAAAATAAAATTTACAAAAAATATTTGAAAATAAATTAGGTGAAATTAAAAATATTATTACAAACATATAAAAAATATTTTTAAAAATATTATATTAACACTAAAAAATTTTCTTTTTTTCTCCAAGCCGTTTGTTTCTTATATTTTACTTTGTTCAACGGTGGTCTCAGCCTCCGACCTGGCTATAGCCTAGCTTTTTCCTCTCTCATCAACCCGTTCTTTGTGGGTATCTTTGTTGTCTTCACAAGTTGTGATGGACATATAATGATGCCTGTCGTTCGCTAAAATTCCATCGGCCACCAATAGTTTTTCTTGGAAAGTGGGTGGCTTTTCGTCAACTTCTTAATTTGTTTCTGTTTTGAGAATATTTTGGAATAATAAATGATTTCACGTGTCGATTTGGACCTGTGTTGTCTTAGATTTTATATTTTTTTTGTTTGTTTTTCCATTATTTAATAAGTCTTCAGTTTTAGAAGTTTTTGTTTGCTCTTGTAGCATGTTTTTTAATTTTGCTTCTGCATGTAATCTTTGTTTTACAAGTTCTTTTAGGGATGATTTCGTTGTCGTCCTCTCTAGTTTGGTGAATGTTCGATTATTTTTTTCAATTTTTGCTCATCACTTTAGAACATCCAAGGTTGATTTCCTTATCGTATTAAGTGCTTGCAATCACTCCAGATATGTCGTGCTTGAGTTGTGACAAAGCCAATTATCAACGTGTCATAATGTTCTATTGATGCGGAGGCTAAAGTCTTTGTAGTGTTGATAGAACTTGTCATTCACCATCTACAATGAATATTTGCTATTTTTTTCTCTGAATTGTACAGTTCCATTCATTGAATAAATTAATGAATTTATTATAAAATTATAAAAAGATATTTAAGTTTCAAGATTTTTTTTTGCAATTACTTGAAATTTAAATACTTTTTAAAATTTTATAGCAATTTCTAATTTTTATATATTGTAACAATTTTCAGTTTTATATATTACTTTGACTTTTTAAATTTTGTAATTATATATATTAGAATTTTATAAAAAAATAAATTTTTTATATATTACATATGAATTTTTGCATTTTAATTCATGTAATATATATAATATTAAAAAATTAAAAAAGACTCGTAACGTATTCTAATAGCGCCATGTGGAAGGTCAATGCTAGTTAATGGTTGGTTAACGGTCAGTCAAAGCCAACAGTGTTTTTAATATTTAAATATTTAATATTATAATATTCTATTATTAATTTAAATTTAATAAATTTATTTTAAATAAATCTAATTATCATGTGTCATTTTTTCATTGACCAAAACAAGTCACGTGGTATTTTTTCATTTGTCAAAGTGAGTTAAAAGAATTTTTTTAAAAGGTAGTTACAAAATAGACCAAAAATAGATAAAATTAATATTTAAGTACCAAAAAGAAAAAAATTAAATACGAAAATAAAAAATAGATATACTTCAAGGGCTAAATAGTAAATTAAGCCAATTTCATTTCATTCTAAAAATGATACTCTTTTTCCATTCATATTCAGCATTCTAATATTGATTTGATAATTTATTATCGCTTAGAAAGATTCTACTATTTTATTCATATAAAAATAACATTAAAAAATTATTACTAAATATTTCAATATTTTAGTGGAATTGCTACTACAATTTTCGTCCAATCAATGATTAGCAATTTTTCCATTTTAATATAATTACTTTATTTTTTTAAAATAATTTGTTGTGCGTCCTATTAAAAGAAACATTCGGGTATTTATACATATTATCACTGTTCATGACTTAACCCCACTATTTATAGGATTGACACTCTGAGCAGGTCTCGAGCATGTTGGACATGTGAATCGTTCCTGTCGAGACCACCCCTCTCGGCTCTTGAGAAGGGCGTGAATCGAACTTGGGTTTTGAAAATGATAAAACGTGGGAGTCGCCACCAATCCTTTTTGTTGAGGTGTGATTGGGTCACCTTGAAAAGTAGTTGCTTTAAATAAACCATTTAATTTATCAAAACAACGATTTTGGTCCGCGAAGTTTAAAGAAATAGGTTCAGGAGTCGGTTACGCATGAGGAAGGGTTAGCACCCTCAGTACGCCCAAAAATTGGTACCTAATTGATTATCTTGTGTCTTGGTGTCGAAAATTTGAAAATTCGAAAGAATTAAAACGATCCCTTTTTATGAAGATGTCAACTGATGGTTTTTAAAGAAATCGAAGATATATGCAAAGGGGCTATTCCGTCTCGGGGCAAAATGTCGTATCCAATACTTTAGGACACCCCCTTTGACCATCGAGACTAAACTTCCCCCTTTTATTTATAAATTTGCTTTAAGGGACATTCTATTATTTAAAAATGGACAAGAGAATAGTAAACCCAATACTTTAGGGCACGTTTTCTTGAGCTTCTAAATATAGAATGTTGCCTTGCTTTTAGAAAAACTTACTTCGGAATAACCAAACACCACGTCCAATACTTTAGGAGATGACATTTTGAGTTCCAAGGATAAGCCCTTTTTGGTAAATGATATACTTGTTCGAAAGGATATTCAGATATTTAGATTAAATGAGAAAATTGCAACCCAATACTTTAGGGCACAATCTCTCGTGCTTCTAAACACAGAACATTGCCTCGGTTTAGAAAATCTTATTTCGGAATAACAAATCATCACATCCAATGCTTTAGGACACGACATTTTGAGTTCTCGAGAATAAGCCTTTTTTGTTAAAAATGCATTTGTTTGAAAGGATATTCAGTATTTAGAATGAACGTGAAAGAATCGCTACCCAATACTTTAGAGCGCGTTTTCTCGAATTTCTAAATAAGGAATATTACCTTTACGAAAAGAAACCGTTTTGTATCGAGCAAAATTGATGTAACAAAATTTATAACAGAATGTAAAAATACGGACGTGCATAGCAACATGGAAATAAGTGCGTCAATATGAATAACAATAATGGAAGCGAAAAATAAAATGAATGAAAAAAGAACATAGAGGAATAATAATAAAACCAAAATAATAATAATAAGCATACGTAAGTCACAGTACAATAATAGAAATAATAATAGCATAATAATAATAGTATAATAATAATAAAATAATGATAATGATAATGTAGAATATGTACAATAAGATAATAATATAAATATAGTGATAATACTAAATATATATTAATAACATAATAATAGTATAATAATAATAATGAGATAATAATAATAATGATAATAGTAATAGTAAATAATATAGTAATAATAATAAAATAATAGTAATAATACCAAATATGTATAACATAATAATATAGATATGGTTATAATAATAATAATAGTAACAATAATAAATAATAATGAAGTAATACAAAATATATGTAATATAATAATACAAATATAATTATAACAATAATAATATAATAATAATATAATAATAATGGCATAAGTAATAGTGACACATATGATAAAAATAATAATTTTAATGAAATAATCAAAGTAATTAAAAATGACTAAAATTGAACAAAAACGAAACATTTGGGGTAAATTTGAAACAAAATAAGAGGGGAGGGCTTGATTGAAACACGCATGAAAGGAGGGGGACCTAAAACGAGATTATTCCCACCCTCAGAAACGGTGGCGTTCAAATTAGGACTAAATTGAGCAATGGAAGAAATTTCGGGACAGAATCAAAAAAGAAAACTTGATTGTGAGAAACAATTAAAAAGCGGAGGGGCTAAATATGCAATTAGCCCCTCCCTAAAGAAAACACGCGGATCCTTGCCTCTTGCGGATCGGGTCGCGGGTCAGGGGACCAAAATGACGTCGTTTTGGTCCCTGACCACCAAACGCCAAACGGCGTCGTTTCGCAAATGGTATAAAAGGGACAAATTTTGTTAAAGGTTCATTTCTCCTTAGTTCCTTTTAAAAAAATAACTCATTCTCTCTCATTCTCTCTGCAGGTACGAGAGGAAAAAAGGGGGGGAAAGCTCTGGCGATCGACATCGCCGCGCCGGCCGTATACGGTGATGGAGGGCCCGAAAGTCGCGTTTTTTAATGAAAAGGTGAGTTTTTTTTATTTCTTTATATGTATATATATTTGTAAATAAAAAGAGAAAGATTCGAAAAAAAAAATATAAAAGTAAATGAAATACCTTTGAATGTTCCTGGTTTGATTTTAACGTTTTGAATCTTTTTGTTTAATCTCTACTGTCTTTGTTTGTATTTTTGAAGTATTATGCTTGTATTGATTGCTCAAAAAAAAAAACCCCGAATACATTTTTTTCATTTGGCTTTTATAGCCGAATAACAGTAAGTAGAAATGAATAAACAAGTGAAACTTGTTTTGCTTGTGATCTTGCCGTTCTCTTGTCCTTTTTTTGCAGGTCGTGGGGAACAGTGGAGGAGGCATAAACGGCGCCAGTGGTGGTGGCAGACAAGGGGTCGTGGGGCTGGTGTAGTGAAGGCCAGTGGGATTCAGTGGAGAACGGCGCCAGGGGCTAGGGTTTCAGAAACCCTAGCTAAAACTTTAAGAGTTTGGACATTTAAATTGGGCCTATTGGGCTCTTTTCTTTGGAATTTTTTTTATTTATTTATTGGGCTTAATTTGGTTTGTAACGGGCCCGGGCCAAAATTTGGGTATTACAGCTGCCCCTCTTTGCTCATTGTCGTGTAACGAGAATAGAGCAAAGACAATAAAAGAACCAATTTTGCCCGGGCTTAGCAAGCCTTGACTTCTTGATCTGCGTCTTCCTCAAACGGCTTCAAACTTCACTGTAACTCTTTGCTTTGCTCTATTCTACTGTAGGTTTAGGGTGATAAGAATTCAGAAAGAAGAGATCCGCAATTTTGACCTTCTTGCTGAAACTTCTCGAAAATAGGAGGCGATAGGAATTCAGAAAGAAGAGATCTGCAACTTATCGCTGAAACTTCTCGAAAACAGGAGGTGATAGGAATTCAGAAAGAAGAGATCCGCAACTTTGATCTTCTCGCTGAAACTTCTCGAAAACAGGTGGTGATAGGAATTCAGAAAGAAAAGATCCGCAACTTTGATCTTTTCGCTGAAACTTCTCGAAAACAGGTGGTGATAGGAATTCAGAAAGAAGATATCCGCAACTTTGATCTTCTCGCTGAAACTTCTCGAAAATAGCAGGTGATAAGAATTCAGAAAGAAAAGATCCGTAACTTTGATCTTCTCGCTGAAACTTCTCGAAAATAGCAGGTGATCGGAATTCAGAAAGAAGAGATCCGCAACTTTGATCTTCTCGCTGAAACTTCTCGAAAATAGCAGGTGATAAGAATTCAGAAAGAAGAGATCCGTAACTTTGATCTTCTCGCTGAAACTTCTCGAAAATAGCAGGTGATCGGAATTCAGAAAGAAGAGATCCGCAACTTTGATCTTTTCGCTGAAACTTCTCGAAAACAGCAGGTGATAAGAATTCAGAAAGAAGAGATCCGCAACTTTGATCTTCTCACTGAAACTTCTCGAAAAAGGTTGATCCTCAATACACTCAGGTAGGAGGGATTAGTAGCTTTGTCCTGCCCCCTTGAGACTTTGAGGAAATAAATCTGGACTTTTCAATTTGCTCCTTTATTATCTTCAGGAAGATTTCAATCTTCAGGCTGCTCCACTATTCTTTGAGGAACCTGTCCTGTAGAATGTGCTTAAGCTTATGCTCATATCGAGGATGCTATGATCGGGATAACCCAAATGCTCCTAACTACATGTGCTATGGATGATGATGAATGATTAGGATGTTATGATCGTAATGAATCAAATGCTCCTAACTAGATGCATCTTATGGATGTCATGAGAATTTTTTTTTTTTAGGATCTTTGCTTGCATCGTGTTGTCCTTGTTTGGGCCAGAATTTTGACTCAAAACCCGAGAGAATTCAGTTGTGCTTTGCCTAACTGATTTGCCCCCATTGTAGCTTCTAGGTCCATTCCTTCAATTCTCGAAGGGAATCTAGACACCCCTTTTCTAGATACTTGTCAAACCTTAGACCTGGTGAGTTTTAAACAATAGTCCTGCTTATGCCCCCTGTATTATTTAAAATTTTCAGAGTAATATGCAAAACTTCTTTCGTGAAAGTATTACTAGTCCAATAACTGTTATTTCGATGCCAAAATGCTTGAAAAAAGATTATGATGATAGATGAAGTAGAAATTTATTGGGAGCATAGCTCAAAACTGGCGAATGCAGCAAAGAAGAAAGTTTATTTAAACTGTGTCTTCAAAATACAAAGGTAGCGAACCCAAAATGGGTAAGATGGAAATTAGGTGCCTTAGATATCGCAGTTTGAGCTCCTCTGCCTGAGCGTCTGGAAGACCATTTCGAGTTCGACATGTGTTTAGGAGACCCTGAGTATTTTGTCGATGCACCAAGACGCAACCTACCCCTTCTTTGTCAATTCGCATAAAACGGGATTCTTCCATCATGATTTGAGCCGCCCTTTTTAGGTTTTCAACCCAAATCCCTTTTGACCTCAAAACACTCATTGCGGTTTTTTTTTTTGAAGATCCCAAAGCGTCCTTTGCGGGACTTCGACTTTGGCGTCTCTCCCCCTCTTCAAGTATAGTACCTTTTAACAGAGTCCAAATTTAAAGGATTGGGCAAGTTTTTCCCATCCATTTCGGCCAGGATCAATGCTCCTCTAGAGAAATCCTTTTTCACCACGTAAGGTCCTTCCCAATTTGGCATACATTTTCCTCTGAAATCCTTTTGTATAGGGAGGATTTTTTTCAAGACCAAATCTCCCTCGTGAAATTCTCTTGGGCGCACATTTTTATCATAAGCCCGCATCATTCTCTTTTGATACATTTGGCCATGACGAATAGCCCTTAACCTCTTCTCCTCAATCAAGTTCAGCTGATCGTATCGAGACTGGATCCATTTTGCTTCATCTAATTTTAGCTCTGACAAGACTCGAAGGGAAGGAATTTCAACTTCGATGGGTAATACCGCTTCCATTCCATAAACTACTGAAAAAGAGTTGCCCCGGTGGATGTCCTGACTGATGTTCGATAAGCGTAAAGAGCAAAGGGTAATTTTTCATGCCAATCTTTATATGTTTCAACCATCTTCCCCACAATCCTCTTAATGTTCTTATTGGCTGCTTCCACTGCACCATTCATCTTTGGACGATATGGCGATGAATTGTGGTGTTTAATCTTGAATTGACTGCAGACCTCCGCGATTGCGCTGTTATTTAAGTTTAGGGCATTGTCAGAGACGATCCTTTTGGGCATCCCATATCGACAAATGATTTTCTTTTTTAGGAATCTACTGACCGCTGCCTTGGTAACACTAGCGAATGAAGCGGCCTCCACCCATTTGGTGAAGTAATCAATTATCACGAAAATGAAACGATGCCCGTTCGAAGCTTTTGGCAAAATCGGTCCGATTACATCTATGCCCCACATGGAGAAAAGCCAAGGGGAGGTCATAACATGCAACGGTGAGGGAGGTACATGAATTTTGTCCCCGTATATCTGGCATTTGTGACATGTTTTAGCATACTTGATACAATCCTCTTCCATGGTAGACCAGTAGTATCCGAATCTCATGATTTGTCTAGCCATTGTGAAGCCATTAGCATGTGTTCCGCAAACACCCTCGTGGACTTCCTCCAAAATTGTCTTAGCTTCCATTGCGTCGACACATCTCAACAGTACTTGATCTTTCCTTCTTTTGTATAGTACCTCCCCATCCAGGACATAATCACAGGCTAACTTTCTCAGTGTCTTCTTTTCATTCTCGGTCGCTTGTTTGGGGTACTCGCGATTTCTCACATATCGCAATATATCTTGGTACCAGGGGTGATCATCCTTTTTTTCTTCTTCTATGTTGCAACAATAAGTTGGGGCCTCATAAACACTCATTTGAATGGGTTTTACATCTTCCTGCTTACTCACTTTGATCATGGAAGCCAAAGTAGCCAAAGCATCCGCCATCTGGTTTTCTTCCCGTGGGAGATAACTAAAAGTGATATCATCGAATTCTTCAATTAACTCCAGGACTATCCTTCGGTAATTGATCAGTTTGGGATCTCTCGTTTCTCATTCACCTTTTAGTTGGTAGATCACTAGTGCAGAATCCCCACATACTTCCAGCGCTTTAATTTTGCGTTCTATTGCGGCACGGAGTCCCATGATACACGCCTCGTATTCTGCCATATTGTTTGTATAATCAAAATCCAACTTGCATGTGAACGGGTAGTGATCTCCATTTGGGGATACCAAGATTGCCCCAATCTCATTTCCAACAGCGTTTGATGCTCCATCGAAATTCAATTTCCAAAGGCAATCTTTTGCAGTGTTTTCTTCAGTAGCTGCCACATACATTAAATCCTCATTAGGGAAATCAAAGTTTAACGGCTCATAATCTTCTAAAGCTCTGCTAGCTAGGAAGTCGACTATTGCGCTCCCTTTTACAGCTTTCTGGCTCACATAGATAATATCTAATTCAGACAGCAGAATTTGCCATCTAGCCATCCTTCCATTCAAGGCGGTTGCCTCCATCATATACTTTAGCGGGTCTAACTTCGAGATCAACCAGGTCGTGTGATCCAGCATGTATTGTCTCAATCTCTGAGTCGTCCAAATCAACGTGCAACATAGTTTCTCAATTGGCGAATACCTCATTTCGCATTCAGTGAACTTCTTACTGAGGTAGTATATCGCCTTCTCTTTCCTTCCTGAATCATCATGTTGGCCTAGCACACATCCCATAGAGTGATTAAGCACTGTCAGATATAGGATTAATGGCTTATCTGGGTGCGGGGGCGGCAGTACTGGAAGGTTTGACAAATACTGTTTGACTCTATCTAAAGCTTTTTGACATTCATCATCCCATACGCCTGGGTTATGTTTCTTCAAAAGACGAAATATGGGATCACATTTCTCGGTTAATTGTGAAATAAACCGAGCAATGTAATTTAATCTTCCGAGGAAACCTCGAACCTCTTTTTGAGTGCGCAGTGGGGGCAATTCTTGTATAGCCCGAACTTTGTCTGAGTCAATCTCGATCCCTTTCTTGCTGACTATGAAGCCTAGCAATTTGCCAGATCTGGCTCCAAAAGTACATTTAGCCGGATTGAGTCTTAGTTGGAACTTCCTTAACCTCAGGAATAGTTTCTTCAAAACTTGAATGTGTTCTTCTTCTGTTCTAGACTTTGCAATCATGTCATCCACGTAAACCTCAATCTCTTTGTGCATCATATCATGGAACAAAGTCACCATGGCCCTTTGGTATGTAGCTCCTGCGTTTTTCAACCCAAATGGCATTACTTTATAACAGAACGTACCCCACAATGTTATGAAGGTAGTCTTTCCCATATCTTTAGGATGCATTTTTATCTGATTGTACCCAGAAAAACCATCCATGAAGGAAAATAATGAAAAGCCCGCTGTATTGTCTACTAGAGTATCAATATGAGGCAAAGGAAAGTTATCCTTTGGGCTAGCTTTATTTAGGTCTCTGTAATCCACACACATTCGTACTTTCCCATCTTTCTTAGGGACAGGCACAATGTTGGCTACCCATTCTGAATATTTGATCTCTTGCAAGAAACCAGCGTCAAACTGCTTTTGGACCTCTTCCTTTATTTTCACCACGATATCTGGTCTCATCCTTCGAAGCTTCTGCTGAACTGGCTTGTGATCATCTCTTATGGGTAAACGGTGTACTGCAATATCAGTGCTTAAACCAGGCATATCCTCATACGACCATGCGAAGACATCTTTGAATTCTTGCAACAACTCGATAAGATTCTGCCTTGTTTCTTTGGCTATACACGTTTCGATTTTAACCACTTTTCCTTCCTCTAGTATCACAGTCTCTATTGCTTCCTTATGAGGCTGAATTTGTCTCTCCTCCTGATCTACCATTCTTAACAAGTCAGGAGATAAATCACTGTCCGTGTCATCTTCAAAATCCTGTAGCATTTCTAAACATATGTCTTGCTTAAAGGGATCTTTCGAATCCATGGCAGTGTCGCTCAAGTCATTGATATCCAATGACCTATTGTGATTCAAGAAAATACGGACAGAATGAATGAATTCGTGAATGGATTATGTATGAAAGAATGATCAGAAAATAAAGAAAAGAATGGAAAATGTTTGCTTCAAATGATGTCAAAAATGCACTTTATTGAATAATAATACTTGAACATGCGCCTATTTCACAAAAGAAATCTTGTTGCTCTTAGGCTTAAAGCAATAATTGCATTCTGGACATTACTCTGAATAAGCTCTAAATACTACAGGAATTTCTTCTGCAGTCCAATTGTTTAAAATGCTTCCCGGTTCATAAGGTCGAATATCTGATAAGATTCCATTTTCAGCTGCCTCCTCTGATATGGCATTAATGCAGACATTACCCAACATCGCTACGATGTCCTCTTCCTTCCGTATCTTCAGCTCAGAGTGAATCACCCCTCCTGCAACAAAGGTTTCAGATATGTGCGAGATTATCATGGGTTCCCACTTGGTTTCCTTTCCGCTCAGACGAGTGCGTCTTCTTTCCTACCTCCTTTCTAGCTCCTTCTTCTTTTGTCTTGCATCTGGTCTGAACCCCAGGCCAAAGCGGTCTTGTTTTTCTCTCAATATCGGGGCCACAACTATCCCTTGAAGATACTTCCCCAGTCCTTTTCCCGGTAAAGCGCCCTTTCCCACAGTCATTTTCAATCCCATCTTGGTAGACTTGGAGATTCTTGGTTTCGGGATTCTGTTTCCTTCCATAATAAAAGTCGCATTCACAAACTCGAGAGATCGGAAAGAGCATTCATCTGCCTCGTCATTTATTTCCACGTATGGCATATCGCTAGTTACAGTTGCAATAATGTCCTCCTCCGCTTTTATCGTCACCAGCCATCCATCCGCTATTAACTTCACCTTCTGATGTAATGACGAAGGTACTGCCCCTGACGAGTGTATCCATGGCCTCTCTAATAAGCAGTTATAGGAAGGGTTGATGTCCATCACCAAAAAATCTACTTCGTAAGTGGTTGGGCCAATTAGTAAGGGTACCTCAATCCTCCCCATGACCCTTCTTTGGGTGCCGTCAAATGCCTTTACCACACTCTGACACTCCTTCATGTGCGAACTGTCCATTGGTAATCTGTTTAAAGTGGACAACGGCAATACATTTAACGCCGACCCATTGTCTATCAAGACCCCTGGTAGTGTGTGCCCTTTGCATCTAGTGGTAACGTGTAAAGCCTTGGTGGACCCCCTACCACCTGGTGGTATCTCATCGTCATTAAAATAAATGAAGTTATCTGCACTTATGTTACCGATCAATCGATCCAATTTATTGACCGAGATGTCACTAGCGACGTAGGTTTTTTTTAAAGCTTTCATCAGTGTGTTCCTGTGCACTTCTGAGTATTGAAGCAAAGCCAACACAGATATGCGCGCCGGTTGTTTATGCAGCTGTTCTACCACACAGTATTCACTGTGTTTCAGAAATTTCAGGAACTCTTTAGCCTCTTCCTCAGTCACTGGCTCCTTGGTCCTCGGCTCGGGCCCAGCTGGCTCCCCTTTCTCCTGTTCCACCATTGGAGCTTTCCCCTTTATTAAATCGTAGCGTCTCCCGCTTCGCGTGTGGAAACCTTCACCTAGATTTTCTTTCGAGGTGTTGGTTGCATTCTCCTTTCCTGGAACTGTTACATTACATTCGTAATTCCAAGGAACCTCCTTGTTATCTTTATAAGCAAATGCAGCGGGCCTTCGTATTATAACTTTCGGCGTTACCTGCATTCCCGTCTTATCACTAGCCAAATCTTTCTTTTTGGGGACTGCTATATTACACTCGTGGTTCTGAGGAATCTCCTTATCATCTTTACAAGCAAAGGTAGTGGGCCTCCGTATTACTATTTTCGGCGCTACTCGTGTTCTTGTCTCATCGCTTCTTGGGCGCGAAATAATGATCATCGGGAGGTTGATTTTCGAACTCTTTGCCGTCGACTCTGACACGCATATGCTCCTCTCTTCTGTGCCTTCGTTATAAAATTCAACTTCTTTGTTATTCATTAAGTTTTGTACCAGGGTTCTAAACTCCCCACAGTTCTGAATTTCATGCCCCAACTCCTGATGGTACTCGCAATAATTTGTCAGCTTTCCCTGACTCTTTTCCGTAACAATTAATCCGTGTTTGATCATTTCTCTCCAGACCAATCTCAACGGAGTTTTAACCTCCTCGACACTTGCTTTGACTCTCTTCTCTGAACTTTCGCCAATCGCGTTGACCCCGTTGTTAGCATGATTGGGTAAAGGACTCGTTACATTTGGCAGGTCATCTAACTCCACCACACCCATGTTGATGAATTTCTCCACTAATTTCTTAAAAGCAAGGCAATTCTCTATTGAGTGCCCCGTGATTCCCGCATGATATTCACATTGTGCATTCGGGTCATACCACTTGGGATACGGGGGTTGCATTGGTTTTAAATGGTACGGGGATACAATGTGCGCGTCGAACAGGGTTTGATACATCTCCTTGTACGTTATAGGAAGGGGTGTGAAGTGTATCTTCTCATTATTTTGTCTTGTTGTGCTAGGTTCTTTCTTGGGTAACCCCTGTTGTCCCGTGGCCACTACTTTCGGCTGATTAATGGTGATTGCCTTCGGGTACCCCATGCTCGCATTATTCACCTCACTTTCTTTCTTCCTTGGGGGCATCCTTTTGGCACTTTCCCCTGTCTCAATTCCTCCACTTTTTACAATATTCTCAATCATTTCCCCGGTCGTTACGATGTCCGAGAAACTCCTAGTTGCACTTCCTAACATATGCATGAGAAATGGGGCTTTCAGTGTGCGGATGAAGAGCATTGTGGTTTCTTTTTCCAGAAGTGGTGGTTGGACTTGGATGGCCACCTCTCTCCACCTCTGTGCATATTGCCTAAAGCTTTCGTTTCCCTTCTTTTCCATGTTTTGCAAAGTGATCCTATCGGGAGTCATGTCTGTTACATGACTGTACTGCTCTAGGAATGCTTGAGCCAAATCTTTCTATGAACCAATTTCGGTGCGACTCAGCTGGTTATACCATCTGGCTGCGGCGCCCACTAGGCTATCCTGAAAGCAATGAATTAGCAACGGATCGTTATTAATGTATCCCGCCATCCTTCTACAAAACATAGTGATGTGGGCCTCCGGGCAACTTGTCCCATTGTATTTCTCGAACTCAGGCATCTTAAAATTGTAGGGGAGCACTAGGTTAGGGACCAAACTTAAATCATTAGCATTGATTCCCCGACGTTTACCAACATTTTCCATAGCTTTAAGTTTCTCCTCTATCCATTTATATTTGTCCTCCAGCTATTTTGGTAGTTCCATTTTCGCTTTTTCAGCAATCTCATCCAAGTCAGGAACATTGGGATTGATTGGATTATGGGCGGGGTTAGAACTTGAGCCATCCTGGAAATTCATTGGTATCGATGCTGCGGCCAAAATTTGTTGCGGTCTGATGGTGACAGACGCCCTTTGGGGATGCATATCTGGCGGCGTTTGGGTGTTCGGCGGGGTAAGAGCGGGATTATCATTATCGTTCCCTGAGCTAGCAGCAATGCCCTTTTCCTTCTCTCGTTCTTTAGTCATCAACTGCATCAGCTGGTTTAACATGTTATTTTGGGATTCTTGCAACCGTTTTATAATGTCCTGCTGGGTCTTGGTCAGCTGCTCCTGTAGTTGTGTTTGTCGATCTTGCATTTCTTTTTGCATTTGCTCTAACCTTTCCATTCTTTGATCCATTTTCGTTTTGCCTCTTGTACCGTAGCAATGTTCCAGGGTAACTGCCATTATTTTAGGGTCCTTTGTGAGATTCAATGTGCATGATGCAATGTAATACTGATGCATGAGATGTGTGCAACCAAAAAGGCGTTGATTCCAATTCAATTCTCATTAGAATAGCTTTTCAAGAAAAGAAGTTTCTTCACATAAAGTGGATTACATATAAGGCCTTGCCTTGACACCTAAGGCCTTGACTTTCTCAAGAAGCCAAGCTAACTCTTGACCTCTCTCTGACTTCGACTCGTACATCAAACTTAGTACATCGGCTCGAATTGCTAAAGTTTGTAGGTGATTCGCCACCTCTCGTATTTGGGTCACGGCTTCCTCCATAATACAATCCCGACTTCTGACTTGGCTCTGAGAGTGATGCAGTTGTTGCTTCTATCACTCCTCATTGACTTCAAAAAGCTCTTCCCGTAGCTCGCAACCATGTAAGGCGGATTCTAACTCTTCAATTCTTGCTTTCATCTCTTCAATTTTGCTCAAACTAGCCTTCAATTCAGCTACGGAGTTACGGCTACGATACTGATACAGTGATCTTTCCAATTCTGATACCCGAATTTTTAACTTCTCTTTCTCGTTCTGACTTTCTATCAGATCCTTTTTCAGGGCATCTTCTAGCTCATGAGTATCTCGGAATTTCTTTTCCCACTGGCTAGCTCTATTCTTTTCCTCTTTAATTTCTTGACGCCATTGCTCCGACGTTTTCCCAAGCCCCGCAGTTCTCATCGACCTTCGCAGCTTCTTGTAGTCAGTTTTCAAACCGTCCAAATCTTCTTCAGCTTTATTCTTCTCTTTCCTCAGCTTCTCGGCTTCTAGTTTTTGAATATCAACATCCAATCCTAGCTGCATTTTCTCCTCCTCCAATTGTTCTATTCTCTTTCTTAGTTCCCGGTTCTTTTCTTCAAAGTCCTGTTTGATGATTTCAAGCTCGGTAGGGATCACCCGTAAGTGTTCTTCTAGTGATTGGGTGTTTTCTTGGTCTGATGCGAGGATATTATCGTTGACTCTTTGACTTCGCCACTGGTCATACTCAGGGGTCGTCATCAGACTGGTAGCGAACTTTTTCATTCTATGAATTTGGTTCCAGGCGTTCGATATCTCGCGCACTCTCCTCTTGTAATTTCCTCCTTTATATTCAAACTCGCACTTAGCTAACTCTTGTGTTGGCGGCGTAAATTGTCTCGATTTGTACTGTCTTAACGCGAGGAGAGGAGTGTATCCAGTAGCTCTCCATATTCCAAGCATGGGAACGTAATCAAAATCTCCACATCGATATAAGATCTCATCGGGAATCATCCATGGAGCTCCCCATTCTACATCTTCTCCTTGTAGGTTTCGCAGAATCATCAACCAATTTTCTTCCGTGATATCGTCTCGTCTAGGTGTGGTTACCATATTTTCTAGCGGAGAATAGTCCTCGGAGAAGATTCGACACGATACTTTTTCTATTTTCCAAAAATGACAGTGAAACCATGCTAGTAAAAGTTGGGCGCAGCCGATAAATCTCCCTTCGCCCGCTCTTCGACATGCGCTTAGGGACCTAAAAGTTTCAGCTAGAATTGCAGGAATAGGAGTGATCTTTCTGTCTAACTTGTCAAAGAGATCAGACACCGCCTCATCCACATATCCTAGAGCTTTGGGGAAGATAACCAGTCCATAAATGCTCAAAGCTAACACATCAACTTTCTTCTTCTCCTCGGGGTGCGCTATAATCAAATCTCTCAGATTTCTCCAAGGGATGCATTTGCAATCTCCTTTTTGTTTTGTCCGGGCTGTAACCCATTGCTCACTCATCCCCGTGATATTCATCAACTTTTTTACGAATGTGGGGACATTAACAGCTCTTAAATAAGCCTTGTCAGTTTGAATCCTCGGGCAGCGGAGTAAGGCTGTGTATTCTTCAATGGTAGGTACCAAATCCACCTTCCCGAAAGTAAAGCAACTATAAGCAGGATTCCAAAACTGGGCCATTGCTCGAAACAGATGTTGGTCTACTTTGATGTCAAGTAGATAAGGCAAATTGCCATAATGATAGTAGAATAGTTGCTTGATCTTATCGTCCCATTGACTCCATATTTCCCTCATTTCTTGAAGATTGTTTTGGGTTACGCTGATGCGTGTGTAATCCCACAACTCTGATACATGTCCCACTGTAAGGCTATCACCTTTTCTTTGTTGAACTGTCTCAGCCCATATCCGGACGGCCGCATTGTCCTCCACTTTATCAAGAAACCCCTTTTCCATGACAAGCTATCTATTTAGCAACCGAATGTGAATCAACGCCCTTTTGATGAATATGCCATGCAAAAATAAAAATGCAAAGTCATTATTTCATACACAATAAGCAGAGAATAAAACACTTAATCGGGTAATCATTAAGGTTTGGCGTGGCTCTACCTAGGGTGGTTTTTTAAGGTTCACTATATGGGGTTCGGTTCTAGGGTGAAGGTACCTGAACCAGCAGATTTCTCGATCCTCACCCATTATAGGCTCATATGGACCGAGTTCGGTTCAGGGGAATACATTTCCCTATGGCTACAAGGAGATGAAAATCTCACGAAGACATAGGTACAGATGTATCCCGAAAGCGATCCGCTATCTTGCACGGAGGTGAAAACCTCACGAAAGAGTAGCTTCTCACTCCCACTTAAAAGGGTGCGACCCAACGGTCATGCAATATGATGAAACAATATTATACAAGACTCAAACCACATGATTAGATAAGATGATGCAAGCAAATGCAATAAAAGGAATTGCGTTTTTCAAATCAAATTTTCAATTTTCGACAACAAGATAGGAAATAATCAACTTAATGGCTCGACTCTCTCAAAAGACCCCAGTGGAGCCGCCAAGCTGTCGAGACCACCCCTCTTGGCTCTTGAGAAGGGCGTGAATCGAACTTGGGTTTTGAAAATGATAAAACGTGGGAGTCGCCACCAATCCTTTTTGTTGAGGTGTGATTGGGTCACCTTGAAAAGTAGTTGCTTTAAATAAACCATTTAATTTATCAAAACAACGATTTTGGTCCGCGAAGTTTAAAGAAATAGGTTCGGGAGTCGGTTACGCATGAGGAAGGGTTAGCACCCTCAGTACGCCCAAAAATTGGTACCTAATTGATTATCTTGTGTCTTGGTGTCGAAAATTTGAAAATTCGAAAGAATTAAAACGATCCCTTTTTATGAAGATGTCAACTGATGGTTTTTAAAGAAATCGAAGATATATGCAAAGGGGCTATTCCGTCTCGGGGCAAAATGTCGTATCCAATACTTTAGGACACCCCCTTTGACCATCGAGACTAAACTTCCCCCTTTTATTTATAAATTTGCTTTAAGGGACATTCTATTATTTAAAAATGGACAAGAGAATAGTAAACCCAATACTTTAGGGCACGTTTTCTTGAGCTTCTAAATATAGAATGTTGCCTTGCTTTTAGAAAAACTTACTTCGGAATAACCAAACACCACGTCCAATACTTTAGGAGATGACATTTTGAGTTCCAAGGATAAGCCCTTTTTGGTAAGTGATATACTTGTTCGAAAGGATATTCAGATATTTAGATTAAACGAGAAAATTGCAACCCAATACTTTAGGGCACAATCTATCGTGCTTCTAAACACAGAACATTGCCTCGGTTTAGAAAATCTTATTTCGGAATAACAAATCATCACATCCAATGCTTTAGGACACGACATTTTGAGTTCTCGAGAATAAGCCTTTTTTGTTAAAAATGCATTTGTTTGAAAGGATATTCAGTATTTAGAATGAACGTGAAAGAATCGCTACCCAATACTTTAGAGCGCATTTTCTCGAATTTCTAAATAAGGAATATTACCTTTACGAAAAGAAACCGTTTTGTATCGAGCAAAATTGATGTAACAAAATTTATAACAGAATGTAAAAATACGGACGTGCATGGCAACATGGAAATAAGTGCGTCAATATGAATAACAATAATGGAAGCGAAAAATAAAATGAATGGGAAAAGAACATAGAGGAATAATAATAAAACCAAAATAATAATAATAAGCATACGTAAGTCACAGTACAATAATAGAAATAATAATAGCATAATAATAATAGTATAATAATAAAATAATGATAATGATAATGTAGAATATGTACAATAAGATAATAATATAAATATAGTGATAATACTAAATATATATTAATAACATAATAATAGTAGTATAATAATAATAATGAGATAATAATAATAATGATAATAGTAATAGTAAATAATATAGTAATAATAATAAAATAATAGTAATAATACCAATATGTATAACATAATAATAGATATGGTTATAATAATAATAATAGTAACAGTAATAAATAATAATGAAGTAATACAAAATATATGTAATAATAATACAATATAATTATAACAATAATAATAATAATAATAATATAATAATAATGGCATAAGTAATAGTGACACATATGATAAAAATAATAATTTTAATGAAATAATCAAAGTAATTAAAAATGACTAAAATTGAACAAAAATGAAACATTTGGGGTAAATTTGAAATAAAATAAGAGGGGAGGGCTTGATTGAATCACGCATGAAAGGAGGGGGACCTAAAATGAGATTATTCCCACCCTCAGAAATGGTGGCGTTCAAATTAGGACTAAATTGAGCAATGGAAGAAATTTTGGGACAGAATCGAAAAAAGAAAACTTGATTGTGAGAAACAATTAAAAAGCGGAGGGGCTAAATATGCAATTAGCCCCTCCCTAAAGAAAACACGCGGATCCTTGCCTCTTGCGGATCGGGTCGCGGGTCAGGGGACCAAAAACGACGTCGTTTTGGTCCCTGACCACCAAACGCCAAACGGCATCGTTTCGCAAATGGTATAAAAGGGACAAATTTTGTTAAAGGTTCATTTCTCCTTAGTTCCTTTAAAAAAAAATAACTCATTCTCTCTCATTCTCTCTGCAGGTACGAGAGGAAAAAAAGGGGGGGAAAGCTCCGGCGATCGACGCCGCCGCGCCGGCCGTATACGACGATGTAGGGCCCGAAAGTCGCGTTTTTTAATGAAAAGGTGAGTTTTTTTTTATTTCTTTATATGTATATATATTTGTAAATAAAAAGAGAAAGATTCGAAAAAAAAAATAAAAGTAAATGAAATACCTTCGAATGTTCCTGGTTTGATTTTAACGTTTTGAATCTTTTTGTTTAATCTCTACTGTCTTTGTTTGTATTTTTGAAGTATTATGCTTGTATTGATTGCTCAAAAAAAAAAACCCGAATACATTTTTTTCATTTGGCTTTTATAGCCGAATAACAGTAAGTAGAAATGAATAAACAAGTGCAACTTGTTTTGCTTGTGATCTTGCCGTTCTCTTGTCCTTTTTTTGCAGGTCTTGGGGAACAGTGGAGGAGGCATAAACGGTGCCAGTGGTGGTGGCAGACAAGGGGTCGTGGGGCTGGTGTAGTGGAGGCCAGTGGGATTCAGTGGAGAACGGTGCCAGGGGCTAGGGTTTCAGAAACCCTAGCTAAAACTTTAAGAGTTTGGACATTTAAATTGGGCCTATTGGGCTCTTTTCTTTGGAATTTTATTTATTTATTTATTGGGCTTAATTTGGTTTGTAACGGGCCCGGGCCAAAATTTGGGTATTACAGTTCCAAGTTGCATGTTAGAGTTCGCGGTCCCCTTCAAGTGAACTCCTTGAGTGTACGCGAGCTGATACTGTGAGTTCCCTTAAACTCCTGCGAGCTCCCTTCAACTCCCGCAAGTCGATACCATGAGCTTCCCTAACTGTCATCTTACTGTAAGTCTCGTGTGCATCCATTTGGTAGGGTCAAGCCAGGTCGCGGGTTGACGAGCCGAAACTTACCCGGGTCTTGGGTCAGTGACTATTACTATATGATATTTTTAAATATTAAATAAAATAATTAAATCTAAATAAATAAAAATACTAAAATAGATGAGAATTATCAAGCTATCCTCATGTCATCAACTTCGAGTCTCTTCTTACATCTCTTTCCCCTTTTAATAGATTTTGTTTTATCCTCTCTTTTTTTATATTTTTTTATCTCCCACTTTTCTTTTCTTTTTTCTCTCTTTATATTTTCTCTTCCTTTTTCTCCTTTACGCTTCTTTCATTTCTTTCTCTTTCCTATTTCAGCTCTCTTTTTTTTTTTTTTCATATTTTCCTTTATTTTTTATATTTTTCATTCTTTTGGTATTCTCTTTTACTACAAGTAGGTTTGTTTAAGGTCAATTTATCCGTCTAAACTCGAGTACTTTTCTTTTCTCTCTTTAAAATATTCATATTATTTATATCTAAACCAAACAAATCTCATTAATATATTGTTTTTCAAATTTTCTTAATTTTGTCACTATTAACCTTCGCGGTCGCTTCCATTGACTATCATATCCTTACCCAAAATAAAAAATCAAAATTTCATCTCATACTTCATCATGATCTCTTCTTTCTATTTTTCAATTAACTTTATGCAAAAATCATTATAAAACTTAAATCCACAAAGAAAATCCCTTTTCTTTTCATCATTGGTTGTCACCATGAATGCTCAATCATCTTGGTAGTGGTGAGAAGGAATGGTTTGATAGTGGTGAAGGTGACAAGAAGAAGAAGAACTAAAAATTGGAAAAGAAAAAAAAATCCAAGTGGGAATTCAATCAAAATTAAAAGAAGTGACATTATTATTTCGTTAATGATTTAACGGAGTATTGACAAAAAACATTAGTTACGAAATTGAAAAACTTGTAATTCCTAAGTCCTGAATAGAAGTACGCTAATACTTAAAAGTTACCAACATTACAATTTACCTTTTAAAAATAATGAAATAGATCTAATTTGTACACCACGGAAATGCAAAAGAATATTTTAATTAAAGGTGTTCATTAGTTGGGCCAAGCTCTGATTCTTAAAAAAATTTAAACTTAAGCTCTAACCAAATTTATACAAATGAATCATTTTGTTGCTTAAAAAATTGCTATTTAAATTTGATTATCAAAATATATAAATGCAAATATTATTTATATATATTTTTATTATTTTAAATCGTAAAACAGTCAGGCTAATTCAACTTAAGGTTAAAAATTTTAAACTCAAGCTTAACTAAATAGGCTCGGGTTACCTGACTCAATTTTCCATGTATTAATTAATTTTGAAAGCATGTGCACCTTATTATGAAAAAATTGTAATTGTAATTAAAAATGAAATTCAATTTTTTTATTCTCTGAAAATAGAAAAAAAACATATTTTTTATTCTATAAAAAAATAAATTAAATTTAAACTATTTTTTGTGTTATTTTAAACAAAACAAAATTATCATTGAAAATATTATCATCTTTTTATATTTTTTTCACTTTTTTCTTTATTTTCTTTTCCCTCTATTCTTTCTCCTCTCTTTTTTCCCATTTTTCCTTTCCTCTTTTTTTTTTTTTTTTAATTCCACTTGCATTCTTTGATTATTATGTTTTCCTTTTTAAAGAAATAAAAGGCGACTCAATCCTTTTATGATAATTGCTATATTTAAGAACCTTAAGTTATAGCCTCTTAATTGGGTGTTCGTCTTCTCTAAAAATTTTGGGTCTGAATCACAATTGTACAATATATATATATATATATATATATATATATTTAAACTTTATTTTTTATTCATTATCTCTTTTCCACTTGCGATTTACCTTCTACTTATAATTCTTTAAAACCCAAGATCAAGTTCATCTCCAAACTCAAAATATGATGGTTGACTATCACGTTGATCGTTTCGGACACCAATCATTAACATTGACAGTTGATCACCTCTGAGTGGTCAAACTCAAAATCGGCCAAAATATTCTCAACATGCTCTTCTAATTTATCGAAGTGGAATTGCCAAAAAAATGAATAGATTTTTATAGGATTAACAATGGAAGTTGTAGTCGAACTCACTTATGATCTTCCTCCTACGTTGTTCGGGCGACCTCCGGTAATCTGTTGCTCCTCTACCTTCACATTGTGTTTGGATAATGAATGATAAAAGTAAGGGAATATTTTTCTTATTTGAAAAGCTAAAATTAATAAAAAGAAGTGAGAGAGTTTTTGTTTGGTTAAACCATGCAAATGAAAGTACACGATTTGCTTAAATAATTTTCCAATTATAACCTTACTTAAATAACATATAATAATTAAATTAAATTGAAAAAAAAATTCATTCAAAATAATTACCAGTGTTAACCAAGAAAGTATAAATTGATTTGATAAATTTGTTAATTTGATACAATTTTTAAAAAATAAAGAGTTCTGATAATTCAAATATGTAGGAAATAATTTTGATATATTGTTAATTTGATACAAAATTAAAAAGAGACCTAATATTATTGAGAGTTACAATAATCCAAAAAGTAAAAAGTTGATAATTTTAAAAATAATTACAACCATTTACAACAAATTAAAAAAACTATTAAAAATGAGAAAATTTTAGTAGGAGACATTTCAAATTTAAAAAAATCATTAAAATAAATCAAGGGTAAAAATGACATTTTAAAAATAAAATATTATTAGATTTTCTTTCCTATAATCGCCCTCCCAATTTAGGATATTAGGAAATAAGGGAAAGTAAAGAGATGTGAGGGATTCTCAACTCCTTTCGCGTTACATCCTATGTAAAAAAATACATTGTCCAAACAAGGGAAAAAATAATCATTTTCCTTGGGTTACTTAACTTTCATTCTCATTACCCTAATTCATAGGATTCATTTCCAGCATAGGTATCATCCAAACAACACCCCAAACTACTCCAACCTAAGAAAATTGAAATTAAGCCCTTGGTTTTTGTGTTTTTATTTTTCTATTTGTGACATTTGTGTTTGGGTGAGGTTGGCGTTGAGGGTTGACTAAGGGTTTAAACGAATTAGTGGTTGCCTGGTTAAAATTTAATGTATTTTGGTGATGATGATGAGTGGTGTATTGTTGCAAGGGTGGTGTTCCCGAGTCATAAGTGATTTGCTAGGTTTTTTGTATGGTTGTGTGAAGGTTGAAGGGCAGTTGTTGGTGGCTAATAGTGGTGATTGAATGTTGTGGGCTAAGTGAGAGGTTGAGAGAGCTAAATGGTTCCTGGGGAGCAAGTCAAGCCCCTCACATTTTCTTTTAAAAAATTGCTCTCTTTGTAAAAAGTCAGAAACCATATATCAAGATAATCCCAAAATATCTGAGATTGAGAAAATGATAGGTTAATGTAGTGTAATTGAATATTCCATCCATACACAAATACATTTAAAAGATGTTCATTTTTAAACTTATTTAATACTACTACTACTACTAATTCTTGGCCAAGATTTAGGATTAATTTGAATACTAAGCTCAAAGTCGATTGAACCACAAATAATGTCATATTTAATACCAACGCCCAAAATCAACCTAAAAATGAAATGTAAAGAAAAGCTAGAGGCTAAAACTTGGCCAATATTCGAGATTAATTTCAATAAAAATAGATATTTAGAATTGCTGATGCGAAGTTTGGTCGGTGACCAACTTGGTCTGTTCATCTTGTTTAGGACAAGGAGGAGTGCTGACGTATAGGTGGCTGGAGATGAAGAGGAAGTGGGTTCTCTAATAGAGAAGATGGGAGAAAGAGAGAGAGAGAAGAGAGTCAACTCCTGCAGAAGTTCCTTAGAACTTAAAGAAGGTATATAAAAGGCCTTGGTGGGACTCGCGTAATGATGCCTATTATGGTGTATGGTGGCTATAAAATAGTATTGATGTGATAGGACAAAGGTTGATATTTTGTATAACAATTCCTCTCATTGTCGAAGGGAAGGTCATAAAATGACATTATTCGAGACAAAAGTATGGCGAAGACTTTGAGTCATACGCTAGATTTTTTTTTGGTTAGGATTAATTTATACACATTTCATTTTGCTAAAAGAAGGTATTAGCTTAACACTCAGAAAGCCATACCTATGAATGTGTAAGCTTAAATTTGTAGAGTTGCACTTGAAAAGGTGTAAGCTTGAATTTTAGTGCCTAAAGAGGCGAGCAGCGATTCTGTTATTAACTTAGAGGGTAATATCCTCATAGGGTGTGTGCCTTAAATAAATTTCGCTAAGTGGCTTAGAAGGATAGTAGCGATTTTGTTATTGGCTTAGTGGGGAATACCCTCGTAGGGTTTGTGCTTTAAATAAGCTTAGCTAAGTGCCTTGATAGGCTAGCAACGATTTTGCTATTAACTTAACTATCAATACCCTCGTAAGGTGTGTGCCTTAAATAAATTTCGCTAAGTGTCTTAGGAGGCTAGCAACGATTCTACTATTGACTTAGCTGGTCACACCCTTGTAAGGTGTGCACCTTAAAAAAATTTGGCTAAGTGCATTAAGAGGTTAGCAAAAATTCTACATTAACTTAGCGGACAATATCCTTGAATGGTGTGTGCTCATATAATCTGCTAAGTGCCTTAAAAGGTCAACAATGATTTTGCTATTAACTTAGCAAACAATACCCTTGAAAGTTGTATGCTTGAAATAAATTTAGCTAAGTGTCTCAAGAGACTAGCAGTTGATATGCTATTAACTTAGTGAGTAGTACTGTAACACCCCTTACCCGTATTCGACACCGGAATAGGGTACGAGGCATTACCGGAATTACAAATTTATTTATCAGACATTTTATTTCATTTAGCATTTATATTTGAAACCAATCAAAATCAAACATATTGTCCCTTAAACATATTTATTTTTTTCTCGTCATGTCTTACATAAATTTATTACTCGTCTCAACATACTTAATTATCTTGTATTAACATATTAAAGATAATCACATATTTACATATCATGAAAAATATCATTCAATTATCTCTTCTTCATAAACATAAATCAGTTGATTTATCATATCAATATTTTACGTACCATCAACTCATATTTTCTTATATCATATAATTAAGTTACACGAACTTACCTGGCTAAATTTGTAGAAATATCAAGATTCAGGGTCATTTTGGAAATTTTCTGTTTTCATCGATTTTTCAATCGTTTTTAATCTAAATTAACAATTTCATTCTATTTTTGCAATTTTAAATAATAAAATAATCTATTTCATGCAAATTGGACATTTCCACATTTTTACAAAATTAATCGTAAAGTTTTACTTTTATTCAATTTAGTCCCTGAGTCTAAAACATTACAAATTAGCCATGCTAATATTCATACATATTTTCCTCCTCCTCCTCCTCTCCATTCCACATCCTTAATGTATATAACATGCTATAAGTAACATTATCAATAATTTCATTAATTACTCATAAGAATATTCAAAACTGTCCATTTGAGTTATAGTCACTAAATTATTTATTTCCAAAGCTATAGAACTCCAAATGAAGAACCGTTAATTTTTCCTGAAACTAGGCTCACATATCTTCTTGCCATAAAATTTTCAGAATTTTTGGTTTAGCCAATTAGTACAGTTTATTCTTTAAAGTCACCCCTGTTCTGCTGTCTGGCAGTTCCGACCCTTCTTCACTAAAAATTAATTATCTTTTTATATAGAATTCATATGATGTTATGGTTTATTTCTTCTAAAACTAGACTCATTAAGGAATCTAACCATATAAATTATGTTCCAAAATTATTTTTATACAATTTTTAGTGAATTTCTAAAGTAAGAACAGGGGATCACGAAGTTATTCTAAACCAGTCTTACAAAAATCCAAATATCTCAAAATGTAGACTTCCTTTGCTTTCTCTGTTTTTTTTATATGAAAATAGACTCAATAAGCTTTAATTCCATATCTCACTCGAATTCTAATTCGATTTATACAATTTTTGGTGATTTTTCAAAATTAGACAACTGCTGCTGTCCAAAACTGCTTTAGTGTAACATGTTGATTTCTATTTTGTCCCTAATTCCACAATTCATACAATTCAGTCCTTGCTGGATTAACCCCTCAATTGAGTTAATTTTCTCATTTAATACTTTTATCTATCATTTTAAACTACTTCATAACCTTTGAAATCAGAATTTTAACACTAGGCCTTAATTTTAGCTATTTCACAATTAGGTCCTAAAACCAATTTCCATCAATTTCACTTGATTAAATTATCATATAACAAAATTAAAGCTTCAATTCAATATTTATTCATCATATTCTTCCAGCACTAATCCACATAAACTTTAAAAATTAGCCATAGAATCAAAAACTAATGAATTAATAAATTGGACCCAATTGTAAAGTCCAAAAACATAGAAATTTCAAGGAGAAAGCAAGAATTAAACTTACATGAAGCTTGAGTATGAAAACCAGCTTGAACTCTCTCCCATGGCTATTTTTCAGCTGAAGAAAATGAAGAGAAATGAAGAGATTTCTCCATATATTTCAATTTGATCCCCTTTTTATTTAGCTAATTTTGAAAATTTTCCAATTTTCCCCCCCTTTTTTTCTTCTTTCTCTTCTCTTCTTCTTTCTTTCCTGCTGTCTGCTTATTCGTTTGGGTTTTTCTGTTCTCTATTCTCTTTTTGTTTGTTTTTATATATAATAATATAATAATATAATAATATAATATTAAACATAAAAAAAAATCTCAGATTTTCTTCACAATAACAGCCTCAATTAAACAAAATGGCTTAATTGCCATTTTGGTCCTTTATACTTTCTTTAATCTATAATGAAACTTTTACACCTTTTTCAATTTAGTCTTTTTCATTTAATTACATATCTAAACGTTAAAATTTCTCAACTAAACTTTAATAATAACTTAATGACACTCCATAAATATTTCTAAAAATATTTATGGCTCATTTTATGAATTCTACCTCGTTTTTGGCCCAATTTTTCTAATTAATTCTTTTAGTTCACAAAATTCACTAATTTTAAAATATTTCTAAAATCACACTTAACTTATAATTATCGATTAACAAAGTTTCCTAACTTTTTCGTCAGATTTAGTGATCTCAAATCACTTGTTCCAACACTATTGAAATTGGGCTGTTACAAGTACCCTCTAAGGGCATGTCCTCAAATATATACAATTTATGTATGTTAATTGGCAAGATGTTATAAAATCAATTATTGCATTTAGTACACCATGTGCGCGACGATAGGTCCTAGTGAACTTATTTCTAATTCTAGGTTAATTAATTGAAATTTATTTCTAATTAAAACCCATATTATCTCATTAACTCGTGTTATAGATTCCCCTATTAGATTTGACTCTAATCCGATAGATTTATGTCATCTTATTTCTAGGATTGCATGCAACTCCACTCAATTACGCAATATCTAATCTTAAACAAGGTCTATTCAACCACCAATTTAAGCACATCGAACATGGATAATACTTTAGAAATATTAAATCAAGAATTAAACACACATAATTGAGAACAATAAACTAAGTATTTATTATGTAAAATAAAAATCAAACGATAGAATCCATCATAGGGTTCATCTCTTTTAGGTATTTAGAAAATTAGTTCATGCTAAAAAATATGAACATCCAAGATACAGTATAACCGAACAAAATAAAGAAACTCATGATAACTTTCTAAATCTTGACGGAAATCTGCTTCAAAGTTGGCTTCAATGGTGTTTTTCGAGTTGTTTTCTTGAATATTTTATGACAGCTTTCTCTTATCTTCTTAATTTTGTCATATATACATCTTAGAATGCCCAAAAAACCTAAAACCACGATTTTTTATTGTTAGGTGGGCGATTCCGTGAAATCGACACGGCCTACCACATGCCCGTGTGGGTCACATGACCATGTGGTTTGGCTGTGTGGAATGGTTCAGCCCATGTGGCTCTTGCAGCTTGCTCCAACGCTCTGGTTTTTGCTCATTTTTTGCTTCTTTTGCTCTTAAGTGCTTTATTAAGCATTAAAACCCGAATTTAAAGGATTAGGAGCATAAAATTCACAATTAACATCGAATAATCACCCAAAAATGCATTAAGAATGATGTTTAAACATGTTACTTTTAGCATTTATCAATAACTCAAAAATGCCTTTTTTTACAACTCCTAAACTTGATCAAAACTTACTTATTTCAAGCCAAAACATACATATATCAACTTCCTAAATAACTAACCAATATGTCATAATGGCCCTAATACAACAACAAGGTTATAACAACGTTACAAGTTATTCAACTAAGTTGGTACTATTCCATACCATGCATTCAATTCAAATATACCAATTAGCATGTGTTACCATCACAATTTCATACCAAAACAACCACATTCGAATTGGCCATTCAAAATGCTCCATACATAACTTACCATAAATACATTCAAAATAGGCATACTATATGGACCTTTACATCATTGTCCAAATTCAACATGTATCACATCCAAAAACTTAAACACATGCCACATAACCGAAATTAGAATAATTTAAGAGCTATCGAGACTGAAGTTGGGTAGTGTGAGCTCTGGGGTGGTCCGATTTACCGAGTTCTACAAAACGTCAACTACAAAAATAGAAAATGAAACAAAGTAAGCATTACTAATGCTTAGTAAGCTCATAGGTACTTAAACGTTAAACTTACCTCAGTTCATAATTAAGCATACTGAAACTACCAATTTAACTAAGTTCTATCACAACATTTCACATTCATATGGTGAGCATTTTGTATACAACCGTATACCTATCAATTCACTCAGTACAATATAATTCAATATCATTTCATCAAATCTGTCGAACATTTACTCAATCCAGTCATATGTAATAATTACTTGTATAAACACATCCATTTCCATTCATAACATAGAATCTGTCAATACATTTCATTTTAAACAACTAGCCTGATGAACCAAATTAATAGATATGGATATGCGAGTAACTACACCACACTAATAGGCACCAAAATGTTTAACAATAGGCACCAAAGTGTTGGACAGTAGGCACCGAAGTGCTGAACAGTGGGCACCATAATGCGAATCAGTTGCACCGAAGTGCGATTCCATACAAGCGCACAACTAAACCTATTGACATGCCAAATGTATCATATCTTATGTCCATCTGGGCACAATTTAACATATCATAACCACCTTTTACAATTCAGTCATTTCCTCACCTTAGTAAACTAAATTGTTCCATTAAAAATATAATCACAAAATCCACAATTCATAATTCAAATATATACAATACATTTATACATATAAACCTACCATATGAATTTACCAAGTAAGATTAGAAACAATTGTGGTGCTAGAGACTAATCTACAATTTCTCTTTTCTTCGATTATTTACTAGTTGATTCGATTCTTGATCTATATCGTAATTCATTTCAAATTATCAGTGCTAATTACCTTACAACATTTTATTTAATGCATAAGATATCCTATTATTATTTTTCACAATTTTTGTAAAGTTTTACAATTTATTCAATTTAATCCCTAAAACTGGAACAAGCATATCTTTCACATTTAAGCACTGTTTTAAAATCCAATTTCAAATACACCCCTATATAGTTCTCAAAAACCTATATTTACTGAAATTTCATGCTAATTTCGAAATCATTACACTTTAGTCTCTGTACTCAAAACTAACAAATTTCTTTTTACAAAATATTTATACTTCATATCTAAGCTTCAAATTCTACCATTTAACATCCAAAAAACTTCAAAAGAATCAATGAAAACTTTTAATATATTTGACAGTTTTACAATTTAGTACCCAGATTAGCTGGATTAAGCTACAACGATATTAAAAACATAAAATTTACGAAAAAACAGACTTAGATTGAACTTGCATGCAAGGGCAGAATAATTTGAATGGTTGGAAGCTTTTCTTTCTCTTAACAATGGTGGAAAATCGATGGAAGGATAATTGGGAAAGATGATGACCTTCCATTTTATGTTTTATCATATATTATTATTAATTTAATATTATAATTAACATGTTTTCAATTAAAACACACTAACCGTCCATCACTTTCTAAAAGTGGTTAATTTTCCATATAAAACCCTATTCAATTACATTTTAAGTCATTTATCTAATAAAAATCTATAACGATTAACTTTTATAATTTTTACAATTTAGTTTTTGTACATTAATTAACTACTAAATCAATAAAATTATCAGATCAAAATTTAATAGACTAATAAATATTAATAAATAATATTTTCTAACTTGTTGATTATAAATCGAGAATCCAAAATTATTATTTCTGATGCTACTAAAATCGAACTATTACGCTAACAATTTTTAGAAAAATATATAAAAAACTTAATAAGGAGAGAGGATTCACTATTTGTTAGAGGCAAATTCTAGAGTTGTGAAGAATTTGGATGACTTCATCTTCGAGGCAACGTGACATAATTGAAAAAGCAAAGCTCAGTTCTTTCTCTATAAAAACAAAGATTAATTTAGTCTTCAAATTTCTCTATTTAATTATGATTTTAAGATTAGAAAATGTTTTTGAAATATATAAAGAAGCACATTAATTATAACAAAAATTGAAAAAATGTATATAAAACAAAAATGGTGCAAATAAAGATAAAAGTTGCTGCTCCTAGTAGATTTATTTATGGGTTGAGTTATTCGTTTAGGCTCGAAGGTTTACTCAAAATTTGGGAGAGTTTTGGTAAAATATTAGGCTCGAAAATTGGGCAAAAAAATAGGTCCATTTAAAATATGGGTTAGACTTGGGTTTGAACATTCAAGGACTAAGTCCGGTCAGAACCGAGTTGTTTTTAAGTTTATAATACTTTATATTATGCAATTTATAACACATTTAAAAAAAATTATATTAAATATATAATACTACTTTAATGTAAACATTAAAATAATGTTAAGATATCTATATAAAAAATTTAACAAAAAAGTTATTAAATTTTAATTAATAATATGGGCAAACCTAAAATGGGCTTGAGTTAACCATTTGCAAATATAATCGAGTTTGGGGAAATTTTAGCTATATATTTTAGACTATGTTGGGTTTAGGTAAGCATAAAACATGTTAATATCATACCTAGGCCTGACTTGATTCTACCCATGAATATCTCTAGCTGGTAGTGGTTAGGGGTGATATTGGTTTGATTTGATTAAATTTTTTGAACCATCTATTAAAATTCAATTTGGGTCAGTTTTGTCCTTGGTTTTTTCATATTAATTTTTTGTTTAAGATTTTTAGACTTATTTTTAACAAAATGAACTTTGCTTCGTGACTTTTGAATATTATTTGATAAAATTTTAAAGCTCTTTTCATAAATATTTCTAAAAAGTAATAATTTTTTAAGAATTTTTAAATTGTTTTCACCATTTTAAATATAAAATATTTATTTCTATTTAATAAAAAATAAAATTAATTATATATTCATTAAAAATATAATTTAATTTGATTTCGAATTATAACAATTTTTAACCTTACATTTCATAAACTATCGAAACACGATTTTTAAACTTATATTTTATAAACCGTCAAATACTTCGGTTGAATCAATTTTTGATTCGAGCCATTAAAACTCTTTCACTTATCAGAATATTTGAATATTAATTTTTAAAAGAAAATAAAATCATATTAGTATTATATTTATCAGTGGACCATTTTCAGACTCCTAAAGTAAAAGTTTAAACCTACCGTAAGTGACTATTCCATTTTTTTTTTTTTGGTTTTTGATTAATTTTTATAAATAAAATCGAGTTTATTATATTTTTAAAATTTTATTTTATTTATAAACTAAAAATCGTAATAAACATTAAATACTTAATTTTAAAAAAAATCTGAATATTTTAATATTAAAAATTTGTTGTTGCTTTTTTTTAATAAAAATTCTTATTAGTATTCTTTATTAGTGGCGCACTATTACGTTGCTAAAGTAAAAGGCAAAAAGCCTAAAGAGAATGTTTTTCTACTTTTGATATTTTATGTCCTTTTTATGTTAAAGTATTTCTTTTTTTATCTGAACAGCTTTAATTTGCAACTAATCAAAATTTTACTAGGAAATAAATTAATTGAAATATAATAGTATAAATATATAAATATTCTACTATAAGTCCCTGTATTTAAAAAAAATAAATTTAGTCCCTCTACTTTTTAAATTTTCAAAATTTAATCATAGTCAAACGATAACGGTCAATTCATTAAGTTATGCTATTTCCAAAATTTGATGTAGCAAATATATTATCATATGCATGAGCGTAGCTAGGGGGATGATAGGGCCCCGTCCCCCTAAAATGGAAAATTTTTCATTTAATCCCTTTAAATTTTTTAAAATTTTAAATTAGTAAAGGTAAATTTACACTTTGCCCCCTAAAAATGATAAATTTTTGGTTTAATATTTTAAAAATTATAAAGATATAGGCTATTAAAATGGTGAAATTGCATTTTTACTATTGTAAAAATTACAATTTAATTTCGGCCCCCTAAAAATATTTTCAAGCTTCGCCCTTGATCATATGTGTAATGCCATGTCAGCTTATTATTTTCACATAATACTCACTAAAAATTCAAGCTAATGGATTAATGACTGTCATTTCCAACAATATTGAAAACTCAAAATTCAAAAAGTTTAGGGATTTAGAATGATCTAATTGGAGAATATAAACTAAATCTACAACTATACACATGGTACATGACTAGTAATTGAATTTAACTGGTACTGTTTGGGTCAGTACTAAAATTTCAAAATTCGAAAAATACAAGGATTAAAATTGACCAATTAAAAAGTACAAGGGTTAATTTTGACCAAATAAAGTATGTAGACTAAATCCATAACTTCTGCAAAGTATAGGGGCTAGTAGCATAGTTTAACCTAAACTTTATTAACGAATTTAATACATAAATAAAATATTTCAAGTATAATTTAATACAATAAATTATATATATACGAGTTATAAATTCTTTCATGTTATTTGTTAGACAAACTATTTTAATAAAATACACACACGATTTTTTATACAATTACAAGATATTTCATGCATGTGTGTGGTGAGTGTGTATTTCATCATATTATAAAATTACAATCATGTTTAAATTATTTTATATTTTTTTATAAATTTTGATAATTTATAGTTATATAATTTAAAAAAATTCAATATTCATACTAATTTTGTGTTTTATTTATTTTGATATAAAATATTTGATTGAGTTGATGTTATGAATTAACTGAAAACTAATAAATTTGAAAATGTCTAAAAAATTATTGAAGAAGAGCAACAAATACTGTTATCAGGGTGAAGCCAGAAATTTTTTTTAGAGGGGTCAAAATTAAATTGTAATTTTTACGATAGTAAAAATACAAAATTACCATTTTAATAATCTTTATAATTTTTAAAAGTTTAAATTAATTTTTTATTATTTTTAAAGGGATCAAAATACAATTTTATTTTTATTAATTTAAAATTTAAAAAAACTTTAAAAGACCTAATTGGAAAATTTTCCATTTTGTCAGCCCCTAACTGCGCGACTAACTGCGCGTCTGCTGTTGCAAGAATATTTTTGTTATTTTTTTTAATAATTTATATAAAATCTTAAAAAAAAGCTACTTAAAAATACAATATGAGAAAAAAGGCATAACTAAGGGCAGCCATGAGTTTTGGCTCTCTTAATTAAATGGGATAATAACAATTTTAGTCTCTTTCAATTATAAAGTATTCAATTTAATTCATTTTTACATAAGTTTTTCGCCTTTATCCTTCCAAACTTTTAAATTTTATTTCAATCACAATACCAAATTTCCGGCTTCTTCATTGATACCAAGATTTGAACCTGAGATAAATTATAAAAAATATAAAATTTGTTTCAACTACTGATTCAGTCTTTTTTAGTTTAATCCAATCGATTCGTATCAATTCATGTGTCAATTAATTTTTTGTCACTCTTTCAGTCGATATCCCAATTTATTCTAGATCCAACTAGTTTGATTGACTAGTTTGGTTCGGTTCAAACAAGAAAGCTCAATGACTACTCCAAGGTACAAGTGGTAACAGTTCGGTTTAGTCAAATTTTTTGAATCAATTCATTATAATTTAGGTTAACTCGGTTTAGTTATTGGTTTTGAATTTTTAGATTTAGACAAAATGATATTTGTTTTATAGCTTTTGAATATTATTTGACAATATTTTTTAAAAATAGTTCCTAAATATTTCTAAAAATAATAATTTTTCCAGAAGTTTTAAATTATTTTTTTATTTTTATATCATAAAAATTAAAATTAATTATAAATTAAATAAAAATAAAATAAAATTCAATTTGATTTCGAATAACCATAATTTATTTACATCTTATAAAATGTTCAATTACTGCAGTTTGAGTCCATTTTTGATTTTTCTTGCTCAGAATTTCAAAGAGTTGTTATATATTTAAATTTAATGATAAATATATTTTCTATAATTTTTTATCCACATATAAGCAGTTTTTTTTTTTTTAAATTTCTAATATTTTTGTTGGTGTTTCGTTTAATATTATCGGACAGGAATTGACCGAGATATCCCTACAGAGTTCAGACAGGCTGGTTGCTTACGTGTCAGCTGATGAGGAAGCCCCGCAACCAAATATTTCTGGTTTTGCAGACCCATGCCCTACGCTTTCGATAGTGCTCTCTCTCTATTTATATAGGTTTCCAGAATAAATATTTTTCCGAGAAAAGAGATTCTCGGCATCCAAGCGCTTCTCAGACCAGGAGATACACTTTTGTTCTACGAATTGGAGTAGATCTGGAGAACGAGCAAGGAGTTTTCCACGTTGCTGTGAGTTCTCCGGATTCGGTGATGGTGCCGTCCCCGGAGCATCGCCGGAACTCGTCCTCCGCCTCTTCATCTTCTTCTTCCGTGGAGGTTCCAGTGAAAAGTGAGCAAGAAATATGTATCGATGCTAAACAGATGGATAGTAGCAGAGATTCCCTGGAAGCCGCTAGTGGCGATGATTCTCGCGCTGGAGTTGATCGCAGTGCAATGAATAACGGTGGTGCCGAGTCGTCCGGTGCGTTAAGTTCTCTTCATGAACTTCGTTCCGCTTTAGCAATAGGATTCCAAATTTGAGCGTTTTGTTGCACAGTTTGTTTCTGGACTCTGTCTATTATTACCTTTGATCAATTTTTAACTGAAATTTAGACCTGATTTTGACTTCCTCAAATTTATTGTTTTCTCTTATCTTTGAATTTTTATGTTCGGCGTTCTACTTGCCTAATGCCTGTCGCGGACCTTTCATTTCATTTTTGTTAATTTTGATGGTGTATTTTGCTTTTCATTGAGTTGTATTATCTGCAATAACAGTTCATCGCTGGCTTATGCACTAAAAGGTTTAAAATTGAAGTTTATATTGGATCTTTCCTCGGGCAAATGATAGTGACTTGTGTATAGAAAAGTACATCAGGGATATGCGTTATGCCTGACCGTTGACAGGAGAGAAGTAAAAGGGTAAGAAAAGAAAGGAACTAGGAACGAGACGAGAAAGTTTATAGGAAGGAAATAAAAGCGAAGGGAAGGATTGAGATTGAATGTCAAATATAATATATCATTTTAATGATGCAAAATTTGTCTTTTCATTCCTCTGTATTTGTGACGGATTAGATGTTCTAAGCATGGATTGAGGAAGAACACTGCCTTTCTCCCGTCTTATTTCCGTCTTATTTTCCAAACTTAACTTGTAAATGATAAACCCAATTATCTTGTATGTTCTTCTTTTCCTTTTCTATTTCCTTCTATGTTACAAGTTTGCTTTCCTTTATATGGTGAACAACATTAGTCTTGCAGTTAGACTGTACTTCCTGTTATGCAATGGATAAAAAGGAAAGCAAGTGTATTGTCAGTTTGTCACATCTGTTGCTTCATCAACATATCTGATTGGGGTATTATTAGTAAAAAAGGAGGAGGAATTTTTGGTGATGTTTAGGTAATAACAAGAGTTGACTTTTCTATTGGAGGTTTTAAATAGTCTAACTGTCAAGGACTTTTGATGGTGGCCACATCATGTAGGTCTGCCTTCATGCAAGTTTGGCTAATAGGCGTGATATCAATATTTTTTGGAGTGCCAATTTGAGATCCTGGTACTCATTGGTGTGGCTTATTCAATAGAATCAGCTATAAAGTATACGTTGATATCAGGTCTGTTTTAGTTAAGTTTGAAGGTGATTGAGAATTCATAGCAAGGTGTCAAGGTGGGGGTAAGTTAAATTTAAGACCAAGCACCTTTGTAGTTCCTTTAGAACATCTATCATTTTGGAAGATAAGAGTTCCTTTTATAGATTGGAACTCCAATGCTGATGGATATCCACATAGACACATAAAAATACACAGACAAGCACAAATGTGGACAGGTTGATATTTATGCTTCTGTTATTTATGTTCAATTTGAGAAATTGCTGCCATCAGTTAAAAATCCAAGTTAATGAAGTTAGAAGAAACTTTTTTACTTTAGGTTACATAGAATAGATGTTCAAATGCTTCAATGTCGTTGAAACCTGAATAGGTCCGGTACATGTGAGGATTGCTGGATAAAATGTCAAGAAATGTTTTTTCCCCCATTTTCCGATTGGATATAGCAGTATACAAGGAGTTGAGTGCCTATAGTTGGTAGAATCAAGGTTAGCAGAAAACTATAGTTGGGAAAGTTTTGCAATTTCTGTTGAGGGGGCCTTATTCCTGCTTCTAAGCTTTCAGAGGAATAATACTGTAACTGAGCTTTTCTTTATTTTCTCTTTGTTATTATAGAGGCTTAAATTTCTTATATATATTTCTTACTACATTCAGGCACTATTCGTAGAAGTTACTCAGAGGTTGGAACATCGCCTGTGGGTATTTCAAACATTGAAAAATTGGATTCAAGTCAGCGTAAACTGGAAATTCAAAAAAATGAAGCACAAAGGCATCGGAACATACTTGCTGAAGAGGCAGCTCAGATTTTTGACAATAATATACCTGCCCAACAGAAGGTATTAAGTTCTCTGGATGAATCACCTGTATGATTTCCTACTGTCTCAATTTATATTTATAAAACAAAAAATAACTCTTTGCTGCATGAGTGTTATTTTAGTTTTAGATATTTTTGGAGAATGATTCCACGTTATTGATTATTCTAAGTTAAGAACATTTAAATACCAAAATGCATATAAGTTCTTCATAGAAACATTAAATAACTAATGGTTGAACTTGAAGAGGAATGTTTAAATTGTTTTCTTCTAGATTGATGATTGCTTAAGGATTTTGAATCACAAATAGTGCTAAATTGCATTCCTCTAGTATATGATGTTGTATTTGTAAGCATGAATACATGACATATAGTGCTCAATATGCTGGAATTTTTTTAAAAATCATTTCAACTACCTGCCAGTTGTGGGATGGATATGCTGATGACATGATGGAAACAGTCCCATCATTTACCAAAAGAATAAGATTCCCTCTTACGCAAGAAGGGGAAATTGCCATCGTTGTCAACACTATCTAAATCGCGATTTAGTTTGGGTTGGTGTGCGCAAGGATTGTTTCAACATTAAAAGGGAGACAACAGAGAGAGACTGAAAATGATGTGATGGAGTGCTTGTATTCTATCATCTGATAAAAGCGGACTGCACCTTTGAAGGAGCAGAAATGTATGACTTAATGTGGTAGTTCAGTTGGAAGTAGGTTTTAAAACCGGGCCATGTCAAGCAGGCATCTGGTTAGTTTGAAGGATTTCATCATTAATGTCTATTGACAAGAATAAAAGATGCCTCAGTTTCTTTAACGCACAAATACCTTGTCTTGCTTGCATCCTAAGCTTTTGAGAAATTTTGTGTATGTTAGCTAATTCTTACTTAACCATCCCTCCCAGTGGGGCTGCGGTTGTGCCTCTTCCTATAGTTGGTGGAAAGGGCGCGTAGTCTAGTTGTGTTGCAGTATTGCTTGTGTGACCATCACTGATTGTTGATTTTCTCAAACTATGAAGTAGGGTTTTCACTTGTTCTTGCATTTGGAGAGTCATTAACTGGAGGTAGTGGTTTATATGGTTCTTCAGATCGGCACATCCCCCAAGGATTTCATAGAAGCTCGCATTGTGGTAGGCTTTGATGCCAACTTGTTAAGAATACGTGAATATTATTGTGTCTCTGGACCTTTGATGGGGAAGTTGAAATCAATTACCTTCCCTTTATCTCAGTTCCTAGAACGACCGTGATTGATAGCTCAGCTTGTCAAAGGGAGACCAAAACCTTAGGACTCGTTGGAGAGTAGGGTTTTTTGACTGAAATTCTGCTTAGGTTTTATTAAATAGAGAATACAATAATTAAATAAATTCCTACCAAACACAGCTTCTTTTATTTTAAGAGTCCTACCTAACTTCTCCCAAGAGTCCTACGCCCAAGAGTCCTATGTCCACAACAGTATTCTTACATATTGCTTGATGAGTGGTTTATTCATTTCTGTGACAGCTTGATTACTTGAGATGCACAACTGACAATGCTATAAATCTTATAAATCCGTGCAGCTTAACTTGTTGAACAGAATAGCTACTGTGAAAGATGATGGGACTGTGGAGTTTGAGGTCCCTGGAGATGTTGAGCCCCATGCTCTTGGTGGTGGACAGAGAGACGTATATACTGAAGTTGCTGAAGAAGAGTCACTTGAAACGGAACTTCAGTATATTCCTCCGTTGCAAATAGTGATGCTTATAGTTGGCACACGTGGAGATGTGCAGCCATTTATTGCGATTGGAAAACGTCTCCAGGTTAGGAATATTTTGTTTTTATGTGGTTAATTTTTGCTATTTAGCTAAACTCTTGGTTTGCTTAAAGCCTTTTAACTTTTCTGTAACCTTGTTTGGGCTTCTGTTAACATGCATATAAATAAAAAATGGAGCAATTTCAACCAAAATTACTATGTTGAAATTTATGGACTCAATTATTGCTCTTGTTTGTTTTAATTATATCTTTCTCTATTTATATATTAAAATCGAATTCTCTATATTTAAGATTGAGGCAGGGATTGCTTCTTTCTACTCACATTGACTTAGGGTAAACTAGATTAAAAAATCTGTTATAGTCCATAGAAAACAGGCTCTTTGTGAGCAGTTTACTTATAGACTGGAAGTGTTGCACTTGGTGATGATCATTTAGGTAGTTTGCTGGCTTGATCAGGATCAAAGTGCTGCTTGCTGGGATCAGTATCATTACTTGTGAAATGGAGAGTGGCGGATGATTTTCTTTCTTTGTCAGTGTCTTAATTGCTCTGAATTAGTTTTATCTTTTATATTAAAAATGAGATATTTAAAGTTTTTGGAGCCTTTTTTCTTAGGGTTTAGTGCAAAAGATGGTTTTTATGCAGTTCTAGTTTTTCAGTTTTTCTAATAGTTATATGTTCTTTTGAAACCTTGTCGGCAACTACATGCATACTGCATTGCACCAAAAAAAGAAAAGAAAAAAAAGAAGTGAAACAATTTTATGGTCATGCAGGATTATTGTTTGTTTAAAATGTTACCATTCAAAAGGATGTTTTGCATGCAGGACTATGGTCATCGTGTAAGGCTGGCAACTCATTCAAATTTCAAAGACTTTGTGCTGACTGCCGGACTTGAGTTCTATCCATTAGGCGGAGATCCTAAAGTTCTTGCTGGTTGTATGTACCTAACACATTATTTGATGATTTTCTGGTGCAACCTTCTAGGGATTCTGATTAGATTGTTTTGAGATGGTTCCTATATGTAATTAAAGTTAGTGCCTTGCTAAGCATTTAACACATACATAACTGCAAGACATTTTTCATCCGTTTTTGCAGCAGTAGCACTGATTACTGAACCTTCTTGTTATTTGTAAGTTTGTCAGTAACAAAGCTTCATATAAACTATGTAGGTGTTAAGTTACTTTTCAGAAAAAAGAATAATGTAGATGTTAAGTTGAAGATTGTTCAGTATGCTTGAAGCGATATATGAATGAAATTGAATGTGCTTAGTTGTTAAAAGTTCGGATTTCCTGCAGGGCTTCTTAATGATTTCCTTTCCCTTCAATTTTTTTCTCTGAGCAGATATGGTTAAAAATAAAGGCTTCTTGCCATCAGGGCCTTCTGAGATTCCTATTCAGCGAAACCAAATTAAAGAAATCATCTACTCTTTGCTTCCAGCTTGCAGAGATCCTGACCCTGATTCTGCTATCCCTTTTAATGCAGATGCAATCATTGCAAACCCTCCAGCATATGGTTAGATGTTACTACTTCTCAAGTTATAATGGTGTTCTATCTTTATATATGGCCATCTATTCTTGAATGGGCATGTACTCTTGCTTAAGTATGCATTTATGGGTCTGAATAATGGAGATATTGTGGTCTTCTAAGACTTGATGTTCCGGTTTCTACTTATTATGGATCTTTGCATTTATTTATGATACATGCAATATGTAAAGGGCTTTTGGCAATATATAGTATCGTATTTAGATTTATTCTTTTAGCACCCTGCTTTTAGCATCCTGGTGTAGCGAAAGTTTATTCCTAAATCATAGCCGTGTTGTGGAACAAGTAGATTCCTAAATCATAGCCGTGTTGTGGAACAAGTAGATTCTTAATGACTTTTCGAAAAAAAAAGGGTAAATATCTAATGAAGCCTCCCAGTTGTCTCTATACGAGAAAAGATTCTGGTGGGAGAATGTGAAGATTTCTCTTAATGTACTGTTTATTCTTGCAGTTATGCATTGTAATTTGTTTCTGGAATATTAGTTTTATTCATGTTCAATATATTGGTTAAATATTCTGATAAAAACTTTGTCAATGCTGTTTAGGACATACCCATGTGGCAGAGGCATTGAAAGTACCAATTCATATATTTTTCACGATGCCATGGACGTAAGTCTTGTCTGGGTAATATTATCTATAGCTGAGCTAGATGTTGCTTTAACATCTCCAAAGCTAGCAGTTTACAATTGCCATTTCTTGTTTTGTATCAGTCTGTTGTTCTATTACATGGTTTAATGGGCACTCTTAGACCGCTTTGCACAATCCATTATTGTTTCCTCCAGGCCAACAAGTGAGTTTCCACACCCTTTGTCCCGTGTGAAGCAACCTGCTGGATATCGAGTGAGCTCTACAAAGTATATTCATATGTATCATTTTATTCTTTTTTCTCCTTTTCTTATCTTGTTTGTTTGTGTTTGCTGCAGCTTTCTTATCAAATTGTTGATTCAATGATTTGGCTCGGGATACGGGACATGATAAATGATCTTAGAAAGAAAAAGCTGAAGCTGCGACCAGTCACATATTTGAGTGGTTCCCAAGGCTCTGATTCTGATGTGCCACATGGATATATATGGAGTCCTCATCTTGTTCCTAAGCCTAAAGGTGGTGTTTGATATAAGTCTACTTGTAGTGTGCAAAACTCAAACAGAATTAACTCTGGGCTTTTAATAATCTTGGAGTTAATTTTATTTCATTTTTCTGTTCATTTTCTCTCGGTTTATGTATTAAAGCAGGAGGATGTTTTTTTAGAAGAAACAATATATTCTGTTATGACTATACATGCTAGCAAGAATTTCTCAAACAGAAGGATGACACTTTCATTTTTCTCCTTCAGATTGGGGACCTAAAATTGACGTGGTAGGCTTTTGCTTTCTTGATCTTGCAACAAATTATGAACCTCCTGAATCACTCGTAAAGTGGCTTGAAGCTGGTCCAAAGCCTATTTATATTGGATTTGGTAGCCTTGTGAGTTTGATTTCTTTTCTCATTATCATTTGCTATATTCTGCTGTAGTTTGTGAGTTAGTTTTCCCTATTAAGTAGCAGATATTTATAGCAGTAGCTACTTGAGAATTAAGGTTTTCTTTGCATTGTGAGTTGTGAGCTCCAACTATAAGTGTGATATTATTTATTAACACAAATCCCAAAACATTTTTGAGTATATAATGAATGGTTACTAGTCAAATTGGTTTCCCTGTTTAGGGTTTCTCTCTCTCTCTCTCTCTCTCTCTCTCATATTTTATTTTTACAATAAGTTGAGACCCTTGTTGTGTGTGGGGGCAATGGTCCACAATTACTAGCTTGGAGACATGCTGTTAATCTATATATTTCATTCTTAATTATTAGTGCCCTTCTAGTGCTACCATATAAAACTTATATGGAACTGTAATGGAAAATGCCTGAATTTATTTCCAGAAACAATAGAAGTTGGTGGTCTGTGGAGGTACCTTACTGTGAAAAATATTTTCGGATAAAATCGCAAAGGATCAAAATTTGTTTTACTTATGATGTGCTTAGTAAACCTAATATGCAAAGAACGAAATGATTGCTCATTTTATACAATAAAAACATATTGGGGACCCACTAGTTACATGAAATCTAGGATTTATCTAAGGGGTTTTATGTTAGAATTGAAATACAATGCTAGCTGGCCCTGGGCAAAGATTACATATTAAGTTTGGTCTCTAGAGATGGCTTCCTCTCCTTTTACAGGTTAAGATATCTATCAAGATATTAAGTAACATGGTGAGATAGATTAAGAATTTTAGGTTGCATAATTTTTTTCACAACTGTTTTAATCAAAGCTAAGGACTTGGTTTTCAATGTTGATTAAATTGTTAAGGAGTTTTTGGCTTTACAAAAGCATTTCTCTTGAAAGCTAAACCTTAAATCTATCGTGCTCGGTCATTTCCTGCTTGTTTTCTTTTTCTATCTTCTTCATACAGAAAGGTTTTTCTCTTTAATTTCTTATGTTGAGGTTTTCTAAACTGTATTCTTCCAGACATCTGAAGTATGTTAGTTAGGGAAGCTGCTGAAATTCACAAATAGTAGTAGAATTTTGTATCATAACTTATGTACTGAAATTGCCAGCACCTTTATGTTGCAGCCAGAAACTGCATTGCTTCTTTGTTTACTGAGTAAGCTGTAATGTTGTGAGTCCTTAACATTCATTGACCACCTTGTGTAATCCTTTGAAGTAGCTCTTCTCCGATGAATGTGTCAAAAGTTCGTGACACAACTATATTTTGTTTGTTGTGGGCTGAGATCCAATTTTTTTGAAGTTTTTTGTTTATATTTCTGCTTTAATATGGTTGCTACTTTTTCTCATCAATTATACCATTTTGATGGAGCAAAGTAAATCCTTAGAGCAAGAATACTAGGGTTAAAATAGAAGTAAAATCCTTAGAGCAAGAATACTAGGGTTGAAATAGAAGTAAAATTCTTAGAGCAAGAATACTAGGTTGAAATAGAAAATTGCAACAGAATTTAGAACCCTTTGTTGGTGTTCCTAGGGAATTGGCATTTTTGTCCATTTTGTTAAGCATAGGATTTGATAAAGATCTGTTTTCCAGCAAGTTTTGTATGACTTATTTGTGTTGCCATTATAAAGCCAAGGCTAATGAATGTGATAAATGACTGCATCATTTGATTGTTTTCCCTCGTTTCCAATCGAGATCCATCACATTGACCATAAAAATAGATTTTTACCCTAATTATAGTGAATTAATATCACAGTTAAGTTGGTTGGTTGCTATCGGATACTGTTCTCACCTGTTTGATCTTATTTTTGCTTTTTACTTTTTTCTATGTATATGATCTTTTTTGTACTATTCCTTCTACTCGTGTCAGCCTGTTCAAGAACCAGAAAAAATGACCCAAATAATTGTCGATGCATTGGAACAAACTGGGCAGAGGGGTATCATTAATAAAGGCTGGGGTGGCCTTGGTAGCTGTAAGTTTTTTTCTACTTATTATTATTATCCTAGTGCTCCTGTGCAATACTTTCTTAGCTTTTTATCCATTTATTCGCAGTGGCAGAACCCAAGGACTCTGTTTACTTATTGGACAACGTCCCTCATGATTGGCTATTCTTGCAATGCATGGCTGTGGTGAGTCCATTACTAGAGTACTGCTTTTATGGGGATTCTTTCTCATTATATCTGTTTAGCATCTTTGCTTTTTTTTGTTCAACCTGTTTTTAGCATCTTTATTCATAATCACATTCTATATAGTGGTTATAATGCATGGTTTTGACTTCTTTTCACTCAGAATGGGCATGGAATGCTGCTTATAGTAAAAGTTTCTTCGTGAGTTATTGTTGGAATGTTTTCTGTCTTGTATTCCTGTCCTAGCTTATTGTCTGAATTGATTACAAGTTCAACATTGAAAGTTTGCAAAGTTGCAGCCCTCCCCCTTTTCTTGTCTTGTAAAAAGGGAAAAAAGTTTCTAAATATTTTGAAACTACTATCACTTTGGTTAGCTCCTTAAACTTCACATATCAGCTCTTTTCATCATAACGTGACTGTTATTATTTTTTGAAAAACACTTTTCTTTTTCGTGATGGATGCCAGCTGAGGCAACCTTTTTTCATCTTGGAGGAAACATATGCAAAGATTAGGGTTTCTCGGTGAGGTCAAATTGGTGGTGTTTAATAACTTCTTTTAAGAACTTTGAACAAATATCTGCCTATACTTTACACTTTTAGATATTTTGGTGGTATTTAAATACATTGATGGATGTGGGTGCTCAATAACATAATGGTATGTCAACTAAGCTTGGCATTCAAGGGTAGTGGAGGTCATGATACAAGATTAGAGCAGAAGCCGAGTGGTGCTAGTAACACATAATGTAGAAACTAAATTACTTGAGGAATATAACATGCTTATGTGTAATATGAGGATGTGCAAGTATTTGATCATGCCGATTAATCAAATTTTTATCATTTGGATCTCTTACAATTTTCTGATATCGATGTGCTTCTATGTTCATTTTCTTGAAGTACCAACACCTGTGTCTGACATGTATGAGAATATGGAAATGAGGATGTTACCCTTCAAGGATCCTCCAAATACATGGAAAAACTTCAAAAAAGTTGAACATATTTGTATGCATATTTATATCTAACATTCACGCCTAAGTCTGAATAATATAGTATGATATTACTTTGTTTTGCCCCTTCAAGTTGTTTCCCTCCTCTTTCTCTCCTATTTGGTTTTGAATGGCAAGACCTTTTCCTTTTTTGCCCTGCTTTCAGGTACACCATGGTGGTGCCGGGACAACAGCTGCCGGTCTTAAAGCTGCGGTAAGAACAAACATTTACATCTTTGCTGTTAGTTTATCTACTTCTTGTTCCATGACTAGGTGCATACATTGTCTTGTTTGTCTGAATTGATGATGATGTGCGTTTGGTTTCATTTGATGTCCACTCGTGTCTTGATCCACACTTTTTCCCCTCAAATTTAGTGCCCAACGACCATTGTGCCATTTTTTGGTGATCAACCTTTCTGGGGAGATCGAGTGCATGCTAGAGGAGTGGGACCTGCACCAATTCCGATTGATGAATTCTCACTTCCCAAGCTGATTGATGCAATAAAATTCATGCTAGACCCAAAGGTAATTATGAATTTGAGATGCCAAATTTATCTGTTCAATTTACATTTGCTTTGTCATTTTAGATTTTAACCATTTAGTCTTGCCCCTTTTTTTTTTTAATAATCCATCATTCCTTGGCAGTTTTTCTTTTCATTTTTCTATTGAGTTGAGGGTTATGTTACTTAGGAAATGTGCTTGAGATAGGTATGTTTAAGTTGTCCAGGATTTTTTCCATGCTTCTTTGGAAGGTCATATTAGTAAAAGAGACTTTAAAAGAATGAAGACTCTGAGTATTTAGGTTGAGGGGCTGTAGTTAGGATCTATTGCTGCCATGTTCTAGTAAAGATCGATTGTAGGGAGTTTCTACAAGCAGCTATATGTTTGTATCTATTTTTTTTGGTTTGTTTAATGTCGAACATCATTTTGGATTTGAATAACTCAAAAGAGAGTTCAATGTCTCTCTTCTTGATAATACCTCTCTCCTTGGGACCACCAAGCTGGGATCTTATAAATCAAATTTCATGAAACATCGAGTTAGATTTTGTTCAAGTGATATAAGTGAACTGAAGCACAGATGAAAACTGATACAACAATTAATGCCTTTTTTCTTTTTAGAAGACAAGGTTAAAAATATATATATATTTTAAATTTTCCACAAACTCACTCATGAGATATCTCAGGTTAAAGAGAAAGCTGTTGAACTTGCCAAGGCAATGGAGAATGAGGATGGGGTGAGTGGAGCGGTAAAAGCATTTTTTAAGCATCTTCCTCGCAAGAAGCCAGAACTGGAGCCATCACCGGAGCCACCATCTAGTCTGTTCTCCATTAGTCGGTGTTTTGGTTGTTCGTGAATCTGGTATGCCTGTTTGTTTCTTCCTTTTAAGTTGTTTAAAGTTAAATGTGTTTTGCAGCCCTTGTTGCTGTCTTATTACCTGAGTATCTAAACATCATGAATTCTCATCCCTACTTCCAGAAATCTACTTATTTTAACGGTCAAAGCCACATTTTAGCGTACAACATAAATTTGCATTCATCTCAAAGGTTAAAAAAAAATAAAGAAAAAGAAAAAAAGAAAAAGCCCTTTATTTTTTCTTTACTTTTTTTTTTTTTGAGCTATCATCTTTGCAAAATTATTCGAGTTACCATCATTGGTGCGAAATCTAGAAGTGTAGTGTCATAAAATTACTGTGTCAAACATTCTGTTTTAGAGTCCCTTCAACGGATTAGATGTGTGTAAACTGTGAATAACACATATAGATGAATTTGGCGGTGAATTATTATTTTTAATTGTGTTATGGGATAATTGCAGGATGGTAAGCTTGTGGTAAAAACGAGTTTCTGTTTAGTCCTCGAAAATAGTATCTTAAAGCTTTTGTATGTTCTTCGATAAGGTCTGTGTTACAGAATAATAGGATTATCGATTTCTAATCCCATAGCTTCGTTGTAATAATGTAAAGCCCATGTGTTTTTTACCCCTTGTTCCCGAGGGGAATTGTCTGATTAATAAATCGGCCTTACTCTCTTCGAAGGGGTGTGCATAATTTAGTCAAAAATTGAATTAATTTTGGTTAACTAATCCTACTTTTGGTCAGCTTTCGGTATGAGTTTCTAAATTTTCTTTATCAATTATTTAGATTTGAAATAAAAGAAAAATATCAGAAATATGTATATAACAGTATGCTTATAATCTTTATATTTTTGAAGTTTCTTTTTGTTCAATAAGTTTTAGTTTTATTATAGACATCTTTTATTTGGTTGACATCTGAATAATTTTATAGTTAAGCGGATTGAGGGTTTGATAAATATATTATAAGGTTTAGTAAAATAATAACAATTTAATTATATAAATAAATTTGATACTTGTTATATTCCGTTGTGGAGTCTATTAACCCTAAAAACTTAATACTAAAAAAAATATTTTTAAAGAGTAATTAAGATTTGATTAATTAATTGGTTTGAATCCAAATGTTCTGCGCGGTAGTAGATTTTGGAATAAGTATTCACATGTCACTATTATTATTATTTTTTGGATAAGTTTTGTAATCCAATGAAACAGCAAAAGCCGTAAAACTGTCAATACAGACTATTTGTATGTATAGAAAAGAAAATTACCTATTCCAAAATGTTTCAAGCCAAACACAAAGTATCTACTGTCTGTTCTTGCCTTGGAACCTTAAGCTAATCATTCCTTTAATGCTTTTAAGAATCTCCTCCTTTTGTTTCTCCCCCCAAAAGCATTCCAGGTCAGTTTTAGAATGATTGAAGCTTTACCTTTGTGTCTGCTAAAAATCCAACCAAATTCAAGTTGCCAGTTTAATATAGTCCTCTACACAGCACAAAAGCGAAACTTGTTCCACCCTTTTTTTTCGAATGTGCATTCTGCAAAAATATGATTCTTATTTTGGGTGTCATAATGACAATAAAAGCAGTGACCATTAATACTGAGTCCCCGCCGTATCATCCTCATATTTGTTGGAATCTAGAATTGCCATCCAAGTGGTGAAAGAATGTGTTGGAATATGTAGAAGAAACCAAACAAATCCTATGTTACACAACCTTAACTTTAGGCTCGACCATTTCCCAAATTTTGGACATAGCAATCTTCCCCTTTTTAGCTTAGAATTTCTTAATACGATTGTTGCTTCCTCTCTAAGTTCTACAATTTTCTTCCAACTTCAATTGGTGTTACTTTTTAATGGAACCTTCTCAAAGAATAATATGTGAGCAAATACTTTTTGATCCGAGCATCCATATCCTATCAAAATGTTTCTTACATGTTGGATAATACAAGTTCTATTTCAATTATGAAGGTCCTTCGTTTTATGTCCACCTTCACCTTTAGGAGGACAAAACTTTTGCCAACTTACCCTTGCTCCTTTAGTTGAGTCTTAATTATCACCCCCCTTCAAAAAGAAAGGTACACATTTGGTTGAGCTTTTAAAAAATTGTTTTAGGTAAAATGGAGTGTTGGCACAAAAGATATTGAACCAATTGAATTCTCCCACCTAAGTTTCTCTCCAACAAAGGCAGCAATCCTTCACTGAAAGTCTCCTTGTAACTAGAAAAATAACAAGATATTTCATTGGCAACTGACTACCTTTGAAATCAATGGAACTCTGGATTAGGTTGAGTTTCTCTTGTGGCACACTTATAACAAAAACTGAGTTTTCCAGCGTTTAACTGAAGCCCGGAAAGTTGAAAAAAATTAGAAAGAATATGCCAAATGCCCACTACAGAATCTGTTTTATCTTGTAAAAAGATAAGCAAACCATCGGCAAAGATAGATGGGTCACTTAAATTCGATGAAATTTTGGATGAAAACTGATCACTTTCTTTTGCTCTCAAGTCCTACAATTTTGGGAGGATAGTCACCGAAAGTGACAGGATCACCTTGCCTATCACCTCTTGCCCCTTTAAAGTAACCAACCAAACCACCATTTAAAGCAATTGAAAATCTTGTGGTAGTCATGCAGGCCTTAATCCGTCGAATAGATTGTCGTGGCAGTTCAATGGCAGCAAGAATAAACCTTCAACTCAATGACTAATTTTCAAGTCAACTCTTAAGGCACGTCTAGCAGTAATTTTATCTCTTTCATACCCTCCCTAAAAGAGAATTATCCAATATGCTTCTCCCTTTTATAGAAGCACTCTAGTTTGGTGAGATTAAATTAGGCAGAAGAAGTGTCAACCTTCTCACAAGAATCTTGGTTACACACTTGTATGTAACTGAGGGACAACAAATAGGCCTGGGATCAGCAACATGAGTAGGTTTCTGTCCCTTAGGAATAAGCACAGCACCAATGTTGCTGTATTGAATGTGGCAAAAACATCCTCTCCAATTGCAGACCATGCATGGTATAACCGTCAGATAGGCTCAAAAATATTTTTAACCCTTTCCATGGTCACTAGTTTCACCAAATGCAGTTTACCTTCCACACCCATAGAACATTGCAGAAGGTCCCTAAATAGTTCTACTGAACCACCATTTACCTTCTTATCCTCAGCACCAATAATTCGTTATAAAGCCCTATAATCTCCTGAGTTATATACCCTGGTCCCATTATAAGGACTTCAATATACTATCTTTTATTCTTCACATGGTGGATAAAATCAGAGTTTTGATCTTCATCACAGCCATTTCATCTTGGCTTTTTGTTTGTAACAGCTTCTATCAACATCCTCTAATTTGAGTGAGTTAGCTAAGGAGATTACCAAATCGAATGTTTCCTCATCAAGATAATTCAAAGCTACTAACTGCCTTGCTTCCAGTACTTCTAGTCTCGTGTTTTAGCCTTTTCAGTTTAACAAACAAACAATACATGGTATTACCACGCACTGGTAAATCCCACGAATCCTTAACAGTCTTCATGAAATCCTTGTGCCTAGTCCAAAAGTTGAAAAAACTTAAAAGGCAAAGGAGGAGAAAACTACAATTTCTGCAAAAAATGGTTACATACCCCAGGTGCAAGAAACTGTACACTACGGTGAGGGAAAAAAGTCAACCAGCTTGGACTGATTAGTACCCTACCTAGCTAACAAACTCCTAGCTTGAAGGTTAGTCCAAGTAAAAGTTGGACCATTGAATCGAAAATTCAACATCCAGATTGTAATAGGACATTTTTGCCCAGCCCAACAAAAAAAACCAAGAATAAAAACAAAAAATAATAATAGTCTAAATTTGCAAGCCCAAAATAGTTCAAAATAAAAAAAATCTAACCCAAATCCTATGGCCCACAACCTTAACTACTTTCAGCAAAAAAAAAAAAAAGGAAGAGAAAACCCTAGTCGCATGTCTAGCCGCGTCACTTCTCCACGTCGGCAGGCGTGCGTTTAACACCCCTCTGCCACCACCGTTAACTACGAGTCAATACCTGCAAGAAGGACAAAGAAAAGACAGAAACAATAAAGACATAGTAGCATAGAGCAATAACAAAAAATAGTAGAGCAGATAGTGGAAATAACAGTGTAAATTGACTATAAAGCCATAACAATTCCAATGTAATAGAATGGAGAAATATATACAAGAAAAAAGCTTTTAAAACCGACTCAATATTGAAAGGTGCTTCATCTTCTTCCATCGTCGGTTTGCGAGGTCGTCGGATCTCTTGGGATTCGGCCAAAGGTCGCGGCGGAGGACGGTAGAAGTCGAAGGATTTTTTTTTTCCTTTTTTTTTTTTAAATTTTGGCTTTATTATTAGCGATTTCAAGTCCAAAAAGGGCTTTTACGCTAAAAAAATTAAAAAAAAATAGAGGTTTGGGTGATTTTATGACCACCGTGGACGGTGGCTGGCACGGTGGCGACTGCCGGACTGTCGGCCAAGGACTGGTTCATAGAAAAAGAGAGAGCTTTGGTTTCTTTTTTTTTTAAAAAAAAAAAACTATTTTGAAATGAATTTTTTGAAAAAAATTTCACTAACGGCGTCGTTTTAGGACTAGCTTCAGACGCCCAAAATGGCGTCGTTTTAATGCGACCCGCCTGTTGACCCGACTTGCCTCTGGGATCCGCGTGTTTTTGGACAGATGGGTTATTTGCGTTTTTAGTCCTTCCGCTTTTGCGGTGTACTTCAATTTAGTTCTTTTTTATTTTATAGGCCACTAAATCTTTTGCACGTTTCAGTTTAGTCCCTGGCTGGAGAAGGGAAGCGTTTCCTCGGATTGGGATAATTTCTTAATTAGTCTTCGCTTGTTTTCGCGCATTACATTTTAGCCTTTATTTATTTATTTTATTCAATTTGTCCTTTTAATTTCATTTAAGTTACAGTTAAGCCCTGTTTACTTTAATTCTTTTATTTATTTATTTACTTATTTATTTGATTATTTATTCATTATTCCTTTTATTTTATTCACTTATTTGTTCATTTACTTATTTATTCATATATTATTCATTCGTTTATTTATCTTTTATTTTAATCCTGGTATTCATTTATTTATCATTCCTTCATTTTTAATTTTTAATTTTCTTTCATTGATTATTCATTTAATTTATGCCTTTATTATTATTATTATTATTATTATTATTTTATCTATCATCATTATTATCATCTATTCATGCATTCATTACAAATTGCACCCTTAATTTCATTTACATTTTAATTTAGTCCTTTATCTTCGATATTTTATAAACTATTTTCCTCTATATTTATTTATTTATTTACGTATTTACTGATTTATTTCCTTGTCATTTTATATTTAAAATTGGTATTGACCTCTTTTTTTTATATGCATATTTTGTTACCTCGTTGTTATTATTATTATTATTATTATTATTATTATTATTATTATTTATTATTATTATTATTATTTATTATTTATTTCATTTATTTTTTCTTTTTTCTTTGATTATTCATATCAATATTATAATGGTATATATTATGTGATTATCCCCATTATATTATGAATTAGTTTTAAATACTATATTCATATTGTTGCCATTCACTAGTGCGACATTTTTTATTTTTCATATATCATCGTTCTATTTTTCATACATTACCATTTTATCGTATTTCATTGAAATCACGTCATGAATCATGTTTAAACATGTTTACCCATAGTTGTTTTCATATTTTCAAATATGATAAATACCCATCGTTTTAAATTCTATGTTTGATACTATTCAAAAAAGGAAAAAAAATTCAAAATAAGGCAATGCTCTGTATTTGGAAACTCGAGAAAGTCGTGCATTAACTTACGGGGTTCCGATTTTTCTCGTTGGGTCTAAATAACCGAATATCTTTTCAAAATTAAAATACATAAGATTTCAACAAAAAAAATAAAATAAAGGCAAGCTTATTCTCAAAGGTTCAAGGTGTCGTGTCCTAACTTACGGGATGTGACATTTTGTTATCTCAAGACAAGAGGGTCTTTAAAGTTTATTTCGATTTATTCAAGCAATTTGTGAGCAAAATTAACATTAATATAAAGAGGGATCGTATTTTTAAATTATTTTTAAGTTTTCAATTTTCGACACTAAGACATGAATTAATCAATTAGGTACCAATTTTGGGCGTTACGAGGGTGTTAAACCTTCATCGTGCGTAATCGACTCCCGAACTCATTTTCTAAATTTTGTAGGCCAAAAATCATCATTTTAGTAAATCAAGCATTTTATTAAAACGGTTAAACTACGAAGTGATCGGATCACACCTCACAAAAAAGAATTGGTGGCGACTCCCACTTTTTGTTTTTTAAAATAAAAGTCAAGAATTTTGAAACAGATATATAATCCAAACAATCTCTAAACTCTTTCATATCAGGAATGATGGCAGGACCCCATAGTAATTAGAACTCTCTTCTGGCATAAAAGTGACATTAAAATCACCTAAAAGAATCCATTGAATATCTAATATCTCCTTTTTCAATACCTTCGTAGAATTTGTCCCATACTTATTTCTTCAATAACAAAGGAATATATATGATGATTGTCAAATTTGGATTGATTTAATCGGAATCAACACATTTGACCATTCAGTAGTACCATTATTTTCTTAAGAGTAGTTTTTCTTCCTCCCAAGACATGATAGTATATATATATATATATATATAAGCGAAAAATTAAGATATCAATATTTCTAATTATTACAATAAGGGAAAAATTAAAATGTTTGGGCTTCTAACTCTGAACTTTCTATATTCTTTCTTAGGCTAGCTATAATGTTATTCAATATCACTTAAATCACATGCACGTATTAAATTTCTAATCTCTCAAGAACTCTTCAATTCCTTGCATAAAAACATAAATTAAAATGTTTGGGACTTTCTATATTCCTCCTTATGCTATCTATAATACTATTCAATATCACTTAAATCACATGCACCTACGTTAAATCTCCAATCTCTCGAGAACTCTTCAGTTCCTTGCATAAAAACATAAATTGCATCTATAAAATTTCCCCACGCCATGATTAATTAGCTATAAATTCAAAGGCAAAAACCAAGTGTTCTTTTAGCTGAAAATTATTGAGAAACTATCTTGAGACCATGAGCTCCTTTAATGGTTTCATTCTTCTTCTCCTCCTCCTCTTCCTTGTTTTTGCATTTACCGTTGTTTCTGTTGAACCACGGCGGGGTTTGCCTACAGAATTCACAAGGTGGCATGTCTACGTCGTTAACGGATTGAGCGATGGTCGGATGTTATTCGTCCATTGCAAGTCTAAAGACAATGATTTAGGTGGCCGAAATCTTGATGTTGGAACCAATTTCACTTGGAGTTTTCAACAGCATATTTTTCGAAGAACCCTTTTTTGGTGCTACGTGAGTAAAGATGACAACGACTACGATGGCCGCGGTGCTCATGCTTCGTTCAAGGTGTTCTGGCAAGATGTGCTTTTGTTTCACAAGTGTTCATGGAAGGACTGCATTTGGATTGCAAAGGATGATGGCATTTATATAAAAAATGTTCCTAGAAACGCCGATGAGTTTCGCTGGCAATGGAAACCTGGATTGCTCCAACACTGAGTTGTTTCTGTTTGTTGTTGCTTCAATCAAATGTTGCTGTCAAAATGTTCCTTATTATCTTTTTTATTTACTATAAAATTTTCTGATCATTAGCGACGGTTTACTAAACAAATGTCACCAATAATAAGATGGACAAGTTTTTACTCACCTCAACTTTCATCCAGGGATGAAGGCAAAAAAAATTTTAAGGAGGTAAAAATTAAATTATATATTTTTATGATAGTAAAAATATAATTTTATTATTTTAATAGCTTTTATCTTTATAATTTTAAAAGGACTAAATAAAAAATTTATCAATTTATGGGCCAAGTGTAATTTTATCATTACAAAGGAGCTTAATTAAAAAAATTTCATTTTAAGAGGGGTCAAGTCCCTACCAATCCCTTTAGATTCGTCATTGCTTTCATTTGATTGTTATACTTTTCATCTTATTTTCTTTAGAATATGATTTTATTTTAAAATTTAATACTTAAACTCATCCTTGAAAATATAGAAATCAAATATTGTTAATAAACCATAGGTGTTAGGTCAGTAAAAATGTCCTTTTATATTTTTTATTTAGGGTAAACTCTACACCTGATCATCTAACTATGTTCGTGTTCCTATTTTGGTCATCAACTTTAAAAATTTTCAATTTAGACATTAACGTTCGAATTCGTTCATGTTTTGGTCACCCACAGTTAATTGATAGTGGAAAGCCTTTTTTCTAATTAGTATAATAACACATTTAGTCCACAACACTTACTTATTCTATCAATTTGATCTTAATTCTAAATAATTCAATTAATTTAACCTTCACATTTACAAATTCTATCAATTTGATTCTCAAACTACCTAGCTAAGCTTTCAGCTTTTAAAATATAGGCATTTCACATATATTAATTGTTTTATTAATAGGTTGAAATTATCTAATTCTATACGTAACCCCTTTTTGTAAGTTAGATTTATAAATTAACTAAAAATTCCATTAAAAATAATAGAAATTACAAATCTTAAAAATATAATATATAATAAAATTATATAAATAATTTAATATTTGTAAAAAAATGATTTTCCACTCTTGCTAGCATAATTTCAATTTTTAATTAATTTGGCAAATGATTTCACACTAAATCAGATTATTAATGATACATATTGTTTCGTGGATTTAAAAATTAAAAATAAATGGAACACATAATAATCTCTTAACCGGTTTATAAAATTTAAAAAAATCATTATCAATATAACAAAAGGAAATTAATTAATTCTTTCACTTTTTTTTTTCTTATGAAAAATTAAATGTTCATATTTTTTATTTTATAATTATTGACTGAACAATTAGATTTTTCAAAACCATTTTTTTTATTCTGGATTTAAATTTTCCAATTTCAAAGACCAGTTTCAAGGACTATTTTTGTGTACGTTGAAGGAAATATCATACTGTTAACAACAAGAGTAAATCTAAAGGGTCTTTTTGTATGGTTTTTCTATTTTCTTTAACTAAAATTTTATCAATTAAAGGGTTATAAAATATTATAATTAGAAGAAAGCCTAATGAAAAAATGAAAAGGAAATAAAGTTTCAAGATAAATTCATTGATACCAGGATTAGCTCGGAAAAAGGCTCGTTAGTTGAGAGAAGTCTTTTTTCTTTTTCTTTTCTGGGTTTTACAAATTTATAGATGTGGAATGCCTTTGTTTTAAAAGCTGAAAGCTTTGATTGGAAAGTTTCAGGATCAAATTGATACAATTTATAAATGTGAATAGTTAAATTTATTGAATTATTTAGAATTAAGATCGAATTGATAGAATATGTAAGTATTAAAAACTAAATGTATTATTATCCCAGTTAGAAAAATGCTTTTCGTTATCAATTTAAAGATGGGTGATCAAAACATGAATGAATTCAAACGTTAGTGTCTAAATTAAAAATTTTCAAAGTTGGATGACCAAAACAAGAACGCAAGTATAGTTGGGTGATCATTTGTATAGTTTATCTTTGTAACAACCCGTTTTTAGTCAGATCGAAACAATGGTTTCGGGACTACAAATTCGAGGTCAAAATAATTATTTTATTATTATTTTAATGTCTACAGTATGATGGTATGAATGTGTGAAAATTTTGTTAAGAAATTTTATTGTTTGAATGCTTAATTCGATAAAAAAGACTAAATAGCATAAAGTACAAAAGTAGTGTTCTATTAGCTAAAGGTATTAAATAGCTATAGAACCTTAAAGTAAAGGTCCTTATGTTGTAATTAGACCAGTAATAGCATGAGTGGACATATATTAAAGTGTTTGGATGGTTATTAATTAAGGTTAAAAAGGTAAATTAGTGTATATTAAATAAAAAAAAAAACAAATTAAAGGCTTCCATTATCATCTTCTAACCGAAATTAAAGAAGAACAAGAAGAAACTAGGGTTCTTCATTCGGCCAAGCAAAATTCAAGCAATTAGGTAGGTGTTTTGTTCCATTTTTAATGATTTCTATGTTTTTGTGATCGTTGCATCTAGTACTAGCTAGCCCATGGACTAATTTGCAAAATTGTTAAAGATTTTGAATGATTCCATTGATGAATATTTATGAGTTTTGATGTTTAATGATATATTATGAATATTTGATGTTAGTTAAACAAGTTTTGTTAAGTGATTTTTGGTGAAAATGCAAATTAGGGGCTAAATTGTGAAATGTGAAAAATGTGTGGTTAAAATGTGAAATAAATGAAAATTATGGACTGCTAGGGTTATTATGGTAATTCGGCTAGCATGGGTCTATTGTGAATTTCATTAATTTGTGAATTTATGAAATAAGGACTAAATTGTAAAAATGTGAAAGTTTAGGGGGAAATGTGTAAAATAGCCCAAATGTGTGTTTTGGATTGAATTGAATAAATAGAAGAATAAATAAGTTGATTTTGATTACTTATAGAACAAGAAAAGAGGAATTTAGACTTAGATCGGGGAAAAAGCAAAGTAATTGAATAGTCGGTCTGTTTCGTCATTTCCGTACACGAGGTAAGTTCATATATTTGAACTTAAATGTGTATTTATTCAATTGATGGATTGTATTGAGATTGTATTTCTCCTATGGTTAAATGTGTAGAGCTTAATTTAAATGTACGGTTTAAGTAAACAAGATGTTGAGTAAAACCATAGCTGGGCTATGACAAATTAGAAAATAAGACCATAACCGGGTTATGGTACGAGAATGTAAGACCATGGTCGGGCCATGGCAATGTATGTGTAAGACCATAGTTAGACTATGGCATCAGAAAATTGATGTATTTATATCGTAAGCATTTATAAGCTAGAGTGGTTTGATAAGAGAATTGGTGAGAAATAGATAAGTATTGGTACAGGTATGTACGAAAAACTGTTTAAGTAATGAGTTAGAAGAAGTTGAGGACTTATGAGTTACGATGTGGTTAAAATTATTGTTAATTCATTGATTGATGCTTTAAATTCTAATTTTGTTATCCAATTTGAAATGCTAATGAATGTTGAGATTATTTCATATTTACATACGAACTTACTAAGCTTTATAGCTTACTTTGCTTATTTCCTTCTATGTTTTATACTATTTTGAAGCTAGCTCAGATCCGAGGATCGTCAGGGACTTCATCGCACTATCGGACAACTATTTCGGTACTTTTGAAGTGTGTATATATGGTATATGGCATGTATAAGCTTGAGTCATTTTGGTATGTTTGATGAACATGCCATTTGAATTCGCTTGGGATGGTGAATTTGATGATGTTTATAAATGCGCAAATGGTATTATTTTAAGTTTGATAATTGATCTATATTAAGTGATTAAGGTTGAGTAGATAATGCATGTTTGAAATGGTTTAGTTAGTTGAATGGTATATGTGAATTAGATATGAAATTAGATGGCAAATTATGGTGTATTTGTGATTTGTATTGATGGTAAAGAAATGGTATGATTTGAACTTTGGTTGATGGTATTTGGTTGCATATTTGTATCTTGAATTGGTACCACTTGAGCTTGTTTAGGTATGTGCAAAATGGGTGGCAAAATGGCTTGGTAAATAGCCTATTTTTGTCCACACAGGCAGAGACAAGGGCGTGTGTCTCAGCCGTATGTGACACACGGTCATGTTACACGACCATGTGTCCCCTAGTGTTGAATTTGAAATCAAGTCGGTATGCTCCACACTGTCTCACACACGGGCGTGTGATCGGCCGTGTGGTACAAGTCAGTATACCCCCTAATTGGCACACGACCTAGCACATGGGCATGTGACTTGGCCTTGTTGCATAAGTCAGTATACCCTACAGGTTTGGCACGGCCTAGCACACGGCCTGGCACACAGGCGTGTGTGGCCACTTCGAAGGGCACACGGGCTAGACACACGGGCTTGTGGTTGGTCGTGTGACCCAAGTCAATAACCTCACTTGTTTAGACACGGGGTTAGACACGGGGAAAGACACGGGCTGGGACACGACCATGTGTTCCTATTTCGAATGTTCACACGGCCTGTGACACGGACGTGTGAGACACACGGCCTGGCCACACGGGCGTGTATCCCTTATTTTGAGAAAAATTTTCTAAGTATCGAAAAGTTTTCCAAGTTATCAGTTTAGTCCCAAACCAATCTCAAAGCATGTTTAGGGATTCATAGGCTCTTAATAGGGACAAGTTGATTGAGATTGAATGATGAATGGTTGAATTGAGAAAATGTATGCTAAATGGTTGTTTAATTGTTTCGTAAGTCCGGTAATGCTTTGTAACCCTATTCTGGCGTTGAATACGGGTTAGGGGTGTTATATTTATTGGTATCAGAGCTACGGTTTAGTTGATTTTAGGACTAATGTAGCGTGTGTGTGAGTCTAGCTATACATGACATATATAACATGTGATAGTGTGATGAATCCTGACATTATAAACTATGTTTTCGTATAGTAATGGATCCCGAACGAGCTGTAGCAGATGATGTTGAGAGTAATGCACCAGCTCCCGCTCAAGGGACAGCGCCTTCTGAATCTACACTCGTGTTGAGTAGTCACGGAGGTGAGGCTAAAGAAGCCTTTTTCCAGATAATGAACGAGTGGTTAACTCAATATGTCTGGACAAATCTGGCTGCTCAACAACCTCCATTCCCGTCAATTCCTCAACCAATCCCCGTAGTTCCTCAAGTTATTTATCCAATACGATTGAACAAGCCTCCAGTCGATAAGATTCGTAAACACAGGGCTGAAGAGTTCAGGGCTAATGTTAATGATGATATTGAAAGAGCTGAGTTTTGGCTTGAAAATACGATTCGAGTGTTTGATGAACTTTCCTGCACACCGGCTGAATGTTTAAAGTGTGCTATATCTACAATTTGAATGCTTATTATGAGCTTTGGTTTTTTGCTTTAATGGTTGCTCTTCAACTTATCAAAGTATATTATTGAGTGATGAAAAGTGTACTGTTTCATTTTGTTATAATAAAATTTAGGCATAATACTACGAAATCATTTTAGTAATTTATTTAATTTTTCGTCTTTATCTTTAAATTTATATTATTTGTCAAATTATTCTTAAAATAAATGGAAAAATTATCGTCATTCCACTTTGCTGATATGACATATACATGAATTGTCACGTGAATGTGTAATTAATTATTTTTAAAATTTTAAAATTATATTAAAAATTTAAAAATTATTAAAAAGTACAAAAAATATAAATATATATTTTGAAATTTTTGAAAAAATTAATTAATTGCTAATGTGGCATATACATGGATTGCCACATAAGCAAAGTTAACATACATGAGTTTTTCCATCCATTGTGGAGTGATTTAACAAACAATATAAGTTTAAAGGCTAAAAGAGATAAAAAAAATTTAATGAAATGTTAAAATGACTTTTTTTGTAAAGTTAGAAGATCAAATAAGTCATTATGCCTAAAATTAACGTCTTTTAATTAATTCCGTATTTAAGAGAGCAGTGGCTCAATTGAATTGGTTTGGTCAGAAAAAACTCAAAAGCTGACTTAATCAATTTTCTGAAGATATTTACCAATAACTAAGTGTTATAATTGAAATGACCAAACTGATTTAAAGTGAGATTTTGAATTTAAATATTTATCTATTATATATTATTAGAGTATAGCACATCCACGACGTGGATGGTAAACAAAAATATGTAACAAATGTATTTATGAGAAATTTATATAAAAATAAAAAGAATATTTAGTCAAATGATAAAATACAAATGTAAAAAATTAAAGAGGTGTGGATTTAAATCCTATTAAGTATGTGTATTTATTTTTCTATTTTTCTATATAAAAGATATAAAATGACAAAAACACCCTCAAAATAATATAATTTACTTTGTAAATTAAGGTATTTTTGTCTTTTTCCAACTAAGTTAGTATCTAATTAACTTGTGACACCAATTCAGTAAATGGCTTTATATTTATAAAGCCTCTGATTGAGTGAGTGTCACACATCAACCGAATCTCAACTCAGTTAGGGAAATTACTTTAATGCCGCTTCGTATTTAAAATAAATTATATTATTTGAGGATGGTTTAGTATTTTCATTTAAAATAAAAATAAAAATATGCATACAATGATATTCATTCTAATTTCATGCATCACACTCTATTACTTAGCATGCAAGCAATCCTCAGTTACAAGCACACATATACAAAATGACTGAGCATACCATTATACCACTAGTTTAGTACCTACACATATAATCAAACATACAAGGTCACATTCATATTATAAACCTTCCTATCATGTGTACCAAAACCTCAAAATGAACCTAAAGACCAACTCAAGACATTAGGTACATGCTATTTGCTATACACTTAACAAAAACTATACAAACTTTTCTAAGTTGAAAGTTGAACTTTGGATGCCGTCACACTCCTTTAGCCATCGAGATTTAACAGTGTCTACGCACAGAAATAAACAAAACCATATGTTGAGTAATAGAGATAAATGGTGCTAACATGATTTAAAGCATTAATCAAATATAACAAAAAAACCAAATACATTTATGAAATCCAAATATTATCTAAATCATTGTTGCATCTCTTGCCTCATGAACTTAACATCATGCTTTAAGCTATTAAACATGTCATACAACAACATTTAATCCTTATTCCATTACATTTCAATTACATGCAAACATGACATTTCACAATGATTATTTCACTTGCTCATTACATTCTCGAATCTACATATTCATTTTATAACTGTATCAGCCCTCAGGGCTCGTGTAACTAGATCAAATGATCTTTCACATGCCATCTTTTATTGCTTAAACATCGAGATAGAATTACACATTTCAATGTCCAATATCAATAGGCAAAATACATGTTTTCATAATCTCTATTACCCAGACATGGACTCAAGACGAATACATGGATCATGCAGCCATCACACCAATATATCCAACACCTAGTGCCTCATCGGTACGTCCAAAGTAAAATATGTGCTCTATGCCTCATCGATATAAACCGAACTAAACATATAAATGTGCCTAGCACCTTATCGGTACGTCCGAAGTATTATATGCGCTCTGCGCCTCATCAGTATAAACCAAAGTAAAAATTCTATACACTAATGCTATGGCATGCCAACTATACCTGACTCTATCCAAGACTATTAATAGGGTATCCAATGTTTCAAACATATATGCATGGTTCACATATCATAGTTTAAAACATAACCAATTCACATCATGCTCAAATCAGTTTCATACCATTTCATATTTCCATTTCCATACTATCTCATTTTTCACAAGTTACTAGCCCTTTCATACTTACTTATTCACGAGGCAAGTGAGATCATTACCTTAAGCAAGCTGATTGCACTACCTGCTAACTTAGTTCTAACATTTTTTTACTCTTCATTTATATAATCATTATCTTCAAACTCAAAACTATGAAAATTCACTAATGATAACTTTGGATTTATCTTCACAAATTAAAAATCTAAAGTATGGGTGTGTGATGAATTAAGTTTAGATGATCAAGATTTCACTAAAGGACACAAAGGGAAAGAAAGGAGAAATGTTTTGTTCTCTCCCCATTCACTTATATATATAATTAGAATTAAGGATTAATTAAGCTTACTTAATTATCTAAACATTTGGTAATAATTTTAACATAGTTGAATGGAAATGGATGGAGAGAATTGTTCTCATCCACTAACTCATAAAACTTTAATGGTTAAATAATCATTAGGTGTTTTGGTTAATTGTTAATTAGGTCTTCAGGTATTTTCTAAATTAAAATTTAATAGCGATTGTATTTCTACAATTTAGTCATTGACTATAATTAATGATTTTCTCGATTTAATTACTCAATTGACTGCTAATATATTTTCAATTTTAAACACATAAATTCTTCTATTCATAATTTCACTAATTCGGTTTTACGGAATTGAATTCCGAAATAACATTTTTCGACACCATCTAAAATCGCATCATTACAGATTGAGCCCTCGACATCCATTGACCTTATGAAATTTATGATTTCATAATTTAAGTAATTAGATATAAAAAAATTTTATACACTTTTTAGTAACTTTTTCAATGATTTCATAATTTAAGTCATTAGATATAAAAGATTTTTATATACTTTTTAATAATCTTTTTTAACTTTCATAAATTCAATTATAAAAATTATACAAAATTTTAATTATATAGAAAAAGAATTGAAAGATTTAATAAAAATCATAAAATTATACAATTTTTTTTTGGGGGGACGAGACCAGCCTCTTTTGCTATAAAAGGGTAGAATGGGAAAGCAAATCACCCATATGTAAGGGTAAGTAAAATCTGATTCGATTCAAAAAATTTGATAAAAAATTCAAATTTTGAATTAAATAGTTCGAGTTATTTGAGTTAATCAAGTTATTCAGATCAACTCGAATAAAAAATTAAGTTTTTCCGTTTAACTCGAATATGAATTACACAATTCGAGTTATTCGAAAATCCGAATAAGAAAAGGCAAAACTACGTTGTTTTGATAAATGTTTACTTTTTTAAAAAGTTAAAAGTCAAAATCATTAAGTTAAAAGGCAAAACTACATCGTTTTGAATGTTTACCTATTAAGTTAAAAGAAATAATCATTATATTGTTTATGTAGTTAAATAATCTTGTACCTCGTCTACTAGTTAAATAATCGGTCTATGTAAACGCAACATTGAGTATAAATAATATGATTTGTTAGCTCGACTCGACTTGACTCGAAATTTTTTTACTCAATTCGATCCGAAAAAAATTCAAATTAAGTTTGGTTGCTAAAATAGGATTCGTCAACTCGAAATTTTTTTACTCGATTTGACTCGACTCGATCGAATGCTCACCCTTACCCATATGAACATCCTTTTAACAGTAAAACAAAAAATATTAACAAAAATGAATCCCGCCCAAAATGTTGTTACAAAGAAGATGATTCTGGTTATGGCACTTTGCCCGACTGAGTCACTCCTCACTCAATCGATCTTGAACAAGTGTCACATTATATCAATGTTAGAATTCTATCAAAATATCACATCAGCACAACAGAATTCTGTCAATGTTAACAAATAAACCTAAATTTTTAAATTTCTAAAAATAGAAATATAGAGATTAAATTTCAAATATATAAAAAACACAAAAATTTTGAACAACCTGTAACCTTTAAATTTTTATACTATAATTTAATCAATAAATAAATAATTAGCTCCATATAAAATTGTATTGTTTTAAGTAATTTTAGTATACAATCTATTAATAAATTAAATTAAATTATTAATATAAAAGGAAAAAAACTCACTATTCTAATTATTCTAATAACTTAGTTAGAAACCTTGAATTACTCCTACTTAATTAGTGTAAATTGAATAAATTGAAAAATATAATATTATAAAGGGACAATGTCACATTTGATACTTATACTTTCATAAAATGTTCAATGTGGTACCTATTGTAACACCCCAAACCCGGCCTAGAAGTTAAGCCCGAATCTGGTGTGTCACATGGAAGTTTTTTTTTTTTTCAAACCATCTTTGAGATTGCTAAAAACTTATTTGAGAATTACAGCCTCTTTGTTAAAACCCAAAACACTTAAGCAATTGTTATTTACTTGAAAACGTAATTATCTTTAAAAACCTTTTTGGTTGTGAAAATATATTTGAAATAAACAATTTACGAAAATGAGACGTTTGGGAATAGAGTTGCAGAAGCATTTTGAAAGAAAATCCGAGGCCTGATTACAACATTTAACCCAAAATAGTAGAGTAATAAAATAAACAAGAAAGAAGTCTGAAGTCCAAATAAACCATTTCTGAAGTATGGTCTCCATCGAGTCATCCAAGGCCCAAGTCCACGTCACTGAGCATTACCTGAAAAGGTTAAGAGAAAGGGGGGTGTAACATCCCAAAATAGGGCCTAAACGGAATAGTGGTTGCGAAACTACAAATCCGAGTCAGTAAAATATTTTAATATTATTTTCTGTGCCGTTTTATATGATTGAGCATGTGTTGAAGTTTCGTGAGCTAATTTATCTGTCTGTATGTTTAATTTGATAAAAGGATTGAATTGCATCAAATGTCAAAATTAGTGTGCTTTATGAAAAGATGTCTATTTGTTATGTCTTCTTAAGTGTGAGGACTTATGTGGCAATTAAGCCAACTATATGGCTAGTGGACGGCATTGAATGATGAAATGCATAATTATATTTTTTTTATATATTAAAAACATTAGTAGAAATTTTATATTATATTAATATGTTATATTATAATAAAAGAAACTCAAAGAGAGAAAAAGAAAACTTTGAAGCTTTGTATCTTTTGCATTTCTAAGCTTAAATTCAAGGTTAGTTTTTGATCCGTTTTCGATAATTTTTACGTTTTTGAGATCGTTGCTTTGAGTGCTACAAAACCCATGTTTGAATTTTGAATTTTGATGAATATTTTGAGTTATGCCATTGATGAGAACTTGTGATTTTTGTTATTTGATGGTAGAAAAAAAGATATGTGTTAGATTAACAAGTTTTGTCTTTGGGTTTTTTTTTTGATGAATTTAAGTAGTTTGGGCTAATTAGTAAAAGTTATAAATTGGTCATAAGTGTGTGAATTAGTGAGAATTTAAAGTTGCTATAGAAGGGAAAAATGTTCAGCATGTTATAAAATATAAGAATAAGGGCTGAAGTTTAATTTTCGAGCCTAGGGGCAAAATCGTAAATATGTAAAAGTTTAGGGGCAAAATTGTAATTTTTCCAAAGTTAGAGTTAAGGACTGTTTTAGTAAATGTGAGTATTAAATAAGCTAAATTTGCTATTATAGATCAAGAAGAACGAAATCCAGAGTTAGATCGGGGAAAGAAAAGATAGTGGACTAAATCGATATAGTTTATCGATTTTGTTTCGAGGTAAGTTTGCAGTAAATAAATGCAATATTCTGTTATTTTACATTTAATATTATTAAATTCCAGCATTTACATATTTATTCTGTAAATTTATTATTTAAAGACTCAAGTATGAATTGACGGAAAAGTTATCTCAGAAAGTTCCGGTTGAATCTTAGGAATGTGTAGGATACAAATGTCATGACATTAGGGTTTAAGGAAATCATGTAAGACCATGTCAAGGCATGGCATTGATAAGTTACTATAAGGCAAAGGTCCCATGTAAGACCATGCCAAGGCATGGCATTGGTGAGTTCATAAGGCAAGGATACCACGTAAGACCATGTCAAGACATGGCAATGGTTAAGTTTCATAAGGAAAGGTACCCGCGTATCCTTAGTATTCCAAGTGGTTCAGCGGGAAAATTCAAAGAGTATACCAAAGTAAAGGTAAGACAGGTTCAAGCTTAAAAGGTAAGGTAAGACAAATTCATGTTAAAAGGTACATGTAAGAATACAAGTTTAAGTATATTGAGTTAAAAGCTTAAGTGATCTTGATAAGAAAAGCATAAGATAATTCATTAAGAATGTTGTCATCTATTTACATGTAAACTTACTAAGCTTTATGCTTATTCACATTCTTTATTTTTTTTATAGTATTACAAGCCAACTCGGGGATCGAAAGGACGTCGGAGATCGTTACACACTATCAAAGGATTATATTGGTATTTTGTGACTCGAACGTTTTAAGTTATGGCATGTATAGGGACTTAGCCATTTTGTGTGGATGACCTTATGATATGGCTTAATATTGGCTTGTAAATGCTTGGTAATGATTAGCCATTAAAATGGTTAATTAAGAACATGTTTTGGATGTTATGAAATGCCTAGTTGATAATTATTTTAAAGAAATTATGTAATTATATGCAGGGGAATAGTTGGACAGCAGCAGTGACGTGATTTTGAAAACTCACCAAAAATATTAGAAATTGAATTAGGTTGTGCATGAGATATAGAATTAAATCTTATTGAGTCTATTTTTATATAAAGAAAACAGTGTAGGAAAAAGAGTTGTATATTATGAGATAATTGATTTTTAGTGAAGAGAGGTCAGAACTGTCAAACTGTGTAATAGGGGAGACTTTAACTAATAAACTGTACTAATTGGCCACACCAAAAATTCTGGAAAAATTACAGTAAGAAGATATATGAGTCTAGTTTCAAGGAAAATTTACGGATCTAGATTTCGAGTTTTGTAACTCAAGTTATAATTAATTTAGTGAACATGACGTAGACAGACAGTTTCAGTTTTTATGCCCAGAACTAGTAAGTTACGTCTAGTAATACCTCGTGCTCGACTCCGGTAACGGTTTTGGGTAAGGGGTGTTACAGGGGGTGAGTTACAAGAACTCAGTGTGTAATCCCCTTACCAATCATCCACTGGGTCGGAACACACATAGCAATATTTTGGGCCTAAGCCCATTTACAATTATAACATAATAACATGTATATAATATGCATATGATATGCAAATCCCAAACCAAACCTAATTTCCATCTGCTACGCACCACCCGTACCAACCAGCACACCTGTGGGGGTCAAGTCAACCCACCCCGCCAACACACCAATCGCAGGCATAAAGCCATTTAAAATGTTTGTGGCAGAGCCACCGAACTAGATTGTGATAGAGTCACCGAACTAGATTGTGGCAGAGCCATCGAACTGGATTGTGACAGAGTCACCGAACTAGATTGTGGCAGAGCCACTAGCACTTCTCTTCAATTTTATCCCAACCCATGCAATCATGTATGCATATACAAAGCATAACAATATTCATAGAATAATTTCATCATAAGGCCCATATTACAAGTTGGCCCATTAAGCAATCTAGCAATTTGGCCCATTAACCAATCTTAACAATTTGGCCCATTAAGCGATCTAGCAAATTTTGGCCCATTAATCGATCTAGCAAATTTTTGGCCCATTAATCGATCTAACAAATTTTGGCCCATTAATCGATCTAGCAAAATATCAGATTGGCCCATTCATCAAAATATCAGATTGGCCCATTTATTAAAATATCATATTGACCCATTTATCAAAATATTAGATTTGGCCCATTTATCAAAATATCAGATTGGCCCGTTTATCAAAATATCAGATTGGCCCATTTATCAAAATATCAGATTGGCCCATTAATCAAAATATCAGATTGGCCCATTTATCAAAATATCAGATTGGCCCATTTCAAAATATCAGATTGGCCCATTCATCAAAATATCAGATTGGCCCATTTATCAAAATATCATATTGACCCATTTATCAAAATATCAGATTTGGCCCATTTATCAAAATATCAGATTGGCCCGTTTATCAAAATATCAGATTGGCCCATTTATCAAAATATCAGATTGGCCCATTTATCAAAAATATCAGATTGGCCCATTTAGCAAAATATCAGATTGGCCCATTTAGCAAAATACCAGATTGGCCCATTTAGCAAAATATCATATTGGCCCATTTATCAAAATATCATATTGGCCCGTTTATCAAAATATCAGATTGGCCCATTCATCAAAATATCAGATTGGCCCATTTATCAAAATATCATATTGGCCCATTTATCAAAATAATTCATATGGCCCAAAATATCACTTTTTAACAAAATAACCCATTAAGGGCAAATCCGTAATTCCCACAACCTTAATACCGGTTTCATGCATTTACACAAAAAGTGTTATTATACCGTATTTTTCGATTTTACAAATTTTACGATTTATTCTAATGCTTACGGTATAATATCTAACCCATGAGATAAGTGTGAAATTACACACTCTGACCCATATCACAAATATCAAACTGCCCATATATCAAATATCACATTTGGCCCATAAGGGTATTTTCGTAATTTGGTCCATAAGGACATTTCGTAATTCGGCCCATTAGGGGCATTTTCGTAATTCGGCCCGTAAGGGCATTTTCATAATTCGGTAATCGTACCCACTAAGGGTAATTCGGTAATTTACTCTCTAAGGGAAATTCAGAAATTTTACCCACCAAGGGTATTTCGATAATTTTGCAACCCAGAGATATTTCAGTAATTTACCCTCTAAGGGTATTTCGGTAATTTTGCAGCCCAGGGGTATTTCGGTAATTTACCCTCCAAGGGTATTTCAGTAATTTACTCTCTAAGGGAAATTCAGAAATTTTACCCACCAAGGGTAATTCGGTAATTTACCTTCCAAAGGTAAATTTGGTAATTTACTCTCCAAGGGCAATTCGGTAATTTACCCTCTAAGGGAAATTCAGAAATTTTACCCACCAAGGGTAATTCGGTAATTTACCTTCCAAAGGTAAATTCGGTAATTTACCCTCCAAGGGTAATTCGGTAATTTACCCTCCAAGGGAAATTCAGAAATTTTACCCACCAAGGGTAATTCGGTAATTTACCTTCCAATAGTAAATTCGGTAATTTACTCTCCTAGGGTAATTCGATAATTTACCCTCCAAGGGTAATTCAGAATTTTTACCCACCAAGGGTAATTCGGTAATTTACCTTCCAATAGTAAATTCAGTAATTTACACTCCAATGGTAATTCGGTAATTTACTCTCTAAGGGAAATTCAGAAATTTTACCCACCAAGGGTAATTCGGTAATTTACCTTCCAAAGGTAAATTCGGTAATTTACCCTCCAAGGGTAATTCGGTAATTTACCCTCCAAGGGAAATTCAGAAATTTTACCCACCAAGGGTAATTCGGTAATTTACCTTCCAATAGTAAATTCGGTAATTTACTCTCCTAGGGTAATTCGATAATTTACCCTCCAAGGGTAATTCAGAATTTTTACCCACCAAGGGTAATTCGGTAATTTACCTTCCAATAGTAAATTCAGTAATTTACCCTCCAAGGGTAATTCGGTAATTTACTCTCTAAGGGAAATTCAGAAATTTTACCCACCAAGGGTAATTCGGTAATTTACCTTCCAATAGTAAATTTGGTAATTTACCCTCCAAGGGTAATTCGGTAATTTACCTTCCAAGGGTAAATTCGGTAGTTTTACCCACCAAGGGTAATTCGGTAATTTACCTTCTAAGGGTAAATTCGGTAGTTTTACCCACCAAGGGTAATTCGGTAATTTACCCTCCAAGGGTAATTTCGGTAGTTTTACCCACCAAGGGTAATTCGGTAATTTACCTTCCAAGGGTAAATTCGGTAGTTTTACCCACCAAGGGTAATTCGGTAATTTACCCTCCAAGGGTAATTTCGGTAATTTCATATTCAACGGTGTTTCCGGAGGCCTACTATCGCCTCGAGTGGCACAGAATTCTATTTGGGTCTCTTCGGAACTATTGGGTCAAAAATCCATTTTAGGCCCAAACGGGGTAATTTCGCAATTCTGGACTTAGCTACTAATTTGGGCATAAAAATTTAAAACTGTCCATCTGCGTCATACTGACTAAATTGATTATAACTCAATTTAGGAAACTCGAAATTTAGATCCATAAATTTTCTTGAAACTAGACTCATATATCTTCTTACTGTAATTTTTCTAGAATTTTTGGCCTAGCCATTTAGTACAGTTTATTCCTTAAAGCTTCCCTTGTTTCACTGTCCAATGATTCTGACCTCTCTTACCTTAATTTCAAATATCTCACTGTACGGTTTTCATATACTGTTCCAACTTGTTTCTCTTGAAAATAGGCTCACTAAGGAATCCATACATATAAATTATAACCCATAATTCATTTTGTACAATTTTATATGAATTTTCCAAAACAGATCAGTGAACCCCGAAGTTAATCAAAACCAGTCTCACTAAAATCAAGATATCTCAAAATATAAAATTCCTTTTCCTTCTCCGTTTCTTCCATATTAAAATAGACATAGTAAGATTTAATTTGATAGCTTATTCACTTTCTAATTCCTTTTCTCCTATTTTTAGTGATTTTTCAAAAACACATCACTGCTTCTAACTGAAACTGTTTTATTACGAAATACGATTACCACTACGATCATACGCATACCCGAGTGATTACGGATGCCGGTTTTTAGTTTTCTTCGGTATTTCCACCGGTTAACAGCATATTTCATACAAACTTTCAGAGAAGTGTGAGATTACACACCATTTCAGATATATATATGGAAGGGTATGAGATTACACACCTTATTCGGAATCCGTAACGCGATGCTCTCCGCGACATCAAAAATCCGAGTCACCTATTACGAGGGATAGGTTTTCAATTGAACCTTTGATAAAGTACTTCGAGACCTTGCAACCAGCATAAAATCTCTCATGGCAAGTCCCTAGACTCTCAACCATATTACAAATTAGTCCCCTCATTAGCTAGCTTAAGCTTTGGGGGTTCCAAAAATACAAAAATTATCAACTAAAGCCATCAAAATCACTTACTTGAAGAGAAAATGAGTTGCTAAAATTTTCAAGCTTTCAAAGCCCTCCCATGGCTGATATTTTCTCACCTACTCTATTACCTTTCAAATCCCATCATTATATTTTGTTTTCACCTACTCCATTATTTCAAATTCCATCATTTTTATTTTTCCCACTTCTTTATTATTCTTTTTCTTTTATTTCTTTTTCCTTTCTTTTTCCTTGTTTTCCTCCTTACCTTATCTTTTTAGTTATCATTTCATTTTTCTTTTATTTCTTTCCTTTAATAATGTCATGATTGACACTTGGAAGAGCACACAAAAATAAATCCAAAATTTGCAAAAGATGGGATTTGAACCCCTTCCCTCCATGCTCTCCACTTGATGCCATAACCTCTTTACCAATAATTTATTTATGTTAACAATTTACTCACTTATTTCCATAAACTTTGATGCCTCTTACTATCTCTCCTTAATAGGCTTAAACACAAACTTTCACTAAGGCCCAACTCGAACTCGAAACTCCATAGAACTCCGTGACATTCCAAAATCACCTTACTAATAAGTCCCACTTGAAATAATGCCATTCTCAAATTCCCATAAATTTTAAACACTCCTACGCCCAAGGCCCATTGGGCCCAATCCTACTAGGCCCAATTTCGGGATGTTACACCTATACTTTGAAAATGTCTAATGTGGTACTTGAACTATCAATTTGTGTATTATTTGGTACCTGTACTTTCATAAATTGCCCAACTAAATACTTATACTTGGAAAATGTTCAATGTGGTACTTGAACTATCAATCAATTTACTATTATGGTACCCGTAGTTAATACCCTTAGTAAATGCTAAATCAATCAATAAAAATTCGACACATGGATTTTTTTCCAAATCATGAATTCCACGTGGATAATAAAATATTATATGAAAAGATAAATAAAAAATAGAATTAAATTAAATTAAATTAAAAATAAATAATTAAACCTAAAAAACATTAAGTTTAGCTTTAAAAAAACATCAAAATTTAATTAAAAAATTATTCGATTTTTAAAAACCCTAAAATTTATGAAATTTATACAAGTCAAAATTTCCCCAAATTTATAAATTTTGCTTGACTTATTGAGCTTGAATGAGAGGTTGAATAACTTGATTTCAACTACCATTTTATTTTATTTTATTTTATTTTATTTATCTTTTCACATAATATTATATTATCCATGTGGAATCAATGATTTGGAAAAAATCCACATGTTATTGGTTGGTTTACCTTTTATTATAGGTATTAACTCCAAGTACCATAATAATACACATATTGATAGTTCAAGTCCTACATTGAATATATTCAAAGGATAAGTACCACATTGGACATTTTATGAAAGTACATATACCAAATCTAAAACTAAAATATAATTAAAAAAATTCTCCTCACTATTGTAATAATAAGGGCGAAGTTAGAAAATTGTTTTAGGGAGGGATAGAGATAAATTATAGATTTTAGAGGGAGTTAAAATGTAATTTTACTATTATACTAATTTATAATTTTATATACTTCAAAAAGAACTAAAAGTATTTATCATTTTAGGGGACCCTATCCCCTATTTACGCCCACTAAAATTATTATTCTAATTAAAACCAATATAATTAAAGATTTAAAGAGATTAAATGAAAATTTTCAATTAAAACTGATATAATTAAAGATTTTAAAGGGATTACATGGAAATTTTCAATTTTTGAAAATTAAATTAATTGAGATTGTAACAGTAAATACAATAAAATTAATATATTAATTGGAATTATGGGTTATGTATTAAATTTGAAGTTAATTGCCTAAAATTTATTAAGAAATAAAATCTTGGAGGTTACGGATAATGTTTAATATAATAATTATAATTATGATATTAAAAAAATGAATAAATATAAAATAAAAAAAACTTTTTAACATTATTATCAAGCTTATGAAATTTATGATTTCATAATTTAAGTAATTAGATATAAAATATAAATAATTTTCAAATAGCTTGTATTATCTAGTAGTATTTAAACAATTAATCGAACCGAACTAGTATTAATAAAATTAACCGAACTTTTTAATCGTTAATTGAACCAAAATTTTTTCAAATAAAATTAACCAAACCGAAATATTTCGGTTAATTCGGTCAATTAACCGAAATTTATATGTTTTTGTTTTTGTTTTTTATTAAAACAAGTATAAAACATATAAAAAAATTTGATAATGTTCATTTGACTTAATTAACCGAGTGAAAACTACATATAATTTGTATTATTGATTATTAAGTTTGATTAATTTAGTTAATTACTTGATTTTGAACCGAATTAACCGATAATTAAATTTCTAAAAAATCATTGATCGATCTCCAACTGAGTTAAATCGATTAACCGACCAATTAACCGAATTAAATCGATTCGATCGGTCAATTCTATTTTAACCAAAATTCGATTATCCCATCCTCATCAAATCATTTCTATTTTTTATTTTAATAACTTTTTATACACTTTTACAAACATTTAACTTTTATAATTTCAATTATAAAAAAGATTAATATATGGAAAGATTTAATTAGAATCATAAAATTAGACAAATTAATTATTTTTTTAAAATACTTAAATTGTGCTATTAAATCTTTTGAAATAAATTTTAAGATATTTTATCATTATCCAATTTATTTTTTTTATTTTTTGTAGGAGACCCGCCTCTTTTGCTATAAAAGGATAGAAGAGGACAGCAAATTAACCATATCAACAACCTTTAAACAGTAAAAAAAAAAAAAATTATCAAATATGAGTCCTGCCCAAAATGTTGTTACGAAGAAGATGATGCTGGTTATGGCGCTTTGCCTGACTCAGTCACTCGTTACTCACTCCATCCTAAACAAGTGTCACGTTCACGTCATCAACGGGTTCAGCCACGGCGAGTTTCTGGAAGCTCACTGCAGATCCAAGGACGACGATCTCGGCGTCCGCCACGTCCCCCCCTACAACGAGTTCAATTGGACGTTCCGTACCAATTTCTTCTCCACGACCAAGTTCAGCTGCCACATGTGGTGGATCGGCGGCGAAAAGTACCTTGACGTCTTCTGGACGGACGACAAGTTCCTTGAGAACGAATGTGGCGGGAATAACTGCCGGTGGAGATCGCAAGATGACGGTGTATATTTGTTCAGCTATAAGCATAAAGAATATCGTTTGAAATATAACTGGGATCCTTGGAATAAGACTAAAAATCTTTCATATTTAGACAAGAAATTGAGTTAAAACCATTGACTATGTTTTCTTTGAATGTAATTTTTGGAATAAAATTGATCAGTGAATAGAGGTTAAAAAATGGCTTCTGTTTTTTTTTTTTTAATTTTCTATATATCTACGGAAGGGAATTTAGTAACTAATTCTTCGTATTCTGTAGGCCCAATAAAGAGTAGATGCTAACCACGAGTTTTAAAGTTGTTTCATAACTAGGGCAAATATTAAACTCTCAATCACTGATTAAGATAGAAAAGACAAATGAAATCGATTTTTAAATCCAAATTAAAATTTCAATTATTTTTAATCTTAAAAGTTTCTAAACTTTTTAATTAATTTTATCATGTTTATGAAGTTAAAAATATAAAAAAATATATAAATCATGAGACAAATAATTAATTTTACCTATGTTTAGGTCTAATAATCAACAGTTCAATGTTCTTTTCAAAGGATTGGTCTTTATAAACAGTAAAATGGATATGAAAAATACATTAGTTATACAAAAGAGTTTGATAACCTTTAAATAAATTTCGGGTTCAAGTCTTATGAACGAAAAAAATGTTGGAAGCCAAACTCGAATTCAAATTTAGTTAGAGCAAAATGCAATTTAAAGGAAGGAAATACTAAAAGATCTTAATAAAACTAATTAAGGTTTTTCTTTATTTGGTTGTCTCCTTTCCTTTTTCTTTTTTACTAGTTAAGTGGTTAATGGAAAAATGATATTGCAGCTTTTGAAATTGGCATGTTATCAATTTTAATCCTTAATATTTTATATTGTGTCAATTTAGTTTTGATTTTAAAAAATTTAATCATTAACATTTATGCATTATGTAATTTGGTCTTTTTTGGAGTTTTATTTCCTTTTGACTCTTTCAACTAAAAAGCTAAAAAAAAATCAATTAAATTTAATATATATATATATATATATATATATATATAGAAACACCAAAAAAATCAAGATAATAAAAATTTCTATCTTTTCTTATTCTTTTAAAATTAACCCTCAAAGTCATAAAAGAAAAATAAAAAAAAATTATACATTTTAGAATCAAGATTAAATTGACACAATATATAAATGTTGAATGTTAAAGTTGTCATTATACCAATTTTAAAAAGTATTGTTGTTAATTTAATAGATAGTAACCAAAAAAATAAATAATTAAATAATTATTTTATAACTTTCTATAATTAATGAAAAAAAAAATACTTCGGCTACTAATGTTGTTGAGTAAAAAATTAGACCTATCCTTATGATCCTATTTATGGCTATACATAGAGATGATCATGGGTTGGGCTACCTGGCCCGGCTCGACAGCCCGTCCAAAAAATGGGAGGGTTCGGGTAAAAATATAGTCTTGAAATATGGGTTTGGGCAAAAAAATGAGGCCCATTTAGAAAACGAGCCGAGCCTCGGGTAAAACTTTTTTGGCCCAGGCCCGAGCCCGGCCCAGCTCGAATTATATATTAAATATATATTTTATTTTTAATCAAATATACTTTTTAAATTTACATATTTTTTATTTTTATTTATTTTTTGTTTTAATATTTGTTTTAAAATTTTTTATTTAATGAAAAAAGCTAAAAAAATTAATATGGCCCGGGCCGTGCCGGGCTCGGGTTTATCTTTAGGCCCATATTTCGGGCCGGACTCAAGCCTAGAAAACGGGCCTAAAATTTTGTCTGGGCCCGGCCCGGCCCATGATCACCTCTAGCTATACACCATGTATACATTATAACCGTTGAATCTTCGTGATAATTTTCTTGCTTATTTTTTAATCTTTAAAAGGGTAAATTTTAAAAATAATCACTTTTGTTTACCTCAGTTTACATTTTAGTCACTTACGTTGTCGTTTTGTTACAAAGTGGTCACTCTACCGTTAAGCTTCGTTATCTCCCTAACGGTGGGCCTACGTGACAGTCCAAATGGGTTTTAAATGCCAACTTGGATATCCTACGTGGCAGTCCAAATTAAATTTATTTAATTAAAAACCTATTTTCATCCCAGCAATTAGACATCCAAATTGGTATTTAAAACTCATTTAGACTGTCATGTAGGCCCGCCATTAGGGAGGTAACGAAGTTTAACGATAGAGTGACATTTCGTAACAAAACAATAGCATAAGTGACTAAAACGTAATATTTCAAACATAAGTGACTAAAATGTAATATGAGACAAACAAAAGTGACTATTTTTTATAGTTTATCTTTAATAAAATGCTTAAAACTATCCAACTCTTAAATAGGAGGTTAATGCATTTCGATGCACTCAAATATACGTCCTCTTACACTAACAACAATGTTAATACCAGTCAAGCTAAGACTCAAATAAATTCTTATAAGTTTTTTTTTTCATTATACCATATTTATATTATTTTTCATGCGCTTTAATTATTTTCTCTTGTTAACTTTTACCATATTCATCTCATATTGATAGATAATTTTTTGTATATATATAATAATTAGCCTTAACTCTCATTTCATTTACTTAAAAAATAAAATATTAATTCCAAGGTGGAACTATAGTGGTAGAATATGAAAAATAGGATTGCCAAAGGAGAAACTGTTGAGTTTTTTTTCTTCTAAAAATTAGGATGTAGTTGATTTTTAGTATTTGTTTTTTTTTTAGGACTAGAAGATTTAAGTTCCTTAGAAATTGAGTAGGGTACAACTTTTGCATTAATTAAAAATTGCTCCATCAATTGACGAATAGGAGAGTAAATCGTCATTTTAGTCACTCTTTCGTTAGTTACTCATTTTAGTGACAACGTCATCTTAGTGACGAAAAGCTGACGTGGACATTAATTTATTGGTCTAATAATAAATTTAGTCCCCTAATGTTTACACATTTTATAAATTTGATCTTAAATCTAAAAAATCAATAAATTTAGCCATCAATATTTACAAAAATTTTCATTTTAATTCTAATTGTATTTTAATTATATACCTAACTGTACCTCCAATGAGTTCAATTGGACATTCCGCACCGATTTCTTCTCAACGATCAAGTTCAGCTGCCACATGTGGTGGACCGGCGGCGAAAAGTACCTTGATGTCGTCCGGGTGGACGACAAGTCCCTGCTAAACGACTGCGGCCGGAATAACTGCCAGTGGAGATTGCAAGACGACGGCGTATATTTGTTCCATCAGCATAAAGAATATCGTTTGCAATATAAATGGGATCCTTGGAATAAGACTGAAACTAATAAATATTTAGAGAAGATGATGAGTTCAAACTATTAACAATTTCATCTTTGAATATTATTTGTGGAATAAAAATGGTCAGTCACAAAAGGTTAAAACATCCCATATTTTCCATTTTCCATTCAATTACTATTTATTTAATTACAAAAAAAAAGTTGAATAATTGATTAAGGTTGAAGTTTCAAATATTGAAGACTCGAGTTTGAGTTTTATCATTTGTAATTGCATTGTGTGGGTTTTTTTCTCATTAGGTGTGTGTGCTTTGTGGCCATTGTTTGGGTCTTTTCGAATTAGCCAACTTTTGTTCTTTTCTTTGTCCACTGTACATCGTATCAGTTGGGTCGGACATATATTTATATTTATTTTCATGGTTGTTTGAATAAAACCCATTCAGTTAGTTGGATCGAGGATCGATCGGGGTATCGGTAATGACTACTGATACGATAGTGACTACCTTTTCTCTGATTAAAGGTATAATATCATTTATGTTGATTTAAAATTTTATTATCCAATTTAATTTATTTAACTTTGTTTTTCTATCAAAGTTAATATTTCTATTTCAATCATTTTAATATAAAAAAATAAAGAACTCAACCTCATGGGCCGTAAGTTAACGAAGCCCAAAATATCATAACCGTCGTTAACAGTAGACATTTCCGTCTCTTCCCAGATTCAAAGTCTAATTCTCCGAGAACAAAAAGAAGGGCTAATAAACGCAGCTTCGATCACATTCCCTCCCCTCCACAAAAAGGAAAAAAAACTCATCAAAATCGATTGAAAATCTGAGGGAATGAGAACGAATTGCTGCCACGTTTCGTTTGCTTTTGTTCTCAAGTTATTGAATTCTCTCCAAGGTTTCGTTGGAGTATCCATTATTCTCTATTCAATATGGATGTTGGATCAGTGGAACCATCACGTCCCAATATCTCCTCCTCCTTCAGCGCCGTCTCCGGTTTCTTCTGTTTCCAATTCGATCCTCTCCAATTCGGGACTGGAGATGGGAGATCAAGCAGCTAGGGTTTTCGACGATTTTGCTGTCGGTTTGGTTTCCGGGTTGGACAATGATGTCGGGTTTAATTTGAGCTCAGTTGAACTACCTGCTCCCTGGTACTTGCTCTATTTAGTTCTTCTTTTTTTTAAAAAAAAATTAATTGATTGTTTTATAAGGAATTTTGAAGTGGAGACTGCATTAAATGCTGTCAATTTTTTGAAAAAAAAGGGGACGAACTTTAATTGTTTGGGAAGGGGGTTTGATAAGACAGGTTAATAATCTCATTTTGAGATTTATTTACGTTGAACCTTTGATCATGTAATTTAATGATCTGTACTTAGGTTAGAATTTATTGTATATCGGAGAAAAACTTGGATAAAGAGTTGCTTACGTGAGATCCTTATGTTCTTCAACAAAACATGCCATGCAACAAAATTGCTAGCTCAATTCTAATTTTGTTTTTTTGTTTTGTTACTTTTGCCTCTTAATATGTAGTCTGTAATTTTAAATCACCATATTTATTGACTAAGTTGATCCAGCTCTTCATTTTTATTCAAGTACCCATGTTTGGTATCTGTTTTGGATACATTTCATGACATGAGTCTGGGATATATCTCTTCAAAGACCTTCCAAATACATGGAAAATCTTATAAAAAATTTAACATACCTGTATCAATTATATTCCCATATCCGACAATCACACCCAAGTTCAAGTTACATAGGATTTGAGAAAACAAACTTACAAGTCTTACCTTTAGGATGGAATATGCTTAATACAATTTGCGGAGACTTTTATCTTTAACAAGTTTAAAGTCTGTCGTGACTATTTCTGTAGATGTTATTTTAGAACTTGGTTGTCACTGGTTGCTAACTGGGTTGTGTCTCTTTCAATTTGTTATTTCACTGGATTGGCGATACAATGCTTGCTTTTTTGTGGTGGTTTTGATTGGACGTTTTGGATTGCAAGGGCTTACATGTGTGTCAACTTGATGATTTTCTCCTTTGTTTCAGGTTCATATACTCTTTTATGGGAATAGGAATTACGATATGTTGTGTTGCTCTCATTGGTTGCATAGCTGCTGAATCTATTAATGGATGCTGCCTTTGTTTTGTATCCTACCAGATGAGTCTTTATATTTCTTTTCAATAGAAGTTGGCTTAATGATAAGTTAAACTGCAGTGATTCTGAACATCTCTACAATAGAGATTAGTATGATTTTTAATTAAAGTCGTGAATTTCAGGCAATGGTTTTATATGTGCTGAAGCTTTAAGTTCTTTAACTTTTCTTATGCTTTGTATTCTGAGAAGTGGCAGTAGCAGGAGAAGATGAAGTGCTAATATAGGACCAAAACTTTAAGCACAAAATTCAATATTTAATCTTCTACTTTTCACTGTTAAGTGTCTCTAAAACTAAGTACTTGACGGTTTTAAGCTCTTGCAGGCAATTACCCAGTGGACTGCATTCTATTAATTGTTTTTCCTTAACTTGATCAAACTGCCAGTATACACTTCTCAAAATTATTCTCGTTCTAATAGAAGCTGCTTTGGTGGCATTTATTGCAATTGACCGTAGCTGGGAGAAGGTATATACTTTTTCTTGGTGCATTGTGTTTATCATGAGATGCCATGGTTTTGATCATGTGCAGATTATCATCTACAAGACTGCAACTAAGTATTGCATTTTATGACAGGATCTTCCGTTTGACCCAACTGGAGAAATTGATAGCTTCCGATCCTTTGTCGAAGACAACATTGATATATGTAAATGGGTTGGCATCAGTGTGGTCATTATTCAAGTAAATTTTTTAGCCCGTGTCTTCATGCAGTTTATAACATCCTAAATTAATTGATTGCAATTATTATGCACATTTAAAGAAAATGCAGTAACTAAACGAACACGTACTTTATGGTCATAATTGTTGCACTTCATCGGTTAAGTTCTACTAAAGTTCATTTTATGGTCGTAAGGTTTTATGAATTTTGTCATAATGGCACTTTACAGTGATCTTACCATGTTTTGCAGTTTCTCCATTGTGAAAGAAGTATTTAGTTTAGGTTTCCCCTTTGTTTTTTTAATGCCGGCACTGAACTGTTTATTTTCTAGTTAGTATATATTATATATGTATATGGTAACTAAATTCAAGGGCTAGATGAAAAGAATCTTGTTTTCCACTAGCAAATAAAAGATGTATGTATATAGCGTCCAGTAAATCTTCTGGTTTCTTTACTGTGATAGATTTGTTCCTTCAATGTTTCAGGCATTAGCAATGCTAGTGGCAATAATTTTGCGGGCAATGGTTTCTGCTAGAAGAAGAGACATCGATGATGAAGATGAAGATGATTATGAAAGCATTAGAGGTAGAACTTGGGAGCCATTGCTAAACCCTCAGTCTAGCCACTCATCTACCTCAGCCAAGGGTGATGGAAGGGGAACTCGCTCTGACGTCTGGGGCTCACAAATAAGAGAAAAGGTATCCTGAACTTCATTGCTTATAGCTTGTCTTCAGTGGAAAAAATGACGAGCATCTCCGTTGTTCCACCCCGTTTTGCTTCATGAAATCAATTTCAAAATATTCTTTCATTTATACTGAGTTATTTTCCCCCTAGTATCTTTCTATGCATAGTTGTTTCCTAAATCATGCCACTGAATTTTGCATTGCAGTTCGGGTTGCAAAGCGGTGATAAATATAATTCACTGAAGTAGAACGCATCTGCAAGTAAGAAGACGAAGTAGAACGATGGCAGCAATATCTTTCGTATTTCAAATTGATCAAGTACATATCATTGCACTCTACTCCTTTAAATTCTTTCCTTTTGTGGACAAAGTTTGATGTTGTGATTTGTATATAGGTCATCGGACTCGATTTCGCTGTATTACTTTGTAATGGTGTTCATGATTGAATCTGGTTTATAACTGATAAAGCTTGTTTGTTGGGTCTAATATTGTAATTCTCATTTGTCATTTAAAATGATTTTGATTTGAGTGAATATTGAAATGTCTTCCCACATTAATAGAATTGTAAGAATATAGAATAAAAGACTTAGGAAACTCAACAAAAAGGAATGTAAAACTTCTGGAACTTGAATCGTTTGAGTTGCGAGAGGAACCTATTTAGGGTCTCTACACATTTAGTACTCGTACATCAATCTACGTTATACCATGAATGTTAAATTCATGGTGAAACAAGTGAATCTAAATTTTTTTGTTTAAGTCCGACCCAAGTCAGGTTGGGCAGGCTATCCGACCATTGGACAGAACTACTTAATTCAAAAGTGACCCATTAAACATGTTTTGTAAAATTAATTTCCATTGTGTTACAAATCATTCGAAAAGTTATAATCATAAATGCACACTAAAACTATTATTTTTTAAGTTAAATTTATTAATTCATTGAAGAAATCGAATCATACAATTTAGAGAAAAAGGCATAGCAAACACTAGTTGTAAATGATAAAGGACAAGTTCCATCGACACAATAAAAGTTTGTCCCAACATCAATAGAATATTATAACACGTTGGCAATTGGTTTTTTACAACTTAAACATGACATATCTGGAGTGATTGCAAGCACTTAATACGATAAGAAAATCAGCCCCAGATGGTCCAAAGTGGCATGTAAAAATTGATAAAATAATTGAGCTTTCACAAAACTAGAGAGAACGACAACAAAATCATCCCTAAAATCACTTGAAAAACTAAGATTACATATATAAGCAAGACTAAAAACGTGCTACAAGAACAAACAAAAACTTTTAAAACTGAAGGCTTATTAAATAATTAAAAAAATAAGCAAAAAAACATATAAAACTTAAAAAAGCACGGGTTCAAATTGACATGAGAAATCATTTATTATGTTAAAATACTCTCAAAATAGAAGCAGATTAAGAAGTTGATGAAGAGCCACTCACTTTTAAAAAAAAAACTACTGGTGGCCGGTAGAGTTTTAACGAACGACAAGTACCATCATTTGTCCATCACAACTTGTGAAGACAACAAAGATATCACAAAATATATCTGCAAACTGAAAAGAAAGAAGACATGTGTAGTGAATGAAAAGAAGAAAGAAGAAAGCGTTGATGAGAGAAAAAAAAAGCGGGTGATGACCAGCCCGAAGGCTGACACTACTGCTGAGCAAAACAAAAGATAAGAAACAAACAACTTAGCACATAAAACTTATTTGTTATAAAAATACAAAATATATCCGAAGAACTCATTAAAATAAATCTAAATCAAACTCACACATAATGAGATTTAAATCAATAACTCATAATTTCTAAAGTCTTTTATTTCACTCTTTTTTTTTTCTTTGTAAGTTTCGGGATCTAAAATTCAAATCTATAAATTGAAAGGTTCAAACGGTTAACTTTACAACCAAAAGTGCTTTTCAAGTCAAAAGCAACTATAAACAATTAGTCATTCAAATCAAATCAGCTTTCCAAATTATTTTTTCAAGCGAAACTAAAAAGATAAAATTTTTAACTTTTGGTTTTTCAAAAGTCGATTTAGATGACAAATTATAATTTTACCCCTCATTTATGATAACTATAAAAAAATAAATATGATTTGTGCATTCAAATTAAATTTTACAACTAATTTATATTAATTATTTAAAAGTATTTAAATTTTATATTTCATATATTATAATAAATTATTTTACTATGTTTATACTATAATCTAAATTGAATATTTGTAAACACCAGAATAATAATAATTTGGCATTCTCCAAATAATAATACTTTAAATTTAAGTCTATAATTTTTTATTATAATTTAAGTGTATATATTTCATATCCCATAATCCTGATGAATTTAAGTTTATATATTACGTGTATTTCATATATTATAATATTAATTACTTAATAAATTAAAATTTAATTTTTTATTATAATTTAAGTTTAATATTAATAAATTTAAATACATATTTTTTACTTTATAACATATTTAAAATAAATATTTTATCTTCTCAAAAACACGTTTTAATAATAATAACAAATAATAATTTTTTCCTAACATTTTTTAATTTTAATAATAAAATAAACAGAGATATAAAGGAGTTCCGAAAAGATGGGGTTTTAAAATTATAATCACATTATCCAAACAAGAGAGATGTGGTGCATAGGTGTCAGCTTCCTAGTGGATGAAAAACGTAAAAAGGAGTCCACTTTCTCAATATCAGATAAAATTCATTGATAATTTTTTTTTAAAAAAAATTCCAAATAATTCAAGGCCTCTCAATCATTCCTTTTCTTTTTCTTTTTCATTTGCTTAAAACTATAGAGCCACAGTTTTAAGCTTAGCAGAGAGAGAGAGAGATGGGTAGCTGCAGCGGCATGGCATCGGCTGCCTCGGGGTTCTTGTTAATGCCCAATCTCACCGGCACTGCTGCTTCTAAGACCAATAACATCAGCATGCTCTTTTCCCCTTCCAGAAACAACTACTACAATAGCTCAAGGCTCGTCGTAAGGGCGGCTGAGCAGGAGGCTTCGCCACCAGCACCAACACCAGCAACCACCACTGCGCCACCAGAAGGTGGTGAAGCCCCTAAGCCTAAGCCACCACCGATTGGACCAAAAAGAGGAACCAAGGTTAGCTGCAATTATTATAATCTATGTTAGCTGGATTTTATAGTAAATACTAGGTTTTTTTTTATCCCTCGCACGGCTTAGTTATACTTATTAATCACAAAAATATTAAATTTATTTATAATTTTTTAAATTTTTTTTACATTTTCCCAAATAATATTTAAAACATTATATATTTTATGCTATTAAAAATATATTTTAACTGTAAAAATAATATATATTATACACATTATAATTTTAAATTGCAATAAAGTTAACATTTATTTTATAAAATTATTTGAAAAAAATTTCATTTTCAAAAAAATAAACACTTACAAATATTAACTCTTTTAATCAATAAATGATATATTACAATTTAACATCATTTTTAATAATACAAGACTAAATTATTCTATTTAATAATAGAAAGACTAATTTGACGAAGTCGATTTTTAAGTACATTCCCCTAAGAAAATGTGTATTGATGTAATTAATATAAAACAATATTATTAATTTTTTGTATTATTAATATTTTAATAATTTGATTTAGGGTTAGCAATATGATTGCAGGTAAAATTTATTAAGGATAAGATATATTTATATGGAATTGGTGTTAGGTGGACAAGGACGCTACATAATATATATTTACATGGAATTGGTGGTAAACAGGCTGCCAAACTTAAAATAGAAAATTTTTTATTTAAGTTTTTTAATTTTTTTTAAATTTTTAAATTAATAAAATTAAAAATACATTTTAATCTTTCTAAAAATAATAAAATTAATTTTTATTATCTTATAAATTACAATTTAATTTTGATTCCCATAACTTTATCCCGTAGGTGAAGATCCTATTTAATTTTGATTCCCATAACTTTATCCCGTAGGTGAAGATCCTTAGAAGGGAGTCCTACTGGTACAATGGCTATGGATCCGTTGTTACAGTTGACCAGGTTTATTTTTATTTTTAAATTTTCTTTACACATTTTTTTAAAAGTGATGGCTGACTGAGTTAAAACATTCACTTTACGAGTTGCAGGACCCCAAGACTCGGTACCCAGTGGTGGTTCGATTCAACAAAGTCAACTATGCCAATGTATCGACCAACAACTATGCATTGGATGAGATTGAAGAAGTTAAATGAGATTAGTCCATCAAGTCTTTGTAATTTTATGTTGTAGTTTGTATCATATTACAACCTCACAAGTCATATACTAATGTAATGTATATCTGGTTTTCAAATCTATATAAATTTAATCCTTTCCTTCTCATTCCAAGCATTGTGGTAAATTTGAAATGCTTATAGATATTTGTGAATATACTTTTATATTGCAAATGAAATGTAATTCCAACAAATGGCGGTAGGATTGATGGTTGCTGTCTAAGACCCTAACATCCCCCACTCCAATGACACCTCACTATCATCACTAATAACCCAAACCCAATTTCAATAAGCTTTCACACCAATTTACAAGCAATTATCTGATTCGGTCATTTTAGCCTCACAATTTTGTTCACATAAAGTGTCTCACACTTTGTTGAGTCTTCAATCAAACTCTAGTACACTGTCAATGTGAGATTCATAACTCCTCTCCGGGACCATGACCTGTAATATTAAGTGTAACATAAGTGAATTAAGACCCGAAGTCTAATGTAGGCAAAGAAGGTTGTGTTTCTATATAGATATATATTTATAATCCTTTGCTCTATATAAAAGGATGTCTTAGCTTGTACTAGGGACCATGTTATGATGTTGATGAAAGTAAAGCTTACAGAAGTCTGTCATGGCAATATCAATGCTCTTGGTTGTAGGGCAAAGTTTCAATTTACTTAACCTATATAACATAGTTGACATGTCACAAGAAGGTCGTCAAGCGTGGATCTGTTCGCTGTGGAAGACCAGTTCGGGCTCCCAAAGCCCTACAGCCAGATGCAGCCTGCATTGAAGCCTCAAAAATAGGTAAGGAAAATAAAAACATCTCCTGGCAATTAGAAATTCTAGCAGCTAATTAACAAAGAGTAAATCCGCTTACCACTTGAGCAGCAAATGGTAACATCTTCTCTGGTGGCATGCCCGCACAGAGAGCTAAAAAAAAAAAATGGGTTGTTATCAACCTTGTAAATGGCTTAATCAATAAATAGAAAATGAAAGGACCAGTGCGGAAATAATGGAAGAAATGATGCTCTTTCAAAGTGAATGACCCATCTGGCCAGGTTACTAATTGCAAAATGTTGCAGACTACATTAGTCTAAGAAAATGTAAGGTGAATGAAATGATGTCGTATGATTCCCCATAAAATGATACTAGTTCAGCTGTGAGGACACGAAGTTTCCAGTAAGGCTATAAGTTGTGCATAGATTAATAGAAGAGACCTCACTAACTGATGAAACTGTTGATGAAGGATTCATCTTATATACGCATACAATCACCTTCACCTTAATCGAGTGCTATACAGAAGAATCTGAGATTTCTGCCAGGTTTATTGCTAATTAATAGTTATGCACTTTTGGAACAAAGGACGGTTGAGATCAAGGCAAATATGAGAACCTTTAAAGCAAAAAAAAAAAAAAAAAAAACCTTAGCTACCCATTTGTAGCAACTTTCAAATAAAACATAAATATGTTTAATCTCTCGGAAAACAAAAGTTGGAGACTAATGAGGTCTGAAGGGATAAATGTACCGTAAACTATTGCTCCAATAAATGCATCTCCGGCGCCGGTTGTGTCAACAAGTTCTGATGGTGGAATCTTTTCAGCTGTTCCGATAAGTAACCGACCAAATACTGTTCCTATCCCATTTGCACTCAATTTGGTAACCACCTACAAGGGGAGCCATCTAGCAAATAAAAATCTGGAAGATGAAACAGAAGTTCATAATTGCCACTTATAAGAGAATAGAATTTTAGAAGCCAGAAGTAGCTCCGGAGAACTCTTGCAAACTAGATTTAGGAAGAGATAACTTTGAACTCGGATTCAAGCAACATTAGATCACGGCGGAGATTAAATGGGTTCCATTGAAAACTTAAAATCCTAAAGTACCAGAAATATGAACTACCTGTAGCAGCAATCCTATAAGATGAGCTGTATATAAAAATATGCAATATAATAGAGAAAATATTACTCGAATAGTTGTGAGCGCTGGAAACAGGTATATGTTTGGCATGAATATATTCAATTTTTCTAAGCTTTTCATGTATTTAAAGAGCTTTTGGTGTGGCATATCCCCAACGCACGTCTAAAAGTGCGTCAGACACAAGTGTGGACACGAGTATTTCAAGAGAAATGAAGAGTAAGAGTAATATAGTGTAAAATAGCAACATGAATCAGAGGCATGCTCCTGAATTGAGAACACAAATCTAGAAAAAGATTTAAGACAGTGAAGTTCATATCGTGCAAACTGTATTCCTGATGAGATATAATATGTAAGCCAATAAAGTCCTTTGCTTTGTATATTACCGATGAGATACTTGTTGGTATGGTCTTGCTTTCATCTTTTCTCTGCTTCAGTGATTCCAATAAACCGTGAATATCAATTTCTTCAGCATCGGAACCACCTGCAAACATAGTAGAGAATACCTGTAAAAAATGCAAATTCAAATGAATCAAGCAAGTATCGATTCTTTTTATGGTTCCAACAAGATTACAGTTCCATTTCATATGAAATTTACCATTTACACTTCTTTCGAGCATTATGCATCCATCTTCACCCAGTGTCACAATCACAAATTTTAAGTTTGGCAATCTCAGAAGCATGGAAAGAAGTGCACTTGGAAGAGATGGAGCCTTTGTCCACGCCTTTTTCATCAGAAGTTCATAATACGTGCCAAAAGAAAATCAACTGAGTTAACAAATATCAGTGGCAATGCACATGTATATCATCTTTGTAACTAAAGATTAAAGAACCAGGCCAAAATTAAATATCCAAATTACCAATTGAGTGAGAAACTAAAATAGATTAAACTAATAATGACAAAATAGGTTCCTAAAGATAAGGATAGATGACATCACTTATAAAAGATTATGGAAGAAGGATTCTATGGAGATTGGATAAGAGCTGTAGGGCATTTCATTAATTTTTGACACATGTTTGCAAAACCAAGTTACCTGTGGGGAACTTCAATGTAAAAGAAACAGATAGTGATCCATCAAAAGATCAACTTACCTGCGGAAATCTTGCTGAGCATATAGCATAACTAGCAAAATTCAGAAGATCATCTAAACCTTCCCTTTCCCTTTCTGCATCCACTAATATTGGAATATTTTTGCAAGCTGCCTGTACTGGAAACATATAAAAGAGTGCTATTGACTTGCCATCAGTTGATATTAATGATGAAGAATGTAGAGGAACGTCTTAATATTCTAGCAATCACAGAAAAACTGCCAGCATCGAATATGCCATAAGTTGAAGGTAAAGCTAATCAAAGAAGCTAAAATAAGGAAAATCCAATGGTTACCGGATAAGAAGAATAATCTTTAAGTATCCGACAAGGATTTGTTCATTTTTTTTCCAAGTTTTTCCATGTATTTAGAGGGGACTTGGTAGTTTCATATCCTCATATCTCATGTCCCAATAAATGTCAAACACATATTCTCCAAGCAAAATGAAGGAGGAGCAACACATCTCCTAGCCATATGATAGCTCTTAATTTCATCTGCCTTGATACTATAAGTAGAACAAGAAAAAGAAAATGTACCTCTTTTGCAATAATTAAAGCAGTTTCGTATAGTCTTCCATCAAAATAGACCATATTTGCTCCATCCAAAGCAGATAATAATTGGGACTGTGAGAGTTCATCTGGTATCAAGGGTGGATAACCAGGGGTGTGAATACAGGTGCGAGTTTTCCTGAAAGTTTAGTGTCAACTGATTGGATACATATGCTTTCTATTTTCATTTTTTTAACATAAGCAACACTTCTTTTTTTTCTTTGGGTTCTTGGCACAAGTGTTAAGAGTTGCAGCTTATATCTACACCCAAAGAAAATGTAAATAAATACTATTTTAAATAAAGGATGGAAAGAGCTGGTTGAAGGTGACCTTAAGCCATCTAAGCCACTCTGAAGAAGATAATTTTCCATGCTTTAAACCTGCTATAGGCAGATCTCGAATGCCTATATACAGAATCGGAGAGAAAAGAAGGATTTTTTCAAGGAAATACATTCTTACTGAAAGGATAACTGATTATATAATGCATGGAATAAGGCAACAAGTGCTCACGTTTCGTTGTCAACAATTATATAAGTAAATGGCGAATTCCCCTCCTCAGAAACCTGAAATCCACACAATTAGTTCAGAGAGAGGGAGTCCAGGTTGTAATGAGACATTTAATGGCAGTAAAATATGTCTTATATGAAAATAAAAGGCTGCCCAGTGCACAAAGCTCATCTAGCCATCTATGATGTGATGTATGATAAAATACATTCCTTCCCATGTCGGTCTCTGCTATATGACAGTCCAAGTTCCTAGGTTCTTTTCTTGGCTTCTAACTTCTAGAGTCTGGACAAGTCATGATCGACAAACGCAAATGATCTAACTATATTGCATAAATCCGGGTGGAGCATTATTTCTAGAATCGAATATCCAAACATTCAAAAATACCAACGGAATAAATCTTCGAGGCAAATAACCTTCTTATATCAATCAAGATAAAAGCAATGATAGTAGTAGGCTATGGATCTTTCCCATAAGTAAGAGCCATAAAATATCTCAAAGCCTTACAATAAAGAATGAAGTATCGACTCCATCAGATTCAAGCTCCTCCAATATACTCTTGCCTTGGGCATCATTGGCGACCTAATGATTTATATGATGCAATAAAAGTGTTATCTCATTCAACAGTCGAATTTCACGGTGGAATTGAAGTAGATAGAGAAAATAAAGAAGAACAAAGATATGTAAGACCTTAGAAATTAGTCGTGGATTTAATCCTAAACGAGCAACACAAGTTAAGGCATTTCCAGCATTCCCACCTCCCTGAACCTGTGAAAATAAATGCTAAACTAATCAATTAAACCTACTAGTTATATAGCTCAAGCTCTTACAAAAATTTCCTTAAGTATCCTTCTCTTACGACAAGTGTGCCCAATGCATATCTAAACTTGGATATGAAAACATGACCCTCCAAGGATTCTCCAAGTACAAGGAAAAAACTTAGAAAAAAAAATGAAAATACTCATGTTGGAAACATATCCATACTTGACACTTACAAACTACTGGGAGGTTCTACAAAGAAATGGAAGACGGAAGAGCAAATTGAAACACTCATGACCCCGAGTAACATAACCTACTACGAGGTTCTACAACGAAACTGAAGAGAGAAGGGCAAATTGAAACATTGATCAAATAAGAACTACATTGCTCATTTAAAATACACTAAAAAATGGTCCGAATAAGATAATCGTGTAGAACCAAAATACCCATGTCAGACACATACTCTATACCCCAAAGCTTTACAAAGAAAGTCAATCATCAGTAGATTAAGTAAATAAAAGTAGGAAGCAAGGGTTTGTAGAAAATAAGAACCTTTAAGCTAGTGCTTCGGATTTTGTCATCAGGTTTAGGATAAGAAGCGACGGAGGCCAAGAAATCCACTCCGACCGACCCACACCCTAGCTGTCGATCATGTTAACAAAATTGAAAACATTCATCAATTTTATTATAATGCTTTAACAAAAACAAAGAGAGGGTATGAATATACGGTAGAGACAATAATGCAATTTAAAAATAAAAACAGCGTACGACGATGCGATGTTCAGGAAGTGGTGGAAGCGATTCGGATGACATTTGGGCCCTGAAATTTGAAAAAAAAAATCTCTAGAAATGAAGCATTGACCATTGAGCAAACCACAGTACCACACACAAAATTAGTTTTAACAACTATAATTTTTCATGCAAGTAACAAATAATTTAATATATATATATATATATAGATTAGTTCTTAATTTTTGAAATGTAAAATTCATAGATGAATTGGTATCAAACTCATTCATCATCTCTCTCCATTGCAATCTTGCATCAAAAGAATGGGATTGTTATGGATATAGTGCTTGAATCCATGTCGATACAATAAAGATTTCTTTGTGGGGTTTATTTGAATTTGGATTTCCTCAAAATTAATAAAGGACAGGAACGAGACCTCGTAAAGAAAGGAGGAGAGGAGCGAGAGACGAGGTTGAGCTGTGAAATGACGTTGGGGAAAGGCGAAAGTAAGGATGACACCATTGTTTTTTCTTCTTCCTCCTCGTAATAAAGCTTTCTTTAGGGATAGATAGTGGAGTATCGTTGGTAAGAGCTACGGGCGTTGAAACATGGATAAAGAGGTGCAACTTTGGAGCCAACCAATTCTTTACCTTCATGTCTGGGAGGCTGATATTCGGATTTTTTATAATAAAAAAAATTAAATATTTCGGGTATTGCTGTTTTGCAAAAAATTGGTCGATTTAACATTTCTTCTCATAAATATTTTAAAATCAAAAAGTACCTTTAAGCTTTTGGCAAAAAAAAATAACTTTTGCAAAATATTTTCTGTCTCGAACAATTTTGAAAAGCTTAAAAATATCTTATTTAAGAATACTTTCAACAATACTTTTATGTCAAAAGTACCATTAGTCCTCAAAAATACTTCTAAAAGGCAAAGCTAAACTAGCCCTTCCTAAAGTTAATTTGTGGATCTAATTTGTGTATAAATAATTATGTAATGAGCAATATTTTTTTAACTTAATTAAAAATTTACAACATAAATAACAAATATAGGATTGACTATTGTGTATGATAGATTTGACTCCAAAGGAAAAACCACTGAATTGCAATTTGGTTCACAAGTCCTAAATAGAAACACAATTCAGCCATGGTCTCTTATAACCATGTCGGTTTTCCATCTACTCTGTTGGGTTCCACCATCTATACCTCTCTCTCGTCCCCTACTCCAAACTTCTTCCTCCTTTCTTCGCCTTCTCTAACCATCTTAATCTCCACCGCACCAACATTCTCGCCACATTTAGTATCAACAAACCCTGTCCATCTTCCAAAAACATTATTTTAAGGCACAAACATCAAGAAAGGAATGAGTTCCGGACATTGTTCAATAAGCTAAAACCATTGGACTCTTAAATATTTCTGTACAACATCATTCGGCCTCTTAAGTTTTTTTCCCACACAAAGGAAACCGTAGCTTGAGAAAAAATAAAAAAGTTGCATATTTCAAGATTCTAACTCCGATGTTGGTTTTTAAAGATGACTGTACAAACCAATTAAGCTAAGCTCTGTGTCCCCCCTGCGGAACAGCATCCTGACTATGACTTCTTCAAGGTCTGTGGAGCAAGGAACATACTCTACCTTCTTTTAGAATATCCAGTAGCAAATGCTAATCCGCTATACACAAGCTAAATGACGATCCCACCAGGTCTCAATATCAAAGAAAAGCATACAGGAATACACAAGCAAATGCTAATCTCCTCTATGCACGAGTTAGACGATCCCAAGAGCTTTCGATATCAAAGAAAAGCATACCAGTTTCGAGAGGTATATGATCAGGAGGAGATGGTGCATTAAGCCCTGCAGTAAGAGACCCTCCAGGAGCACACTGGTTATCCAAAAGGAGGCTCTCAAGCTCATTGTAATACGACTTATCTCCCCCATTTACCTTGAATGGTCCTTCCCCATTTGTGGACCCTGAGGTTTGAAACTGTAAATAATCAGCAGAAGATTGTTGATTGCTTTGACCAATGTTATTGACCCAATTAATGTCGAAATCGGAAAAATCATTATATGTTGCAGGATGATTTTGATTCTGAACATGATTGGTATCGTTGTATACATTAGACTGAGGAACACACAGATTGTATGGTGGGTATAGGGAGGGTGCTGAGTTTGCAAAAATGGGGTCCATTCTCGGTTGTGAGGAGCTCTGATATGTATGTGTTCCTAGACTTGTATCAGAATTGTTTGGGCAGACAATGAGGTTTGGGTTCCTTTCGTTTGATGTTGTAACTGAAGCAGGATTTCGTTGATACTGTGATGCATGAGCAGAAGTAATGTTCTCAATGTTCTCTGGTTGATACTGTGATGCATGAGCAGAAGTAATGTTCTCAATGTACTCTGGTGGAACATATGCGTTGCGGGTCACTGTTGCAGGAACTTCAGTATCTAGTCTTTTGGACATTGTGTTGGAAGAGACAAATTGGGAACTCATGTTCCTAGTCTTAGTACCTCGATCCCTTTGAATTACAGAATTACGCACACCTAGCAACTCCTGTGAACCCGAGCGCAGCTGAATCTTGCTTCTATTTAGAACATGTCGGCTACCCACAGTTGCGTTATATGGAACTACATGTCTGGTAGAGGATGAACAAGCACGAATTATGGATGGCCTTGGGACATTATTTTGTGGTATGCAGTTCCCAGAAGCTCGAACTGGAGTTGGTCTGGAAACGTGATTTTGTGTCGTCAACCGAATAATGTCGCAATGCAGCGCTTGGTTATGTTGGGGCACTACTGTAGAATGAGATGTGACAGGAGGCATGGAAATATTTCTCCCATGCCTGAAATTCTTCCGCAGAGTACTCCAAATTTCCTCTTTATCAGTGGCATGACAATGATCAGTATTAGAGATACCTAAGCCCCAATAACAACATGGTGCTCGCACGTCACAAACAAAGCAATGGCACTGCAATTTCAAAAAGAATAATCATAGTACAATCAAGAATATCAAAATTAAAAAGTTCCAAAAGTTACCAGTTCACAGTGCTGATCATGAGAAGTTGAACTAAATGGAAATTTAGCACAATCATGTCGTGGATGAGGGAAATCTCTGCAAGCAACCTGCAAACAGATGATATAGAAAAATGAGACAGCTATTCAAAATTTCATGCTATGTGTAAAGCAAAACAAAAAGTGTAGGTTCAACATTAAATATAAAAAAACTAAGTAATGCAACCAGCATGTAAATGCCCCTAATATCACATCAGCTCCTAGATATCTCGCATAAGAAAACTCTGAGACTTCATTCATACTTTCACTCTTTTGACATTTCAAGGGCTCATCTGGAAACTTAGCATCAATGGAACATATTTATTGTGCCCTTAAGATCATCTGAGCATAAAGATTGATACTTTTTGGTTCTCCATCGAAGTAGTTTCCATTGCAGCAAGTTCAATCCTTGAATATTAGCCGGAAAACTAGTGATCAGCTTATTTCTCCAAAAATTACTGATCTAGTTGCAAACAGAAAGGACTAAGATGCAATTTCTCACTGCAACAGATGATTACAGTTTTTCAAGGGCCCAATTCTCACCTTTCATGTCATCCAAGTTGACACTTACGGCACAACATACTGATGATCCAATAATGATGGTGCTTCAGCTGGTTGAAAGGGCATCTCTAACGCCATGAACATTCAAAATTGCAGGAGCTAGAAGACAAATTACTAAAAGAACAATCTAGAACCACAACAAAATACACAAAAAAAAAAAATTCAAGAAATGCTGAAAAACTAGCAAAACTGAATTTTAACATTCACCTTTAAGAACCCAGATATCAGAATAACCATGTTCCCAATTGTAAAATTCAACACTGCGCAAAGCCGTGCTCATTGCAAGGACATAAAGATATAATAGAAGTAATATCAACAATAATGCTTAAGAATCAAGTCAATCAACTATTTCTATACCTCTATATTCCCTTCCTTAGCATACATCGTAGACAAATTTCCCTAGGAACTACTGGAAACCACATAGAAATTGATTTGTTCAAATTTTCTCAGCAACCAAACATATAAAAATGAAACTCCGTCAATGTACTTAATCACAAAAACCACTAAACACAAAAGTTCAAACAACAAAATAGTGATTAAAATTTCAATATTTTACCTGTCCTTTGTGGCCGACAACAAGCAACTCATCAGAATCATCATGGTTATCATTAACATCGGACACCGCCTTTTCGGGGTCACCTTCCAAAACGATACAATCATCGTCTTCTTCAGTAACATCCTTCCTCACCGATGAGTTCCGTGTCTTCGACTTCTTATTAGGGTTGACCTCCCCGATCACCACCACCTCATCGGAATCGTCGAACCCCTTATTAACGGCTTCCAGAACTTCCGAAAACCAGTCGTAGTCATCCCCTTTAGACTCTTCCAAACCCGATGCCACCTCATCGTCGTCGTCGGAGCTTATATCGAAAACCACTGAATTTGACTCCATCTTTAAAAAAAAAAAAAAACCGACGAAAATAATAATAATTTAGGATTTCTATATATTAAAAGGAACTAAATTATAGTAAGTTCATATGGGGGAATTTGAGGATTCTGTAATCTGAATTTTAAAAAGAAAAAGAGTACAAAACAAAAGCGAAAACATGGTGGAAACCACGAAGAATTGATAATGACTTGTGAATTTTGGCTTTCGGTAAAAAGAAATTGGAAAATTTTCAGGGTTTAGGATCCGTCGATTTAGAATGTTAGGGTTTTTACGGCTGTTGATTGTATTGAGGGTTTTCTTGGTTCTTTTCTTTCCCTCTGGCTGAGAATTTTGGGGAAAGTGAAATACTGAAACGTACTTAAAACATAAAAGCGAAATATAGTAGGGTGGAAGGAAAATTACAAAAAATGAAAAAGTAAATGGTTAGAAATATATATATAGGAAAATGAGAGTTGCTAAAAAATTATTATTGGTAAGAAAATTGGAAAATTGATTTTTTTTTCAACACCTGATTAACAATGACTTAAATCTGATTCGATTTAAAAAAATCGATACAAAATTTAAACTTTGAGTTAATTAAGTTATTCGGATCAATTCAAATAAAAAAATAAAATTTTTAACTTAATTCGAATATGCATTACACAAATCGAGTTATCTGGAAATCTGAATAAAAATATATAAAACTTCGTCGTTTTTTATAAATGTTTATATTTTCTAAAGTTAAAAGTCAAAACTACTTCTTTATAAATGTTTACCTATAAAGTTAAAAAGCAAAATATTTATATTATTTATATAGTTAAATAATCTTATATTTTGTCTACTAATTAAATAATCGGACCATGTAAACATAACATTGAGTATAAATAATAGAATTTGTTAACTCGACTTGAGTTGACTCAAAATTTTTTTACTTGATTCGATTTGAAAAATTTTCAAATTGAGTTTGATTGGTAAAATAGGGTTCGTCATCTTAACTAACTCGAAACTTTTTTTTTACTCGATTCAACTCAAATCAATCGAATACTCACCCCTAAACGTGATTGTGTCACATTATTACTTAAATCTATATCATTATTTATGCTCCTAATTAATTTTGTGTCACGAGTCAATCAGATATCAATTGATTAGAGAAATTACGAAAATATATTTTCGTAATCAAAATAAATTATATTATTCGAGTGTATTTTAATATTTTTACATTAAAGAACAAATAAAAATATGCAATTTGTGAAATTTGAACCTACTCGTAAAACATTTAATTTAGCCCATGACTGTGAGTTGGTGTCACGGGTTAATCTACTCAAAATGTCATTCCGTAATTAAAATAAGTTATACTACTCAAGTGTATTTTAATCTTTTTACTTGAAAAAACAAATAAAAATATGCACATGGTAAAATTTGAACCCACCCCAATTGCATTAGTAAGACATTTTGTAATTATACTATTCGAGTGTATATTAATCTTTTTACTTGAAAAAACAAATAAAAATATGTACATCCTTGAAACCACCCCAATTGCATTAGTAAGACATTTAATTTAACCTTGACTGTGATTGGTGTCACAGGTTAATCAAATATCAACTCGGTTAGAAAATAACTAATATACCCTTTTATTAAATGACTACTACTATTATCTTGATGATCTTTTTATCTTTTCATACTTTTATATAGTTTTTAAATAAAATAACTAAAATTAACGTGTTTAAGAATTGAATTCATGCTTAATGAATTTATAAACAAATTATTTACCACTACGTCAATAATAATTTCTGATTAAACTTAAAAAATTAACTTTTAACATAAAACTTTTTCTCTCACCAAATTTGTATATCTATATTTACTATTAATAAAACCTCGAGTTCGTGTCACAAGTTAATCGGATGCCAACTTGGTGAGAAAATGACTAATATACCTTTCTATTAAATAAAATAACTAAAATTAACATATCTAGAGATTAAACTATTGTTTAATAGATTTATAAATATTTTTTTACCACTACACCAATAAAAATTATTGAGCAAACTTAAATAAAATTAACTTTTAACATAAAATGTTTTCTCTCACCGAACTTGTATATAATCAATGTCACTTAATTGCATTGTTATTACAAGTCAACTCGATATTTAATTTTTAAAGAATAGAATTTCAATATTAAATTGTCTTTTCACTAACTTGATCTCTTTTTGAAGTTATAATAAAATGATAATATTATTATAAACAATTAGAGTGCATTTAATATTATTAATATAATGTATTTATCTATAACAATATTTTTCCTCACAAGTTAAACTACTTTTTTTTATTTTAATTTTGTACATATTGCATGTATTGTTATTTTTATTAGTTTCAAACCTTACGCCTCATTATTTATTATATGTTATTTTTAAATGCATTCATGTATTCTAAATACGTAGCTTTCACACACATAATGTATTTGATTGAGTTAGTCTCACAAATTAACTTCATATGTGTTCTAAATTTGTGGTTTTCACGTAGATATGCATGTGATAAGATTTCTAGTTTATTTATAAGAATATTATAATTTTTTAGGTGATAATGCGAGATTGGCATGTCATCGCATATACCAAAATTAGGAAATTTTGTCAAATTTCAAGATTAGAGTGTACAAAAAATTTAGGGATTAAATTGAAAATTCTTATCAAATTTAAGTCTAAATGTTGCTTTATCCTAAAATAATAAAACAAGGGTATCTAAACCAGACTGAAAACGAGACAAATGAAAGGGTATATGTAACAGTCTGGTTTAGACCTTAGTCGAAATAGTAGTTTCGGGACCACAAATCAGAGTCAAAAAATATTTTAATATTATTTTCTGACTCTACAGCATGTGAATTAATATGTGTGAAATTTCCGTGATTTAATTTGATCGTTTGTGTACTTAATTTGCAAAAAGGACTAAATCACAGAAAATGCAAAATTGTCTTTCTATTTGAATAATGGCTGAATTGATGTGTCTTTATAAAGAGGAGGTCCTTATGTGGTTATTTAACCATTGAATGCATTAAATGACAAAGATGGACATTACTTAGTGGATTTTAAATGATATTATAAAGGTTAAAAATGGAAATTTATTATTAAATGATGAAATAATAAAACAAAAGTATGAAAATAGGCCATTATGTTCATCTTTGGCCGATAATAACAAGAAAAGAAAAGAAAAAAGACTAAGCTGGGGTTAGGCTTTGATATTTGGTGATTAAGGTATGTGTTTTGATCAATTTTTGACAATTTCTATGTTTTTGTGATTGTTGCTTAGCATTTATTAAGCCCATGCCTCAATTTCTGATTTTGATGATAAATTTGAGTTATGCCATTGATGATTTTATGAGTTTAATGATGTTAATTGATGAATTATGAAAGTTTAGTGTGAGATTAATATGTTTTGTATTTGGATTTTTGATAAATTTGAGTATATTGGGCTAAATTGTGAAAATGAGAAATTGAGGGGCTAAAATGTGAAATAAATTAAATATGTGGGCTTATATGAGCTAAAATTTAGCCAAGCTATGATATTATTAAATTATGTGTATTTTGTGATTTTATGAAATAGGGACTAAAATGTCAAAATGTGAAAATGTGAGGGCTAATTTGTAAAATGCCCTAAATATGTGCAAATGGATTGAATTGAATGATTTGGTGAATAAAAGAGTTAAATTTGAATGTGTATAGATCAAGAACCAAAGAAAATGAAATTAGATCGGGGGAAATCGAAAGTAGTTGAATAGCCGTTCGTTTCTGTTCTTTCTCATACGAGGTAAGTCTATATACAAATAAATGTGTTTGAATTGAATTATTATTGTTTATATGTTAATGAAATGTGATGAATGGTTATTGGAGCTGAATATGTGAAATCCAAGAAAATTTCGATAATGTAATGACATCTGAAAAGCCCCGTACGAACCATAGGAATAGTTAGGATACATATGTCATGACATAGGATTTCGATATGAGTTATCATGTAAGACCACGTCTGGGACTTGACATCGATTTGAGATTTACGTGTAAGACCATGTCTGGGACATCGGCATCATATATGATTTCATGTAAGACCCTGTCTGGGACAAAAGCATCGATATTTAATTACATATAAGACCACGTCTGGGACGTTGGCATTATACGAGCCTTACGAGCTATCCGAGTATCCATATTAATTCCGAACGGTTCAACGGGCATTCCGAGATATGATTAAATATGAGAATATCTATCTGTTTCAGGTACGTATGAAATGTATATGAAATTTGGCAATGGAAGATAAGTATGAATATGATCATTTGATATGTGAGCTACATGAAAAATGTGATATGTTTATAAGCAAGTGGTTATGAACAATTGAGCTAGAAGAGAAATATGAATTTTCTATTGTGTTATGCCATAGTTCATATGAATGAAATAGTTTGTAATTGTTTATGTGATAAGTTTATTTGTATACGACTTACTAAGCTTTTGAAAGCTTACTTTGTGTGTGTTTGCATTGTTTTATAGATTATCGAAGCTACCAAGAGCTCGGGGATCGTCGAGGATCATCACCACACTATCGAACTATATTTTGGTATCTTTTGAAAATGTACATATTAAAGTATGGCATGTATAGGCTAGAGAACTTTGATTATATTTTGAAATGTGTAAATATAGCCATGTGATATGGCTTGATACTGAATGTGATTATGGAGTGAATTTAATGCATGCTATGTGATGCAAAATTTGGTATGTTTGATGTGCTCATGAATGGCCAAAAGAAATGGTCAATTTTGGTAAGTTTGATGGTTGATTTGGGAAATTGATATGATGAGAAATGCTATGAATTATAATAGATTAATATGATGTATAAATCACATGTTTTTGATGTGAAGTTGGTACTTTGAATTGGTATGTTTGAGTTGGATTTGTATATGGAAATGAATGATGTTATTGCGAGTCAAATTGTGCATGATTTGGTATGTTTTTGGCTGCCTTTGGGACATGAATTGATGCTTGTTTGATGCTTGTAGGTATGACCCAATTTTGGGTGGCAAATTGGCCTTGCAAATGGCCTATATTTGCCTACACGGTTAAGCACACGGGCGTGTGTCTCGACCGTGTCTCTCAAGGTTGCAATTCGAAGCAAGTCAAGATGCCACACGAGCAAGAAGCACGGGCGTGTGCCAGACTGTGTGACCCAAGTCAGTGTTGCACACGGGCTGAGACGTGGTCCAAGGCACGGCCGTGTGAGGCACACAGCCTAGCCACACGAGCGTGTGCCCTGTTTTGAAAGAAAAATTTTCTAAGTTCCGTAAAGTTTCCGTATGAGATCGGTTTAGTCCCGAACCTTCTCTAAAGCATGTTTAAGGTCTCATAGACCTTCTAAAGGGACTATATGAGTATGAATTATTATGAAATGATTATGATTGATGTTGTGAAATAAGCGTAAAATGTTCCGATATGTCAGGTAATGCCTCTTAACCCTAGTCCGACGACGGATACGGTTTAGGGGTGTTACAGTATAATTGGAATTTGATAATTGTTGTTTGCTAACACGTAATCTCATTATAGGTTCTGATTATATCTGTTCTTTTTAACATAATGTCTAGAACTACTTATAGTCTCTCCCCGACTCATAAATAGGAGGATAATGCACTTCAGCGTACTCGAACCCACATAATGCTCATACCAATTGAGCTAAGACTCAATCGACAATTAACACTAATTTTTTTATATAATGGTTAAAACTTATCATTTATTTGATAATTCATTGAAAATATTCATCTATTAAAAAATAATATTTAAATTTTAAATGCGTTCTATAATCAAGATAAATGTTTATTTATTTAAATTTTTAACAAAAAAATTATTAAGTAAAATAAGTAGATAAATAGCTACTTATCACTTAATTTTAAAATTTTTTAATTAATTTTATTTTTAAAATTATATTTAAAACAAGTTATCTCTTTACTTTTATTAAAAATAAAACATTCAAATGGTTATATTTAATTTTATATAAAATTATGCAAAATCATATTAAAAATGATAAAACAAGTAATTTCCAAAAATCAAAATTTATTCATTACCAAAAAAAAAGATTTGTAAAAAAGTAAAGATTTATTATTATCGAAGAACAAAATTTTATTTTGCAATTAAGTTTTATTAATATAAAAATAATTTTGTAATATAAATTTAACACTTATAAAATTTTGTGCTTAATTTTTTATATTATGAAACAACACCTTAATCGATCACACACAACCCAATTAAGCAAACAAACAAATGAAAAAGTTATCAAAATAAAATATAGGCCGAGAATCCATATTATTCGCTAAACTCAAGCTTGCAATCATTTAGATTTTCTTTCAGTATTTGGTTTAATTCAGCTTTATATTTTATCTGAATTCCAACTAAATTTATGAAAATAAAAATAGAGAAACTAAATTTTAAATATACGAAAAGTACAAATATTTTTAACGTGTTTTATCCACTAATATATTAGTATTTTTATATTTTTATAATAAATTATTAACGTATTAAATTTTATAAAAATATAAAATACCCTTCCTACTAACATAATTTATAGGTTATGATTAGACCTGATCATGGGTTGGGCCACCTGGCCTGACCTGAAGGCCTGCTCGAAATGTGGGAGGGTTTGGGCAAAAATATAGGCCTGAAAAATGGGCTTGAGCAAAAAAAATAAGACCTGTTTAAAAATGGGCCGGGCCTCGGGTAAGGTATTTTTGGCCTGGGCCCGACTCAGCCCGAATTCACTAAAAGACAAAAAAAATTGTTTCTTAATGTTTTTTTCTTGTTGTTTTCTCCCTATTTTGCTACAATTTTACTATTATGTGTATTTGTTAATTTTGTTATTATTTTAGAGGCATTTGCTTGTTAAATTGTATTTATCTTAGTGTTATTTAAGTCTACATATTTTTTAAAATTTATTTTTAATTTGTTGGGATGTTTTTAGTATTTTTGATGTATTATATATATTTAAAAATTATATAAAAATAATATAAAAAATTAATACGGGCGGGCCAGGTCGGGCTTGGACAAAATTTTAGGCCTATTTTTCAGGTCGGGTCGGGCCCAAGCTTAGTAAATGGGCCTAAAATTTTAGTTGAAACCGGCCCGGCCCATGAAAACCTTTGGTTCTGATCATATTTGCCCTTTTTGAGACAAAGCCTAAAACTACCCATAACCTCTCCTCAACCTGTAAATTGAAGGATAATGCGCTTCAGCACAGTCGAACCTATATCCTCCTACATTGGCAACAATGCCCATCCAATTAAGATAAGACTCAATCAGCAAATTCTTGTTTTATTTTTAAATGTCAATGCTGCAAACTTGTTAATTCAAATGAAAATGAAATACGTATGTTTAAATTTACGCAACACAAAATATTAATATATCAAAATTTATTTTAGAATACATAGCATTTTAAAACATGATACTAAAAGATGATTAAGCCTTAACCCAGTTGGTATAGTTGTTATTGTAACAACTAAGAATATGTAGGTTTAAGTGTATTTAAGAGCATTAATAAAGTAATATTTTATTGAACTATCTTAAAATAATTATCAAGTTTGTTTGAACCGGACCGTTCGATTGAACCGGGAACAACTAAGATATCAATTCGGAGAGGGTTTTGAATCAAATTTTTAATATTTTAATTGTTATAATTTTATTTAATTGAACTGGATGGGTTGATCGAATCGGTCGGACCAACAAACTGGTGACTATACCTGTTCATGGGTTGGGTCACATGGCTCGCCTGAAAATTGGGAAGGTTTGAGCAAAAATATAGACCCAAAAAATGGGATTGGACAAAAAAAAAAGGCCAGTTTAGGCCAGACCTCGAGTAAGGTTTTTTTGGCCGGGCCCAATCAATATTTGCAAAAAAAAAAAAAAATTGTTACTTTCCCATTGTTTTGTTGGTGTTTTCTCACAATTTTGTTATTGTTTTGCTGCCAATTTTTTTATAAAAAAAATTATACGGGTTGAGCCTAGATTTAACATCAATAATCCAGACCGGCCCAAGCTTGGATCTATCAAACGAGCTTAGAAATTGATTAAAGCTCGGCCCAAATCCTATCTAGCCTGGCCATGAACAAGTTTACCGGTGGCCTAACCGATTTGATCGCCTGTCCAATTTTGAAAACTTTCACAATTATTACTAATAAGGTAGTAAAAATAAGTATAACTATGGATTAAAATAACATGACAGTAGTTGTTTTTAAATAGATTGCTATTTTTATTAATTTAAAAAAAACTAATTAAAATATAAAAGTAAAATTGAGTGAATAGTTAATTATTTATATTGATTTTTTAATGTTAGCAACAAAAATGACATGTTATTTGAACATGATTGTATCATATATGACTATATGATATAAATATATTTATGTATTTTAAAGATTCGTAAAAGATCATATCTCATGTCTATATTTAAACGTACTCCTAGCATTATTCCATAAAAAAATGTCTATGGAGCACTGAGGCTTTTGTCAAAGAGTGTACAAATGTCATATTTTCAAAGATTTTTTTTATATATTTAGAGAATTTTTGAAGAATTATATCTCTATACTCAATATCAAAATATGCACTCGACACGAGCATTGGATATAGACACTTCAAGAAAAATGAAAAGCCGAAACAACGGAGATGATAAATATACAAATCATTACACCAGGTATGAGCATGTAATTCACCAACTGTTGTATTATGAACACAAGGACGGCAGCCTAGGAAGCACATACATTCCCACCGGGGCAATGTCCGGTACTTGTATTACGTGTCCATCTCCGGTACTTGCTAGGCAGCAGATGAGAACCAGCAAGATGCTATTAAGATCAGAGGCTAACCCACAAAACTAGCCTCTTTCATCGCCAATCCAATTATTCTTCTCCTTAGGACCAGTAGGGCCTTCCTCTCCATAAAGCTCGACCGGAAGCTTATCAAAAATGTTCTTCACCGAAGATTGAAGCATCACCGGTAAAACATGAACAATTTTATCCAATTCAGTTCTCGAATCATAGACAATAGTTGGACCCCATTTTCGCATAAACTGCAACCAACCAGGCTCAGCTACGATCCCATCTCCGAGATACTCAGCTGCAACGAGTTCGTAATGAGTACTTGAATCTACGTAGAAGTTACTACTAGCGCAATCGTTTCGAATACCGATTCCTAGTTTTGCAGAACCCTGAATGTAAGTCCCAGGGTGAGGAAAGCTAGCATGTCCATTTCTTGACGAGTAGATGATCGCTTTATTTCCTTGTATGTACTCCAATTCATACGCATTCACCCATACACCACCACTGTGCTGAGAGAAGTATATGCTCCAAAGCTCTCCGGTAAAGTTGCATATACGGAGTGTAACATGCTCCCAATCACATACATGCTGTCCGATCTTGTTAAGTGCAATGTTCATAATACCGACTTTAAGAGTTGCTGGTCCGTTGAAGGGGCAGAAAATCCACAGAGCAATATCAGTGAAAGTCCCACCAAGTGCTGGTTTCACATGTAGATAAAGTTTAGCACTTGCCAAATTTCCTAGTTTGATAGTTTTCCTCTGATCACCACTTGGCAAATCAATCCAAAATTCTGTGTCATTGCAGCCACCAATAGGTAGATTCGAGCCACCAACATCAATTGGTTCACCTACTGAGTCCCCCTTTCTGAACAGAAGTGCTCCATTCTCGAAAAACCATGAAACTGAAGAAGGCAAGTAGATTTCATCGGGATGAAAGAAGAACGTAGGTCCATAGTGGTTTATTAGTGCATGAATCTGATCACAGTTTGGCATTCCATGTAGTGAAGGATCTAAATTCTTCAAGCATGAGAGAGGCAGTTCTAGTCCAGGTACCGAATCACTAATGCAAGAAAAAGTCCCAACGGAGACACCTCTCCCCAGCATCCCTCGATGATACGGTCTTGTGCTCCAAACTCGAAACGAAAATTCCGAATGCATAACTCGATACTTTTCGCATCTATCAGTTAGGTCAGCTCGAACACATCTCACTTTATCTAATTTTGGTTTTTTAGAACTTGTGACCAGATAACCTACGGACTTGTAACCCTCGGGAGGCTGTGGCAACCAGAAGAAACCGCAACCTTCAAGACTTCCCTCACTCCCATCATTCGATTTCCAAGCTAGTGTATAATCGAGAGGCTCCCTAAGGGCTGGTGAAGTAACACAAGTTGAGAAATCAGCAGCTTCAGATTTGGAAGGTGCCTCTCGAGCAACAAGAACAAAACCTCTTAAAGGTTGGTCATTAGATTGACAATAGTGACCAAGGATATAAAATCCATCCGGTAGTCCAACTGGTTTATAAAACGTGACACCTTTTTTCTTGTCCTCCAAGTTACTGCTCCAGATGAACTTAAATCTCGAGATTTTAACGACTTCGAGTTCTCCGAGATTTAATTTTCCAGAAGCAAATCCCTGACCTGAAAATGCAGGTAGGTCAATAAAAGAAATTTCAAGATAAGTCATATTCAAAATGATAACAAAAGATTGAACCACATCAGTTCAAGTGAACCTTTTGACTTGAACTTGCATTGTATTTTACCAGCCTCCGCTATGGACTATGCTGCATTTAAACATCACATGACATCAAAACTTATGTTGTTCCGACTATTCATTTTTCTTGAAATATTAGTGTCCAACAGACGTGTCCAAATATGGGAACAGAGATATGGCATACAAGGATCCTCCAAATACATAGAAAAATTTAAAAAAATCTGACCTTGCTGTGTCAGACACATACACATCTGACACTCACATCCCAGTTCAAGAATTCAATAATGGACCCTATAGATTGTTTTAGCTGACATATGATGAAGAAGAATGATGAAACAAAGAGATGCTACTCAAACATAAGAGAAAAGCTCAAAAATAAGTGCTGAAACTTTTATTTGGTAATGGGGGATTTGCCTTATGTTGCTCTGACTTATTATTTTCTTGAAGTATCTATGTCCTACACAATATCCGGATATAAGTACAAGGATACAATCCTCTAAGGACCCTCCGGCAATGGAAATCTTGAAAAAAAAATTTAGTATACCCATGTCAGACAAATATCCACGTCTACCATTCACACTCGAGGTATTTATGCAACAACAGTGGGCCACATCTCGAGTTCATGGAAAAAACAATTTGATGTATCATATTTGTTTTTGGAAAGGAATACAAAATTAACAAATGAAAAAGTTCTAGGAAAAAAGATTTGCTCTTGTTCACCCACAATTAAAAGAATAATCAAAGTAGAACATAGTGGCCCTGTCAGCATAAGCTACAAAGAATTAATTGGAGTAAACGGATTCGTATCCAGCACCTATATTATCTGGACCCAGAAGCAAGTATAGGACATGCATACATGTTATCGTATCTCCACACCGATTTCCAAATATGTGTGAAAAACCCAAGGGTGTCAAATATTAATACTTTAAAAAAAAATGAAGAGCCAGTGTGACATAGTCTAGCATTAGCACCAAATCATATAACATTTCATTACTTCTTGGATAATTGTATAACCATGTTAGATAGCTTTTCCACACTACCTCAGTTTCATATATCTGGATTTCATCTATCAGTAGAAGTGCTTACTTTCTCAGCAGGAAGTCTAAGGACATAACAATTCGGCCTCTCAAACACAAAGATCTGTAGGGGATTGAGAAGGCTAAAATTCTTTCAAAAGGGGAATCTTTCAAAGCTGTGTTTCTCAAGATTTGTGGGCCTCAAAAGCTTACATCATTTGAAAGGAAAACCGAAAAAGCATAAGAACGTATATACCTATATGGAAAGACTACATCTCTGACATCATTAGAGCAAAACTCAATTGCCTATTCAAATGCAGTAAATTAGTTTTTAAACAGACCCCTCTGTTCTTAGCCTGCTAATTTTTTTTGTTCTTCAAGAATTTTCCCAGATTTTATCGTTTGTTTCATCATTTCAATCTTGTATTAAGAACAAAAACTACAACTGAGCACTACACTGCACTAAAAAAATCCCAACTACAAACTAAATTTTTGCATCCACTGTAGAAGTGGAAATTACAACTCATATTTGCAGATACCCCCAACTGATCAATAATGCGATCTAAACCCGGAAAATTTAGAAACAAGACGAAAACATAACACGAACATGATATGTTTAATAAACATGATACCATACTCAACATCCTCAAGTACAAGCTATATATATATTTGCATTCATCATAGATGTGAAAACAACATCTCATATTTGCAGCTACCCAACTGATCCATAATTCGATATAACAAAGAGGCAAACAGATTGTTGCAAACTTTCCAAAACAAGGTTGAAAAATAACGTCAGTTCATACAATAAGTAAAACAGTAGCTCATGAAATCACCCCCATCAATCAGAAAATAACAATGAAAAGGACAAGTCGAGGCTAAAAAATCCAATCAAAAAAGAAGAAGAAGCAAACCCATTAACAAACACACAATTTGAAGAAAACCCAAAAACTCAAAATTGTAATACCATGAGGCCATTGAGGGAGAGGTGCTGGAAGGGAGAAGGGTTCAGGGTCTGAAAGAGGCAACAGATCCATTTTCTTCCTGTAGAAACATTCGCACCCGAACATTTTTTCTCGTAAAGTGAAAATTTGGATGCTACTTTGCTGCTGATCTTTAAACCTGTCCGCATTATTTTGATATATTCCCAATTTCTTTGAATAAATGGATCAAAATGTCAAATTTCGTGGGTCCGATGTATACGTATATAGATTATATATACATGTATGCATGCAAACAACTTCCTTTTTGTTGTATACAAAACATAATAAATTGCTTGTCACTAAATTATTAGTAAAATTATGTTGTATTCACTTAATTTTAAAAGATTATAAAATAATCACTAAATTATACGGAAGCCTCCATTTAAGTGATTTTTTTGTGTGTGTGAATTACAATAACAGGGTAAAGCCGAACAACAAACACGACTAGCGCGACTTAAACTCATGTCACACCTAAGGCTGTGAATACCCTTGACCATCAAGCCATAACATTCGGTTCGAAGCCTTCATTTAAGTTATTGGACTATTAAAATGATTATTGAATGGCATTATTTTTCCGCATCGCATGCACTAAATTAGAAAATTTCTTTCTCCTTCTCTCCTATGGTTCAATTTTTTTTAATAATACAACTTTGAACATAACGAATCAACAATTCAAAATTCAAACAACTTTCTTTTCCTATCTCTGATACTGACCATCAAATCAACTTGAATTTAAGATATGTTCTAATCTTTGATGAGTACTAATCCACTATACTGATTGTCGAGTTATCGCTTAAAGCTCATTAAACAGGTTTTTTTTTAAATAACTTAACAATGCAATAATTTAAATAAAAAATTTTAATTAGTCCAATAATCATTTTTATAATTTTTAAAGTTGAGTGACATATAAATTTATTAATAATTTAATCCGTGTAAAAAATATGTCATGTTGGTGTTAGATTCTTCAATCCACTTACATTCTCTAGACCCCTCCATCCATTTAATTAGTTATTCTTTTACGATTTTGGATTGGATTTATTTTTAATATATAAGTTATTGTATATATTAATTAAATTATATATCTATTATTCAATAATTTTTTATTAAAAGTAATAATATGTTACATTAATCATCATTATTTGCATCCATCTAATAATTTTATAATTACTCTAACAAATAATTATTCAACGTTCGCTTTAATATTTGGAATAAAAAGTTGATCATGTGAGTGTTAGATCTTAAAACTGTGGTTGTTGATCATAAGATAAAGTTTGCAGTATCTGGTTTTCTAATTTCGGTCCAAGGATTTCTGTTAGCTGATAAAATGAGCTTTTATAGTTCCTAAAATGTGTGTTTTTTCGTAATCGTTTTATGCTATTTTTTTCTACCAAAAAAAAAAGTTGATAATATGTTGTAATTTTTATTATACTAATGTAATATACATAATTATTTTTTTTACTCGTGCGATGCATAAATTGATTACAATGTATCAATTAAAATATATTAAATATATTGTTTTTTTATAATTTTTCTGAATGACCTTAGAAGAAAAAGTACAAACTGATTATTGAAAAAGAATAAAAACTAATAAATGAAACAATAATTTAAGGACATGGGTAAAAAACATATTCATGACCAAATTGCATAAACCCATAACTGCATCCATGAAATGAACAAATAAAAAACATGTAAGACTCAATTATAACATGGTGTGAGGGATTAAATTGAATTAATTAAAACCTAAAATTATGGATTAAATTGGTCATTCTAGGTTTTTATGAGCATGTTGACTTGGAATGATTACTGAATAATTGTTGACTTATTCATTTTATGTGTTCTTCATAAGTGGTATGAACTGATTATTGGTAATGTAATTGTTTTTGCCATTTTTGTTTTACTTTATAAAATCATTGTTTTCAGGGTTTACATCCTAGTGAATCTTGGAATTAAATTTTAGGGGTTAATTAAAATTTTTAAAAATTTTGTGAATTTTAGTGAAAATTTCCAAAATTTTGGTAGGTCTAATTAAAAGTTTCAAAATTTTAGAGATTTATGAAAATTTACAAAAAAGAAAAAAGAAAAAGTGAAGAGTCTATTTGAAGTTTTTAAAAAATTCAAAGGTTTAATAATAATTTTCAAAAACTTTAGGAGGCATAATTAAAATTTTTAAAAATTTTAGAAGGCAAAAGTCCCTTAAGCCCTATCCTAATGAAGATCCGCATCTGATTTAAATTAATAAATGTTTGAGAGATTAAAGATATCTGAATAATGAAAAATTTCGATGGCAATTTAAAAATGTTAGTTTAGTTTGTTGTTGGTAGAGATAGAGTAGAATGGTTTTTCTACTTGCTTAATCATGATCTCATTTTCAAGCTTGACCCTTTTGAATGTTTTTTTTTTTTTTGTATATTATACTTGACAAAGATTAAATTAACTTTTGTTATTGATAGATATTTTTTGAAGGATCAATTTGCTTAAATATTTTGAATTTGAAACAATTTAACATGATTTTTATTTCTTCTTCCTATCAAAATCTGTTGATACAGGTTACCAACAGAGAAGAGAGAATGATGGAGGGAAATGGCGGTTCACCAATGACAGGTGGAGAGTCAATGACGAAAAGAGAGAGAAGTAGGAGAAGGAAGGGGAGAAGAAGAAAAAGAGTTTGCTAAGGGAGAGAGTCGATCTTTGGTCACTCGTGCACTCGAGCTTGTACTTGCATAATTGTGCAAGTCAGCTATCAACATGGAGTGTGCTATGTGGTTTTGCTTTGACACTCCCTCTTAAGATTGTATGAGGCGATTATGCCTTGGTGGTTCTCACGAAAGGTGCATAGGATTGTGGAAGGTCGCTTACGGACCGTACCACACGAATTGTTCTTTGCGAAAGATTGTATACGAACTGCTCCTAACGAAAAGTCATTTATAAACTACCCAACAACTTATCATGCATCATACCGAGATGAGCATGTAACAAAATCTAGTATGACCAAGAGAAAATATTGCGGTAATATAACTTAACTAAGCGATTACAAAGTGTGTCCGTGAAAGACGAAACTAAAATCTCGAGATATTGCGACCAAGGCTAAATCTTTAACAGGAAGGGATGGTATCATCTCTTTCAAATTCAAGTAGGAATAGGATATTTGACCTAATGTTTTGCTTTAATTATGACTGAATAACTAGCTCTGCCTTGTAAGAAAAATGACAACACACCCACCAAACCTTATGTGCTATACATTACCAAAATACATTCCAACCCAAAACTCATATAAAGGCAGCTAAATTTTTGGAATTTTAAGAATGGGAAAGAGACGTATTGGTTTAATAAAAATGTGAATAAATTATCATATATAGACTGAATTTGTGTTTTTTTATAAATTGTATAAATATAAATACAATATAAATAATTCTAATTATAAAATACGCCCGTATCTATTAAATGTGTTATACTAAATACTCAAACATTTTACATTATTTCAAAAAAAAAAATTAAGTTATTGTTTTTTTTTTACTCAATTAGGTACTTGAACTTTCAAAATACATCAAAAAGGCTCTCAAACTTTAAAAAAAACAATTAAGCCCTTTTTTTTCATTCAATTAAGTACTTGAACTACTAAAATGCATCAAAAAGGCCCTCAAACTTTTTCAAAAAAAAACAATTAAGCCCCTATTTTTTTTTTCACTCAATTTCCAAAATGCATCAGAAGGTCATTTGACCGTTAAAGCTAATCACCCTAATTTTTTTTTCAATTAAAGCCACTATGTTTCACAACTATGGCGTGACATGTGCCAAAAAAAAATAAAAAAAATAAAAATCAATAAAAGTTATAGAAAAGCTATAAAATGCTTCTTTCGGTACGATAACTTTATAATTTTTTACGAATTTTATTTTTCTTTACATTTTTTATAATTTTATTATGACTTTATAAAATTTTATAATTTTTTCTATATTTCTACATATTTTTATATTTTTATAAATTTTTATAATTTTTAATAAAAATAAATATTTTTTATTTTTAATTAAAATTTAATAATTTTTATAACTTTAATTGATTTTTATTTTTACCATTTTTTGCATGTCACGCAGTGGTTGTGGCATGTGGCGGCTTTAACTGAAAAACATTAGGGGCAGTTAGCTTTAACGATTAATTGTTAAAGTTAACGGTCAAAGGGCCTTTTGATGCATTTTGAAAATTGAGTGTAAAAAAAAGTAGGGGCTTAATTGGTTTTTTTTAAAAACGTTTTGGTATATTTTGACAGTTCAAGTACCCAATTGAGTGTAGAAAAAAATAGGGGCTTAATTGCTTTTTTTAATAAGTTTGAGGGTCTTTTTAATACAAAGTTTAAGTATCCAATTGAGTGCAAAAAATAAAATAGGGGCTTAATTGCTTTTCTTGAAAAACTTTGAGGGCTTTTTACACCGTTAAGCCTATTTTTATAGCTCCTCCCCAATTCTTAAATAGGAGGATAATGCATTTCAGCGCACTCAAACCTACATCCTCCTACATTAGTAATACACTAATACTATTAATGCCAATCAAATTAACACTCAATCCACAATATTTATATATATTGTTGAACATTTTCTTCCTTTATCAAAACAATAATTTAAAATAAACAAAAAAGATCAATGCTTGGTTTATTGGTGTGTTAGGGTACATAACACATGCAAGATAAATGTATACCCTTCTGTTATACCTAGCACCATTGAACACACGACATGAATATATATATAATATAATATAAAATTTTGGTTAAATTATGATTTTGGTCCTTATTTAAAATTGAGATTTAATCTATATATTTTAATTTATTATAATTTGGTCCTTTAATTTTTATATTGTTAGTAGTTAGTCTAAATAAATAACATCATTAACTATTTTCATTAAAATTGTAATTATGTGGTTTTTTTTTTCAAAAACACAACTTCCATCATAAAAAAGTCCACATCAGCACAAGAATGTGTGTTTTTTTTAAATCCATATTAATATAGTAATTAATGATATTATCTATTTGAGCTAACACACGATATATATTTTTAACTAGTGAGACTAGAACCACAATTTAACCATCGAAATTTAAACGGATAAAGTAAAAATTACACCCTAAACATGGTTAATTTTTTGATCCATGTTAGTCACGCTTTAAGATTGTATCATGTCATCTTTTAATTTTTTCGTATTTTTTAATTTATGTAATTTCAAAAAAATTAGGTGAAGATCACACCATCATACTTTAATGAGATCCAAGTTTAGGGATCAAATCGAAAAAAATCACCAAATTCCGGAATTAATGTGGACCAAGAAAAAGTTTAGGGACCAAGTTGAAAACTATTAACAATGTCAGGGAGTAATATTGCTTTATCCCAAAATTTTAAAAATCGTTGTTAGGCATGGCGAGGTGAGACGATGTCCCTCCCTTTGAATCGAAGCTAGCTATTCAACAAAAAAAAAAAAAAACCCTACCGCTCTCACCGGTAACGTCTCTTAGACTCAAACCTACGACTTCCCAACTTACAGTTTGGTACACACTGCCACCTTATAACACCCTTCTTCTCCCTTTCTCTCCCTTCAATCTTCACCTTCTCTTTCTCTTTCTTTCTTTTGGTTTTGCCATGGCTTCAACCACCATGGCTGCTGGCTTTGGTTCACTTGCTGTCGACGAGGTATTTTCTTCTTCTTCTTCTTCTTTCTCTGTTTTATAATTATTAGTGTGTGGAATTATGTGTTTGTTGATTATGATGATGGCAGAATCGGGGATCATCGACACATCAATCATCAACGAAGATATGCAGGGTGTGTGGGGATAAGATCGGGCAAAAGGAAAACGGACAACCGTTCGTGGCTTGTCATGTCTGTGCTTTCCCGGTTTGCCGCCCTTGTTATGAATATGAAAGGAGTGAAGGAAACCAGTGCTGTCCTCAGTGCAATACTCGCTATAAGCGTCACAAAGGTTTTATATTTTAATTCATAGACGTCTCCAAATTATTGTTGATTTCTAAACTTTTTGGACTATTTTAATTTTAGATCCTTTAGTTAACTTAACCATTAATTTAGATATTAGATGCAAGTTTGGACCTAACATAAAACATATTCAAAATACATGAATTAAATTGTAAATAAGTATATATCTATTACATAAATAACTTAGATCTTACGTGTTAAAAAAGAGAAAAAAAGAAAGAAAGAGACAACGACAATAAAATTTAATAGAGTTATTCCTTCTCGAACAAAGGGATTGAACTGGTCCTCGAGCGAGTCACCCGAAATTGGTAAAAAACCAAAAATCAGGATAAAAAATCAGCAATTGAAACAATTTATAATTTCTTAATTATATTTATAATTTTTTGTTAATTAATTATTTCTATATTAATAGTTGAATTGATTGAACCGAAAATTAGTGATTTGATTTAAAACATTACATGCTAGATCTAAGTTGTCTATAGTAGGTGTATACATGTTTACAATTTGATCCACGTGTTTTAAATATGGTACACTTCAAATTTAAGTTGATGTATAAGTTAGGTTGATAAAATGATATATTTTGAAGATTCATTTAAGACGTTTTAAAATTCAGACCAATTCAGAATCTAGACAATAGTCAGAGGACTATAGTGCAATTAACCCTAGTTGTTTTAACCCTCCTCACATATACTTACGTACATATATATATATATATATAAAATATTGCTTCGTGTTTTGTTGTTCCCCAGGTAGTCCAAGAATTTCAGGAGATGAAGAAGATGATTCAGATCAAGATGATTTTGATGATGAATTTCAGATTAAGGACCGCAAGGATGACTTGCATCCACAACATGTACGTATTTGAAAAAAAAATTAAGGTGAAAAAAGAACAATACGATCGATCAGATAGTTTTCTAAAAAAAACAATGGTTAATATTTGCAGGAAAATGAGGAGTATAATAATAATAATCATCAATGGCATCCCAATGGTCAAGCTTTCTCAGTTGCCGGAAGCAGTAAGTAGAGCAACTCAAGCAATCTCGAATTGAATAATTTTTAAATTGGATTTGAATAAGATTGCAAAGTATGAGAGTTTAAATTGATGTGGGCAGCGGCGGGGAAGGATTTGGAAGGGGATAAAGAGATTTACGGAAGCGAAGAATGGAAAGAAAGAGTTGAGAAATGGAAAGTCAGGCAAGAAAAAAGAGGTTTGGTAAGCAACGATAATGGCGGAAACGATCCTCCTGAAGAAGATGATTATCTGTAAGTCAATATTTTATTTTTTAAAATAAAAAAAGCATATTTAATTTTTAAAAAAATTCCTCTTTATTTTTATTTTTAAAAATTTAATCTCTTAATTATAAAATTTTTTAAATTGCTAATTATAAAAAGTCAACCTTACAAAAATATTAGACAAAGATAATTTATTTCGAATAATTATGGTAATATAATCACTTCTTCCAGCTTGGCTGAAGCTCGCCAACCTCTATGGCGAAAAGTGCCAATTTCGTCAAGTCTGATAAGCCCTTACCGGATAGTCATCGTCCTCCGATTCTTCATCCTCGCATTTTTCCTCCGGTTCCGTATTCTAACACCCGCCTACGACGCTTACCCGTTATGGCTAATCTCCGTCATCTGCGAAGTTTGGTTCGCCTTCTCCTGGATTCTCGATCAGTTCCCCAAATGGTTCCCTATTACTCGCGAAACTTACCTCGATCGCCTCTCCTTGAGGTTCGAGCGTGAAGGAGAGCCCAATCAACTTGGCGCCGTCGACGTCTTCGTCAGTACCGTCGACCCTCTCAAGGAACCCCCCATCATAACGGCCAACACAGTTCTATCGATCTTGGCCGTCGATTACCCGGTCGAGAAAGTGTGTTGTTATGTGTCGGACGATGGTGCTTCCATGCTTCTTTTCGATTCGTTGTCTGAAACGGCTGAGTTCGCGAGGAGATGGGTTCCGTTTTGTAAGAAGCATAATGTTGAGCCCAGGGCGCCGGAGTTTTATTTCAATGAGAAGATTGATTATTTGAAGGACAAGGTCCATCCTAGCTTTGTTAAAGAACGGAGAGCCATGAAAGTAAGTTGCCTATCTCGCTGTGTTTCTGTTTGTGCTCGAGTACAGTTGCATCGAACTCAAGGAGTTAGAGCTTACGTCTCGATTTGAAATTAGATTTGAGTTTGGTAAAGTATAACAAAGATCGAATTGATCGAATAGGCTTATTTATATCTAGTTTTAATTTTAAAGTTTGAGCTAAATTCGAGCTATAAATTGAATGGTTGGAGTTGGACTCGTTCGAGTTCACTTGATTAGACTCGTTCACCTAGTGAAATTTGAGCTTATTCTTATGCTCAACTTTAAATTCGATTATTTGTGTTTGAGCCTGAGTTCAGTTTTAATACTAATTAGAAGCTTGCTAGTTGCTAGAGCCAAGCATTAGAATATTGAATTCAAATTTGACTTATTTGATAGCTTGAGCTGCTTGAGCTTGAGCTCAACTTGATAACAGAATTCGAATTTTGTTATCGAATCGTAACTTCATAGTTCTTGTTCACAAGTTAACAAGGGTTTAATATATATTTCTTATGTTACTGCAGAGGGAATATGAAGAATTTAAAGTAAGGATCAATGCATTAGTAGCAAAAGCTCAGAAGAAACCAGAAGAAGGATGGGTGATGCAAGATGGCACCCCATGGCCCGGAAATAACACTCGTGATCATCCTGGAATGATTCAGGTAATATAGAGATTACGATACGATTCATAATATCTACAATGTAAACCTTTTGGATCTTTTCCCATAGACATCCAAACCAAACCACGTAATTCTTTACTTTCACAGGTCTATCTAGGAAGTGCCGGTGCACTCGATGTGGATGGCAAAGAGCTGCCTCGACTTGTCTATGTTTCTCGTGAGAAACGACCTGGTTATCAGCACCACAAGAAAGCCGGTGCTGAGAATGCTCTGGTGATTTGCTCATTTTCTGGTCTAATTTTCGTTTGGTTTTTGAAAAGTGAAACTACTGAATATGAATCTTAACTGTTTACCATTTTATCATATTCATTATTGATCTTGTTTGGGTCATATATGCCATCGGCAGGTTCGAGTTTCTGCAGTGCTTACTAATGCACCCTTCATATTGAATCTGGATTGTGATCATTACATCAACAATAGCAAGGCCATGAGGGAAGCGATGTGCTTTTTAATGGATCCTCAGTTCGGAAAGAAGCTTTGTTATGTTCAATTTCCACAGAGATTTGATGGTATTGATCGTCATGATCGATATGCTAATCGAAATGTCGTCTTCTTTGATGTACGGCTTACTTTCATTCATCATTTTTTAAAATTTTGGTTTAAAAAAAATTAGTGCCTAAAACATCATTTTCGATTTATATAGATCAACATGTTAGGATTAGATGGACTTCAAGGCCCTGTATATGTAGGCACAGGGTGTGTTTTCAACAGGCAGGCATTGTATGGTTACGATCCACCAGTCTCTGAGAAACGACCGAAGATGACATGTGATTGCTGGCCTTCTTGGTGTTGCTGTTGTTGCGGAGGTTCTAGGAAGAAATCAAAGAAGAAAGGCGAAAAGAAGGGCTTACTCGGAGGTCTTTTATACGGAAAGAAGAAGAAGAAGATGATGGGCAAAAACTATGTGAAAAAAGGGTCTGCACCAGTCTTTGATCTCGAAGAAATCGAAGAAGGGCTTGAAGGATACGAAGAATTGGAGAAATCCTCGTTAATGTCGCAGAAGAATTTCGAGAAACGATTCGGGCAATCACCGGTTTTCATTGCCTCAACTTTGATGGAAAATGGTGGCCTTCCTGAAGGAACTAATTCCACATCACTGATTAAAGAAGCCATTCACGTAATCAGCTGTGGTTATGAAGAAAAAACTGAGTGGGGCAAAGAGGTGAGTAATATTATATATTTCAACGGATTACTTCAATGGACTAATGCCATTTGCAACTGTTATGTTTCAATACATTTCATATAGGTCAGGAGTCAATTTACGCATTAACGAGCATGTATTATTGGCATTGCAGATCGGATGGATTTATGGGTCAGTGACGGAAGATATTTTAACAGGTTTCAAGATGCATTGTAGAGGGTGGAAATCGGTTTATTGTGTACCGAAAAGACCGGCATTCAAAGGGTCCGCTCCAATCAATCTCTCGGATCGGTTGCACCAAGTTTTGAGATGGGCACTTGGTTCTGTAGAAATTTTCCTTAGTCGTCACTGTCCACTTTGGTATGGTTATGGCGGAAAACTGAAATGGCTCGAGAGGCTTGCTTATATCAACACCATTGTTTACCCTTTCACCTCGATCCCTTTACTTGCCTATTGTACTATTCCAGCTGTTTGTCTTCTCACTGGCAAATTCATCATTCCAACTGTAAGTATTTACTGTCATTATTTTACGAATTTGGCTAAGGATGGCAATGCAATGGGGTGGGTTTTTTTTTTGCTTGATTCTGTAAGCTTGACAAGTAGTGTTTTTCTTGCAGCTAAGCAACCTTACAAGTGTGTGGTTCTTGGCACTTTTCCTCTCCATCATTGCAACCGGAGTGCTTGAACTTCGATGGAGCGGGGTTAGCATCCAAGACTGGTGGCGCAATGAACAATTCTGGGTGATCGGAGGTGTCTCCGCCCATCTTTTCGCCGTCTTCCAAGGCCTCCTCAAAGTTCTAGCTGGAGTAGACACCAACTTCACAGTAACAGCAAAAGCAGCAGAGGATACAGAATTCGGTGAACTTTATCTCTTCAAATGGACAACTCTCTTAATCCCTCCCACAACTCTGATAATACTGAACATGGTCGGAGTCGTGGCCGGAGTTTCAGACGCAATCAACAACGGCTATGGTTCATGGGGTCCATTGTTCGGCAAACTGTTCTTCGCATTCTGGGTCATTCTTCATCTTTACCCATTCCTCAAAGGTTTAATGGGGAGACAAAACAGGACGCCCACCATTGTTGTGCTTTGGTCCATACTTTTGGCATCGATTTTCTCACTGGTTTGGGTACGGATCGATCCCTTCTTGCCCAAACAAACAGGTCCAGTTCTTAAACAATGTGGCGTGGAGTGCTAAATGGTGTTTTACAAACCTTTGTTATTATTTTATTTTCCCTTTTTGCCACTATTGTTGATTTGCTGTGATTCTAGAAGGGATTTATCTTGTTTGTAAAAAATCTCTTATGATTTTGTTGGTAATGCAAGAGCAAAATGTGTGATTCACCTAACTAGATTTTACGGCGTGGGTCTGATTCAATTTAATTTCTAAATGGTAAAAAATTATTTCTTTAAATTAACTATAAAAAATATAAATATTAATGTAAAAATAATGTTACATTATTTTAAATTTTAGGGTAAACTACTAAAGATATATAAATAAAGTGGTATCTACAAGTATACGGGTCTAGTTGTGTTCATACCCAAGGGAAGCTAGTGTTAGATTAATTTTAACCTAAACACCAAAAGATATAATTAGTACTCGAAATAGGTTATATCACGCAAATATAAACAAAAGAGATTTTGGGGATTTTTATGATAATAAACTATAGCAAATAAATAAATATCAACAAATTGAAAAGTGGAATTAATCAGATCTGATTATGGGTGATTAGCTCGTTTCGGTAATCTTCATCAACTGTCATTTCGGGTTCCTTGTCAATCAACTAGTTGATATCCTAGTAGGATTTTCCGATATGTCCACTAGAATAACGAGTCAGTAAGGACTATTTATCTTCTGACCTCACAGTCCAGACTGGCTTGAGGTGAAAGTGTTCACGAATAGGCTATACCAAATTTGGGTTAATTCCTACCTTGATGATTTCCTAGGGTTGTCAAGCCTAGGGTTTAGGTTCTTCCTTTCCAAAATAGTTGACCCGTTGAGTAACCCTGAAAAACAGTTAATATATCATACCTCCACTCACTAATCTCCATAGAGGGATTAGTTCTTTATGGTTTTCATAAACAGTATAGAGTCAATATAAAGTGTAAACATGATAAGTGAATCGAAAGTATAGAGTTTAAGAAAAAGATTAATTTGTATTGACAATAAAAGCGAATCCACAAGAGTTGATTGTATCATCAAATCAGATCTCTTGAAATAAAACAAAGAACAAATTGAAAATAAGTCTAAAACTTAAGAAAAGAGAAAAGCTAAACTAGAATTAAAAGAGAGATTCTAAGCTAAGTAATTGATATCCATAACATGTGGCAAATGAGCTTATTTATAGATTTGAGGTAACCGTCGTCCTTAACCCTGGGTTAGTTGATGTTCCCAAGCTTTAAATTTGATTGTGCGGACCAAAACGTCCCCTAACTTGTATTAATACACAGGCGTGTCTAGGTCGTGTGAAGGACACGGGCCATTGACACTGGCATGTGTCCGGCCGTGTGAAAATCCCTGTAGGTTCGAAATAAAAATAAATTCTATACGGGCTAGGGACATGGGCGTGTGAGACCACACGGGCGTGTTCCAAGTCACACGGGCGTGTGACCTCTATTTAGGCAAAAATTTCCAAGGTGTGTAAAAGTTTACGGTTGAACCCCGAAACCTTCCGAATGTATGTTTAGGGCCTTGTAGGCCCATGTTACGTAAGCTATGATTAAGAAAGAAAAGTTTTTAAATTGAAATGAAATTTATAGCCCGTTAATACATGTTCAAGTAAGGTCAAGCATAGTAATGCCTCGTATTCGGTTCCAGCGTCGGACATGGGTAAGGGGTGTTACAGACACGGCCTACCCACACGGGCGTGTTCCCAGGGTCACACGGGCGTGTCCCTCGGGCCACATGGGCGTGTGTGCCCTGTAACTTGAAAAATTTTTGAAATTTCGCGAAAAATTGTTAGAGTTTCCGATTAAGTCCCAACTCGATTCTAATGGTCGTATTGCCTCGAGGGTCCATTTAAGGGACGTTATGGATAATCTCGGATAAAGAACAGTTGTAACAGTCCGATTTATACCCTAATCAGAACGGTAGTTTCGGGACCACGAATCCGAGTTAAAAAAATATTTAAATATTATTTTCTGTGTTAATTATATGTGAGTTAGCATGTGTGAAAGTTTCGTATTAAAATTTGATTGTTTGTGTGCTTAATTAAATAAAAGGGCTTAATCGCGTAAAATGAAAACTTAATAGTTTAAAGCATAAGGACTGTAGTGTTAGTGGCTTTTTAATATGGAGTACTTATGTTGTAATTAGGCCATTGGCTATATGAGTGGACGGTTGAAGGCATGTTTATATGGTTTTACAATTAAATTTTTAAGATTAAAAATGTAAAGTAATAAATGGTATATATGATATATTATAACATAAAATAATAAAGCCATGCATTTGTTCATACTTGGTGACCGAAACCTTAAAAAAAGAAAAGGAAGGAAGAAAGCTTAGGTATTCGGCAACTTTGAGGCTTGATTAAGGTATGGACTTTGCTCGGTTTTTGATAATTTTTACGTTTTCGAGATCGTTGCTTCGAGTACTACCCGACCCATGCTTGAAGTTTTTATTTTGGTGAATATTTTGAGTTATGCCATTGATGAATATTTGTGTTCTATGATGTTTGATGATAAATTATGAAAGATATGATTTGGATTAATATGTTTTATATTGGAGTTTTTGATGATTTTGAATTATTAGGACTAAATTGCAAAAATAATAAATTGAAGGGCTAAAAGGTAAAATAAGTGAAATATATGGATTAGTATGAGCATAAGGAAGATTCGGCCTAAGATGTGGTGAGATTTTGTGTATTTTGTATTTTGTGTAATTAGGACTAATTTGTAAAAAGTGTGAAATGTTAGGGGCAAAATTGTAATTTACCCATTATATTTTTTTTTAGACTAAATTGAGTGTAATGGTGTCTAAATGAGGTTAATTTGAAATGATATAGATCAAGAACAAAAGAAATCAAACTTGGACCGGGGAAAAGCAAAAATAATTGAATAGTCGATACATAACGTCCGTCGATATCCGAGGTAAGTCTTTAAGCAATTAAAAATTATTTATTTTGAATATAAATTGGTTTACTATGATGATTCGAATTTTATAGTTCTATAGTAGAGTAGCCGAATGTGATTTAAAATTAAATTGTTGTGAATGAGCTTTATTCAACTGAAATAAAACCTCTGAAAGTTTGTATGAACTGTTATGGAATGACTTTATAATAACGATATTCGAGCTTTGAGCTTAACAAGCCTTGTGCTGGTGAATTTGATCGGGCTTTGTGCCTAGCAGGCTTATTGCCGGTGAATAAATGTCAGACTTTGAGTCTAGTAGGCCTAGTGCCGGTGTGTGATTCAGGCTTATGCCTAGCAGGTTTTATACAAGTGATTTATTTTCAAGTTTATGTCTATAAGACTTCACTTTGATATGGAAATTGAGCAAGTAAGTTGATCTAAATGACCTTGTATATTCGGCCACATAGGTATGTACATATGTGATGATATATTGAACTTGTATATTTGGTTACATGTAATGTTATATTAAGTTTGGATATTTGAGTTCATGTGATGTTTTATTGAACTTGTATGTTCGGTCATATATGATAATATATTGTACTTGTATAATCGGCCATTTTGACGATAATGAACCATGTGAATTCAACCATATAAGTAAGAAATTATGAGATGATATATTGGAACTTGATCATTCGGCCAAATAGGTATGATTGTAAACATAATTGAGATTGTATTATTTTGGGAATGAATAGTTGAATAATATTATGCTAAATGAGAAATACTAGCATTCGGCCAAGGTAACTTTTTGATATTAAAGTATAATATCAATAATACAAGTTGATTTGTTGGAAATGATTTAATTATTCGTTTGAATTGTTTAATTTGTTTAAGGCTTACTAAGCTAAATTAGCTTACTTGGTGTGTTTTTGTTGCTCTGTTTTATAGATTTTGGTTGTAAGTTACGAGCTCGGGGATCGTCACCGAAGTCATCCACACTATCGTCAATCTTTGTTATTTCTAAAAAGTTTATTTCTAAACTTATGGCATGTATAGGCTAATATGTATTTTTGTTCGACCTTGAATATGTAATTATGAGCCATGCGAAAATGGCTTATTTCTTTTGGTTAATCTTAGTTTCTATGCTTTTGATATAATGGATATATTTAATGCTTGAGTTATTTAAATTCGATCATGGTTTATTAAGTAAGATTTGTTTGGTATGCTTTGCTAATGATCTGTCTAAATTTAATCATGGATTAAGTATCGAAAGTAATGTGTATTTCATATGTATGTGATATATATATATATTCGGTTTATGCTTGGTGTTAAGGATTTGAAATGTCAGTTGAATAAATGGGTAAAATATTAAGTATATTATAGATGAAATGATAGTTAAGTTCGGTTATAAGTTATGGAAGAACATGTGTATTATCGGTCATGATTTAGACTTGTGTTAGAAGCATGTTTTGTGCTATAAATGAATATTTTGAATTTGAGTTTGGAAAATGTAAAATGATATGTATGATTTTATTTTATGAATTGATATAATTTGAGTAAGAAATGGTTTATTTTGGGTTATGATTTAATGGTTATATATATATATATATATATATATATATTTAAAATTATGAGGTTTCCTTTGGTTGCTGATTTTTCATGAAATAAATTAGTATATATATTTGATAAACAGTATTAATGTATATTCGGTCTTATGAATTGTTACTAAAGTTGTTTATATGTTTGGTCAATGAAAGGTAAATAATGGGTTATTGATTTATAACTTGCACATATGCAGGTTTAGATAGTTAAGTTATAATCGTGTTATATAAGCTTATGACGTATTTGATAAATACTTGAATTGTACATGTGAGTAATTTGATGTATTTTAATAAGTGTAAGATGATATATTTTATATAGATTTACAGTATTGGTTTGAATGATGTATGTATATAAATTATATTTTATGATAGAATGGTTCAAATTTGATGTGATTAATACACGATTTTTGCTTATATTTTGGATGCATATAATTTTGTATGGATTTGAGGTAAATTTGTTTAAGTAATAATATGATTATATGCAAGTGAAGTGTATTTGTTTTGTGATTAATAGTGTACTTTCATTATTTTAAACAGCTATTTGTTTTATTTATGCAAACATGACATGTACATGTTAATAATTGTTTGAAAGTTGTGTATTGTTATGTAATGCCTCGTAACTCTAATCCGGCGACGGATACGAGTTAGGAGTGTTACAACAGTGATTGACATGATTAATTTGTAAATGTTCTGAAAGTTTTGGTAATACTCCGTAATCCTGTTCCGGTGACGGATATGGGTTAGGGGTGTTACAGTGTCCGATTGATTTGTGACACCAATTCAGTCAAGATTTTAAATAATAGTATAGATACATCTGACACAGGTAAAAAAGTGTACATAATAAAATTAAAATGTATAAAAATATTAAAATAAACATTTACTTGAGTGGTAAATTAAATGTTTTATTAAGGCAATTTGTGTGGGTTCAAATTCTATCGTATGTATATTTTTATTTTTTTTAAGTGAAAGGACTAAAATATTGTCGAATAATATTACTTGTTTTAATTATAGAAGGGCATCTTGTAATATTACTTATTGTCAAATAATATTTTTATTGATTTTTGGTTTCCGGTTGACTCGTGACACCAACTTAGTTAAAGAGTTTAAATAATAGTATAGATTAAAAAATTTAGGTTTACATTTAAACTACCGCCTTATGTCATACGGGTAAAACTTTAGTCTTGCAAACTGCGCGGCCCTAAGCGATTTCTCTGCTTCAAATCCGCCTAAGTCGACCTAACTCTCATAAAGTGAGAATTCTCCTTAAAACTCTCTAAGGCACTTAAAAATAAAGCGAAAGCAACTCAAAAAAAGAAAAGAATTTGAATTGAACAAAAGAGCCATAAGAAAGAAATGCACACAATGTGTTTGAGTGAATGCTTTCAAATATATTCTTTAACTCAAGAATGAAGTGAAGTGATTACAAATGAAATGGGAGGGCTCTATTTATAGTTGAGCTCTCCTAGATCCAACGGTACAGATTGAGTTAAATTAATGGTTGAAATTAGTGTCTATCTATAATATGAGAGTCTTAAGGGATTTAAACTCTATACAATATTATCCCTTAGGATTTACAATATTCACCATGGTAACTCTAGTTTTACTAGAGTATTCCACTAGGCTACCAAGGCTTTAAGTAGATGGACTTGTAACGACCTCAAAAGTATGGATATCGAAAAATGAGTTATTGGGTCTCCGTCTTTAGTAAACGGACTCGTAAATATTTATTAAAAATATTTATAAAGTTAGTTATGTGTTTAATCAGGTTTTAATTAAGTGAATTTAGCTCAATTAAGAGCAATTAGTAAAAAAAGACTAAATTGAAATAGGAGTAAAAGTTGAATTATAGATTAAAAGAAATTATAAAGGACCAAAATGGATTAAGCCATTTTGTATAGGTGAGGCGGTGTAATGTATAAAAATCTAAGATTTTTATACCTAAAATTAGTATATTAAATTATTAATATTATTAATTATTATTATAGTTTTATATTAAATAAGTATAATAAAATTTTTATGTGATAAATAAATTATGATCTTGACAATTGTAAGGTGATAAAAATAGACAAATGTAAATTATATAGTTGTACAAGTGTATTAATTATATTTGTTATTAAATAGATTTTTATAAAAACAATTATTATTATAAACTAATATATATATATGTGTGTTATAAAGGAAAAGAAAAAAAAACATGAAAAGAAGAACAGAGAGCAAACGTGAAAGAAAGAAATGAAAGAAAAGAAAAGGTGAAATTGATGATTTAAAGCTTGGATGTTTAATAGGTAAGTCAATTTAGCCCTTTTCTTTTAATTTTGATATTTTATAAGTTTTAGGACAAAGTTTTGATGAATTTAAGTTGAGGTTTTTGAAGTTTTAAAGTTTTTGAACATAGCATATGATGAACAAAAAGATGAATTAGTGGTTTAATTGAAAGAATTTCAAGTTAGAATTGGGTAAAGGATTTAATTGCACAATAAGCTATAAGAAAACAGTTTTGGGACAGCAGCAGTAGAGTAACTTTTAAAAATCACCAAAAATGGTAGAAATTGAATTAGAAGTTGAGTGAGATATGAAATTAAAGCTTATTGAGTATATTTTTATATTAAAGAAACAGAGAAAGCAAAGAAATTCTGTATTTTGAGATATTTAGATTTTTGTGAGACTGGTTCAGAGTGATTTTGAGATCCCCTGTTCTGACTTGGAAAAATCATTAAAAATTGTACAAAAATAATTATGGGACATAATTTATATGGTTAGATTCCTTAATGAATCTATTTTTATAAGAAACAAACTATAACATTATTTGAATTTTTTACAAAAAGATAATTAAATTTTAACGAAGAGTGGTCGAAACTGTCAGACAATAGAACAGGGGTGATTTTAAAGAATAAACTGTACTTATTGGCTAAATCAAAAATTCTGAAAGTTTTATGGTAAGAATATATGTGAGTCTAGGTTCATATAAAATTTACGGATCTTAATTTGGAATTCTGTAACTCAAGATATAGATAATTTAGTGACAATGAATCAGGTAGGCAGCCTTGAAAGAACTTATAAGTAAATAATAAAATTGTGTATAAAGAATGTGGAATGAAGAGAAAGAGTAGGAATTGAATAAAATTCAATTATTTATTGTAATTTAATGTTGTAATTAATAATGTAAATCATTATTATTTCCGTAGCAAATAAGGAATTCAAGACATTGAGCAAGGAAGGAAAAGAGAAAAACAAGTGAGGAGTAAAAACGAGAAATTCAGGTTAGTATTACTATAATTCAAATTTGATTATTTGTTAAATTTTAAATTAATATATGTATATATGATAAACAAATTGAAGTAAGTATCAAGAATAAATTAAGTGATAAATATGTATTGGAATTGAATTTATTATTTGTAATTGTTGAATTTTGAATAATATGTTTAGTAAATAGAAATAAGGTTAATATTGATATTGAATTAGATAAAACTGAATTAAATTGTGAATTTAATGAAATTGAAATGAAGTTTGAATATGTATGAGTATTTAATGATATATTGATTAGAAAGTGGAAAATGTATTGAATTGATGATATATATATATATATATATATATGTATAAATGAATGGAATGGAAATGTGAAAAGTGATTTGAAATTGAATCAAATTGAATTGAAAGTGATTATTTGAAATGTACATGGATTGAAAGTATGAGGAAGTGATTGAGTTGAAATGTGACTTGAAGTGAAATTATGTGATTTTGTGATTTTGTTATTGTGATTGAATTGAATCTGAATGATTATGATCAATTGAAAGTGAAAGTGATATGGATATGTGATTCTGATGCCCTATTAACTAGTCGGGCTAGGGTGGATATAGTTGGCATGCCATAGGATTGTGATGTGATGAGGAGATTTGTAGCTCGGCCGAGAAGATGATTCTGTTATTATATGCTTCGGTTTAACCGAAGAGGCATTTAATGCCTTATTGGTGTGTTTGGGAGGATATGATATACCGGTGTGTTTGGGAGGCTATATTATACTGGTGTGTTATGAAGGATTTAAATTATTATTCTGGGTGTGTTTGGGTTGGATATTCTGGTGTGTTTGGGTTGGAATCCATGTATCCGCCAAAGTCCGAGTCAAGTTAATAGGGGTAAATAAGTGAAATGATAAATTCCGAATAAATGTGATTAAGTTATTGAAAGAAATAAGAAAGTGAATTTGTGAAATAAAATATGAAATGAGATTTGTGATATGAAATTGAATGCATGAACCAAAGGTTCAGGAAATGTCGAAAGATAAATTGTGAATTGAAATATTATATAAGATGGAGAAATGAAACTAAAGTTCACAATTTTGTTTGAAATGATATAAATAATATAAGAAGTTAATTGAAAAGAATAATATAATTGAATTATATATTTTGTGTGAATTTGATATGAGAAAATGAAATTGAGATATGACTTTAGTAAACACAGATTGCAATAGAATTAATATTGAATACAGGATAAAATTTAGTGAATTGTATATGATATGAAATGAACTAATGGAATGAGATATGAAAAAAAATTCAATGAAAATTGGATAGTGAAATAATGTATGAACCTAATTAAATACAAGCCTTGAAATAATGCTTATTATATTAGATGATTTGATTTAAAGAATAAAATAACTATTAAGTAATTTTATCATAAATTGAATGTATATAAGTTATTATATAATTTGAATTATGGTAATACTACTGAGTATACCCTTACTCAGCGTACGGTTGTTTCCGTGCGCAGGTTAATTGAAAGTCGGTGTCCGGTCCAGCATCCAGAGTAATCCCGACCTCAGAGAAAATTTTGAGTAATATACCTTTATTTGATAATGGTGGCATGTACCTAGGTAATGAATAGATTGAGTATATGAGTATTGTGATTATGGTTGTAAAATAATTATTTAAACTGGTTAAAAATATAAAACGGGAACTAATATGATATATTTGATATATGTATGAAATAAAAATGAATAAAGTTTATTAACATGAATTTAATTTGTATTGTAAATGTGTTAGTTGCTACACAGATCGCAAATTGGTTTTGGTTTGAAATTTTGCAGGGTTGGTTAGGTTAGAAAGACTCATATTGAGTCCACACTGCCTGGCACACGGGCGTGTTCTCAATATACACGGGCATGTGAGCCCTGTAGTTGAGAAAATTTTTAAAATGTTTGAAAATTTTCTAAGTATTCGAATTAGTCCCGAACCATTCCTAACTCGTCTTTTGGGCCTCGAAGGTTCATATAAGAGACTATAAGATTATTTTATATTATGATTGATAATAATTGTGTATTAATTGTAAAGTTGTCCGATCGATCCGGTAGCACTCTGTAACCCTGTTCCGATGACGGGTTGGGGTTTGGGGTGTTACAGGACTTCTCCATGTGTTCCACAAATGGGCCAATTCAAATGGGTCAAATGAGCCACATTTAATCAATCGACCTCCATGGGATGTTCTATGTGTATTCTTCATGGGCTTCGATTTACAGCCTATGACATTCTCCCTCACCCATTCTCGGATTGCTTTTGTCGCCTTCTCAGAATGACACTAGTTTAACTCGCCTTGGATCTACTACGACGCCTCAGTTGATTCCCAGCCATTTTCTTTATTGGGCAGTTTCACCCCTCAAAACATTTGCCTTAGCTTATATCTTTGTCATCGTCTAACTCGAATTGTTTCCCTTCTTTGTACATCTTGTTGCAAGAGCCCACTGTTTTTACTTGCCGCCATTGCGAATTTCCTCATTTGGGATCCCCTTGATCCTCACAAATAGGCTTTAACACACCTATATTTAATATCGGGTTAACCTTAAGTATTGTCGCTAACTCTGGTTTGTAAGCCATTCGACTTACCTCTAGGAAAGTGTTTGAGATGTACCTTGCTTGTAGCATTTACTTTATCTAGCTGTACAGTTTGTATCACCATTTCCCCCCCAAAGTTTGATGCACAAACCACCTCTCTCATAAGTGGTAGCCCCACTGATAACTCAATAGGTTTCACATTGGTTTGTCGCGCTTTTAGCATTTCCAAAGGGCCTCTATAGCAATCCGATTTACTAAGTCAATGTTCTTGCCACAATGAACATTATTAGCTAGTTGAATTGCCGACATACATTTGTCCCACTTTCTCATCACGACTCACCGACACAACACATTGTCGTTGACGAGTATCTAAGATGCAAATACAATTAGCAAAAGGAACTAAAAGAGTATTAATATGATCAAGGAAATTCAAACCAAACAAGAAGTTGTAATCATCTAAATGAATTACCTCAGAATCTTCATTGTTTTTCCACTCACCGATATGTAGCTCAACTCTTTGTGCTACTTCCATAGTTGAGACCTCTTTAGAATTAAAGTCTTGATATTTTTATTCAATTTGCTAACTGAGGGAACAAGTTTACCCAGAACTTTCTCCAATGTAAACAAATCAAAATCCCCCGTATCAACAAGAACATTTCTCCTTTTTCCTATGATGTCGGTGTCCACAAATATCAACTTTTTCTACTTGTGATCCCTCTTCGCTTTAGCATAATTGAGTATCATTGACCCAAACTTTAATACCCTTTTCTCATCAGGCTCCACTTCATCTTCTTTACTGATTACAAATAGCTTGGATCATTGTTTGGGCTGTCCCGCACCCTATGCAGACTATTACATAAGAAGCACTCCACTAGCTCTTTCGATTTGTTGTTAGATTTCCACTTCTCATTATGTAGTTTCTCATTACTACCATTTCCACCATTGCCATTTTTAACTTGTCTTTCTTCATCTCCCCGACCATTACGCTTTTCCTTAGGCTTGGAAGACTCAAACTTGCCTTTCCTCAGAACAAGCTTGATTAAAGACTCCACTACGGTCATGGCTTTGGTAAGTTCTTTGACTCCTAGATGTTGCAACTCTTACTTTGCCTAAGGATTCAGCCCATCCATAAAGAGAAGAATTCATTATTCTCACCCAAATCAAAAATTTTGGAGCACAATTCACTAAACTGTTGGATATACTCCCTAATTGTGCCTTATTGCGTAAATCTATGCAACTTAGCTCAAGTCTCATCCTCGACATATTCTAGGTAAAACTATCCCTTGAATTCATTCTGAAACTCCTCCTAAGTCCAAATAACGATACCACATCGTCTCTCATCTGTGGACCTACGACGCCACCATAATAGAGCGACATCAGTAAAATACATAGTAGTAGTATTTACATTATTAATATTATCCATGATGCTTTTGGCACGAAAGTATTGCTTCATTCCACACAATAAGTTGTCCACATCTTTTGTAGGCCTTGATAAACCGTAAAAGTAACATATTTTAATCCCATATTTAGCATACTTTTGGATGATTTATCCTTTGATTTATGTCCAAAGGTGCTCTTAATCCTTTCTTTTCATATTTTATACTCAGGAAAGCACCCAAGGATAAAAAGAACGAGAAACAGGCTTAAAACGGACTAAATTAGGCCAAGAGAGAAATCGACACGGCCTGGCCCAAAGACCACACGGCCGTGCCTCATTAAAAGTCCGAACACGGCCTGGCCACGATTCACACGGGCGTGTGCCATGGCCGTTTCCCTCTCGCTGGAAAGAGCAATTTCATTCGGGAAATGACACTTTGAGGCAAAGAAACATATTCCAAAGCCTATTCAAACACCCTATTAGGAATTCTACTTAAATTAGGTTACTTAGGGGCCAAGTAAGGCATCACAAAGTCTATATAAACACCTTAGAGGGCAACTTGAAATGAGAGTTCGGCAGAAGCCGAAGGCGTCAAAGCTAGGCCAAAGAGCCAAGCCGAGAAGGTCAGAGTTGAGGGATTCACTCGAAGATAGCCAGTTGATCCATCCCAAGAGCCAAAATTATACTCAAGACGGCGGACTTCTCCTTCAATTCCTTCAGGGGGTTTTAGGGATTTCTTATGTTTTGTTTTATCTTTTCTCTTGAGATGTTTTCTTTATTTGTCATGAACTAAACCCTTCAGGTACCTGAAGGGGATGAAATCTAGATGAATCTTGTTATTTGATTTCTGAATTATATGATAATTACTTAGTTTGTTCTTAATTATGTTGCTTAATCCAAATCTGATGTGCTTAGGTGGAGGAGGAATAGACCCTGCCTAAAAGTAGATCTAACATAATTAAGCGGAGTTGGAACGCCTAGAGATAGGGTTACGAGATTTTGCCGGATTAGGGTGAAACCTAATATAGGAGTCCATTGATCGATTTACTACTATTCTAGGGGGTTATTATAAGAGAAAGAGAGTTCCACTAATTAACCTAGGGTTAGATGTTATTCGCCTCAAGAGAGGGTTTAATATAGGTTAGGGAGTCCTACGGATCAAGCTAAGTAAAGAAATCGTATGGTTCAGTGTTAGGTAACAAGTGAAGTCTAGGTGGATTCTTCCTGATGGTATCGTCGTGATCAACTGAGTTTTCCTTCAAGTTATTTTCCAATTCATCCTTTTTGTCTCTGTGTCTTTAGCTTAGTAGTCGTTAATTTAGATTAAAGCAACTTCACTATAATTTTAAGGCTAAATAATAAAAAGAAAGCTAGTATTAGTACTTTTAGTTCCTTTGGGTTTGACAATCCGGTCTTGCCTAAGCTATACTACTGTTCGATAGGTACACTTGCCTTTAATCATTGTCAGAGTTAGTTTCCAGGTTTGATCATTCGTTTTATAGATTTTTAAAGCTCTGATTTCAGCGATCAAGTTTTTGGCGCCGTTGTCGGGGAACTAAAATATTAAGAAAGCTTAATTTTTATTACTTTAGCCATTTTTTTATTATTGTAATTTTTTTATTTATTTTATTTTTACTTTGCTAATTTTTATTTACTTTGACAGGTAATTTTAGTTTAAAGGAGATGGCACTAAATAACTATCAGTGGCAAGTTATGAGGACAACGCCAACAAAAGCCGTCAGTGTCTCCAACCTCGACGTGGTCACCAGGTTATCTAACCAGCTAGAGATGATGAATAAAAAGATTGGTGGTTTGTATAGTTCCTCGCAGGTACACTCAGTAATGCAATATGACTCGAATCTAGGAGGAGTGGCGAATCTTGAGTACCCACCCTACGGAGATGGCATGGAAAACGAGCAAGCTCACTATACGGGTAACTATTCTAGACCACAAAATAATTTTTATAATGACACTTATAATGCAGGTTGGAGTTACCATCCCAATTTCTCGTGGGATGATCAAAATAGCCAAAGACCGGAACTTCCTCCAAAATTTCAACAACCACCTCACCAACAGGAAGAGGAGTCGTACCTTGAAGAGATGCTGATAAAATTTTCGGTAGACACAGAAAAATGTTTCCAAGAAACTGAGAGAACAATCAAAAGCAACGAGAGCCGAATCGTGGAAATTACTAAGTCAGTCAAGGAAGTCACTAACACAGTTGAACAACTTGCAAAGCTGATGTCAGAACGACCGCAAGGGCGTCTACCTAGTAACACGGAGATTAACCCTAAGGAGCAAAATCAAGCCATCACCGCTCAGGACAGTAAAGGGTTAGATGAACCCAATGCAATACCAGAAAACAAGGTAGACGAAGGTAAAATAGAGGTAACACAAGAAAACCCAAAACCGGTAAGCAAAGAGTACCAACCTCGCATACCTTATCCCGAAGCAATGAAAAGAGACGATTCAAAAGAACAATTCGATAAGTTTCTTAAACTTCTAAAGAAATTACATATTAACTTACCTCTTCTTGAAGCTCTTTTTCAGATGCCAGACTCGAGGAAATTTTTAAGACAGCTCTTGACAAACAAACGCAAATTAGATGAGGAGCACTACGTGGAATTAAACGCAGCATGCTCAGCAATGTTACAGAACAGACTACCGCAGAAGCAAAAAGACACAGGGAGTTTTACAATTCCATGTTTAATTGGTAGTTTATCTATTGATAATGCTTTAGCTGATTTAGGGGCAAGCATCAATGTTATGCCTTATAAAATGTTTAAACAACTAGGTCTAGGGAAACCCAGACAAACTAGGATGAGCATTCAGTTAACTGATAAAACTATCAGAATTCCTAGGGTTATAATAGAAAATGTTCTAATCAAAATTAATAAATTCATATTCCCAGTAGATTTTGTTGTCTTGACATGAATGAGGACAATTCGATTCCTTTAATTTTAGGAAAACCCTTTCTAGCAACTGCCAGGACTAAAATTGATGTTGGTACAGGAGAACTCATTTTTCGTGTAGGTGACGAATCAATCAGTCTACAAGCTCTTGACTCGGCCAGGACATCAAGTGATGATGGTGAGAAAATAAATTCAGTTGATAATCAAATTGTTCAACTTTCACCACAGGAAACACCACAAGGCTACAAACCTGAGCCGAATCATGGGCCCCAAGCCTTACAAGCTCATAACAGTGAATTGTTAGTGGAATCTGACCCAAGGCAAGAACCTGGGGTAAGTGAAGGTAAGGTTGAGGTAAGCATGATTTACCAAACCCGGTAAATACAGAGTACCAAACTCGTATGCCATATTCCAATGCAATAAAGAAAGACCACACAGAGGAAGAATTCGGTTAACTCACACTTCGTGTAGACGACAAAACAATCACTCTTCAAGCTCTTGACTCAGCTAGGACATCGAGTAATAAAGGTACGAACGTTAATTCTATTGATAATCATTTGGTTCAACCTTCTTTACAGGAAGCATCACGAAATCACTTAGCTGAGCTAGATCTTAGACCTCGTGCCAACAAAGAAGAAACACATAAGGAAAAAATTCTTAGGGTTGACAAACTAAAAGAGTAGGAAATACAAATCAGAGAGGAACAGGAGCCGCACGAAGTGAAACTGAAGGAGACCCCAGACAAGCTGATAGGAAAAACAAATCACATCAAAATAAAGGATCAGGTATTGTTGAATAAGGAAAACCCTCGAATCACCAATTCAGACCTCAAGACAAATGAAGAAATCACTTTTGAGGTACTTAATGTCTTCCTATACGGTACAGTCGAGGTAATCAATCCTAAATTCGACACTTTTGACGTAAACATTACTTGACTTAAACTATATATCCATAACCGAAGTGATCGCATGAGAAAGGATTTTCACCTCCTCAAACCACCATGACCATACAAATGAGAGGTAAAGTCTAGCTTAAGACTATAAACGAGCGCTTCTCGGGAGGCAACCCGAGCACTAACCCCATTTTTACATTTTTTTATTTTTATTTTTTATTTTTTCTTTTATTTTTCTTTTTAGCACCTAACCATAAACTAACCAAAGAGCATATTTCTAGGCCACACGGCCCTACACACGGGCGTGCCTGTGGCCATGTGGAAGCCAGGGGATGAACCATGGGCGTACCAGTAGCCGTGCACGACATAGAAAAATTTCTTTTCCCAACACAGGTGGCGATAATAGTCCACGCCCGTGCCGACGCCCCGTGCGAGGTTACTGACTTGTTAAGCATGGGCTAAACACGGCCGTGCCGTCCAACCGTGCCAACATTCTGACTTATCGAACACGGAAGGAGCACGCCCGTATTAAATAACCGTGTGAAGAAAGACACGGGCGTGCCACTACACCCATGGTCGCGCCCGAACACCCTGAACGCGCCCAAAATTCAAAATCCCAAAACACGGGCTACATCTCTATTTAAACCTCATTCTCCCTTTTTCTAGTTGTCTTTCATTTTCCATTATTTATTTTTATTTTTATATTTTCATTTCATTATTTTTTTACTTTATTTTATTTTATTTTATTTTCTTCTTCTTATTCTTTATGATATTTAGGTTTAGCTTAGGATACAATAAAATCACACCAGCTGCTTCAAGGATTCAATTTCAAACGGTTCGAGACGCTTCCCCACGTTCACCTCCAATCCAATCCGATTTCTTTTCATTGACTTCATCCAAAATTCAGGAAGTTTCACTTCTCTCCCCATCTTATGATTTTTATGATTATTTTTCTATTTTTGTACATTGAGGGCAATGTACATCTTAAGTGTGAGGGGATTAACTATAGTATTATTTGAAAATCCCTAAATTATGCCTTGTTCAAAAGTAAAGTCAATCATATTATGATTAGAATGAAATTTCCTACGATTTATGATCTTTGTTGATATGTTTTGGAGTAAAGCATTGATAATTGTGCATTGATGATAAATTTGAAGGATACTAGAGAATCAAACATGATAAGTCTATTTTTCAGAAATTAATTTTTTTTTTCTAGGTTGTCTACCTGAATTTGAATATTACTTTGAAGTTTAAAATTTACGAGGTTGACATCAAAAACCCATAATTTTTTGTGAGATTTTGAGCCTTATAGAGCATATATTCTTTTTTTTTGCTCACTTTATTAATTATGAGTGTGTCAACATGGATTTGTTATTCTAGAACTTGCATTGATTATGCATGTCGAGACCACACTTTTGATTTGATATACAGAGATGACAAAGGCACTTAGGTTTTAACCCCCTTACTCCACTAAACAACCTACCTCCATAATTAACCCCTAGTGAACCCCGTTGATCCTAACAACCCTTTTTATTGACTCACCCACCAATATTAACCCAAAACCCCTTTGTATTTGTTATCACCATTCCTTGACTACCCTTATATCAAATTTTGACTTGATTAGTTACCTAATTATATTATTTTAGTAAGTTGAATTTAAAACGACGAAGTATATTAATTATTAGTTCTATGTTAGGTGAGCTTATGCATGTAAATTTCAAGTCTTGAAGAAAAAGCTCGTATTAGAGTATTAGTATTACAAATTTTCATTTGATGCAATTACTTATAATCAGTTCGCGTTTCTAGTTAGGTAATTTGTCAGATCAATCTCGATTCTAACCTTCTAATTCAGCCTTTATCCATACCTTTAACCTAAGCCCCGTTACAACCCTGCTAAAGACCTTTGATTTGTGTATCATCTCATTTTATAGTGGTGGAGATTTGATTTTCATGCAAGCCTATGGGATTAACTTTTCATGTTCGACTTATTGAGTGCTTAATTTTGAACCTTAAACACTTTGAGTGATTTGAGTGAATCTTTAGTGATGATGTTAACTCTTGTCAATTTTGAATCAAAGGTAATTATTCAGGTAAGGGGAAACACCTATGTTTTCATACTATGAAAACTATGACTTAGATTATTTGAATCTTTAAGACTCTTTGAGTTGAATTATCCATGTATGAATTATGATGAAACACTATTGATGAATGTTATGAATCAAGGAAGTTCATTTTAATTGTAAGTTGAGAATTTTGCTTGAGGACAAGTAAAAGCTTAAGTGTGGGGGTATTTGATAAACCGTAAAAGTAACATATTTTAATCCCATATTTAGCATACTTTTGCATGATTTATCCTTTGATTTATGTACAAAGATGCTCTTAATCCTTTCTTTTCATATTTTATACCCAGGAAAGCACCCAAGGATAAAAAAGAACGAGAAACGGGCTTAAAACGGACCAAATTGGGCCAAGAGAGAAATCGACACGGCCTGGCCCAAAGACCACAAGACCGTGCCTCATTAAAAGTCCGAACATGGCCTGGCCACGATTCACACGGGCGTGTGCCCTGGCCGTGTCCTGTCGCTGGAAAGAGCAATTTCATTCGGGAAAGGATAATTGGAGGCAAAGAAACATATTCCAAAGCCTATTCAAACACCCTATTAGGAATTCTACTTAAATTAGGATACTTAGGGGCCAAGTAAGGCATTACAAAGTCTATATAAACACCTTAGGGGGCAACTTGAAATGAGAGTTCGGCAGAAGCCGAAGGCGTCAAAGCTAGGCCAAAGAGCCAAGCCGAGAAGGTCAGAGTTGAGGGATTCACTCGAAGATAGCCAGTTGATCTATCCCAAGAGCCAAAATTATACTCAAGACGGCGGACTTCTCCTTCAATTCCTTCAGGGGGTTTTAGGGATTTCTTATTTTTGTTTTATCTTTTCTCTTGAGATGTTTTCTTTATTTGTCATGAACTAAACCCTTCAGATACCTGAAGGGGATGAAACCTAGATGAATCTTGTTATTTGATTTCTAAATTATATGATAATTACTTAGTTTGTTCTTAATTATGTTGCTTAATCCAAATCTGATGTGCTTAGGTGGAGGAGGAATAGACCCTGCATAAGAGTAGATCTAACATAATTAAGCGGAGTTGATCAAACGCCTAGAGATAGGGTTACGAGATTTTGCCGAATTAGGGTGAAACCTAATATAGGAGTCCATTGATCGATTTACTGCTATTCTAGGGGGTTATTATAAGAGAACGAGAGTTCCACTAATTAACCTAGGGTTAGACGTTATTCGCCTCGAGAGAGGGTTTAATATAGGTTAGGGAGTCCTACGGATCAAGTTAAGTAAAGAAATCGTATGGTTCAGTGTTAGGTAACAAGTGAAGTCTAGGTGGATTCTTCCTGAGGGTATCGTCGTGATCAACTGAGTTTTCCTTCAAGTTATTTTCCAATTTGTCCTTTTTGTTTCTGTGTCTTTAGCTTAGTAGTCGTTAATTTAGATTAAAGCAACTTCACTATAATTTTAAGGCTAAATAATAAAAAGAAAGCTAGTATTAGTACTTTTAGTTCCTTTGGGTTCGACAATCCGGTCTTGCCTAAGCTATACTACTGTTCGATAGGTACACTTGCCTTTAATCATTGTCAAAGTTAGTTTCCAGGTTTGATCATTCGTTTTATAAATTTTTAAAGCTCTGATTTCAGCGATCAAGCCTCGTGCCATTTAACTCTTTTAGCTTAGGGATATCTACCTTAGGCTTCGGTGTCGCAAACAATACACCATTAACCAAAGCAAATTAGTAGATAATGAGCTCTCCTTGAGCTCCTCAATCTGTTCCTTCAAGGCCGACACCATGACCGGCCTTGAGAGCATCATTCTTCTTAGTCAACTTACATACAACAATATTTAGAACCCCTTGCATCATATCCACATTAACACCGAGGGCTTCTGCCAATTGCCCTTTGAGCTGATCTTGCCTCGGTTTTAGCTCTGTAATGCATCCCTAAACTTCTTCTAGGGTCTCCCTCACATCACCCATAGATCCCTCGAGTTTGGTAACCCTACTATCTAAAGTTGGCATCATATTCCTCGATCTGATATCTTTCTTACCTCCCTTGCACCATTTTTTAAGGTCAACCTACTTATTTACTCATTTCGTCATCTCGATCGGCACCTTCGAACCTTGGCTCTGATACCAACTGTCACGGGGCTAAAACTTTAGTCTTACAAGCCGCGCGGCCTTAGGCGATCTCTCTACTTCAAATCCACCTAAGTCAACTTAATTCTCTTAAAGTGTGACTTCTTTTAGAAATTCTCTAAGGCATCAAAAATAAAGTTGAAGCAATTCAAAAGAGAAAGGAACTTAAATTGAATAGAAAAGCCACAAGAAAGTAATGCACGCAAGGTGTTTAAGTAAATGCTCTCAAATATATTCTTTAACTTAATAATGAAGTGAAATGATTACAAATAAAGGGGGAGGGCTCTATTTATAGTTAAATTTCTTATATCTAGTGATAAAGATTGAGTTACATCAATGGCTGAGATTAGTGCCTATCTACAAGATTAGAGTCCAAAGAGATTTAAACTCTATACAATCTTATCCCTTAGGATTTACAATATTCACCATGATAACTCTCGTTTTACTGGAGTGTTCCACTGAGCCACCAAGGCTTTAATCTTCATGTATTCCACGAATCAGGTCAGTTCAAGTGGGTCAAATGAGTTTCATTTAATTAGTTGATCTCCATGGAATGTTATGTGTGCATTTGTCACGGGTTTTGATCTGCGGCCCTTGACACTTACACACTCAAACCATGTGTTACCCATTTTTTTCTTAACTTTTACAATTATGTCATTTTCTTTATTTTGAATTCATATATATTAACTATTATTTTTACAACTTTTCTTTTTATGTAAGAGCAAATTTTGAACATAGTAAGAAATTAAATTAGCATATTTTTAAAATAATTGTATCATATTATGTTTTTTTTCTTATGAATAAACTATAGTTTTAGTTATTATTGCCTAATATTGAAGATTTAATAGATAGATAATATATTCATAATGGATTACCAAAAAAAAAAAACTTAAAATTGCAATGTGATTTGTTTACAGGTAGCTCTATTCAAGGAAAATAAAATAAAATTGTCAGTGTAAGATGACGTGAGTTCAAATGCGCTAAAGTGCATTATCCTCTTATTTAAAAGTTGGGGAGGACTATGGGTAGTTCTAGACATTATATCAAAAAATAAAAATTAAGAATTGTGATGCTCCCTCATATGAAAGGAAGTAAATTAAAAAAAATATTTACTAAAGTTGAAATTTAAAAAAGAAAAAAGAGTTGGTCGGAATCTAGAAAAGCTCACCAAAGTATGGGAATTTTTAACTTTTCTGATGAAGCTTTAAAATTTCCGATCAATTGAAGAACAAAGGTGGAGAAAATAACTTTTTAAAGGTTTATTTTTTTGTAAAAATGTAAAATAAATAATAAAAATTTAATTCGATACCTATATTTGAATTTGTCAAAAGTTATACATTTTGATACTCAAAGATAACGATGTTAATTTATTAGTATTTAGTTTGGGTTTTACTATGGATTTGATAAAAGTTAATTGCTAAGACTATTAAGTTTGAATTTTCATGATTTTGTTAATGGAATAAATTTAGTGTTAATTGTGAATTTGTTTAATTTTGTGTTTTATTTGTTAAATAGAGTTTCATATTAAGATCGATTTAATGAAAGTATTATCAGTTAATTATAAATTTTCATTAAATCACTCTCAAAACCTAATTAAACACTAGTTAACACAATTACTTTCAAGCAACAAAATTCATAAATTTTATCAAATACATGTATCACATTTGACAAAAGAAAAAACACGGACACCACATTAAAAAAAAGGTCAAATTTAGGTATCAAATAACATATTAAGTCTTAATTTTACGACATGTATATAGTTTTTAAATTTATTATAACATAATATTTTAAAATTAATACATTAATAAAAATATATAAAGTTATAGCTTATCATATTTAATATAAAATAGTATATTAATCAAATTTAGAAATTATTTAAAATAATTTTTATAAAAAAATTATACTTAGTGATAGAATAAAAAATCAAAGGACGTTGATGCATTCAAATAATGAGATGATGTTTGTACTTAAAAAGGAAAATTAATATATTAATATATATTTAAACTTTTGTGTCAATATTTTTCTAGTAAAATACGCTTTTAGATAATTTTATATTCTAAGAACCAAATAACAGAGTTTACGTTTCAAGCAAATGAATTAAAAAGGACAATGTAATAATAATTCTACTGATGTCTTAAGTAATATTACATTCGGATAATTTTATATTTTGTGAGCCAAATATACTCTTCAAATAAATTTTATAATTTGATAATTGAATAATCAAAATATGTATTAAAATATTAAAGCTCAATTAGGATCTCGAGTTACTCGGATCAAGTATTAAAATGTTCAAATTCAATTATTTGATGGTCTGAATGCCTTGACTCAATTCGACAATGTTATAACTTGTGAAAGCAAAGATGCATAATTCTTTTCTCATCGTGGTGTGGAGCTCGGTCTTGACGTTGAGGCCGATGACACAAATGGACGGTTGGAATTTGATTAATATATGTAGTTAATTTCATTAAATATCCTCAAACTATTGTTCGAGTTTTAAAATAGTATCTAAATTTCAAAATATTTTAATTGAGTCTCTAAAATTTAAAGTAAATTGATTTGTAGTATATTTAAAATATATGGATCAGATTGTCAACATACGTTTGGATCTAATATATTTTTAATGTCATAAGTACATATGTGTTTGTAGCTTTATTGATGTGTTTTAAATATGCTACTATAGATCTAAATTGATATTTAACATTTAAATTGACGATCAAATTAATGAAAAGACTTAATTGATACAATATTAATATTTTGGGGAATGTTTTAAATTTTAGAATCGATTTAAATTATGAGTTAGAAGACGAGTGATGTAAAACCCTAGTTTCTTGAAAGCAGATAAAATTTAATTAAATTTAGAGTCGAATCAGATTTTTCTTATTGTATTTGAGATGTTACTTGATTTCCTTTTGGCTCGTACCATTTAAATCTTGCGAAGAAAATGAAAGCGGACTCAAAGATTAGAGGAAATGGAAGACTGTTGCTTTGATCTTTGAGACGTCGTTTTCCGCCGTTTCCGGCGTCGATGGACGGATCTCAGCTTCGGATTCTTCGTTGCTTCGAAAACTTCAGCTCCTTCCTTTTGGCGCCAGGGAATGTTGTTAGTTAAAAGCGAGACGCCGCCGTTTCACTATTTGTTTATTTTTCAATTTTTTTTTTACAAAATATTGAAAAACCAATTTGATTTCAACGTGTTTATTATTATTATTTAATTCCCCCAATGGAAGTTGAAAAGTCAGCCATCACACACTCTGTAAACATTTTAATGGCTGCTAGGCCCAGGCAATGACTAATGACAGAGAAACAAAGAAATCAATCATGGGCGGAGACGAACGAGAGCACCGCCGTTTAGCGATGACACTGGCCGCGGTTCTATTCTTGGGAGCATTTCAACTCGGTGAAGGAGAGTTAAAAGGAAATTACTCAAAGCTATCGGGGATAATAATCCCTGGATTCGCTTCAACTCAGTTGAGAGCTTGGTCCATTCTCGACTGCCCTTATTCTCCTCTCGATTTCAATCCCCTAGACTTGGTTTGGCTCGACACTACTAAAGTAAGGATTCCCCCTACTTTTGATCTTCTTATCACCGTTTTATTCAATCTTCTTTGTCGTTTTAATCTACAGTTGGTTTCCTCGTGTTTCTGTTATGCTTATATTCTGTCTGGTTTTTGGATTATACAAACAAAATAGTTAGAAAAAAAGTAAAAGTTTGGTTGATTAATAGAGATAGCAGAATCAAATTGTCTTTTAAGTTTCTTTTTGAATTCTATATGCACATATATTCCTGTTTAACCTTTTTTCTATTTCTCGTATCTTGTTTTTTATTTGCTCGTGCATGGGATTTTAGGATGTATTAAAGGTTCTAAGAAGTTGAATTTGAGTTTTTTTTTCGATAAAGCTTATGTACGTCTTGGCCTTGGTTAACAGTGAAGGATATTATCGACTAGGAATTTAGTAGATAAATGCTAAGTGTGGGATGCGGGTCTGTGCCCGACCTGGATACACTCAATTTTATCTGACTTCTTTTGCATATATCATGCTCCTATCTCCATATCCGAATAAGTTTTGGACATGGTTACTTCAGGAAAAATGAAGAGTTGGGAGTAACATAGGTTGTATCGTGTGGTGAATAGTTGGTTGTTTTTAATATACTAAGATTGTTACGCTTCTTCGATCTGCAGCTCCTCTCAGCTGTAAATTGTTGGCTTAAGTGTATGTTACTTGATCCGTACAACCAAACTGATCATCCAGAATGTAAGTCACGTCCCGATAGTGGCCTTTCTGCTATTACTGAACTTGATCCAGGTTACATTACAGGTATTCTTCTCTCTTTTTTTCTTTTTTTTTTTCCTTTTCTTTTTTCTTTCTAATATACACTTTCTGTGATTCGAAAACGTATTTCAAGTGGCTGCAAAATGCTTCATGTTTAACTAAAATTTCTCTGTGGCCACAGGCCCTCTTTCTTCAGTGTGGAAAGAATGGGTTAAGTGGTGTATTGAATTTGGTATTGAGGCTAATGGAATTATAGCTGCCCCATACGATTGGAGATTGTCACCATCAATGCTTGAGGAGCGAGACCTTTACTTTTACAAGTTAAAGTATGCATATTTCCTGGTTCATTCTATTTTTACTACCTCTGATGCATGTAGCCAAATAAATTTCTTTTTATTTGCAGTAACTAATCTTTTGGTACATCATGGATGCATTCTTCATAACTGAAAGCAAATATGTTTATTCCTCTTGAAACATCTATTTCTGACAAGATTTTGCTGAATATATATTTTCAATGAATGTAGATCACTGATATGAATGATTGGGCACCATGAAGGACCTTAAGATTCTTAAATCTATTAAGAGTATTTTCATCATCTTGGAGACTGAAGTTATGAAACTGAAATTGTATAAGTGGAATTGTATTTGTTTGTTTAAATGCTTGGATCCAGTGCTATGTTCTGATAACCAAAAGAGACCTAAATTACATGATTTCTGCAAATCTGAGTTGTGATGCCTCTTTTTTAGTAACTTCCAAAGACACACTACTTTTCTGGTCATTGGTCTGAAAGTTGATTTTGATGTAGCATTTCTTTTATTTTGTTGATAGTGTATAATTTAGTTATAGTTGCTTTTCGTCTAAATCCAAGTCAGAGAAAATTGTTGCGTCTATCTATGCTTATATGTGAGGCATAATATATATATTGGGTTGTGCTCTGCAATTGTTTATTTCTCTATGCACCCAACATAAGAATCCAACTCCAGATTTCTCAAGACTTGAACCCTAGAGCCGTATATTGGGCTGGGTGCTACTCTGCCACTTTTAACTACAGGATACATTGAATGTGCATTGTTGTAGATGTTCATAAGTTGAATTTTCATGATTTCTTATTGATGGTAAACTAAATTAACATAATAGTTACATATTTCCAACTGATTATTATGCTTTATTGCAATATTGTGACAATGGAGTTAGGCTATTTTAATCAGTGTGCTAGTTCTGGTTGTAGGCAGACATTTGAAACTGCTCTTAAACTTCGAGGGGGGCCATCAATTGTGTTTGCTCATTCATTGGGTAATAATGTCTTCCGTTACTTTTTGGAGTGGTTAAAGCTAGAAATTGCACCAAAACAGTACATCCAATGGTTGGATGATCATATTTATGCATTTTTTGCTGTCGGTATGATCCTCTGCATAAAATCCTTTATGTTTTTCCTGTAATAGTCATGTTTGCCCTTTCTTGGGTTTCACTTTTTATTCTTTTTCCTTCTAGGAGCTCCTCTTCTTGGTTCAACTGAGACAGTCAAAGGAATGCTTTCTGGAAACACATTTGGCCTTCCTGTTTCTGAGGTTGCATTCTCCTTTTTATCAATCTTAAAACCAAGTTCCTGCATGAACTTCTTTAACAGCTTTTGTTTAAATGTTCAAGTGGAAAGCAGCTTACCTTTGTTATGGTTCCTTTTCAATTAAACAGCTAATATATGAGCATGCATATGTAACAGTAATGGATATTCAATATAGAACTATAGATATTTGTGCCCTGGAGAATATCATAAAACATAATACTCCAAGCTGTTATTCTCTTCCATCTATTCTTGATTTTTGGCTCTGGAGTATATCATACAGCTTTTTGAAACTAGTCCCCTTTATGGAAATAGCATATGAAGATTAAACTTATGGTAGAACCTTTTAACAAATTAATCTGCTGTCACATTCAATGATAGGTAATTGTAGGCAGCTTAAAACCACCTGAATGATTTCCCATGATTCCATGAACAGGTCTAGTAGTGCAATATGGAAAAGTTTGATTCAATAGTACCAGAGAAAATTCAAGATGTTAAAAACATTTATGCTGAACAGTTAAGTTATTGATGTTCCTTACAGCACATGTAGGAATAGCAAATTGGCAACAGAATTCCTTAATTTCTTTGCAAGTCCTGATGTCCTCAATAATGTATAACTCTTCTCGATTGAATCAAATTAACTTGCACTACTGGATGGAATCTATATCAATTTACTGCTGTTACTGACTTCCATTGGTTCCTAAAATGTAGGAATTAAAAATATTTGTTATATCATGGTGCATTTTTAACATATATTTACTTTATATTTTGGCAAGGTATCAGGGAACTGCTCGGTTGATGTTCAATTCATTTGGTTCTTCATTATGGATGATGCCATTTTCAAAGTATTGTAGGGCAGATGCCATGTATTTGAAGCATTTTTCTGGGGGAATCAGGAAGGGGCCTAATACCTATCAATGTGAGCAAAAGGAATTTCAGTCAAATTACTCTGGTTTTTCAACTAATATAATCAACATTGAAATACCTTCAACCCGTGGTAAGGCTTTGGAATAAAATATTCTTTTATTTATTTATTTATTTGTTTTTATGACATGTAGGTAATTGCTATAAAGCTCACAGAAATCTCTTTTATTAACAGGGATTGACGCCTATCCATCAGTTTCAGAGTTTTCCCAGACCAACTACTCTAGCATGGAATGTGGACTCCCAACACAGTTGTCTTTTTCAGCTCGTGAAATATCAGATGGGACCTTTTTCAAAGCAATAGAGGATTATGATTCAGATAGCAAGAGGACCTTGCACCAACTGAAGAAGTGGGTATTCTCACAACTTTATGCCATTTGAGAAAATTATGATTTACCTTTTTCTAGGTCATTATTTGGTGATATAGACGTAATTGATTATAAGAATGATGTTTGTCAACTTTATTGCCTGTGGTGAACATTTCATAATAGAAGCCTTATAACTCTAGTTGTTGGGTCTTAAATCTTCTTTCAGCATAAATTTTACTTAAATGGCACCTAATGTATCAAGCATGCAGTCCCATGTTGTAGGTGCTAGTTTTGATATATGAAGTGGCTTTTCATCCCAAATCTCGTTATTGAGAGTCTTGAGCTGCATTTTTGCTTTAAAAGATCATGTGGAGCTACAGAAGAAGTGTTTAGGCATGGTTTAAATATATTTTATACTAGCTATGATACTTTCAAATAATTTAACAATCTCTGATATCTTCTTAATGTTTGTCGATTGTTGACATACTAAGTGATTTCATCTTGAAGACTCATGAATCACATGTACTAATTAAAATTTTATGGAGATGCGATGATTGTGGTTTTTTCATGGAACTATCACATAAGCAGGCTTGACAGTTGTCATAAGTTATTAATGTTAAATGGACTTTCATCAATTCCCATCTGCTTGCACTGAAGACCAGTCAAGATGCTTTCAACATGTTTTCTTTCGGAGTCTGTGTTTGTTTCTCATTGTTGGCTGATACTTGACAAACTGAAATTTCTATTTTTAATTGTAATTTATCACGGTACTTTCTTCTATTGGTTTGAATAATGATTTTCCTGGAAGTTTAATTAATACAAACCATGTAACTTAGACTTCTTTATTTTGACTAGTCTTTATTTCTATGTTGTATTTTTCAGGTCATATCATGATGATCCTGTTCTGAATCCTCTTACACCATGGGATAGACCACCTATTAAGAATGTTTTCTGTATCTATGGAGTAGATTCTAGGACCGAGGTATGGTTAAATTTTGAATATAAATTCTAATTATCTTGTTCATGTTTGAGACTATTGTCATGCATTAGGAACCCCTTAAGAGCTGTTTGAATAACTGACAAAAAGGGAATAGCACTATAGTTGTTACACATCGTTATTGCTTTTCTGTTACTTATTGTGGTTAATTTTTATGATGATATTGTTTTGAATGATACTGTGAGCAGGTTGGTTATTATTTTGCACCAAGCGGCAAACCTTACCCTGATAATTGGATAATTACTGATGTCATCTATGAAATTGAAGGATCACTGGTCTCGCGGTAAGCATCATCCACACTGGATCAGTTAATCTGTTTAACTGCATTTATGCCTAAATCATATCTCTTCCCTATATTTAGAACTAAAACAGCTCTAACAGTAACTATTATTTGTTGTAAACGAGGTAAAGCAGTGGCTGCAGTAATAAATATTGAAAAATAATTTGATCTTATTAGATTATACTTTTAAATAGCGTAGCACTTGTTCTTGTAGGTCAGGGAATCAGGTTGAAGGAAATCCAGGACCTGCAAGTGGAGATGAGACAGTGAGCTCAGTAACCCTTATATCATTCTATTTCATTCTTCAAATGCATCAAGAATCTTTGTCACTGGATTACAATCACTGATCTGCGTTTTATAGTTACTGGTCTAACACTTACATAACTGTGACAGGTACCATATCATTCCCTATCTTGGTGCAAGAACTGGCTTGGGCCCAGAGTGAACATAACAAGAGCTCCACAGGTATTCTTGGTCAAATGCAAGTGCCTTGATATGTTTATTATGATGATGATATTGAAAAGCTTTCAATCTTCTGGATATTTAACACATCATATATATCAGATTGCCTTTTTTTTTTTTTTTTTTTTTTTTTTTTGTGGTTAGTTTGATGAGCTATTTGATTTATGAGCTGTATAACATAGTTTGTTGCATGTTTCTCTCAATCCCTTTATATAATAAAATAGAGTATTTCATTCGTGCAGCAAATAGGTAAAACATATGAACACTATCCATCTAATATAATAAAAAGGAGTATGTCTGCTATGGTTTTGTAATCCATATCTGAAATATGACATAACTATTGGGAGTTTGAAATAGTAAAACTTTCTCATGCATATTGTAGTCGGAGCATGATGGGTCAGATGTACAAGTGGAGTTGAATGTTGAGCATCATAATGAAGATGTAGTCCCCAACATGACAAGGTCACCTAGAGTCAAATACATAACTTACTATGAAGACTCAGAAAGCATTCCTGGAAAGAGGACAGCAGTTTGGGAGCTTGATAAAGGTGGGTGACAATACCTTTAATGCTTTTCTCAGTAAATGGCTTATATAGTAGTACGATTTCAAATCATGTTGAACTTAATTGCATTGCTACTATGCTTTTTAAGAATCTTAAATAGCCCAGCATTATGGTTGTTGTGGTTATGTGCTGATATCCAGTTAGGGATTTTAATGAAAGTGGTTCTCTATGGTTTTGGATAAATTTCTTTCAGCTGATTTACTTCCAGCATAATCTATAAAAATCAGAGTGATGTTAATTGGGGAGCTCCTCTTTCAGATTCTTGCTAAAGGACAATCAAATAATTCAAAAGCTTGTCTATCATTCATGGTTTAGCTGCTTAGCTTGTTTACTTTGCATTCTCCGTAGCTCTATGTTGAGGAGCGTTATTAAACCATTTCTAACTAATGTGTTCTCCATATTAAGTTGCACTCTTTCAATTTTTCCTTATTTTCTTTTGCAAGAAAATTGAGTTAACAATGCTAACTAATGTTCTTTGACATCAACCTTCTTATCATTACAAGCGGGTAAAACTGATATCATCTTCATGTAGCAAATCACAGGAACATCGTTAGATCACCAGCTCTAATGCGAGAGTTATGGCTCCAGATTTGGCATGATATTCATGCTGATTCACCATCCAAATTTGTTACAAAAGGTAAAACATGGTTTACTGTTTTACTTTTCTCAAAGATTAATTTGAGTTTTACTCATTATAACAATGCTGATAGCTAAGCGAGGGCCCTTGAGGGATGATGACTGTTACTGGGACTACGGAAAAGCTCGATGTGCATGGCCTGAATACTGTGAATACAGGTTCCATTTTTTATTTTATTTTTGGCTCTTCCTCCTGTTCCCAAGTTATATTAAGATTTTCACCTGATGTATGGTGATGTAGGTATGTCTTTGGTGATGTTCATTTGGGACAGAGCTGTAGGTTAAGGAATTCTTCAGCCGATGCACTCCTGCATTATGTATAGAATAAAGGTAGGCTAATCTCTTGTTTCTTCTCCATCTAACTAAAACGTAAATTGGTCTCTAGGCTTGATAATAAATTGCAAATGGCAGAATCAGGAAATACAAACAGATTCACCGCTTCAGTTCTACTATGTTTACTACTAACTGATGCTCTCCTATATTGCTATAGTTCCCTCTTTGACAGTACTAATTCTTTATGATGTGCTTGACTCGGTCACCTTTATTGCTATATTTTTGCCTTCAGCTCAAGTTCACATGCTTCCTGTTGAGGAAAATTTGGATCCACAGTTTGATAACTTTGTTAATATTACTATACTGTTCACTTGATTTAGACTTGGCATACAAAAGTGATTTACTTTGTCATTATCATATAAGTTCAAATGAAAGGTTGAAACATGCTGGTTGTTCAATGTTCTCATATATACATGTTTTGTTTCAAATTGTTGATAATTTATTAGTGTAGTTTCTTATTCCAAAAGCCACATAAAGAAGTAAACATACACATAGTCATGGAATCCCCAGATGCAGTGACTATCGTATCTGTCTTTTCACACTGTATATCATACTCTGGTTCTTCATTCTTTTAAAGTATTTGTGCTAAACACATATTCAAACATAAATATAGGAATATGATCTTAGGACCTCCCAAATACATGAAAGAATTAAAACATACACATACCAAGCACATGCTTGTATTTGACACAAACACCCGAATCAACGTAACATAAATTTGCATATTCCCTTGTGTTATCACATGACATCATTCTGCCTCATTTTTTTGTGAAAATTCTGTATCTAAATATCTTCAGTTCTTCTGTTACGCTTATTGAAAACTGGAGTATTAAATTACATAGCAATTTGGGAAATGGGTGGTGATCTTTATTATTTATCGATTCTGCTGTTGAATCTTATCTTTTAATTTTTGTTGCCCCAGGTGTTCGTCTGTAACCCCATAAGCTTGTTCTGACATTACCGGGCATTACAAACAAATCAAGGAGCTGCATCTCCAACAAATTTATTTTTTCGGTTGGTCTCCTGACATTCTTTCATATATCATGCAGAGTTCTTCCTTGGGTCCCTCTTAGCTTTACAGGGTAACATCAATACCAAATAGTCTCACCTTTGCAATTCATACAACACATTTTTAGCCAATTCTTTTCTGTTAAACTTCTAATCCCAGAGGCTGGAGAACAATAAACAAACCATTATTTTCATTAGTATCGGTGTAGACAATGGAAGACTATGAATTCCTATAGAACTTACAGATGGTATTCATCCACCAGTTCAGCTTCAGATTTATGGAGTATTAAATCAAACATGGGTAGACATGAATTTAGAATTTGAAATATATCTTGTAAAAGATGCTTCATTGATCTTTATACATTGACATCATCAACCTCTTTTCTACGGGGAAAAAAATGGTGTACACTCTTTTGTCTTAGAGATTTAAACAATTTTGGGATTATACATGAAAAGTTATTGAATATTTTAGCAATCAAGTACTTAAAAATTCATTTTTAGAGGGTGTATATATATATATATTTGAAAGTGGGGGAAAAGTACTTTAAAGAAGATGGTAAATCTGGATAACATAATTACATGTATATGTTTGTAGTCCCCATTGCCTTGTACTGTCAAGTTGTATAGTTTAATTGGATATTTAACTAGAAATCGACTTACACTGCAATGATGATAACCAAACAAAAAATAATAATGTTTAAATGAATTGAACATGTTTGAATTGATCAAATAATAAAAGTCCAAGTATATTATAATTCTATGATTTTCCTCTTGGAAATGTAATAAAAAAATGAGATTCTCCCCTTTTACATTATTATTATTGATGGTGAGTTTTTGAATTTCATAAATGGTAGTTATTTGGATTGCTTTGATGGATACATACGCCTCGTTCGAAAATGACTCTTAAATAAAAATAATAGTTTGCGAACTGTTAAATAAAAGTACGAGTTTAATAAAAAAAATGTATTTTTTAGTTATATTTGAACCTCGTATCTTAATATGGGCTAATGTAGATTCTAAACCTGAGTATCTTGATAAATATACATATAGGCAATGTTGCCAGTATTATTTTAAATAATAAGTTGGTAACCTTATAGAGCAGAGGGTTCGCGTGGCCTAATGGATAAGGCGCTCGCCTCCGGAGCGGGAGATTGTGGGTTCGAGTCCCACCGTGGACGATGCCTATTTTTTAGGGTTTGGCTTGATTTTGTGATTTTCTCGAGTATGGCAGCAGCTTATTTGGCGGCAATTTAAATTTTGATTCCAGTGTAATTTGACCTTTTCACTAAATAAGTTAGATTTCTGTACTTGACATCAAAGATCAATTAATTATATATATATTTTTTAAACATATTTATAATTTTTATTTTAAATAATAATAATAATAAAATTGTGAAGCTTTAATACCATTTGCAAAGGCTAGGTCTTAGATCTTTGAGTATCTAGATTCGAGTCTCATCAAACGCAAGTGTTATTTGTAAGTTTTTAATTTCTTTAATATGTGTGAGTTTTAATTTGAAAGGTTACTTTTAGCTCAAATTATTCTGATTCTTAGTCTATTTATGTTTAATATTGTTTAATTTTACATATATTTGTGATTGAATTATGATTAACTTTATTTTTGGTTATAAACTCTTAAAAAACAATGATATTTGAAATAATTAATTAATTAATTTTAAAAAAATCTAAAAAAAGTTAGAAAGGTAAAACTAACTATTCATGGGGATAATAAAAATAATTTAAAACGTGAGGAAATAAAAGAATAAAATGTATTAAAATGTTTAATGCACCCTTTCGTCTCGTCTATTATATTTATTTTCTCATTTTGATATTTTTATTGGACTTCCTTTAATACTTAAACTATCACACATTACTTAAATTCACCTAGAAAAAAAAGAAAGTTGACACCCTGCACTATTAAAATGCACCACATCGTTTTTTTTTTTAATTTTTAATATTACGTATATTATATTGATTGAAAAATAAAAAAACATATATAATACACAAATTATTCAAAAAAATAAAATAAAAAATTTAGGGTAAACTACTTAGTTGGTAACCCAACTTTTAGGTCACTTTCATTGTTGTCACCTAAATAAAAATCCTTGCAATTTAGTCACCATCATTAGAGAGCACTTTCATTTTAATCACTCAATCGTTAAAACCTCTAACAACATTTGATTGTGCATGCCATGCCATCATTTTTTACTATTTTCTATCTGGTTCTTCCTTAACTCTTTTTTCTTTTGTTGCTAAAATTGGGGCCCAACTTTTTAGACATTGCTTACATAAGGACCTAACATTTACAAAAAGTGTTCAAATGAAGGTAAAACCTTTCAAAACAATCAAATAAAGGCCAAACTTTTTCGAAAGTGCTTAAATAAGGACATCTCAAATGTCGTATATTAGGTTTTAGTTGATGTTTTTACTATTTTATTTTCTTTTCAAGCAATATCAAACTCAGTTGTTATGTGTTTTATTTTTAACATGTCAACATTCACCTGATTTTTACTACAAACAAGAATAAAGTGCATGGAGAGCCTTTATTTGAGCACTTTTTAATGATTAGGCCTTATATGAACAGTTAAAAGGTTTGACACTTAATTAAGCAACCCTTAAAAAGTTAGATCCCAGCTTGAGCATTTAATTTTTTTCTTCTCCGCGCCACCCTCCCACACCCCTGCTTCACAAAATATTCACTAAATCTATTCCTCAATTCATTTAAGTAGAGTTACTCAATTTGGGAAGCAGGGTGATGTGGAGAAAAAATATGGGTTAAGGAAGAAGAAGATGAACAATGATAGAGTTAAAAAATAGTAACAAACTGTAACACCCCTCACCCGACCCGATCGCTAGATCCAAGCTACAGGACGCCACATATGATGCCGAAGCAACTACAAAGATTTAACTTTCAATTCACAGCTTAATGCATACAAACATAACATTTTCAAGCCATAAACATGATATACAACTTTTCCCGGGTCTTATACAAGCCTATGTATGCTCTAAAATTAGCTCGGAATCAAACAAGGATCAATTTGTAAAAGTTTTAAAATTTTTGATTGACGTTGTGACGTGACATATTGACTTGGCCTTGTTGTGACGACGATGTTCCTCATCACGTCGTGGCCTGAAATCCAGAGCTTGTCGCAACAACCATCGCCCGAAGTCACGACGTGGACTCTATTTTTGGTACATTTTAGGCTATTTGGTACCTATTTTAAGCTTACACTTCAATGCATTCATTTTGTGAACAGTGCACATCTTTACCTACACAAAATAACTTCAATTTCATATTCAAGGATATCCAAATGACCACATTCATCATCGTTTCAACTTATAACATCTACATGGCCTTTAAACATACCATTAGCCATTTACCATCTTTATCATTATCAATTCACACCCGACATTATCAATCCAAATGCCATAATCACAATTCAAACCATTTAACATAAGTATACCATCTCAACAAGCATTACCATTAGGCAAAGACATACATAAAATAGGTTTAAGCTATGCTATCGTTCATGATTAATCAAACACAAAACACCTATATACATGCCACAAAATTGAGCTTTATAACAATTGAAAAACTATCGAATAAAAAATAGGATAGTGTAAACTTCTAGACGATCCGCTTGACACGTTCTGCAAGTTGATAATCTACAAGGAAAGAGAAAACAATGAGGTAAGCATATATAATGCTTAGTAAGTTTATAGGCTTTAAACAACTACTTACCTCAATTTACAATATAATATGATAAGCTACTAGCTTGACAAGTTTGCCTAACATGACAACCATATATCAACAATGTGAGTTCAACATATATCGTATCATATAGTAATTCAAACATATAATATTCCAATTCACTTATAATCGGCATTTCAATGTCATTCATATAATCAATCAACATTTAATTAATTCAATATTAAATTCATAACATTTTCCAAATCGAATTGATTGATTCATCACATTCTCATATCAATCCTCTGGACTTGTACATCTAGCTTACATAATCTTTCATGTACTACCAAAATTCATATATTGTAACTCTTTTTTTAAACATTATTTCACAATATCTTTTCAATTGATATACCATTATCAACTTTACATTTTATAATTCTATTAGCCTAACTCGGACTCGAATGGATACACGTATCCAACCCACACACCAAATTTGACACCCGGTGCGTTATCAAACAATTCCAAAGTAAATAGTTTGCGCCCAACACTCACCGGTATAACTGAAGTAAAAGTTGTGCCCAACATTCATCAACACGTAGTCGAAGTAACCCACACTCTATCTATCGTAAGACATGTCAACTATATCTAACCCTACTCGAACAGTTAATAGGGCAACCAATAATTCAATTTCATTATAAGTTTGATTCCCATTCTATTGATCTCAATATCATCAATTCATCAATCAAGATATCATTTCATACATAGCATAGCACGATTCATCTCAATACCAAGCCAACTTCACCAATTTATACTATTTTCAATTTTATTCAATTTAATCATCCATCTCGATAATCAATCAAATTCACACCAATATGATTCGATCAGACATTATCAATTGTTAATTCATTAAATATCTCAAATTGCAATTCATCATATTCAATTTATCATTTCCTTACGATTTAGTCCATAACTCACCTTTTGTACTAAATTGCAAACAATTTAAATTACTATTAAACATACACAACTTCATAATTCAAATATAAATACCATCTATCATATGAACTTACCTGGTCAAAACAACAAACAAGTTGAATTGGAAGGACTGATCTATAATTTTGTCTTTTCCCCAATTATCCTCGGTTTGGTTCAATTCCCGATCTAAACGATAATTCAATTCAATTTATTAATTCTAAACATTTTATAACATCTTATTATAAGTATGAATCAGTTCCATTTTCATTTTTCAAATGCCCCTAATTTTTTTATTTTATTCAATTTAGTCCTTAAAATTGAATTACCATATCTTTCAAATTTTAGCTTTGATTTCAAGCCTATCTCAATTACATTCTTTTAAGACCCTAAAATATTTATAATTATAGAAATTTCATACCAATTTTGAAATATTTACACTTTAGTCTCTATGTTCAAAACTAATAATTTTCACGTTACAAACTAGTCCTTTTTCACTTCTAAGCTTAAAATCTAACAATTTAACACCAATTTATTTAAAAAATCATCAGTGGTAACTTTTACAAACTTTAACATTTTTACAAATTGGTATATGAATTAACTAAATCAAGCTCCCACGACCTCAAAAATATAAAAATTATAAAAAAAAAACTTAATTGAATATACCTACCAAGGGCCAAAAGTTTGGAAGCTTCAAACCCTAACTATTTATTTTATTTGCTTCGTGGAAGAAGATGAACTAAATGATTTATTTTTTTCTTTTAACTTTTTCTTTGATTAGTTTAACTTTTTCTTTGATTAGTTTATTAATTAATTAAAATTAACTTTAAATTAATGAACCTTCAGCATAATTAACACTTCTTAGTGGATCACACTTAAAATCCACCACCATTTGATCATATAATAGTAGCCCAATTGCTCAATTAGTCTTTTGATTCATTAAAAATTCATAGCGATGACCTTTTATAATTTTTACAATTTAATCTTTGTATATTAATTAATTATTAATTTGACAAAATTAATGTATCAAACTTTAATTAATTTTTATACTGACCTCATAAATATTAAATAATAATATTTAAAGCCTCAAATATTAAAAATAAAATTTCAAAATTGCAGTTCTCAACACTACTAAAATATAGACTATTACAAAAATGATAATAAGGTATGCACAATCAATCGCGCCCGAGGTTTTAATGCTCGGTAACCAAAATGAAAACATTCCCTAACAACGGTGACTAAATTGATAGATTTTGTATGACTTATTTTTGTTCTTTGTATTTTATATTGTAATAATTGCAATTATTGGAATAATGTACGACCGTATAGAATGTAGTACAACTTGCGTATACGGCGGGTAAAGGCTTAAACAGATGGCAAGAGGAATAACATGCTACGGCCCAGTTGTCGCAACATCAATCACATTTCACAAACAAACAAGTAATTCCCTGCGTAGGTTCTTCACGTCCTGCCTCCGCACCACATTTTCACGTGCTCACTTTCACTCTCCTTGGCCTTTTTAGATTTCTGTTTATTTATTACGGCTACATCATGTTTAATTTTTTTTTCGTATTCTTATCAATTTTGACACTTTTATATTATTGTAGATTAATAAAAATTTAAAAATTAAATATAATTTTAGTTGAAATATAAAAAAGTTTATGATATTTAGGGTCAAATGATATAATTTTTTCGTATTTATTAAAATATATAAATATACATATCGTAAAAATAATATTTATTCTTTTATAAAATAAATAAATTTTTCGTGAGACTTAAGTGACACCAACTCAGTTAAACTCTTAATATATATAGCAAGTACAACGAGGATAAATATCTATTTTTAACAATAGGATCAATTAATATTTTTAACAATTAAATCATATTTGTTATGCATATAAATTAAACATTTTAGCATAACATTTTTATTAATATATATTTAGTAGTTAATTTTTTTAAAATCGAATAAAAACTCGAAAAATATAATTTATTTGAATGTGATATAAATATAAGTTTGAGATAAATTTTGAAATGATGAAATTATTAAATGGAAATTTAAATAAAATCATAATATAAAGAAACATGTTTTAAAGAACTCTCTTAACACTTAATTAATAAATTCATGTGACAAACATGGTTGAGCATTGAATCATTTTGGTTTGATTAGCGTAACCAAAATTCAAGACTCTCTCCTTAACCAATCTCAACTGGCGATCGACATATCGTGGTTTCGGATTCTTCTTCACTTCCTGGTATTGTTATTTGTAAGTATTCATCGAAGCTTTGAGCCACCTGCCCTCCCCCAGTCTATGATGTGTAAGCCATTAACCTCAACTACCCCATGCAAACTGCTGTGTGTCGAGACAACCCTGACCTCCTTTTCCACTCTTTCTCCCCTATAAATACCACTATCCCTCCACTCCCTTCTTCACCAAATAACCATTTCAACACATAGATATGGCGATTAACCCTTCTTTGCTCTTTCTTTCTCTTCTTCTTCTCTTCAATGGCTGCCTAGCTCGCCAGACCTTTTCGTCACAGCAGTTCCAAAATGAGTGTCAAATCAATAGGCTCCACGCCTTTGCACCCCAGACCCGAATTCGCTCCGAAGCCGGCACCACCGAGTGGTGGAACCCCAACAGTCAACAGCTCAGGTGTGCTGGTGTATCTGTAATGAGGCAGACTATTGAACCTAATGGCCTTGTTTTGCCTTCCTTCACCAATGCTCCTCAGCTTCTCTACATTGTCCAAGGTATAATAGTGCGTCACTAATGGTGTTATTATTGTTGGTATAAAATACAAAATGATGTTTAAATTTGTTTTTTCAGGAAGAGGTATTCAAGGTATTGTGATGCCTGGATGTGCCGAAACATTCCAGGATTCACAACAATGGCAGCATCAAAGCCGTGGCAGGTTCCAGGACCAGCACCAGAAAATCCGACGGTTCCGCCAGGGTGACATCATTGCTTTGCCGCAGGGTGTGGTTCACTGGAGCTACAATGATGGCAATGAGCGTGTTGTTACTATCAATCTACTTGACACTGGCAACAGTGCTAATCAGCTCGACAACATCCCTAGAGTATATAATTTTTTATAATTTTGACAATCCCTTTCTATACATAACTTTTTGTTTTTGTTTTTGATGATCTCTCTCTTGTAATGTTATAGAGATTCCATCTTGCTGGTAACCCAGAAGAGGAACAGAGGCAACTGAGGAGGCTAGCGCAGCAGATGCAGGGAAGAAGCGAGAGGGGGGAGGAGTCTGAGGAAGAAGAAGGAGGAGAAGAAGAAGAAGAAGAAGACAACCCCAGCCGCCACCAAGAGGAGAAGGAGCAGGGGCGGGAAAGGTCATCATGCAACAACCTTCTCTGTGCCTTCGACAGAAACTTCCTCGCTCAAGCTTTCAACGTTGACCGCGACGTCATTAGGAAAATCCAACGTGTACGAGGAAATAGAGGCACCATCATCAGAGTCAGGGACAGACTCCAAGTCGTAACACCACCCAGAATGGAGGAAGAAGAACGTGAGGAGCGCCAGCAGGAGCAGCGATACCGCCATACGAGAGGAGAGTCTCACTCTCAAGATAATGGCCTCGAGGAAACTTTCTGCTCCATGAGGATCAAGGAGAACCTTGCTGACCCTGAACGTGCCGACATTTTCAACCCACAAGCCGGTCGTATTTCCACCCTCAACAAGTTTAACCTCCCCATCCTCCAACGACTTGAGCTCAGCGCCGAGAGGGGGGTCCTCTACAACGTAAGCTCGAGACATTTATTTCTTAACAATATTCAATAAAATATTGAATCATAAATAACACTGTATGTAACATTTCTTTTTGCAGAGAGCTGGTTTGATTCCACAATGGAACGTCAACGCTCACAAAATACTCTACATGTTAAGAGGCCGTGCCAGAGTCCAAGTGGTGAACCACAACGGCGACGCAGTGTTCGACGATAACGTGGAGCAAGGTCAGCTCCTGACGGTGCCACAGAACTTTGCGTTCATGAAACAAGCAGGAAACGAAGGAGCCGAATGGATTTCCTTCTTCACCAATAGCGAAGCCACCAACACCCCAATGGCTGGAAGTGTCTCCTTCATGCGAGCACTGCCGGAGGAAGTGGTGGCAGCGTCGTATCAGGTGTCAAGAGAAGATGCAAGGCGGATTAAGTTCAACAACAAAAACACCTTTTTCTTCACTCCTTCACAGTCCGAGAGGAGGGCCGATGCTTAAACTCCAGCCGATGCCAATGCAATCAAATTCAGGGGGATCTTTGTAGGGTAACGTAAGTAGGAAGTAATAAAAAGAGTTGCAGAGCTATGTCCGCCATGGATTTTGTTGTTGATCGTTGAGGTACTGAGAGATTAGGGTTTAGAGGATGAATAATAAAAAGAAAGGGTCTTACAAGGCAGCCCTTTCATTTCATGTAATCGGTTGAAATGTTACAACTTCAATATATGTAACTTTCTAATTTCTACTTTTACTTTTTATGGGATTTTTGACAGCAACAAAAAGAAAACATAGCAAAGGCAGAAATACAGGACACAAGAACAAGGAAGCAAGAAAAAATTTACTTGCTCACAAACGTGCAGCAAGGAAGCAATGGCTGATAGCTCATTACACCAAATACTACCTACTACCACTAAGTAGCCTAGTAACTTGAATTACACACAAAAGCTAGCTGACATATTAGCTATTACATCAATACAAATCAGTCATCATATCCTACTAACTTAGCTATCACATTACAAAAGAACTAGACTAAGTTACATAGGAACAAAACAATCAAAATATGTTGCTGCATTTGGACCAGCTCCATTTCTGCACTTCAAAACAGTGTTGCAGCTTAAGTTGAGCTTGATTTGCTGCTGGTCTTTTGTTGCAATGCAGGCCAAAGCTCTAACAAACAGCCTTGTTACAGCAAGCATTAGTGCTGCAGCAAAAATGTGCAAGCTGCATGCACTTAACCAAAAAATAACAGCAGCATGGTTTGCTGCATTCGGACCAGCTCCATTTCTGCACTTCAAAACAGTTTTGCAGCTTAACTCGAGCTTGATTTGCTACTGGTCTTTTGTTGCAATGCAGGCCAAAGCTCTAACAAACAGCGTTGCTGTTACAGCAAGCATTAGTGTTGCAGCAAAAATGTGCAAGCTGCATGCACTTAACCAAAAAACAACAGCAGCATGGTTAGCCATTTCCAACACAACATCAACATGCAACTTCACCAACATATGCAACTTCACTTAAGGGTGGGTTTGGACACTTAAGGGTGGGTTTGGATGGGCGGTGCGTTTAGTATAAAAACAACGGTGGCGGTGAATTAGATACTGTAGCGTGAGACAAAAAGTAAACTAAGGGCACAGCACCGTACTTAATCTTCTATCCAAACCCACCCTAAGCTCCCATTACGGCCATTATCTAAAGACTTAGATTCTTCCTTTACTAATAATAGCAATAATAATAATTTCTTTATTAGTCCTACCGTATTCTTTGAAAGATGAACCAAACTATTATTTAATAATGATAACCTTGAAATTCTTTTATTGATACATCATCTCTTCAATTTAATAGAAAATACATAAAATATGTATTTTGAACTCAATCAATCATAATCATAGGCGAAGTTAAAAAAATGTTGAGATGAAATTAAGTTAATTGTTATAAGAATTAAAATGTAATTTTATCATTTTATTAGTTCATAATTTTATAATTTTTAAAGGATTAAATTAAAAATTTATCATTTTAAAAGGTCAAACATGTACTAACTTATAATTTTATAAAATTAAAAAAAGTTAAATCTATAATTTTTCACTTTAAAGAGGTCAAAACACTTGCCGGTCAGCTCCCATGTCGCCCCCGATGATAATATTAAAATATCGATTTTTTTTTTGTCAATAAACACTTTAATAATTAACATTTAATATTTATGTTAATAGTGTTATCTGAAAAGAATTAATATAGATCTTCAAGAAAATAACTAAACAACAAAAATATATTTCCATTATCTTAGAAATTTCTGTTTTTACACATTTTTCAGAATTTTGTGAAACAAACCCTAGAAAGTCTATTTTTAGAAAAAAAACTTAATTATTTCCATTCTTTTGTAAATAATAACGCAGTTCTTAAAGAAGGTCAGCAATAATTTTTTGTTTCATATTTTGATACATATATATTTTTTGGTATAGCTCATGTAGTGAATTTTGTGGACCTCCCAACATACCTTGTCGACCTCATATTGCATCCATGTTAGTTTGTGAGCCTCAACTCGACAAACTTTGAAAAACGACATCTTCACTAAGACTATATGAAGACCACGTGGAGGCCTAGGGTAATTGATTGTTAGTAACCCTAAAACGTCTCATTCTAGGACATAGAATCATTGTCATTGTCAAGAGTATCAGCTGTTATTGCCAAGAGTATCAAATCAAACTTCTATGTCAGTGACCTTAGGGCATGTATCCAAAATTTTCCCCCCTTATAAAAAGGCCATGCAAACAACTCACAAGGACTCATCTAAACATTCCTTCATCTTGAAATCGTTTACTTTTCCTATTAGAGTTGTGTGACCCAAATTCCTATTAAAAAATAAAATACAAGTAGAATTCGTATAGAACTACTCTTCTTCTATTTGATATTGATTGTCCAAGTAGAATCCATATAGAACTTCTCTCCTTCTATTTGACATTCATTAGAATAAGGCTTTTCAACCTATAAATAGAAATAGTTGAAACTCCTCTTGTATCATTCAAATTTCAACATTAGTCAATTTTTTTCTCCTCTGCCCGTGGTTTTTTTTTCTTGAAAGGTTTCCACGTAAAATCTGTGCATTCTTATATTTTTTTTTTGCTTTGCGATTGTTTGCCATTATCAACATTTAGCTTTTACAAACTAGTATCAAGCTTTTCAGGTTGCTTATCTCAATCATGGTAATGGCGACATTGAAGTATGATATTCTATTGTTGGATCGTAACACTAGATTCGCATTGTTGTAGATAAAGATGCAGACAATTCTTACGCTGATAGATTTAGGGGATGCCCTGCTATGGATAAGTAAGATGCTTTCAACATTGACGGAGGAAGAGAAGAAGCATAAAGATTGAAAGGCTTTAACGCAATTACATCTGCATTTTTTGAATGAAATTCTATAGGACATGATGAAGGAGAAGACCACCACTACAATATAGGCAAAGCTGCAGCAGCTTTGCATGTCGAAAACCCAAACTAGCAAGTTGTATATGAAACAACGTCTTTATGCTCATTGTTTGAAGGAAGGTGAGTATGTGTACGAACACTTAACTGTGTTAAAGAAATTCTTGCAGACCTAGAGGCCATGAAGGTTCAGTATGATAAAGAAGATTTAGGGTTAATTCTACTTTGTTTGTTGCCCTTGTCTTACTCAACCTTTAGAGATACGATTTTGTATAGTCGCGAGTCTCTTACAGTTGATGAAGTCTATACTTCCTTAACCTTGTTTGACAAGATGAAACATCTTATGGTTGGATCCTACTCTCAGGGTGAGGGTTTCATTGTTCTGAGAGACAAGAACAAAATATTGATGATAATCATGAGATGACACAAGAACAAAATCCTCGTAGCAAATATAAGGGTAGATCGAGATCTTCAAATAGAGGTAAAACCTATAACTTCTGCAAGAAGAAAAGGCGCATTAAATCTCAATGCTATAAGTTGCAGAACAAGATCAAAAGGGAGGTTGTGAATCAAAAAGAAAAATAACCAGAACAATTCAGTGAAGCTGATGTTGTAGAAGACTATAGCAATGGTGACCTCCTAGTTGCTTCTACCGACAACTCCTAGTAAGCGAGGAGTGGATCGTCAATTTTGGTTGCACCTTCCATATGAGTCCTAATCGAGATTGGTTTACAATATATGAAATAGTGTCTAAAGCTGTTGTTTTGATGGGAAATAATGCTTCACGTAAAATCGCAGGTATTGGCACAATCAAAATTAAGATGTTTGATGGAATCGTCAGAACAATTAGTGGCATACGAAATGTACTAGAATTGAAGATGCATTTGATTTCTTTGAGTATGCTTGATTCAAAAAGGCATAGGTACACAAATGAAAGTGGGGTCCTGAAGGTTAGCAAGAGTTCCTTCGTTGTGATGAAAGAGCAGAGAAAAACTGCCAAGTTATATGTTTTGTAATGTTCTACTGTTACTGGTGATGCAACTGTCACTTCCTGTAATGACCCAAAATTTGTGGGTAATGGAAAGTGTATTTTCGGGTCTCCATTTTCGTAAAACGGATTCGTAAATATTTATTAAAAATATTTACTGTAATATCCCAAATTAGGGGTTATGCATTTGGAGCATAATTCATGAATTAATATGCTCAGGGTATGGGTGGATGTGTTTTAGGGGTTTTTGAGAACTTTAGGTGAAGGGGAAATGCTTGGAAAATATTGGAATTTTAAGTGAAAGAGGAAACTAGGCAAAGAGGCCTTAAGGATATTTGCGTGGGATTTATGACACAAGGAGGTCATGTGGTAAAGTGGCTTGGGACGCTACCCTAAGGGGCATGGAAGGTTGCGTCACATGGAGTGCCAAGGGGAGGAGGTTCGAGCTGCAGAAATGGCACTTGGAAGCTTTTATTTTTGGCGTTAAAAGGGGAATTGGGCCAGAGAGGTCTTAAGGAAAATTTTAGGTGCTTTTGGACATGAAATTGGGCTTGGAAGAGTGGCTACAAGGCGCCACTTAAAGCCTTTGGGAATGACGCCACAAGCTTGGTGCAGGTCTTGAGTTCGAGTCGCGTGGGAAGCAAAATTTTTGAGGATTTTGTTTTATTTGTTTTAAATATTAAGATAGTGGATGGATGTGGGTTATTTAATTTATTTTGAATAAGTGTGGGTTATTTTATTTTAAGTGGGTAGATAATTGAGGATTTTGTTTTATTTGTTTTAAATATTAAGATAGTGGATGGATGTGGGTTATTTAATTTATTTTGAATAAGTGTGGATTTATTTTATTTATTTTAAGTGGGTAGATAATTGGGAATTTTTGTTTTATTTGTTTTAAATATTGAGATAGTGGATGAATGAGGGTTATTTAAATTATTTTGAATAAGTGGGGATTTATTTTATTTAGTATAGATAGAAGATAATGGTGACTTTAGTTTATTTAATTTTAAATGGGAAGATAATGGATAATGTGATAGATTATTTTTTTAAATGTTGGGTTTATTTAATTTATTTTGGATGAGAGGTATGGAGAGAATATAGGAAAGAAATAAGGGGATATGAATGGAGGGTGAACTAGTGGCCGAATTTGAGTAGTATATATAAGGGGGATCATCCTTTGGAAATTCTTTTCTTCACTTATTTCTCCTTTTGCCGAATTCTCCTAGGCCTCTTCCATTCCTTTATTCTTCTTTTCTTCAACTCCATACCTACTCCTCTTGATAGCCGAATATGCAGTTACCCTTTTTAAAAGCTTAGCCGAACCTTGTGGAGAGCATTAAAGACGAAATTTTGATCACTTTGAACCTATTTGCTTCTTGGCTGAATCTACTTCTTTGTCTCAAGCTTCTTCCTTTTTATTGTTAGCCGAATCTTCAAGTGGTATTATTCTCCTGCACCTGTCGCTAGTTTGAGAAGCCGAAAGTGTCTTGGGTGCAACGTGAAGGAGCCTTAAGGGAGTCTCTTGGATTCGATTCAGCAAGGAACAAGCCGACATTTCGGGATCTAGTTAGCAAGGTAAGTGATCTAGGACTTTCGGTCAAAGGCTATATCTTGGGTTTAAATGTGACCGATTTTTATTATGGTTATTTAGGGGGCAAGTCGACAGAAGTAGGGCAAGTATTCGGGATTGAGTAGACTGTGCCAAAAAGGTGCGTAGTTATCGCACTGTCTCTTGAATGTTTAAATGTGTTATTATATGTATATGATGTGCATGGTAGCCGAATTAATGGCTAAAAGGGTGGATACCCATGGTGGGTAAGCGATTAAACAGGTCAGTACTTTATGACAATAAGTTTCCTATGGTATACGTATGAAATTGTGATAGCATGTGATGTATGCTTATTTTAATGATATTGTGGCATGACATATCTATGCATGGGATTTGGGATGAACAAAGAAGGAAATGGTGTACATTATGTACGTGGTCTAATGATAGCCTTGTGCTACATTAGCGCTTGATGGTAGCTATGTGCTTCATCAAGGGAGGTGTTGGCTAGGTGCCCATCTCGGCGGTTGATAGCTGTGTGCATCACCGTAGACTGATTGATATGTGGGATGACTTATGTGATCGGTGGCTTTGCCACGGCCTTGAGCAGCAGGTTTGCCAAGGTAAGATATGTGGGATCACTTGGTTGATCGGTGGATTAGCCACGGTCTTGGGCAGCGGGTCTGCCAAGGTAGGTGTGATGGATGGACATTAGGTTGGGATGGGCTTCATAATTGCATAATTTTTGTATGTGAACTGTGTGGATATGGGCCAAGCCCATATGTAGAGACATGTGAAATAACTATGCACTGAGTCTGTTTGACTCACCCAATTTTTCTCAAACCTACAGGTGATGCTTAAAGCTTGGACCGGGTTGGAGTGGATACGAGGTGGCCCATGCAGAAGATGTTTTTAATTGTTTACATATTTTTCAGTATTTTTAAGTATTTATTTGATGTAATAGGGGCCTCTTAAACTATTTGGAGACTTTATTTATGGTTTTGAAGTTTATATTATTATTTAGCTAATAATGGGAAATATTTTGAATCAATTTATATTATAATAACTTATATAAAGTTTTAAATCCGGAAATTGGTAACAACTTGATTTTATTTGGAATTTTAAATATACAACGATTTATTAAAGACAATAAATTTTTATGTTTTTAATCCTAAGTCAAAATATTTTTCAAACGTTTTCCGCAGTGGCATTTCAAATTCGGTCGTAGTGAATGGGCCGGGTTTGGGGTGTTACATTTACGAAGTTAGTTGTGTGATTAATTAGGTTTTGGCTAGGTGAACTAGCTTGAATTAAGGGTAATTAAGTGTAAGGACTAAATTGAATATAGGAAGAAAGTTGAATTATAGATTAAAGAAAAATAAAGGGACTAATTAAGAAAATAAACCATATTTAACAAGTGTATGGTAATAAATAAGTACACGTGTATAAATAATGTACATATGTATAAATTAATAAATAAATGATACTTAAAATTTAAGTAATAAATATATTATATATTATATATTATATATAATAATATAAAGTAAATAACACATAAAATAAATGAAATAAAAAGAAACAAAAGATAGAAAAGGAACAGAAGAGTGAAACGAAATAGGAAAGAAAGAAAAGGGGAAAGAAAAAAATGAGAAATTAGGGTTTAAGGTTTAAACTCAAATTGGTAAGTCAATTTAATCCATTTTCTTGTAATTTTGATGTTTTTAGAGTCCTAGAATAAAATACTACTTGATTTATGTTGAAAATTTGAAAGTTAGTGAATTTTTAGATGTTGTTCATGTTGAATAAATTGAAGTATTAGGGTTAAATTGATAGAATTTCAAGTTAGAATAGAGAAAATGATTGAATTGTAAAAGAAATTATAACTTTTGAAGTAATAGGGACTAAATTGAGAGAATTTCAAAATTAGGGTTTATGGTGAAATTTGAAAGTTCAAATTAGTCTAAAGTGGGAATTGAATGAAAAAAATGGAATTAGATGAAAATATGGAATTTGTTTTGGGAAAATAAAGCTAGTCTCGAATTAGGGACTAAATTGGAATTTAGGCAAAAGTTGAGTATTTATTGAAATATTCAATGTGAAATTGTGTTGTATTGATGATTTTAAATTGTTTTAATTTCTGTAGCTAACATTGTTCCGGAGACTTCGGCTAAGAAAGGAAAGGAAAAAGTTGACGATGAGTGACTCGGGAAATTACGGTTTGTATTTCTATAATCCGAATCTAATTATTATTAATTGTTGAATGTTGATTAATCAGTATGGTAAGTGAAATGAGGTAAGTATTGATATTATGATGTTGAAATTGAATACATGAATATATGTGAATATTGATTTATAATGAATATTGATTGAAATTGAAAATGTGATTTAAAAACCCTATTAACTGTATCGGACTGAGTCAGATATAGTTGGCATGCCATAGGATTGGAAGTGTTCAAGGACACTTCGACCACGAGTCGATGAGACACTGGGTGTCAAACTATTACTTCGGATAAATTCGATGAGGTACTGGGTACCAATTTATTTCGGCATGGCCGATGAGACACTGGGTGTCAATCTATTACTTCAAATTATCCGATAAGGCACTGGGTGCCATACTGGTGTGTTTTGGTTGGATCCGTGTATACGCCAAAGTCTGAGTCCTATTAATAAGGGTAAATAAATGAATTGACAATATGAATGATTTGAGTGATTTTGAATATGAAATTGGAATGGAATATGGAATTGATTTATTCAAATGAAAACATGAATCATGGATTCATGGAATGGATATTGATATTGAAAATGAATTGTGTATCCTATTGAGAAATGCTATTTGAATAGTAATTATGAGATTGAAATAGTAAGAGGTGAGAATTGAAAGTGTTATAAATGATGTGTTTATGAAATTAATTATTTGTTTGAATGATTTTTGTTATGTGTGATTAGATAAATAAATATTATAAATTCTTGCTTAATAAGTATTCGGATTAGAGAAATACCACTGAGTTATCTCTCAGTGTAAGGTTTGTTTTCCATGCGCAAGTTAGATTAAAGTCAGATTGTTGGATCAGCATCCAAAGCCGACCCTAAACTCAAAATGTGGTGAAGTATGTTTCTTTTTGGTAATGGCATGTACCTAGGATGTCATATGTGTGTCAATTTGAGTAATGATTGTAATAATATTATAAGATGATATTAGTTACTTTATATACATAAATATATGTATGACATATTGACGCTATAAATGGTATGATCAAAACAATGTATTAATGAGTATGTAATAGGCCAAGATTTGAGTTAAATTGGTAAGAATTAGAAATTAGTTTGGTTGATGAATGTTTGGAATGTTTTGATAATATGAGTAAGGCATTATGATGATTTATTGATTAGGCATTTAGGATGTCAATTTTGATAAGTTTTAGATGTGTTTAATAGTATTTTGGATTGGTTGAACAATTGAATTTTGAATTTCTTATTGTTTAAAAATTGCAAGGTTGGTAAACTTGATGAAAAAGGCTCATTTTGGGTCCATATGGCCTGGCACACGGGCGTGTGACCAGACCATATGAGATACACAGCTTACACATGGGCATGTGATTAGGTCGTATGTCCCCTGTAACTTAAAATTTTAAAAACAGAATGCTCAGGTATTACCACACAAGCAGAGACACAGGCGCGTGTCTCAGCCGTGTGAGGAACCTGGTCTAGTACACGGGCATGTGCCCTGGCTGTGTGAAAACTACACTTAATTTTTGAAAAATAAATTGACCACACGGCCTAGCACATGAGCGTGTGACTTGGCCGTGTGAGTAAGTCAGAGAGTTACACGGGGTAGGACACGGCCTAAAGCATGGGCATGTCATAGGGTCACACGGGCGTGTCCCTTGATCACACGGACATGTGTGTCATGCACCTAAGAAAAATTTTGAAATTTCGCGAAAAATTCTCAGAGAACCCAAATTAGTTCCAATTCATTTCTAGTACATATTAGAGCTTTGAAGGCCCATATGAGGGATGATATGATTAATTTATGGTGTGTATGTTAAATGATTTGTTTAATGTTCATATTTGATCTGAAAGGTTCGGTAATGCTCTGTAACCCTATTTCAGCAATGGATAAGGGTTAGGAGGTGTTACACTTCCTCTTCCTTGTCAAATAATGATATTACTAGACTTTGGCATATATGTCTAGGGCATATGAGTGAGAAGAGCATAACAAAATTAAGCAAAATAAGACTTCTTGATGGATAAGGCATTAGCAAACTGAAGTTCTATGGGCACTGTGTTTTTAGGAAGTAAAAGAAAGTTTGATTCACTAGAAGAATCCATAACACGAAAGGAAAGATGGATTATATTCATTTTGATCTTTAGAGACCATTCAGAGTGCCTTCGAGGGGTGATGCTAATTATATGCTAACGATCATTAATGATTTTTCTAGAAAAATTTGGGCATTCTTTTTTAAGTAGAAAAGTGATGTGTTTTCCTCCTTTAAGGCTTGGAAAACTATGATCGAGAAATAGACAGGAGAACATATAAAACACCTCCGTATAGATAATGACTTGGAATTCTGTTCTGATCAGTTTAATGAAGTGTGCAAATCAGAAGGGATTCGTGAGACACTTGATAGTTTGTCATACTCCATAGCAAAATGGCGTTGTAGAACGAATGAATAGAACAATCATGAAAAAGGTTCAATGTATGTTGTCGAATTCTTGTTTACCGAAGTCGTTTTGGCTTAAAGTGACCTCTACTGCATGCTTTTTGATTAATCAGTCTCCGTCCGTTGCCATTGAGAAAAAGAATCCATAAGAGGAATGGTCTGGTAATCCTGATGATTATTCTAATTTGAAGATTTTTGGGTGTCCCACATATACTCATGTTGATAATGGGAAATTGGAACCTAGATCCATTAAATTTGGTTTTCTTGGTTATAAGGCTGGTGTTAAAGGGTATAAGTTATGGTGTCCTGAAAATAAAAAAGTTGTGATTAGCAAAGATGCTTTTTTTATTTATGAAATTGGTATGTTACATAACTTATCTTTTAAAGACTCTTCTAATAAAGACCAACAAAAATAGATGGAGCTTAAGATTGAACTAGGATCTACAATAGAGTCTACAATATGCTATTGCCAAGAACATACATATAAGAGAAATTAAACCTCCAAAGAGGTACACTGAGGCTGATCTAGTTGCTTATGCTTTAAATGTGGCTGAAGATATTTATGTAAATTAAGAGTCATCTACTTATTCTAAGGCAATTAGCTGTGAAGATTCAGGAAAGTGGATGATTGCCATGCAAAAAGAGATAGAAATACTCCATCAGAACAAAACATGAGATCCAGTGAAGCTTTCTAAAGGTAAAAAGGCTATTTGTTGTAAATGGGTGTTCAAAAATAAAGGGGGACTCTAGGAGTTGAAGAACCCAAATATAAAGTAAGACTATTATAAAAGGTTACAGTCAGACTCCAGGTGTAGACTTCACAGATGTGTTTTCTCTTGTTGTGAAGCATAGTTTGTTTTGAGCCTTGCTTGATATTTTGGCCATGTATGATTTAAAGCTTGAGCAATTAGATGTAAAAATAATGTTCTTGCATGGAGAAATTAAAAAAGAAATATTTACATACAACAACTAGAGGGTTTTCAAGTCTTAGATAAGGAGGACTATGTTTGCTTGCTGAAAAAGTCCCTTTATGACTTAAAACATTCACCAAGAAAATGGTACAAGAGGTTTGATTATTTGAGATGAAGGATTTGGGAGTAGCAAAGAAGATACTTGGGATGGAGATTCTCAAAGATAGAAAAGAATGTAAATTGTACCTAAGTCGGAAAGGGTACATTGAGAAAGTTATTTGCAGATTCAATATGTAGAATGCCAAGTTTGTTAGTACTCTATTAGCAGCCCACTTCAAACTTTTATCGATTTTTTCTCCACAATCAAATGATAAGATTGACTACATGTCATGCGTTCTATAGTGCAGTGGGATCTTTCATGTATGTTATGGTTTGCTCACGTCAAGATTTGTTATATTCAGTTAGTGTAGTTAGTAGATACAAGGCAAATCCCAATAAAGAATAGTAAAAGTAGTTTAGTGGATTTTCAGATATTTACAAGGTACTACTGATGTTTGTTTGTAGTTTGGAAGAACTAGAGATGGAGTCATTGGGTGTGTTGATTTTGATTTTGCTGGAGACCTTGATAAAAGAAGATCTTTCACAGGGTATGTTTTTACAATTTGGGGTTGTGCAATCAGTTGGAAAGCCACTTTGCAAACTACAGTTGCCTTGTCTACTATTGAAGCTGAGAACATGGCAATTACTAAGGCTTGTAAAGAAGCTATTTGGTTAAAGGGACTCTTTGGTGAACTCAATAAAGACCTTCAGATTAGTACAGTGTTTTGTGACAGCCAGAGTGTCATCTTCCTTGTGAAGGATCAAACGTTTCATGAGAGAATAAAACACATTGATGTTCGATATCATTTTGTGCGTGATATTATTGGTCGTGGTGATTTGTTGTGAGAAAAGTTAGTACTCATAATAATCCTACAGATATGATAGCTAAGTCACTTCCTATAACCAAGTTTGAGCATTGCTTGGACTTGGTTGGTGTTCATTGTTGAAGATTACCCCTTAAGGGGTTTTGTGGAAGAGGTGGAGAGCTTATTCGTTGAGAGTTCATGGTGAAAAACTTGTTCGCTGAGAATTCATGTCGAGGTGGAGATTATTAAAGTTATGTGACCCAAATTCCTATTAAAAAATAAAATAAAATAAAATACAAGTAGAATTTCTATTTGACATTGATTGTACAAGTAGAATCCGTATAGTACTTCTCTCCTTCTATTTGACATTGATTAGAATAAAGTTTTTCAACCTATAAATAGAAGTAGTTGAAACTCCTCTTGTATTATTCGAATTTCAACATTAGTGAAGTTGAAACTCCTCTTGTATTATTCGAATTTCAACATTAGTGAACTTTCTTCTCATCTACCCGTGATTTTTTTCTCGAAAAGGTTTCCACGTAAAATCTATGTGTTATTATTATTATTATTATTATTTTTTTATTTACGATCGTTATATATTGCCATTATCGACATTCTATTTTTACATTTCTAAAAACAAAAACCTCTCTCCTTACTTTCACTGATCATTCCTCTCTTCCAATCACCATCTTCTTCCATTGTTTACCCCATTAGTTAACAATTAGTGTAGTGAGTGTGGACAGCCATGACGAACCTAGGTGTTAGTAATCCTCCCAGCATTGAGTTTGATCCCACCTGTAACCAAGTTACAAATTCCACTGATCATAACATAGGAGAAAACATCGATCAAAATAGAACAACCCAAACCCCTTGCTTGACAACCAGAATAGCAACCTACAAAATCAAACCAATCCTCAAAATCAAATCAACAAAATCCATATCAACAATTCTACCAATACCCCCATGGTATTACAATCCCCATAATCAACATCATGCTAGAGCATCACCAACCGACCAAGGATTTCAACATCACCAGTTAGGTGGTCAATAATATCTGGACATGCAAGAGAGAATAAGAGCTAAGGAGAAACAAATGTCCTCCCAGCAAAAGAGATATGAAGAGTAGGAAAAGTTTGTCCAAGAGAAAATAAATAGACAAAGGCAAGTAGATGAAAGAAATGAAAGAAACGTGAAGCTTATTGAGGAGTTGAAAGTAGGTGGGAGGAATCATGATAAAAAAACCAAGGCATGGAGGGGATAAATCTACCCATTCAAATCTCAATCATCAGCATGCAGATCAAGGTAATGAAAGTGTGGTATATGATATTGATATGAATGATAACTATGATGAATATTATTATAATAGTTACAACTACTCTATCCAAAATACCTTAGAACAAAAAATAGAAAGGTTAGAAAAACCTTTATAGGATTTTTAAAAAGTTGAATCCCCAAGATCAACAAAAAAAAAATGAACCTTTAGTTGAAAAAATTTTACGACATCATGTCACCTCTACTTTTAAGTTCCCCAAAATGGTGTATGATGGCCGAGGGGATCCTCAAGATCATTTGGCCCATTATGTGAACCATATGAATATATTTGGGATTTTGGATCAAGTTAAGGCATTTTTAATGACGTTAAAAGATTCAACTCAAGCATGGTATTTACACCTACCACAATACTCTATTACAAACTTCGAGTAGTTGGTGGACTTGTTTATGACCAGATTCTTGGCAAACAAAACCTTGAAACAATCATTATCATACCTCATGTTTATTAAGTAGCTAGATGATGGACCCTTGAGAAATTTTGTCAAAAGGTTTAAAGAAACAACCATGGAAATGAAGGATGCTCTCGAAGAATTTGTTTTTCAAGCTTTCATGTACGGAACAACACACTAATTTGTTAAGTATAACTTGATTGAAAATCCAGCAGCTAATTTGTCAACATTATACAAGAAGGCCCATGTATTTGCTGAAAGTGATGAATCGAAGAAGGCTAAAATACATCTGCAAAGAATTAATGCGCGAACCTTAAGGGATTTTCATAACCCTTGAAAAGGAAGCCCCCTATTACATTATAGAGTTGGCAAAACTCGTTCCCAATAATCATACTCAGTAGGGCAACAATGATATAATTTCAATGATTCTTAAGGCTATCAGAAACATATGAGAATAGATAGAAGCTATCAGCAAGGTCAAAAAGGACAATAAAGAACTCTTCATAATCAATTCCAGTCGTACCATGATTTCATAGTGACTTTAATGCATATACTGAGCTAGATAGAGCACTAGGGAATTCTAAAACTACCACCTCCCTTGAGGCCCAACATCCATATGGATAATTCGATGGAGGTATATGATTTCTATTATGACAAACGACACAGGACAAATAAATGTATTCATTTGTGAGATGCTATCGAACCTGCAGTCCACATAGAGTAGTTGCAATGCTTTGTTGCTCCTCGAAGACAACCTTATGAGTGCAAAATTAGTGACAATGATGCTCCAAGCTCGTAAGCAGATGATAAAGGAAAATGCAAGCAAATCAGAAAAGGAGTCATCAATGTAATAATTGGTTCCAATGAGGAATAAGCTAGATCTAAAACCAAAAGAAATACTTATTTGCGCGATAAGATGTAGTGTCAACATCAATAAAGAGGCCTAGACAAGTACAACCATGGAAAGTTGGATTTTTTTTTAATCAAAATGAAGCTAATTGAGTGGTTTAAAAGGCAATGATCCTTTGGTAGTTTCAAAAACTATTGTAGGATTTGTAGTTAAGGGGTTTTTTATTTGATATTGGAAGTGGGGCGGAAGTATTAAGTTGGCAGGCATTCAACCAGCCAGTTAAAGTCAGAGGATCAGTTACGTTGTCGGTTGTGATAAGTGATGATGATCGAACAATTACAAAGATGGTTGTAACACCCCACACCCAACCCGATCATTGGGTCTGAGCTACAAAATGCTACATTCATTGTCAGAGCAACTATAGTCAAATATACAGTAAATAATTTTTTACATATGCAATAATGTTAAACACATTCAATTCATGTTAAACAATTAAATTCGAGTCTTAATCAAGCTTACAAAAGCTCTTTTATTAACCTGAGCATGAAATATAACCAAATAACAAAGTTTTAAAAGTTCAAGATTGATGTAACACAATCACTTGACCTAGCCTCTGAATCCAGGTGTAAAGTGCCACAATTAGGTTGATTTGGACTAAATATCAAATTGTAAGCTTGATAAATTCTGAAGTGATTTTATTAAAAAATAATTATTTTTTATAGCAGAAACTTTAAAATTTAAAACTAAAGTTTATCATTTCCAAAACTCAAACCTGAAGGGATCTATGTAACTACAACATGTTCCACATCGAGGCGAAATCTTTAAAGGTACCCATTTCCTATGTGCATGAAATTTTATTGAAAATGGTCCTTGATCCAACACAATCTGGCTTGGTCCCACATCAAGTTCCTTCTCTCATGATTCTTGCAAAACACAAGCCAATACTTTGGTAAGTTCAACGAATTTAGTGAGTTTCTTTACTACCAACTACATATCTCGCCCCATCTTTACTGGGGTAAAATCTTAAAAGAAAATAAAATACTTTAACTTCCTATTTTTTTACTAAGATTTTAGTGCATTATCTGGACTGGCGAACTTTTATGCATCTTTCGTTGTTATTTAATAGCAATTCGATCGCAAATACCTGCCTAGTTATCTCAATAGGTTCTCACTTTACCCTACTTACCTTCTTATCAAGACTACTCATTTGGGTCTTCTCCTGAATCATAAGGTTATAGTCTCGGTGGATACGCATATATTCCACTCATGAAGCCTATCTACTCATAAAGCCTACGGGAAAAGACCACACACATTGGTGATCATTTTCAATTTGTTTAATCTATGGCAGACTCTCTTTTTCTTACCACAGTCCTGAAGGATTTACTGACATTACATCCATTAGGTTAGCTAATGAGGTCCTTCGCCACTTTGGCGGACTAAATCCCATCCCTCATTTCATTCGAGTGGAAAATTTGCTTCGAATTACTTCTTCGTAATCCGCCTTATTTTTGATCCATTGGTTTTAGTATTAGATATGTCCATCTACAATTGAACCATTTGGACTTATAGTTTTCAGAAGACAGATAACTAGTTTACTATTTGAGTCACCAGTCTCCCTTGTTTGATGTTTCCCTATAGAACTACTCCTTGGCGAATATACTCACGGTAGATTTCTTCAAAGAGTAATAGACTTGACAAACATATATGTCACTTGGACTAACCTACTTAATGCCTTCTCTTCCCAACGGGTTCTATTTAACCCTGCCTTGCCAATTCATCGATCCGAAGTTCTCATGATCAATCTTCCTTGCTTAACTACAAATATGACGAATCTGGTGTCAAGAGTGAGTCTCCCACATTTTTTCACTAGTTTGTAGAGCTTCTTGGCGGTCCTTAATGGCAGATCCTTACCCATGACTTACGGGTTAATCCCCTTCATTACCTATCGACAAGGCATTAATGACGCATCTTTCCCCACCTGATCTTAAGTAGGTCGTCACGATACGCCAAAGTGGCTTTCCTGGTTACTATTTTGGCAGATTGTTCCCCCTTTTTCCACTACATTTACCTTGTTTGATGTATTCTTTAAAATATTTTGTCGACACTTGCTTTATTCTTCCAACTCTTTTTCCTTAGGAGATTCACCATAAGTTTCGTCCAGGCAGTCTACCTCGTATTTAATGTTCCGACGGACTCCATTGGTTGTTGTAGCCTAACTGTAGTCTTACATTCTTTCACCCCATGTTTAATGTCCTGACAGACGTCACTATGTTTACTGTCCTGACAGTCTACCCCGTGTTTAATGTCGCAGCAGGCCACCACATGTTTACTGTCTTGGCAGACTACACTGGTTGCCATAGTTGAGCCATGGTCTTACACCTTATACCTCTTTGAGATGTCGCCCCGAAGGACCTTACCATTGTTGCGGTGTCACCCCATAGAGCCTGCTAACCACTGTCGCGATGTTACTCTATGGAACTTAAATACCATCGTCACGGCATTGCGCTGAAAGACCAGTCAATATTATTCCTTTTCACATTTTACATTGATGCTCGAATACCAAAGTGTTCCCCCTACAAGGCCCGAAGCTCTGTACATCACGATTTGCTCCCAACAATCTCAGATGGTGAAATTTTAATGGAATTCTATTTTCTCCTATTCCTCTGTTCATTCCTCTATTTCACCATTCCTAACCTTGATAATCGAACATTGCAATGTCCCTTCTACAAGGCTCGAAGCTTCCCACATCATAATTTGCACATAACATCTTATGGTGGTATCTAACAGAAATTCTCATTTCTCAGATCCTAACTTCATTTAAACCTTTTAAAAATTCTTATCCATATGGCACATACAATAATCATGCAATATATGCATTTAACTCAACATACAATAATCATCTTACGGTATAGTTTAATTCAACCCCCAAATTGTTCCTAATTTTTGGGTTTAAAGGAAACCGAGTGTGGCAACCGATGTCATGACGTCATCTCTTCCAAGTCATGACGTTGCCAAACAATTTTTCATGCCATGACCTCAGGCCACTCAACGTCGCAACATGACTCACCATCGACTGACGTTGCAGCAAGAAAGGTTGGTCGTTGGGACATGGACTCTGTTTTTGGTAAAAATGAACCATTTGGTACCTATTTCAAAGCTTCCAATCATACCTATTAATTTGTGCACAAAATACCAATTTCATTTGAATCAAAACATACCAAAAACATATCAAATGAGTTCAAACATACTATTTAAAATCCAAATCAAACATTTCACACCTATTCATCAATTAAACTTAACAATTCAATGTTATGGAAAACATATCAATCGATATATGCGAATATCAAAGTTTATCTATACCATACTAATTTGAAACATACCATTTCACCTTACCTTCATACAATTATATTCATTTTGCACTTTAATAGCTTATATGCCCTAAACATGAACCAAATCATCTATTCATTAATACATATCTCAAGTTTACCAATTAAACATACCATCTCAACTTCATTCCACGCCAACTCACATGCCAAGTCTATAAATATAGTTCATCACATTATTTAGCATAAACATACATATATGCCCAATAACATGTATGATTCAAAATACCAAACCACCATATCATAAGTAATGGTTAAATCAACTTTGTCCATCATTAAACTCATTCACACACTAAGTTATACACCATGACACATATAAACATGCTACAACCCTTAACTCAAAATGACAAAAAAGCTATCGATTTAGTGATAGTGTGAGCTCCGAGATGACCCGACTTAACGTGTTCGACAAGGTGACAATCTATAAGGAAAATGGAAAACAAACTAAGTAAGCATATAAAATACTTAGTAAGTTCAAATGGAACTTAAGCATACTTTGATCATTAAAGCATAAACAATTATTCTATTTGGCTACCAATTTAACTTTCCTTGGCACATTAAGACATATCTCTATGTACAACATCACCACAAATTGAATGTGTTAGTTACATTCTCAGATCGTAAGTACTGCCAACATTTAAAACATAATCATATAACAATCTATATGTCAAGTATCATTAACACCATTTCATTTTCATTTCATGATTTAAATTATATTTCCAATCAATTGAACATCACTCGATGGAACTATAGTAAAGCGAACTCAGATACATGAGAATATTTTGCTCACATAAGTTTACATATATTAAGGTTGCTTACATAAGCTATCATTTTAACAAAATTTCTCACTCAAGCTAATATTGTATCGAGGTTTTCCGTCCGGGCTAAACCAACGATACGTGTAACCCGAGAATCTGCAACAAATACTAGATCTCATAATAACATATAAATCCCTGATTAATTACGTGTATAATCCTAATGGCATGTCATTTGTATCCTAACCTTTTAGTAAGTTCACTCGTGCATCATTTCTGTATAAATGTCAAAACCAATTCCTGTACATGACTTTAATTCTCATTTTTGACACAAATAATCAGTCAACAATCACATTTACATCTTGTACTATTTCTATACCAATATGACATGAACTTACAATTCAGTCCATTTCGAGCTATAAGTTCCAAATTCATTAATTCTACTTAGTTCATATATGTACAAGTGTAAATTCAAATACCGTTCATACATAAAGTAAAAATTGAGTGGTAAGTTCCATATGTACTTGCCTGGTCAAAACAACAAACAAATTGAATCTTCAAGGACTAATCAATAATTTTGGCTTTTTCTCGATTATCTTCGGTTTGATCCAATTCTTAATCTATATAATTATTCCATTCAATTTATCAATACCAAACATTTATAAAATAGGTCATGGCATGTATGAACCTAAATAATTCCATTTTTTGATACCCCTAAAGTTTTACATTTTATTTAATTTATTAATACCCCATAAAGTTAGATTTTTTTTTATCAAGATGAAGCTAATTGAGTGATCTAGAAGGCAATGATCCTTTGGTAGTTTTAGCAATGATTGTAGGATTTGAAATTAAGAGGATTTTGATTGACATTGGACGTGTGATGGAAATGTTGAGTTAGCAGGCATTTAATCAACTGATTGAAGTCAGAGGATCAGTTACGTTACCAGTTGTAATAGGTGATGATGATTGAACAATCACAAATATGGTTGAGTTACTAATTGTGGACCATCCAACATCTTATAATTAGGGGCGAAACTAGTGAGGCTGGCAGGGGCTTTGTCCTCCTAAAATAGAAAATTTTTATTTAGGCCCTTTGAAAATTTTAAAATTTTAAATTAGTAAAGGTAAAATTGCACTTTGGCCTCCCTAAAATGATAAAATTTTGATTTAATCATTTAAAAATTATAAAGATAGATGCTATTAAAATGGTGAAATTACATTTTTACTATCATAAAAATTACAATTTAATTTTGGCCCCCTATTTTTTTTTTCTAATTTTGCCCCTACTTATAATGCCTTCTTTGGAAGGCCTTTAATGAAGAAACAAAGATGGTGGTGGCCACCTATTATTTCAAGGTAAAATTTCCAACCCCAATGGGTGAAGTAGAGGTGCTCATGGATCGGACTAGGTTGTATTTAGGTCAGATCTATGCATGATATTTATATATTTTATGTTTGCCCAAGCTAGCCCATATTTACAAAAGACTAACCCAGTCCCATTTTAGGCCCGCCCATATTATTTTAATTTAATATTTAATAATGTAATAATTTTATTTATTGAAATTTTTTATATAATCATCTTCACATTATTTTAATGTTTACATTAGAGTAGTATTATATATTTATATATGTTTATTTTTTTAATGTTTTATAAATTACTTAATATATAATATAATATAATATAATATAAAGTATTACAAACTTAAAAATGGGTCAGGCTCAAGCCAGACTCGGTCATTGAATGTTCAAGCCTGAGTCCAACCCTTAGGTTAAACAGGCCTATTTTTTTTTGTCCAAACCTATTTTTCGAGCATAATATTTTTATTTAAACCCTCTCAAATTTTAGGTGAGCCTTTGAGCTTAGACGGGTAGCTTAGCCCATGAACTGGTCTAGGGTGAAGGATATTTGAAGTCCGACCAGCACATGGCAAGAGGCAATGTCACGTCCTTTCCATGCAAAAAAAATTATTTTTAAGATTATTTTTAATTTTTTGAAAATTATTGTTAAGAAAATTTTTAAAAAATCAAAATGATATTTTAGTTATAATTCAGGGACTAATTTTGTAATTAATCATTTAAATTAATATTTCACATCATCATTTAATAGATAAAATTTAATAGATGAACTAGTTTACACGTTTCGAAATATATAAAAATTAATTTACTCATTTTTTTCAATGTAAAAAGATCAAAATACAATCCGCTTAGAACTTTTACCTTTTATTTTTAAATCCGAAAAAACACTCCTTTGGGTTTTTATAAACCTAATCAATGGTCTATAAACAATGGATTTTGCTGTCGTAGATGATTTTTTTAAAATTATAAAATTTTAGTATAAAATTAAAGTAATTTTACTTATATTTTATGATATCTTAATAATACGATGGTCATGTTTTATATTTATTAACATAGTTGAATTTTGAGAAATTAAAAGCCAACTGTTTTTCTAATGTAAAAAAAAAAAAAAAAAAACTATTGAAGAAAATAACATTCATGATCAATACAAATATTATTTTTGATTACTTTGGTGATGAGTGCATTTACATATTGTTAAGTTATATTGTTAAAATATTATTAAAAAAAGGATATTAAACAAATTTAATTTCACAATTGATATAAGTGGATTTTTTTATTTTTCAATGTATTTTTTAAAGTGAGTTCAATGATTAATTATTCGTATTCTGTAAATCTATTAAGGGGTAAACGTTAGGCACGTGTTTTAAATTTATTCATTATTCAAGGTTAAGATCAAAAAAATTGTTTTATACCCAAAACGAGAATTGAATCTTCTACCACCAGTTAAGGTATTGTATTTAATATAATATTATCATTATATAAATATATGTTTCAACTTTACAAAATTGAAAAGAAACATTTCATCCATACAAGTATCAATTAACAGCCATGAAAAATCAACACTCGAACATTCAATGAAACTGAAAACAATGTTTGAAACTGAAGAAAGGGTCAGGCTATCTCGTTAGATACTTGGGAAGTGGAGACAAAAGTGGTCTGTCTCTAACATATGACAATTCTTGTCGGAAGTCCGTCAGTTTCAAGATGAACAAGTTAGAAGCTGTTCCAAGTAATCAGATCCTAAATCTTCCCACACGACCAAGTTCTTTTGTTGTCGTGTCTCTTGAATTCCCTCCTTTTGTGTGCTCACTTCGATCTTTTTCTTAAACAGTGTCTCCTCTTCAGTGCCAACGCCGGCGAGCAGCCTTCGTCGCATCGGTATTTAACGCTCGGAAGCGATTCTCTGACTACTTCCAACGGGAAATTGAGTGTTGCCGATGATCCTCTCGCCGAAAACTCCTCTTGGTCATAAGCTAAAGCCGCGGCTTCCTTCAGGACTGTCAAATCTTCCAAGCCAAACCCTAATCCCATTTCTCGTTGAATCTCTAATCCCAGCCGAGTATTTCCCCCACGGCCGCTTCCTTATACCTCTGTAAGCTTTCTCTTCCTTGGGTAACTCTTTCAGTTTAGGAATATCCAATGGAGTTGTTGGACAAATCCAAGGCCGCCGCCGCCATATCCACCCAAACCATTTCTTCCAAGTCATTGAAGTTAAGAAGAAGCTCATCCCAGCCACCTGAAAAGGTCTCCGACGACGGCGACGGCGATCGAAACAATGATTCAGAGCTTGAATTATACTGAAACAACTCCTCCACTGAAGCTGTTCTCTTTATAAATGATTTAAACTGAAAACTAGTACTGATAACCTATGATTTGATCCAACAAGGTTTTGAGATACACTACGCTTTATATACCAGAATTAGAAGGACAAAACATCTAACAAAAAACATAAGATTTAAATAATGGGAAAACGATTTTCCTTAAATAATAATAATAATAACTCGAGATTCAGAGATGAAGTACGGCGGCGGGGTTTGACCCAAATTTTACCTAATTTTTTTTGTAAGTTTAATATAAACGATGTGTTTACACGTGATTAATGTAAAAATAGTGATGATAGTAAGATTATATAATATATAACAAAATTGTAATGTAAGATTAAAAGTAAACTAAACAAATCGTACCACCCATCTAAATTTACGCATAGTAAGTTCTATAACGATAATTTTTTGTAAATTTCTAATTAGAATTTATACAATTGTTTTAAAATTAAAATACCTTTATTATTTTAACTTTGAATGTTTTTATTTTGGGATAAATTTTAAAATCATTAATAAATTTTAGTTTAATATGTAATTTTAAACATGAATTTTGATTTTGTGTAATTTATACATAAAATTTTAATTTAATTTAATTTTCACAAATTATTAACACAATTATTGATATAAAGTTTTATAATAATTTTTTAAAAATTATTATATTTTAGAAACATTTATGAAAAAAAATTAGATTTTGTCGAATAATATTCAAAAACCATAATACAAGGTACATTTTGTTAAAATAAGTCTAAAAATAAAAAATCACAAAATTAATATGAAAAAATTGAATCGAACTAAAATGATAGATAGTTTAAAGTTTTAAAAAAAACTTGACTGAACCGAATCGAACCAATATCATCCCGTTCCTTAAGATGATGAGTTATAGGATGTAACAAACAGTGCTCCTACACAATAAATTGATCTTAAAATCTTAAAGAATCACTTACAACATTCTCTAATAGATAGATTGTAAATTGAAATTTTAGTCTCCACAAATAAGACTTAAAGGATGACATGTACCCTTTAAGATGTAGTAAATAAATAAGACACATGACAACTTTTGAATTCTGCTTATATAATAAAAAAAATTCATTGACAAAAAACGTACTTGATGTCAAACTAGATCAACAAGATACCAATTCATTTAGTTTACTCCAAGAACCAATTAAATTGGATAACTCGAATACAAATTAATTTAAATATAAAATATAATATTTAATTAATTAATAAAAATTTGTATTAACTTTATGAATTGAAAAGTAAATTTAATAAGACATACCAAAAATCGATTTTTACAGATTTCAATTGCTTATCTTTTTATCGATTGAATCGATTTTCTGTCGCTTCATTAATTTCTTTATTTTCGGGTCTGTATTGCCTGAATGAACCACCCATTTTTATTAATGGGCAACTTGTAAGAATATTGTCCTGTGAAATTAGTTTTATTTTATCTTCTCAATTATTATTATTTTAATTTAATCATTTAACTTTTCAAAATTAAAATTTTTTATGTACTTCATTGTTAAGTGCCATTAGGTTAGCAACAAAAGGAAACAGTGATATTTGAATTGAATCGGATTAATTTATCATATCAATTGAGCCGATCGAACTAATTGTATCAAGAATTAATTGAGATATTTATTTGAAAAATGATATTAGACCGATAGAACCTCTAACTTGTTGAACCGATTAAAAAACCAATTGAGTTGATTTTTAATTTTTTTACGGATTTTTAATATATTTTTTTTTGGTGATAAAAACAAACAAATATTACATCAAATTAAATTGATCAAAGGCACTCTTAGCTTTATATTGATTTAGAGCTTCTATGGCAACACGAGGAACTTCATCATAAACTTGTAAGCATGTCCTCCCACCTAAATTCAACTTGGCCAAATAGTTAGCAACTCGATTATTTTTTATTGGAACATACCGAATCAACCATCCTTTTTCAGTTCTCATGATCCGTTAGACTCTCTTGAGGACTGTAATGCTCGACTTCACCAACAAATTATCCTGTAGGGCTTGAACTACCTCCAAATTATCTGTATGAATCATAACTCTATTATAACTTTTACTAAGTAAAATAAACATGCCATCCAAAATGCCCTATAGTTTAGCCTCAAAGATCGTGCATTTCCCAAGAAAATGGTTATAACCCAAGATCCAATCTCTATTCTAATCTTGCAACACTCCACCAATAAATGTAGCTCCAAATCCTCTATACACCATCAGTGAATAAGTGCACCCAATTAGCTGGCAAGAAAACTCGAGTAACAAAGGCGTAAATATTTAGCTTAACCTCATTATGATTCATCTCATACTATTGTGCCCAAATATAGAATTTTTAATATTTTTTAATTGAACTGACCCAATTAGAATTTTTGTAATTTCCACGTAATTTTCCATTTTCCATGTGGGTAAGTAAAATTTTTGTTGGTGTTGTTTTAATATATTAAACCCAAGTTTTGACTTTTGATCTTGGGGTTAGACTCTGGGTTACTCAAGTGTCCAGTGCCTAAGTTAATTTAGGGAAAGAAAGGGTGATTGGTCAGAGTTTTAGGGTTCTTGAAAACTTTCGACAAAGAGAAGGATTGAGACCAATAGTGTAAGGGTTAGGATTGAAAACATTAATTTCAAAGTCTAGGTTTTATGCAGGGAGGAAACCAGAAAAATTATTTTAGAGAGGTAGAGAGAATGATAATTTTTTGGAAGCCAAAGCTACAAAGCAATTTTACCATTTTTGGGCCAATCTACGCCCTATCTCAGGGTTAGGATTGATTGAGAGAGAAAAAATCAAAGAAATTATGTAATGTTTGTTTATGGAGAGGAAACAATGGAAAGGCATGTACTGCGATTCGAAGGGACAAGAAGCATGGCATACAGTATGTGTAAAAAATCCTTTTATTATTAGAATATTTTTTTAATTTTCTGGGTTGATTTTGAGTGGATTTGGGGTTTAAGGTGTTTCTTGATTCTCTGGGTTTACATGATAGCAAACTTGAATCTTACTGAGTCCGCCTATTTTGTTGTTTTCCGACACTGATCTCTCCCTTCTATTTCTGTTCTTCGTTTGACCAACATATTCTTCTCTGCATTTTTTACCCTGAAAAACGAATAGCATTTAGGGCTGAAGTTTAATTTAAATACATTTAAAAAAAAAAGTTTGAAAGCATATGGAAAATTAATAAATGCCTAAAAATTTAAGTGGCATTAGCCTAACCACAGATAGAATTAAATTAGTAAATGATTAATGTTGTAATTACTTTTTATTAAACTAAATAATCCAATCTGATATTTCATCGTCATGGATGAGGCCATTGATATACAAATTTGTTTGAAATATTCTGGGGTAAGATGCATGAACCAGCGTAAATGATTAATTTGTTTGAAGAATACAGATCACATCGCATGGAGCTTAGCTAATGAACAACCTATTCAAACTAGATGATTTTGCAGACGTCGCAATATTTATTTAATATTTTCCCATCAATTCTATTTAAAAAAATGCAAAATCTAGGGTTAAGTTTAGATGACTGGTCTTGATTTGAACATCACTACCTGTAAAGGGACAGATAGTCACTTTCGCCTCTTTTTCACTATCCAAATCTTTAGATAAATCAATTTTTAAATAAAAATAATTATTATAAAATTAAAAATATTTTAAAAATTAGAGAAAATCGATTTATATTAATTCGTGAATCAATCAATCTTTTAATTTTAGTTTAATATTTTAATTATTTTTGAATCAATTCGATTTTAAAAGCAATACCGATGCGGTTTTAACTTTGGGTTTTGAAGTGTAACTAGTAACTGTTATAGTAAAAACTCGAATGTCAAAGTTAGATTCGGCAAATCTGGTAGCTTAGGCTCAACCTTATGACTCAATGGTCTTGCTCTACTTTGAATTCCAAAAGCCTGGTCAATGGTCAATAACCAATGAATTTCTTTCAAGATTATTATTTACAATGATTATTACTAGTTTTTAAAAAAGAAATCTATTATATGAATGGTATCATTTGATTCAGAAAAAAAATAATAAATATTTGTTGCAAGTAGTGAAGAGTAACTTTCCTTGACACAACAAAAATTTTAACCTTAGTATTAATAAATCATCACACATTGATAGTTAATTTTTTCACAGCTCAAACGCAATATATTCAGAGTATTTATAAGTACTTAATATGATAAGAAAATAAAAATATTTAATTATTTGTTATATATGAATATATGTATAAAAACATTATGCACTTAATATGAAAATTACATCCTAGCTAACCATCATTAAATTAACTTGACAATGAACTCCAATCAACCAAGTCCCAAGAGGCCCACCTTGTCAATTATGCATAAAAGAAATGTCTCAAATAACTATTTTTCTCGTCATCTTAGATTCTAACTTTACAAATATCATCACTATACTTCATCATTAAAGCCCTTTGAGAACAACTCTCAATAGATCTGATAACACATTTATCTTGATAAATTTCATATATAAACTAGAACATATACCTAAAAATTAAAATCTAAAACCAAAACCCCATTTGTTTCCAAATAAAACATAATGAATAACATAAAAACCACAAATGGATAAAAACCAACTCGAAAATTGATACTACTGTTGAAAAGATTTAATTTGAAAAAGTTGTTTTCTTGTTAAGATTAGCATTAGAGCCTTCTTTTCAAATATTGCTAAACCCAGTAGTTATATTGTTGTTTTACATTAAAAATTATATTGCTTTTTATATTGTTAAAAAACTAATAGAAGTGGATTCCTAGTTTATACCATAATTTTATTAAATACTTTAAAATTAATTAAAAGATAAATTATTGTATTTATCACTATAAATATTATATAAATACGGATCTACTTACAGTGTAAAACTCACATATCTCCATATTTCAACTTTACAAAAAATTAAAATTGAGAAAAAAAAAAAGTACATTTTATCCATGGAAGAAGCAATTAACAGCCATTGAAAATCATCCCCTCCAAAGATTCAATGAAACCAAGAAGAACTAAGAACAATATTGTTTGAAAGTGAAGAAACGGATGTAGATATATATGAAACAAAAGAACCTGAGTGAGGTTTCAAGATGAACAAGTTAGAAGCTGTTCCAAGTAATCAGATCCTAAATCTTCCAACACGACCAAGTTCTTTTGTTGTCGTGTCTCTCTTGAAATTACCTCCTTTCGTGTGCTCACCATCTTATTCTTCTTCGATCTTTTCCTTAAACAGTGTCTCTTCTTCAGCGCCAACACCGGCGAGCACCCTTCGTCGCATCGGTACTTAATGCTCCGAAGCGATTCCCTGACGACATCCACCGGGAAATTGAGCGTCGCCGATGGTCCTCTCGTCGAAAACGCCGCTTGGTCGTAAGCTAAAGCGGCGGCTTCGGGACTGTCGAATGTTCCAAGCCAAACCCTAACTCCATTTCTCGTTGAATCTCTAATCTCAGCCGCGTATTTCCCCCACGGTCGCTTCCTTACACCTCTGTAAGCTTTCTCTTCCTTGGGTAACTCTTCCATTTTAGGAATATCCAATGTGACGCCTTCTTCCTTTACGCCATTAACGGAGTTCTTGGACTTATCCAAGGCCGCCGCAGCCTTATCTTCCCAAACCATTTCTTCGAAGTCATTGAAGTTGAGAAGAAGCTCATCCCAGAAACCTGGCAAAGTCTCCATCGACGGCGACGGCAACCGAAACAGTGATTGAGAGCTTGAATGATATTGAAAGAACTCCTCCATTGAAGGCCGTCCTGTTTGTAAATGCTTTAAAAATATTGATAAACCTATGATTTGATCCAATAAAGGTTTGAGGAACCCTACGCTTTATAATTATATAGGCAAGAACTAAAGGCCAAAATATCTTAAAAGAATTAAAATTATGGGGAAAGGGATTTTTTTAATTAAAAAAAGGAAATTAAGGCGAGAATTAGAGATGACGTACGGCGGCTGGGTTAGACCCAAAAGTACATAATTTCTAAAGTAAATGTAGTAAGTTCTAGATTGTTTTTTTCTTTTATTTTTTTACTTCAATATTGTAGAAAAAAAAATTAAAATAGTGTGGAGAAAGTGGAGCTTTGAATAATTTACTGCGGAGTTATTATGGCGGAGGATGTTAAATGAAGAGATGTGGTTGTCGAAATGAATTGTGCTTGCTATTAAAAAGATCAATGGTGACTCAAGAGGGTATTTACGTAGAGATTTGGTTCTAAGAATTCATGAGTTATACAGTCGAGATTGGAGTGTTGTCCTTGAGTAGATCTTAAAGGTAGTGAATTTTGCCACTCACTCGTTGGATGGAATAATGAAGGATTTCCTGGTTGGCGCCCATATGTTCCATAAGGCTCCCTCTTTAGTTCGTCACCAGTTAAGGATGAATAACATGTCTGTGCTTTCGACTCTTGCTACATCCGGTTAGTTTAATAAATTCAATTTTTTGTTACAAAAAAAAAAGAGTTTAATTTATATGAGTTTGTATTTTGACATCATACTTAAAATTTTCTATAATTTCTACCCACCTTTAAATAAGAGTATAAATATGCTTTAGTACGTTCGAACTCACGGCTTCCTACTCTAACAATAATGTCGATATCAACTGCGCTGAGACTCAATTAGCAAATTAATATTGAGTTCTTTGTTAAATATTAAAATTTTAATTATGATAACTTAATTTAATTTATTTGTAACAGGTGTGGATAATATTTAAAGAGAACTTGGCATTCATGGCGGTTGAGATCTTCGTAAAAATTTTAAAAAATGTAAATTGTAATTTGTATCGATGTACATCGTAATCTATATTTGATTATTTGAAGAGGGAAATGAAAATTTAATTTTATCTCACTATCCATTAGTGTCAAGGTCTATGAAAAACCCTAACAAAACCTTAACCCTAAGAGGGTGTTTGGTTCGTCAAATCTTAAATTACATTCTATAATATGATTACGGGGATGTAAGATTACGGGTGGAATGTAAGATTACCTTATTTGGTTCATTTGGCTGAAATGTAAGATTACCTAAAACTAAATTTTACTATATTTTCCTTGTTATAAAATATGAATCCATTAACCAAATAATTAAGTCAGCTACTAAGAGGATGCTAAAGAGTAAGTTAGTTCACCAAATTGATATAATCGTAATGATTGGAAATAAAACCTAAAATCATGTAAAGAAAATAAAAAAGAATTTGATTGAAAGTTAAATGACCTCTGTGAGATTTTCTATCGAAATGACAATTTAAATCGCAAATAACAAAGCAGATAAGCTTCAAAACAATAATATTAAATTAATTAAATAATTGTTAGTAATGTTTTTGATAAAATAAATTAAACTCATAACAAAAGAAAATTTGGGATTTTAAAATTGAAAGTTAATTGAGCTTACAAACAATACAACATAGAGGAAGAGATGACGGTAGTGACCATTGTACAATATCTCCTCTTTCTACTTGTTGCTTTATATACTCTCATTAATTAATTAAACAATAATTCATAACAATTGAGAGAATCTTTCTAAATAAAGGAAAAAACCCATAACATTCAATAACACAATAACTCGAAAAATATGAAGCCTATAACATAAATTGAAAAAAAATCTACAACAATCAACAAAAACAAAGTCTACGACAAATGTTAAATTTTTTTAAAAATTATACCACAAAGCTAGAGAAAGTAAAATTTTCTTCCTTTCCCTCAATTTAATTAATTTTTAATTACCTCAATTTTGAGAAAAAAGTTGGGGAAAGTGAAGTTATTTTTAATATGTAAAATTATATCTTTAAAATCATTATAATCAAACAAAGACAGTAAATACTCCTTTACTTTCTCATTTAAACTACCGTACCCTTCATTTTTTCTTAAATTATTTATTCAAACATAAGTCAAGCTTTATAAAGAAAAAACTAAAGAAATTTAAGAAAATGTCGTATGATATTCAAATCACCATATATATCTTTTATCAACCCTAAGTTATTTCCTTTTTTTCAGCATATTTTCATTTTTGGTTTGAATGCGTTGAAGCGCATTTTCCTCTTATTTTTAGGTTAAAAGAGATTATAGATAGTTCTAGGTATTATGTAAAAAAAAAAACAGAACTTATAATGTGATTGTTAAAAAAATATAATAGTGTGCCGTCGCCATCAAGTAAATATTTTCAAATATCGTAGTTTGGATAAATATAAAAATTATTCTTTTATTTTTTTCTTATGTAAAGATCGGATTCCTAGCATAGTCTAATTTGGCATTTTAAGGGGTTTTCTGAGGTTTTTTTACAAAAATGAGAATACAAATTTTTAAGAGTCCAATGGAAATAAATTTGTTAAAAAAAACAAATCTTATAATAAAAATAGTTTAGTAAAATGCAATTTTAATAAATCAATTAAATAATAAAATATTATAGTTTAGCTAAATAAAGTAAATAACATATTTGGTAATATATCAAGTAATCCTATTACTGAAAATAATTTTACATTCTATGAACTAATCATCCCTCAAGTGACAAAATTCTTGGATTAATTGAGTGCTTTGCAAAGGTTGAAATTTAAGGGCTTACCATAGCTTATTTTTCTGATTTTGTTTCTTAAATTGTATACATAAAATTTTCATTTCGATTTGGTTTTCACAAAGTTTTAACATTATAACACATGACATCATTTAATTTTATTTATTGCATGCATCAATAATTATATTTATTCGATATGAAAATAATCAAATTGATTTATTTTATAAATGTGAAGAATAAAAATAAAAATAATATATATATTATAGCAAATAAAAATTCATGTGTAATTTTAAAATTTATCTTTAAAAAAACGAGTAAATTTAATTTTCAAAATTTATCTTTAAAAAAAAAAGAGTAAATTTAATTTTCATACTTTTTTTCAAACTCATGGGTTTGTTTTTGCTTATTTGGGGGTTGATTTGAAATACTATTTTTAAATTTAAAATCCATATATCTTTTTTTGAAATTTCATTGAATTTGTCATTCGGTTGCACTGTAATGGCCTAAAATCAAGGTTATCGGAACAATGGTTTCGCAACCATAAATCCGATTTAAAGAGAAATTTATTTCAATATATTTGCATGAATATTTATATGATAGGAAATATTTTTATAAATATTTATAAAATGTTAGTAATGTGGTATTAAACTTTCGTTAGAAAATTTTAACGTCTGGGTAGGTAATTAAATGAAAAAGACTAAATTGAAAAAGGTGTAAAAGTTTAATTATAGATTAAAAGAAAGTATAAAGGACCAAAATGGCAATTAAGCCATTTTGTCTAGTTGAGGCGGTTTATTGTGAAGAAAATCTGAGATTTTTTTATGTTTAATATATATTATTATATTATTATATAATAAAGATATTTTAATATATTATATTATATTGTTATTATATATATTATAAAGAGAAAGTAAAAGAAAGAACAGAAAAGAAACAGAGAGTAAAGACGAAACAGAGAAGAAATAGGGGAAAAAGAAAGAAAAAGGGAGAATAGAGTTTTTAAAGCTTGGAGTTTAATTTGGTAAGTTAATTTAGTCCTTTTCTTTTAATTTTGATGCTTTATAAGTTTTAGAACAAAGTTTTGATGAATTTAAGTTGAAGTTTTTGAAGTTTTAGAGTTTTTGAATATAACATATGATGAATAAAATGATGAATTAGTGGTTTAATTGAAAGAATTTGAAGTTAGAATTGGATAAAGGACTTAATTGTAAAACAAGCTATAAGAAAACAGTTTTGGGACAGCAGCAGTAGAGTAAGTTTGAAAATTCACCAAAAATCGTAGAAGTGGAATTAGATGTTGAGTGAGATATGAAATTAAAGCTTATTGCGTCTATTTTCATATGAAAGAATTCTGTATTTTGAGATATTTAGATTTTTGTAAGACTGGTTCAGAATGAATTCGGGTTCCTCTATTTTGACTTTAGAAAATCATCAAAAATTGAAGAAAAATAATTAGGGGCTTAAATTTATATATTTGGAATCCTGAATGAATCTATTTTCAATAAAAATAAACTAGAACATCATCCGAATTCTGTATGAGGAGATAATTAATTTTTAGTGAAGAAGAGTCAGAACTGCCAGATAGCAGAACAGGAGTGATTTTAATGAATAAACTGTACGAATTGGCTAAGCCAAAATTCTGGAAATTTTATGGTATAAATAAATGTGAGTCTAGTTTCAGGGAAAATTAACGGTTTTTCATTTGGAGTTCTGTAGCTTGAGAATAAATAATTTAGTGACTGTGACTCAAGTAGACAGCTTTGAATAAACTAAAAATAATAATAGAATTATAGAAAATGCTACATGTGAACATGAAATGTATTGAATTGATGATTGAATTTATTTATTTAGATTCGGAAAACTCAAATACGAAGCTAGATCGAGGAAAGGAAAAAGTCCCGGATTAGTAGATTTTGTATACGAACTAGTATCGAGGTAAGTTCATGTAACTTGAATTATATTCTTAAATGTTGAAATGTATGCTATTGATGTGAATATAATTTGAATGTTCATTGTATGAAGATTGATGAAAGATTGATATATTTGATAAAAAGGGGAAGAAATCCCGGTTGAATGAAAGGAAAATTCGATGGATCTCTGAAAAGGAATTGACGGTAAAAAGGATCTAGCCCGGACGGGTGATCCTATCCTAATATAGCCCTCCCGAAGAATATGTGGAAAATGGATTTAGCCCGGACGGGTAATCCGAATTAGGGTCTGAATTTAGCCTGGACTGGTAATTCAGATCCAAGCTCATTAGAGTAATTATCGTTGCAGGGTATTTAGCCTGGACTGGTAATCCCGACAATACTCTATGAGTTTATATTACAGGGGATTTAGCCTGGACTGGTAATCCCGCTGTAAAGATGAGGTTCGCGGGAGTGTGCTCTCTGAAATGAAAATGTGCGCACATGAATATGAATTGACGGACCCGGATTTGTACACTAAAGTGTACCTCTAAAAAAAAATCCATCGAAATTTCGAGTAATTCAACGGGATAAATATGGAAAAATAACAAGGAAATGGAAATCATGGTATTGATGAGCTCATCAATCATAGTATATATATATTATTGATACATGGAAATTAATGAACTAACTTGAATGTTGAGCTTGTGTATGTTAGAGTAATAACGTATTGAATGGATATATGAATGTTTATTACATTGTATTGAAAATATTAGGTAAGTATAATTCTTGTTACATGGGCTTACTAAGCTCAAAGTGCTTACCCTATTTCCTTTTTCCCTGTTTTGTAGTGTTAAGAGCTCGGAGGTCGGTTTCAGTCGGAGACATATCACACTATCAACCCCAAGATTCCGGTATTTTAAGAAACTTTATTTTGGAAATCAATGGCATGTATAAGCTAATAAAATAGATGTTAATATGAAATGAATGTAAGGTCAGCCATTGGTATGGCTTATGTGTTAAAGTTATCTTATAAATATGCATGAATTATTTTGAAAATATGTTGAATTGGAATGGTCTCGGTTTATAAAAAAATTTCGTAAACTCTGGTAATGCCTCGTACCTTATTTTGACAACAAATACGGGTAGTGGGTGTTACATTTGTTGGTATCAGAGCTACGGTTTAGCCGGTTCTAGGACCGACATAGCGAATACGGATTAGCTATACATGCCATTTAAATTATTTTTGATAGTGTGATATCTCCTGACCATTTAAATTGTGTTTTCCTTATAGTAATGTCATCTGACCGAGCTCAATCTGAGGAAGCTGGGAGTCATGCTCCGGCTTCAGTACAAAGAGAAGAAACTAGCAGTAGAAGGCCCGGTATAGAGGGTCAAGGGGAGGAGGCAAAAATAGCTTTCTTTCAAATGATGAATGAATGGTTTACCCAGTACATAAGAACTAACCCTACAGTGCAGCAAACTCAAGCTCCCCCTCCTGTTCCTCCACCGGTTCTCGAGATTCCACAGGGTACAGGTACTGAATCTGTCAGAAAAGGAAAAGCTCCGATCGATAAAATTCGAAAATATGGGGCCGAAGAATTTCGAGCAGCAGTTGATGATGATCCCGAACGAGCTGAATTTTGGTTAGAAAATACTACTCGGGTTTTGGAGGAATTATCTTGCACGCCAGAAGAATGTTTGAAATGTGCTGTTTCACTGTTAAAAGACACAGCTTATCATTGGTGGAATACTAAAGCTTCAGTTGTTCCGAAAGAAGAAATTACATGGGAATTCTTCCAGACCGAGTTCAAAAAGAAATATATCAATCAGAGATTCCTTGATCAGAAAAGAAAAGAATTTCTTGGGCTGAAACAGGGCAATAGATCAGTATCTGAGTATGAAAGAGAATTTGTTCAGTTGAGTAAATATGCTCGAGAATGGGTACAGTCGAAAGCTGAAATGTGCAAACGATTCGAAGAAGGGTTGAATGAAGAAATTAAGCTACTTATTGGAATTCTTGAAATTCGAGAGTTTGCCACACTAGCAGAGCGAGCCTATAAAGCAGAAGAATGGAGCAAAGAAAAGAAACAGGCTGAGAGGGAAGCTCGAATTTTTAGTAAAAGGTCAATGGAAAAATTTCAGTTTTCTACTTCAAAGAAATTAAAGAAGTACCAGGATCGTTCTACCTCAACCACTGGGTATTCGAATTAAGTGCGAGGTTCACAGCGCACTAATTCAAGACCTTCCACTCCCTCAGTGACCAGTGTTGGCAGTGTTGGTACCCCTAAGCCGAGATGCCAGTATTGTAATAAAGCTCATTTTGGTGAATGTCGATTTAAGAGTGGGGCTTGTTACCGATGTGGTTCTTTTGACCATTTCCTCAGAGATTGTCCAGAAAGAAGTGAAAAAGAAGCTGAATATATATCGAAGCCAAGTAATCCATCTTTGAGGGGTAGACCATCTCGACCATCCGGTAATGTCAGTGGTAGCCGAGGAGCTACAAAAGATACTGCAAGTAGGCCTGAGACACGAGCGCCTCCTAGGACATATGTCATTCGTACCAAAGAAGATGCCTCAGCACCAGATGTTATTACTGGTATATTTTCTTTACTTGATACTAATATTACTGCATTAATTGATCCCGGTTCTACGCATTCATATATATGTGTAAAACTTGCATGCGTTAAAGATTTATCTGTTGAACCTACTGAATTTGTGGTTAAAGTCTCGAACCCCTTTGGCCAATCTATTTTGGTGGATAAAATTTGTAAAAATTGTCCACTGATGGTAAGAGGCTATTGTTTCCTGGCTGATTTGATGTTATTGCCATTTGATGAGTTTGATGTGATATTGGGCATGGATTGGTTAACTCAGCATGATGCAGTAGTAAACTGTAAACAGAAAAATATTGTGTTGAAGTGTCAGAATGGTGAATTACTTCGGGTTAAATCCGATCAGACAGAGGGATTATCTGATGTGATTTCAGTTATTACTGCTCAGAGGTATGTCAAAAAGGGGTATGATGCTTTTCTTGCTTATGTATTAGATACCAAGGTATCTGAGTCGAAGATTCAAGCAGTGCCAGTGGTATGCGAATTTTCTGATGTGTTTCCAGAAGAGTTACCAGGGTTGCCACCAGAAAGAGAAGTGGAATTTTCTATAGATTTGATTCCGGGAACTACTCCGATTTCCATAGCTCCGTACCGAATGGCTCCTACAGAATTAAAGGAATTAAAGACACAGCTACAGGAACTTGTTGACAGAGGTTTTGTCCGACCGAGTCATTCACCTTGGGGTGCTCCAGTTCTGTTTGTGAAAAAGAAATATGGATCTTTGAGATTGTGTATTGACTATCGACAGCTCAATAAAGTAACTATAAAGAATAAGTATCCGTTGCCCCGGATTGATGATTTATTTGATCAGCTGAAAGGTGCTACTGTATTTTCAAAGATTGATCTCCGATCGGGCTACTATCAGTTATGAGTAAAGGAGTCAGATGTGCCAAAGACAGCTTTCAGAACCAGGTACGGGCATTATGAGTTTCTGGTTATGCCGTTTAGGTTGACTAATGCACCTGCAGTATTTATGGATTTGATGAATCGGATATTCAGACCGTACTTAGATAGGTTTGTGGTAGTTTTCATTGATGATATTTTGGTTTATTCTCGAGATGAAGAAGAACATGTAGATAATTTGAGAATTGTGTTACAAATTTTGCGAGAAAAGCAGTTATATGCTAAATTCAGTAAATGTGAATTTTGGCTTCGAGAAGTGGGTTTTCTTGGACATATTGTATCCGCTGAAGGCATTAGAGTAGATCCAAGTAAAATCTCAGCTATTGTCAATTGGAGTCCACCGAAGACTGTATCTGAAGTTAGAAGTTTCTTGGGTTTAGCTGGTTATTATCAGAGATTTGTACAGGGATTCTCTATGATAGCTTCTCCGATGACTCGATTATTGCAGAAAGATGTAAAGTTTGAGTGAACTGATGAATGTCAGCAGAGTTTCAACCAATTGAAAGATCTACTAACGAAAGCACCAGTATTAGTGCAGCCTGAACCGGGTAAGGAATTTGTTATTTACAGTGATGCCTCATTAAATGGTTTAGGTTGTGTTTGATGCAAGAAGGTAAAGTAATAGCCTATGCTTCAAGACAACTTAAACACATGAAAGAAATTATCCGTACATGATCTTGAGTTAGCTGCTATTGTTTTTGCATTGAAGATATGGCGGCATTACTTGTACGGTGAGAAATGTCATATTTATACTGATCATAAAAGCTTGAAGTATTTGATACACAGAAAGATCTGAATTTAAGACAGCGCAGGTGGCTTGAATTGATAAAGGACTATGATTTGATTATTGATTACCATCCGGGTAAGGCTAATATTGTGGCTGATGCTTTGAGTCGAAAATCTCTGTTTGCTTTGCGATTTATGAATGCTCAATTGTCTTTGGTTGATGATGGTTCAATCTTAGCTGAATTGAGAGCTAAACCAACATTTCTACAGCAAATATGTGAAGCTCAGAAAAATGATGTGAAGTTACAGGTTAAATGGGCACAATGTGAGTCAGGTACTGATTCTGAATTTCAAGTTGGGATTGATGGTTGTTTATTATTCAGAGGTAGGGTATGTGTACCCAAGAATTCAGAGCTCATACAGAAAATTTTACACGAGGCTCACGGTGATACTATGTCTGTACATCCGGGAAGTAATAAAATGTATAATGATTTGAAAAAGATGTACTGGTGGCCAGGAATGAAACGTGATATCTCTGAGTTTGTATCAAGATGTTTAATATGTCAGCAAGTTAAAGCTGAACATCAGGTACCTTCAGGGTTACTTCAGCCAATTACTATACCAGAATGGAAATGGGAAAGAATCACTATGGATTTTGTATCGGGGTTACCCTTGTCTTCGAGGAAAAAGAATGCTATTTGGGTGATTGTTGACCGATTGACAAAATCAGCACACTTTATTCCGGTACGTATGGATTATTCTTTAGATAAACTGGCTGAATTGTAAATATCTGAGATTGTCAGGCTACATGGAGTGCCTGTCTCCATTATATCAGATAGAGATCCCCGATTTACGTCTCGTTTCTGGGATAAATTGCAAGAAGCTTTAGGTACTCAGTTGTATTTCAGTACTGCATTTCATCCTCAGACAGATGGCCAATCTGAGCGTGTAATTCAAGTATTGGAAGATATGCTCCGATGTTGTATACTAGAGTTTGAAGTTAATTGGGAGAAATATCTACCTTTGATTGAATTTGCTTACAATAACAGTTATCAGTCCAGTATTAAAATGGCTCCATATGAAGCTTTGTATGGTAGAAAGTGTAGAACACCGTTATATTGGATAGAGCTCAGTGAAAAGAAGATACATGGGGTTGATTTGATCCAAGAAAGAAATAGAAGACAAAGTAAAGGTTATTCGGGATAGTTTAAAAGCAGCTTCCGATCGCCAAAAATCATATGCCGATCTTAAAGGGAAAAGAAATTGAATTTCAGGTCGGTGACAAGGTATTTCTGAAAGTGTCTCCTTGGAAGAAAGTTCTCCGGTTCGGTCGAAAGGGTAAATTGAGTCCAAGATTTATCGGGCCATATGAGATCATAGAAAGAATTGGACCGGTCGCTTATCGGTTGGCATTACCACCAGAACTTGATAGAATCCATAATGTTTTTCATGTGTCTATGCTACGACGATATCGGTCAGATCCTTCACATGTTATTTCTCCGATAGAAGTGTAGATTCAACCGGATATGAGTTACAGTGAAGAATCGATCAAGATATTGGCACAGGAAACAAAGGAGCTTAGAAATAAAAAAAAATTGGTGAAAGTATTGTGGCAAAAACACGGGATTGAGGAAGCGACATGGGAACCGGAGGAGGCAATGAGGAAACAATATCCAAACCTCTTTACTGGTAAGATTTTCGAGGATGAAAATCCTTAAAAGGGGGGAGAGTTGTAATGGCCTAAAATCAAGGTTATCGGAACAATGGTTTCGCAACCATAAATCCGATTTAAAGAGAAATTTATTTCAATATATTTGCATGAATATTTATATGATAGGAAATATTTTTATAAATATTTATAAAATGTTAGTAATGTGGTATTAAACTTTCGTTAGAAAATTTTAACGTCTGGGTAGGTAATTAAATGAAAAAGACTAAATTGAAAAAGGTGTAAAGTTTAATTATAGATTAAAAGAAAGTATAAAGGACCAAAATGGCAATTAAGCCATTTTGTCTAGTTGAGGCGGTTTATTGTGAAGAAAATCTGAGATTTTTTATGTTTATATATTATTATATTATTATTATATATAATATATTATATATATATATATATATAAAGAGAAAGTAAAAGAAAAACAGAAAAGAAACAGAGAGTAAAGACGAAACAGAGAAGAAATAGGGGAAAAAGAAAGAAAAAGGGAGAATAGAGTTTTTAAAGCTTGGAGTTTAATTTGGTAAGTTAATTTAGTCCTTTTCTTTTAATTTTGATGCTTTATAAGTTTTAGAGCAAAGTTTTGATGAATTTAAGTTGAAGTTTTTGAAGTTTTAGAGTTTTTGAATATAGCATATGATGAATAAAATGATGAATTAGTGGTTTAATTGAAAAAATTTGAAGTTAGAATTGGATAAAGGACTTAATTGTAAAACAAGTTATAAGAAAACAGTTTTGGGACAGCAGCAGTAGAGTAAGTTTGAAAATTCACCAAAAATCGTAGAAGTGGAATTAGAAGTTGAGTGAGATATGAAATTAAAGCTTATTGCGTCTATTTTCATATGAAAGAATTCTGTATTTTGAGATATTTAGATTTTTGTAAGACTTGTTCAGAATGAATTCGGGTTCCTCTATTTTGAATTTAGAAAATCATCAAAAATTGAAGAAAAATAATTAGGGGCTTAAGTTTATATATTTGGAATCCTGAATGAATCTATTTTCAATAAAAATAAACTAGAACATCATCCGAATTCTGTATGAGGAGATAATTAATTTTTAGTGAAGAAGAGTCAGAACTGCCAGATAGCAGAACAGGAGTGATTTTAATGAATAAACTGTACGAATTGGCTAAGCCAAAAATTCTGGAAATTTTATGGTATAAATAAATGTGAGTCTAGTTTCAGGGAAAATTAATGGTTTTTCATTTGGAGTTCTGTAGCTTGAGAAATAAATAATTTAGTGACTGTGACTCAAGTAGACAGCTTTGAATAAACTAAAAATAATAATAGAATTATAGAAAATGCTACATGTGAACATGAAATGTATTGAATTGATGATTGAATTTATTTATTTAGATTCGGAAAACTCAAATACGAAGCTAGATCGAGGAAAGGAAAAAGTCCCGGATTAGTAGATTTTGTATACGAACTAGTATCGAGGTAAGTTCATGTAACTTGAATTATATTCTTAAATGTTGAAATGTATGTTATTGATGTGAATATAATTTGAATGTTCATTGTATGAAGATTGATGAAAGATTGATATATTTGATAAAAAGGGGAAGAAATCCCGGTTGAATGAAAGGAAAATTCGATGGATCTCTAAAAAGGAATTGACGGTAAAAAGGATCTAGCCCGGACGGGTGATCCTATCCTAATATAGCCCTCCCAAAGAATATGTGGAAAATGGATTTAGCCCGGACGGGTAATCCGAATTAGGGTCTGAATTTAGCCTGGACTGGTAATTCAGATCCAAGCTCATTAGAGTAATTATCGTTGCAGGGGATTTAGCCTGGACTGGTAATCCCGACAATACTCTATGAGTTTATATTACAGGGGATTTAGCCTGGACTGGTAATCCCGCTGTAAAGATGAGGTTCGTGGGAGTGTGCTCTCTGAAATGAAAATGTGCGCACATGAATATGAATTGACGGACCCGGATTTGTACACTAAAGTGTACCTCTAAAAAAAAATCCATCGAAATTTCGAGTAATTCAACGGGATAAATATGGAAAAATAACAAGGAAATAGAAATCATGATATTGATGAGCTCATCAATCATAGTATATATATATATATTATTGATACATGGAAATTAATGAACTAACTTGAATGTTGAACTTGTGTATGTTAGGGTAATAACGTATTTAATGGATATATGAATGTTTATTACATTGTATTGAAAATATTAGGTAAGTATAATTCTTGTTACATGGGCTTACTAAGCTCAAAGTGCTTACCCTATTTCCTTTTTCCCTGTTTTGTAGTGTTAAGAGCTCGGAGGTCGGTTTCAGTCGGAGACATATCACACTATCAACCCCAAGATTTCGGTATTTTAAGAAACTTTATTTTGGAAATCAATGGCATGTGTAAGCTAATAAAATAGATGTTAATATGAAATGAATGTAAGATCAGCCATTGGTATGGCTTATGTGTTAAAGTTATTTTATAAATATGCATGAATTATTTTGAAAATATGTTGAATTGGAATGGTCTCGGTTTATAAAAAAAAAATTTCGTAAACTCTGGTAATGCCTCGTACCTTATTCTGACAACGAATACGGGTAGGGGGTGTTACATGCACATTCAGTTGCAACTAGTTATACTAATTAAAAGAACAAACATTGGAGATGGACACGAAAGTTAATTATATAGTTAAGAAAATTTCTTACTTCTGTGTGGCTTTATCTAGAAAGTAATCCGCTATGAATTAATAGTATAAGACGTTATTTAAGTTCAACTTACTTGCCAAGTTGCAATCTTATTCATATATATCAATTAAACCACTCTCCTCACTAAGATTTTTCTCTTGAAACTTAACGACAAATTAAATATGAATAACAATGTTTACAAAGTAATTGCCTAAAAACAAGCTCCTAGCATTGAACATATAAGCGATCTCACATTCTCCTCCAAAAGTTGAAACGCAAGTCTTTATATAAGCATCGTAGTGTGATTTTAATGAATATATGAAATCTCTCCCTAATCAAATAAGTTATTATGGAATGAATAAAAGAGATATTCTTGACTTTAACTTATCCATAATCAGCTAAATTACACAAATAATCATACTAGAACCCTTGAAAATTATTCTTGATTCAATCTCTTCTCTAATTATAATATCAAGATTTGCTGCCCAAAATAATAAAAAAGCATTAAAATAAATAATCAAAATGTCAATAAATAAAATAAGTTGTAGAACGGTAGCGTTGCATTTGAGACGTGTAATTGACATTAACACCTTTCGATTATATAAATAATATTAGTTAATTTATATAAAACGTATGCATTTTAATTTCACAAATTACATGACAAATAAAATCAAAATCCAATTTTTTAAATTAATATTTTCATTGCCAAAATTTTTAATAGGAATTCGAGGAAGGTAACTATAATTTCTATATCTCCTTCGTACTTTTGATTATCAACTCGCGAATCATAAAAGTTTCAGGCAGGGGTGAAGGCAGGGGGGCTGGCATGAGCCCCGGCCCCCCCTAAAATGTAAAATTGCTATTTAGGCTATTAGAATTTTTGAAAAATTTTAAATTAGTAAAGGTAAAATTACACTTTGGTCCCCCTAAAATTATAAAAATTCAATTTAATTCTTTACAAATTATAAATATATAAACTATAAAAAATTAAAATTTTATCCGGCCCTCCCTAAAAAATTGTTCTGGCTTCGCCCCTGGGTTCAGATCGCCTATCTGCGACCTGGCTAAGCCTTACTGGATGAATACATGCAAGTTTTATAATGAGAAGTCAGCAACGGGAGTTCGCTGTCTCAACTCGCACATGCCACGGGGTGCTCGCGGTCTCAGTTCGCATATACCCAAGGAGTTTGCATATGGGGGCCTCTACTGGATGGATACGCACAAGCTTTACAGTGAGAAGTCAGCAACGGGAGCTCGCTGACTCAGCTCGCATATACTCAAGGAGTTCGCATGTAGGGGCCATGAAGTCCAGCAGACAACCCAGAACAGTACACGTGTCCTGCATTCATAGAGTCTACTGAGAACGTCAATTTTATGAACGATAACCATGTATATAAATATTAGATTATCCCCTTTAATGAGACACAACGAAAAATTACTCAACAATATATATATTTAAAAAAAATTAAGAAGAGAGAAAAGTAAAAAAGGAAAAGGAAATTCATTACGTAAGACTAACGACCAAACTCCTATTGGTTTAATTATTGTTATATCAACTTGCAATTTATTTGGAATTAAAATTTATTTAGTATTTTGGCCGACAAAAAAAGTCTACCAGTTATAAGGAGAACTTTGACTTGGTATATTTACTATATAAATCCTAAATTTTTTTCAAATCTTTGGAATTCAAACACTTTCCCAACTTTTTCTCTCTAAACTATAAACTAATAAATAAAATTTCAACATCAAATGATGGGGACTTGTGCTCTGTTGCTTCATGTATCATTTGTTTATTAAGGAAAAATAGTAAAGTAAATTTACCTTTTTTTGTTTGGTTAAATAGTAAAAATGAAGTGAAATAATCGAATACAATGATTTTTCACTGTATTCCAAGAGATCTAGGCAGCTCCTCAATAATCTCTTCGGGAAGTTCTTTAAAAACTTGAACATCATCCTTCTTGTTAGAGGTCATTTTGGATATTAAATCCGCAATTCTATTCTCCTCCCTTTGAACATACATTATTCTCTAATATCCAATCCACTTTAACAGTTGTAGAATCCTCTTTACTAAGGTTGAATTTACACTTGCCGACTGACTTTCTTAAATGAATTTAACCACCTTTAAGTCATCAGGTTGGATCAATACTCTATCTAACACTTTTTTTTTTCTTTCGAATTATGGTTCACATTACTTTATATAAGCATTTAGGTAATTAATCCCAAGAATTTATTTATCTAGTTATTTAATGTTGAAAAAATTATCTCACTAAAATAATTGACAAGTCACACCGTAACTAAACCTCTAATTAACAATTCAACATATTTGATAATTATAAAAGAATTCATAGTTAATATTATTCCAAACATTTTCTAAAACCCATTTTATGCATTATCGTGAAGCATTCGAAATATATATCACACATCTCAAAATTACAAATGGGAAATATGTGATTCCTAGCCATAAGGGAATTGTAACGGGGTTAGTTTATTAGCTTAATGCATGCAAGTGTTGCTGCATGTAAAATATTATATCTCCATATATGCATGAGAATCCGTGTTCTCACAAGTAAGATTTAACTATTAATTAGAGGCGTTTAATTAATACTTTCACTAAATTTTGCGTATAAGCAATAGACTTTGCAACATATATTGTTTCAACTTACATACAATATCATTAAAAGCTTAAGATATAAACTAATCAACATTAGCAAAATTGTCTCAATTACATCATTTGTAATTTTCCTCTTAAACTAATTATTTAAGCAAACAATCTCACAAATAACATGTTGTGAGTTAATAACTCACATGTGATTATTTTATAAATGCATCTACCAAAATCATATAATTTCATAACATTCCACATGGTGGATGGATGAGATGAGCCCATATTTATTTTAAAAATGTGAGAGATTTAAAGTCAGATTTAGCTACTAAAATTCTAATAAGTAATTTTCTTTAAAAATAAGCAACACATAAAAATTATTTAAATTGAAAATTCTGCGAATTCTTTAATAGTGTTCGTCAAAATTCTCAATTATTTTTCTCACCGACTTGGCTAATCATGCCAAATAGTTGAAAATTTTGAACATGCGTTTGTTGTTGTACTATACAAACTGAACATTACAACAAAAGCTACATATAGTATCCTTTTTTTATTACCTATTGCTGTTCTTAAAACGACTACTAAAAAAATAGTCGCCATAGTAAAATCGCCTTAAAAAGCATCGCAATTCAAGAGATTGGAGAGTTTGTTACAAGAAACGCAACAAGTTAGCGACGCCTTTTTTAGCTTTAGCGACATTATAAAATGCCACTAATTTATATATGAGTTAACATTCGATCGAATCGAGTAAAAATATTTTGAATAAATTGAGTTAACAAGTTCTATTTTATCATTCTGATTCGATTTGAAATTTTTTCGAATCGAGTCAAGTGAAATAAAATTCGAATTGAGTCGAATCGAGTGAAATTGTTCAAGTTAAATTAAAAAATTAAACATGTCAAATTAAAATCTTGTTACAGTATAACTAATTTCATATTAGAACACATGAATTTGAAAACTTTTTCAAAGCAAAATGATAATAAAATAAATTATTTTAATATGATAAACTTAAATAATTAATTAACTTATTTAGGTCCAAAAATTATTATTTTAGAAAATTTTTAAAATTTTAACTTTGTTTATATATTCTTTAGAATTTTTAAATTTTTTTAAAAATATATAATTTTTATAAGTAGTTTGAATTTTTTTAGTAATTTTTGTTAAGAGAAATCAATTTACTCATTTTCAAATTTGACAGGGATCAAAGAGGTATTTATACTAATCTGTTATTTTAATTATTCAAGTTATTTGAATTGTAAAATTCAACTCGACTCGAACTTAAAACTCAAATAACTCAATTCGATTAACTCAAAATTTATTTATTTTTTTTAATTTTTTCAAATCGAATTAAAATTTTCTTATCCCTAAATTTATACATATAGCAACGCTTTGTTTCCTTCCATCACAAAAAAATTACTTTGATAGAAAATTATATTTAGTTGTGTTTGTAAAAAAAAAAAAAAACCCAGATTATTTGTTTTAGTGGCGTTTTGTCCATCTACTTGCCGCCATATTTATGAATTTCTAGTTAGAGTGAGTAAAATTTGTTTCTATTCGAAAAATTTGATAAAAATTTAAATTTTGAATTAAATAGTTTAAGTGATTTAAATTAACTCGAATAAAAAACTTAAAATTTTTAGTTTAACTCGAATATGAATTACACAATTCGAGCTATCTGAAAATCTGAATAAGAAAAAGGCAAAACTACGTCGTTTTGATAAATATTTGCCCATTAAATTAAAAGGTAAAACTATTATATTGTTTATGTAGCTAAATAATCAATCCATGTAAATGCCACATTGAGTATAAATAATAGGATTCATTAACTCGACTCAAAAATTTTTAACTCGATTCGAGTCGATTAAAAAAAAATACAAATTGAGTTCAGTTGTTAAAATAAGATTCGTCAACTCAAGTAAGTCGAATTTCTTTTTAGGATCCATCTGACATTTCTAATTTCGCATTTTGTTTTAGAATTTTCATAAAATTCTTATTTTTGAAATGGAATATGAAATGCAAAATTATTGGAAACTTGATTTTATATGGAATTTTCGAGGGCGAATGCTAATTTTAAGCTTATGAAACCATTGGATCTATGTTGAATATTGTTGAAACCATTTTTTTGTTTTGAAAAAAACGGGAGTCGACTTTAAATGAAAATAGAGTCGCCACCAATCCTTTTTGTTTAGGTGTGATTGGATCACCTTATAAAACATTTTGTTTTATTAAAAAATATTGATTTTGGCCTACGAAATTATAGAAAACAGGTTCGGGAGTCAGTTACGTATGAGGAAGGATTAGCACCCTCGCAACGCCCAAAATTGGTACCTATTGATTAATTAATGTCCTAATGTCAAAAATTTGAAAAGATTTTAAAATGCAATCCCTTTTAAAAATGTTTGAATAACTCGAATTGGATATTGAGATTATCTAGTTCCAAAGGAATAAAATATCACATCCAGCACGTTAAGATGCGACATTTTAAACCCTTGAAATCAAGATCATTTCATGATTCCCAAAACTCATGCATCGAAATTTAAAAAAGGATATTTGGTTATTTGGTCAAATGGAAAATCGAAACCCAGCACGTTAGGGCACTATTTTCCGAATTTCCAAACACAAAATATTGCCTTATTTTAAAAAAAAACTTTTGATTAAAACGTAGTAATGTATTTTTTTTTATTTAAAACAATGATTTAAATAAAATTATCACGCTAATGCATAATAAAAACATAAACATACTAATATAAAAAAATTTACGTAGCAAATTGACATTTAACACTAATATACACAATCAAAAGAAAGAATCATAATGTAAAATAGCAAATAATATGAATAATACAATGACAATGATAATGCTAAAAAAAAAAAACTAAAAGTGTCCATAGAATCTAAATTTTAAAACAATGAACAAATAAATAAAAAGGCGTAATAAAAGGACATATAAAAAGATCGAATATGAAAATAAATAAATAAAATACAAGATCAATAATATATAAAAAATTTGAATAAAATAATAAAAAAATTTTTATAAAATGAGCAATATGGAAAACTTTGATATTAAATATAAAATGGTTTAAATTAATAATATATGATGTATAACAAATGAGATAACATATGGTGATATAAAACAATTAATAATAATAAATAAAAATAAAACGAATAAAGTGATTTTTTTAAAAGAATATATATATATATATATATAAATATCAAAATAAATAAATAAATAAATAACAAAAAAAAAATAGATTAAGGACTAAATCTGAACAAAAATAAAAAATAAAAAAAAAGGCCTAAGTGAACCTAACTCCCACAATATGAGGATTCAACGAAATTCCTCCACCAAAATCCAACTCGAACGAAAGCAACTAAAAAAGAAATGAAGATGAACGAAGAACAAAATAAGAACAAGCCACATAAAATAAGAACGCAAAAGAGAACGATATTTGAGTGAATGCTCTCAAGAATTCTTATTGCTCCCAAATACTCAAGTGATTTACAATGAAGGGATAGGCCTCTATTTATAGTTGAGCCTCCCTAAATCCAACGGTACAGATCAATTACATCAACGACTAAGATTAAAGGGTATCTACAAATTAAATCTCTAAGATTACAAAATCATATCTTCTGAGATTGCATATCATATCTAAAATTGCATATCCTTGAAGATTATGTTTCCAAGCTTGTAGATGGACCTTCAATCTTTTCAAATAATGGGCCATTCTGATCGGACCAAATGATATATTTGTAATTTTGGACTGGACTTAGACTTTGTTTTATTATTTTGGGTTTATTATTTTTTCGTATAGGCCCGGGCTAAATTGGTCTATTACAAATATTATGTGGATGAATATTAAAACTACACATGAACTTTAGTTTGATATGCAATTTTATATATGATATTTTAATTTGATTCAAATTTTATAAACTACTAGCAACATTATCGACGTAGTACCACTTTACGTTTATATACTGTAAGCATAAATAATTATATTAATCCAATATGAAAATAAATAAATAAATAAATTTCCTTTTAAATGTGCACAATTAAATTAAAATCAAAGTTTAATGTGTATATGTATATGTATATGCATATGTATGTGTATATGTATATGTATATGTATAAAAAGAGGAAGAAGATGAGCTACAAGAAAAATTCCCACAACTACCATAGTGGCAGCATGTATAAGAGCCGAAATAGGAGTAGGCCCCTCCATGGTATCAGGTAACCATACATGAAGAGGAAATTACACCGGAAAATAATAAAGAGGCACATAAATTAACAAATAAAAAATGAACATCATTATTATAAATCAAATTATTAAATATTTCGAACAAATCTTGAAATTCGAAACTTCCTGTTATCCAATAAAAACCTAAGATTCCTAATAATAAACCAAAATCGCATATTCGATTAGTTACAAGCTTTTTTTTACAAGCGTTTGCCACAGCAGACCGTGTGAACCAAAAACCTATTAATAAATAAGAACACATTCCAACTAATTCTCAAAAAATATAAATTTGTATCAAATTCGAACTAGTAACTAATTAATCTCAACATTAAAGTGTTGAACAAACTCATATAAGCAAAAAAATCTCAAATATCCTTGATCATGAGACATATAATCGTCACTATAAATAAGATCAAAAATTCTAACAGTGGTGATTAATATTGACATAATAGAGGTAAGTGAATCAATAAAATAGTCAAACTCGAAAGAAAAATCATTTTGATGGTCCAAGACCATACATATTGATAACAAATTTTCATGTATATAATTACATCAAATGAAAGTTCTTATATTGAATTGCACATTAAAATAAAATTCATGTATAATTTTAATATTTATTCAATATTATAAAGGGAAATGTGCCACATATTATAACATTATATTGTGATATATATATATATATATATATATCGTACCATCAAAACAGAATGTAAAAACAGTAAATAATATTCAAACCATTTATTTATTTTTTAGTTTATGAATTAATTGTAAGAACAACTCAACAATTATTAATCGTCGATAACAACCTTAAGAGACCTTCTGATTATTTATTCACTAATCACCTTACTAATTAGAAAGATTTGACTTAATTTAACAAATTCAATCGTACGGTTTATTTAAATTAGATAACTCATTCCCATAAAATAACCCAATTACTCTCTCAATCAAACTATGCTAACTTGTTCTGTTTATTAGAATAAAGAGATAATTACAGATCTAATTACTCTAATTAACTGATTATTATCTTAAATATCGAATAAGGGGTCATACTTGAAATGATACTAAGGCTCCGTTTGTTTGTAGGTAAAATGATTTCTGGAAAATGATTTTCTGAAAAATGATTTACTTTTCTGGTGTTTGGATGAATCTATGTAAAATATTTTCTGTTGTTTGGCAGATTTTCTGAAAATAATTTCCGGAAAAATTATTTTTACATATATTTATATAATTAAGCAAAATTTGAAAAAAATGGCAGTTAATGACGCAGGGTATATTACTTGCACGATTAATTAATGAATTTAATTATAAATTATTATATATATATTTTTTTTTCTGTCATGGTCCATTAAAATTTTCAAAATCTACTAATCAAATAATAAAAAAGTATTTCCTGAAAAATAAATAAAAGGTGAATCAATCAAATGCACATCATCTCTTTTATATCAGTGTAGTTAGTAATGATAGGTCTTACCTACAGGATATTTTTCATTTTGCATAATAATCATAATAAGGTTAGGCTATGAAGTCCTAATAATGAACAAAAATGTTTCAAGAAGCATGTCAAACACCAATCCAAGAATACCCAGCAGAATTCTGCAAATATAATGAACAGTATCAGCATATTCAGTCCATGCTAAATAATCTAAACTGATGCACCCATGAGGCCATGACATAACTACTTAAAAATTTGAGGTTGGTAATCTGAAAGTACCATGATAGGACTGTGGTTAAACAACGCTTTGAATGCAAAATAACCAACCAAATACCCAGTAAACATTGTTAGAGCAACATGTAAACCTGTTCATGCATACATCACTGGAATTAACTACGAAGAAGAATCTTGCAACAATAATATTGTAACGCCCCGAATTTTGGGCTTTGAAGTTTTGCGTTTTGTGCATAGGGACAGTGAGGAGGTTGCACATATATGTTAAGCCGTGCACTTTAGTGACAAGAATGGGTTTGCTGGTCTGGTGTTTTAGTAGAGTGTCAATTTGTTGGAGTTTCTGTGTTCGAGTCTTGAATGTGAATTTTTGAAACATTTTAGTTGCCTAGCTTTAAGTTAATATTTATAATTATTTAGTCTTAATTTTAATTCTGGGGGATTTTTCGGTTACTTTTCTTTTTCTTTTTAGTTTTCACGTTTCCTCTCTATCTTTTTCTTTTATTTTATTTTTTTGGGTTCCTCCTGATTTTCTTCTGTAAAACGATTTGCTTGGGCTTTTGGAAAGTTTGCTCCTCTTTCGTCATCGACATCAATTGCAACACATGTGTGGGAATCAACTCAGTCTATTCAACTTTCTCTTTTAATTTTGCAAAGTAAATATTCAGCTTTTCTTAAGTGTGTGCTAACTCATCAGTTTTGGGTTTTAGACGATGGAAGTGAAGGGAAATCGCTATTTCTGACGTATTTTGATAGGGCAAAGGCTAGGGACTATTATGGTGGTTTTAATGATGGTTTCAGGGTTAATTGGGGGTGGTTTCGTGACCTTTCCGACAGCCACACGGCCTGGCCAGACGACTATGTGGCTGATTTGGGGATTTTATTGATTTTTACACGGCCGTGTCCCCTAGGCACACGGGCGTGTGAGTTTAGGAATTAGAGATTCAGTGATTCAGAGTCACACGGCTTGGCCACACAGACGTGTGACTGATTTTAGGATTTAGGGATCCCACACGGGCGTGTGTTTCAAAACACACGACCGTGTCTGATGGCACACGGGCATGTGAGACCCTAGCATGGTCGTGTCTGCTCTGTACTTGATTTTATCAAAATTGGACAGTGAGTTACACGGCCTATTCACAAGACCGTGCCCCTGCTTCACACGGGCGTGTGCCTATGTCACACGACCATGTGCTACCCTTCACACGGGCGTTTCGACCCCTACATTGCCTGGTTTGCTCCACACGGCCGGAGCACACGGGCATGTGGCCTTATCTCACCAAATAATATTTTTAGGTCGAATTTAATGGTATACGCAACTCTGTGTGATCCAACCCTCGACTAGGCTTTATTGAGGATAATCGTGACTCTGATTTGGACTTGATATGTGTGTTACTATGTTTTGTGATTGGTTGTGTGATAAATGTGATATTGAATTCAAGTCATGAGTATGCCCATGTTTGATTCTGTAGTTGACTGATTTTATGTGAGTGTCTGTCTCTGATTGACTATCTTGAAATCGGTATTTTAGAGTCTATGCATCTGTCTGCATACATGCATTAGCATGAAATTATTTTGGGTGGGATTTTGAAGAGAAGGGAGATTGAGATTGACTAAACCGGTAGCTGATCTGCTGGTTGCTAACCTTTAATACCCAGAGGGTCGTGGGCAGTCCCAATACCCTGAGGGTCGTGGACAATGCAGATGGTCATCGTTGTCGGGCAACCCAGGATGACATCATAACGGTATAGCGGATTATCGTATTGTACTGTACCGAATGTACGTTAGCTAAGCTACGTACCATTGACTGAACTGGCGATTTTACTACAATCGATATAGCAAATTTCTGCATTGCACTGTACCGCATGTACGTTAGCTACGCTACGTACTACTATCTGATCTGGCAGTACATACTACATGACTATACTGCGGTTTATATGTTAGCCTTGCTGCGTAATATACGAGATTGATAGTTTATCTATGCACGGTTAGCCTCAATACCGAGAGGGTCGAGGGCAATCCCAATACCCAGAGGGTTGTGGACAATCCTGATAGCCATCATTGCCGGGTAACTCGGGATGACATCAGTTGGAGTGCAAGGTTGGATTGGCCTTACGAGGTCTTGAGTGGAGTGATTGGTGGAACGAGCTTAAAGCTCTTATGAGGAATGATGGGGAATGGAGAGGTGTGTTGGCTGGATGGGTGGGTTTTTCTTAACTCAATTGCATTCATATGCATCATATTGACTGTTCGACTGAAATGTCTGATTGACTGTTCGACTGAAATATTTGATTGACTGTTTGACTGAAAGGCACTTATGCCTATGAGAAGTTTTGTAGACTTTGGCTTCGACTGTTTGACTAGATGGTTACTGTGACTGTTTGAGAATTATTGCTACTGTGTCTGAATGGTACGGGAGACTGTGCGTTTTTGATTGATCCATATGACTGAAAAGTACATATGGTGTGTGTTTGATTTTGGGTGAATTTACTCAACTGTCATCTGTCTGTAAGTACGTCTGCTTCTGAACTGCTTCTAGTTCACTGTTTCTGCTTCTGTAGTTTAACTGGTTTGATCTCACACTGAGCCTGAGTAGCTAACCCCCTCTTCTGTTTCCCTTTCAGGTACAGCTCTGAATTCTGTTGACGGACTCAGTACGCGAAGGTCTCAGACAGTCTTGGTGGAAATAAATTCTAAGTTCGTGTTTTCATTTTAGCAACTATTCAGTTTTAGAACTGTTGGAATTTATAAACACTGCAGTACTAGTTTCTACTTAATTTCTCTCATAACTGTAATTTTTTTGAGTTTTAAATTTCACTGCAATGATTCAGGTTTTTACTTAATAATGATTATATGTTAATAACTTGGAAGGGATTGGTTTTGTAAAATTCTTCTACGATCACTTCGGTGATCAATGTAGCGCCCCAGATTCGGTCCAGACTTCTAGGTCGGGTTTGGGGTGTTACAAATATATATATTGGAAGTAAGTTCTGCAACAGTTTGATTGATCCTTTAATTACTTAAGTTTGAAATTTTGCAAGAAACCATGTAACGACCTCAAAAGTATGGATATCGGAAATTGAGTTACCGGGTCTCTGTTTTTAGTAAACGGACTCGTAAATATTTATTAAAAATATTTATAAAGTTAGTTATGTGTTTAATCAGGTTTTAATTAAGTGAATTTAGCTCAATTAAGAGCAATTAGTAAAAAAGACTAAATTGAAATAGGAGTAAAAGTTAAATTATAGATTAAAAGAAATTATAAAGGACCAAAATGGCAATTAAGCCATTTTGTATAGGTGAGGTGGTGTAACATACCTAAAATTACTAAATTAAATTATTAATATTATTAATTATTATTATAGTTTTATAGCAAATAAGTATAATAAGATTTTTATGTGATAAATAAATTATGATCTTGACAATTGTAAGGTGATAAAAATAGACAAATGTAAATTATATAATTGTACAAGTGTATTAATTATATTTGTTATTAAATAGATTTTTATAAAAACAATTATTATTATAAACTAATATATATATATGTGTGTGTGTGTGTGTGTGTGTGTGTGTGTTATAAAAAAAAAAGAAAGAAACAAAAACATGAAAAGAAGAACAGAGAGCAAACGTGAAAGAAAGAAAGAAATGAAAGAAAAGAAAAAGGAGAAATTGATGATTTAAAGCTTGGATGTTTAATAGGTAAGTCAATTTAGCCATTTTCTTTTAATTTTGATGTTTTATAAGTTTTAGGACAAAGTTTTGATGAATTTAAGTTGAGGTTTTTGAACATAGCATATGATGAACAAAAAGATGAATTAGTGGTTTAATTGAAAGAATTTCAAGTTAGAATTGGGTAAAGGATTTAATTGCAAAATAAGCTATAAGAAAATAGTTTTGGGACAGCAGCAGTAGAGTAAATTTGAAAAATCACCAAAAATGGTAGAAATTGAATTAGAAGTTGAGTGAGATATGAAATTAAAGCTTATTGAGTCTATTTTTATATGAAGGAAATAGATAAAGCAAACAGATTCTTTTTTTTGAGATATTTAGATTTTTGTGAGACCGATTCAGAGTGATTTCGAGATCCCCTGTTCTGACTTGGAAAAATCATTAAAAATTTAAAAAAAAATAATTTTGGGACATAATTTATATGGTTAGATTCCTTAATGAGTCTATTTTTAGAAAAAACAGACTAAAACATCATTTGAATTCTGTACAAAAAGATAATTAAATTTTAGCAAAGAGTGGTCAGAACTGTCAGACAACAGAACATGGGTGATTTTAAAGAATAAACTGTACTTATTGACTAAATCAGAAATTCTAAAAATTTTATGGCAAGAATATATGTGAGTCTAGTTTCATAAAAAATTTATGGATCTTAATTTGGAATTCTGTAACTCAAGATATAGATAATTTAGTGACAATGACTCAGGTAGACAGCCTTGAAAGAACTTATAAGTAAATAATAGAATTGTGTATAAAGAATGTGGAATGAAGAGGAAGAGTAGAAATTGAATAAAATTCAATTATTTACTGTAATTAATAATGTAAATCATTATTATTTCCGTAGCAAACAAGGAATTCGAGACAGTGAGCAAGGAAGGAAAAGAGAAAAACAAATGAGGAGTAAAAACGAGAAATCCAGGTTAGTATTACTATAATTTAAATTTGATTATTTGTTAAATTTTAAATTAATATATGTATATATGATAAACAAATTGAAGTATGTATGAAGAATGAATTAAGTGATAAATATGTATTGGAATTGAATTTATTATTAGTAATTGTTGAATTTTGAATAATATGTTTAGTAAATAGAAATAAGGTTAATATTGATATTGAATTAGATAAAATTGAATTAAATTGTGAATTGAATGAAATTGAAATGAAATTTGAATATGTATGAGTATTTGATGATATATTGATTAGAAAGTGGAAAATGCATTGAATTGATGATATATATATATATAAATGAATGGAATGGAAATGTGAAAAGTGAAAAGTGAAAAGTGATTTGAAATTGAATCAAATTGAATTGAATGTGATTATTTGAAATGTACATGGATTGAAAGTATGAAGAAGTGGTTGAGTTGAAATGTTCATGAAGTGAATGAAATTATGAATATGTGTGAATATATGAATTGTATAGTGATTGGAGAAGTGAATCGAATTGAATTGAATCAAAGTGAAATTATCTGAAATGTGTATGTAACATCCTAGATTAGGGGTTATGCGTTCGTGCATAATTCATGAGTTTTGGCAGTGTTTGGAAGTGTATTAAGGGTTTTTAAAATTCTAGGGTGGAAGAGAAAGCTTTGGAAAATAATTGGATTTTAAGTTAAAAAGATGAGCTAGGAAAGGAGCTCTTAAAAGAAATTATGGGGAGTTGATGACACAAAAGAATCAGCAGCAATGTGGCTTGGGGCGTTTGCGTCAAAGGGGCTTCAGGAGGACTCAGGTTCGAATCACTTGGACAGCAAGGAGTGTGTTTTATTTTTGGCATGTGACGTCAAGGTGGATGTATGGGGGTTAATTATTTTATTTTGAATAAGTGGGGATTTATTTTATTATTTTAAGTAGGTAGATAATTAGGTATTTGTTTTATTTGTTTTAAATATGGAAATAGTGGATGAATGGGGTTTTGTTTTATTTTATTTTGAATAAGTGGGGATTTATTTTATTATTTTAAGTGGGTAGATAATTAGGTATTTTGTTTTATTTGTTTTAAATATGGAGATAGTGGATGTATGAGGGTTAATTAATTTATTTTGAATAAGTGGGGATTTATTTTATTATTTTAAGTGGGTAGATAATTAGATATTTTGTTTTATTTGTTTTAAATATGGAGATAGTGGATGAATGGGGTTTTGTTTTTATTTTATTTTGAATAAGTGGGGATTTATTTTATTATTTTAAGTGGGTAGATAATTAGGTATTTTATTTTATTTGTTTTAAATATGGAGATAGTGTTTCACCAAAAAAAAAAATATGGAGATAGTGGATGAATGGGGTTTTATTTTTATTTTATTTTGAATAAGTGGGGATTTATTTAGTATAGATAAAAGATAATGGTGGCTTTAGTTTATTTTTAAATGGGAAGATAAGCGATGATGTGATAGATTATTATTATTATTATTATTATTTTAATGTTGGGTTTATTTAATTTATTTTGAAAGAGAGGTATGGAGAGAATATAGGAAAGAAATAAGGGGTTATAAATAGGAGGGATTATTGTTTTGGGTATTCTTTTCTTCATTCATTTTCTTTTTGCCGAAATTTGTTTCTCTCATCCCATTCCATTTGTTTCTTCTCCAATTGACCAAACCAAAACTATTCAAGGCTCCAATCTTTTCTTCCTATTACCAATCTTTCTTCCTCTAGACGTCACAGCCAAATCTCTTTTCATTTTCTTTCCCTATTCTTTTTCTTAAACCTTATTTTCTACACATTTTCTTGTATAGCCGAAACCTCTAAAAGCCTTCTCTACTTTTGTGTATTTTTCCCTTTACCAATAAAGTGCCGACACCACCATTGTTGAGCTCAAAAGCCGAATCTCTAAGGAAGGGTGCTGTCGACTACTAACTTTAGACTCTTCAAAGCAACGTGTAAGGCTAGCGTTAAGGATCATTAAAGGAGTCTTTCGGGATTTAGGTGTTGTCGACTTCAAGAAGGGATGCTTTCGGGATTTAAAATCCACAAGGTAAGCACATAGGTACATTCGGCCAAGACCTATTTTGATATCTAGATCTATTTCTTATTTGTTTAAAAGCCGAAAACTAACTAGTTAGGAACTTTGGTAGCTAGCCGATTGCAAGGGTGTGCATCACTAAGTTTCGGGACTTGATTCTTAAATCAATCGGCACCAAGGTAAGTTTTGGGTTACCATAATCCTATTAGGATTTGGTTTTATAGCCGAATGGCTTTTTACTAATTTGATTGGGGATGGCCGAATATAGGCATTAAAGATCTAAAGCGATAGATCGGGTTTCAGGATTTCAGTGAACTTGCTAAGTATATCAGGTGTGTACCTCACACTATTTCTTGATATATTTATGGCAATAATTAATATGTATGTGACTATAAGAATGTATAAGAATATGGCTAAGGTACCATGTAATGGTACAAAAGTACTCAGGTACGTTTCCTACTCCTACTAGGAATATGAAATTATGATATATATGTAACATGTGAAAAGTGATAAGAATGTGAAATTATGTAATATGCATGATATGAATGATATGGGGCATTCGGGTTAAATGAGAAAGGGGAAGTGAATGTGGTGACCTAAGACCACGATATCTGAATGTGGTGACCTAAGACCACGATATCCGAATATGGTGTCTCATGACACAAAATATGTATCTGGTGGCTATGCCACGAATTTTATAAGGGCGATGAGCACGTCGACTGCAGCGACTGCCTTCGATGATGTGTAGCGGATGGAGGGTTGACTTAGTAGTCCCCACGGTGTGCAGGATGGTACGGGTGATGTGTAGCGGATGGCATATAGGTTTGGGTTCGGGTTGCATCATTATTTTATATCTGTTATATGAATAAGTATGTGATATGATATTGTATGCCTGAATTGTTAAGTTTTAGTGTTGGTTACACATTGAGTCTGTTTGACTCACCCCGTTGGGGAATATTTTCTTCCAGGTGATGATCAATAATGGACCGGGTCGGCAGGAGCTTAAAGGTGGCCATGCTCAGCAAGGAATTACTTTATTTGGACATTTTATTTTTATTTAAGTACTTTAAACTATTTGGGTTTGTTTTATTGTAATAAGGCCCATTAAAGTATTTAAGTATTTTTATTAAGTATCTTTATTATTATGTTTTATTATGGATTGACAATTGAAATACTATTTGCAAATGGCTATATTTTTTCTTAGAATGTTTTAAATTACGAAAATGTTTTATTAAAGGAAACAATTTTTAACGGTTTTTACTTTTAAGTAAGAATATTTTTAAATGTTTTCCGCAGTGGCATTTCAAATTCGATCATAACGAATGGGCCGGGTTTGGGGTGTTACAGTGTATTGATTAGATATTGGAAAGTGATATAAATACCCTATTAACTAGTCGGGCTAAACTGGATATAGTTGGCATGCCATAGGATTTGAGATGTGTTCAGGAGATTTTCGGCTCGGCCGAGGAGATATTTCTGTTATTATATTCTTCGGTTTAACTGAAGAGGCATTTAATGTCTTACTGGCGTGTTTGGGAGGATTATGATATATTGGTGTGTTGGGATGGAATCCGTGTATCCGCCAAAGTCCGAGTCAAGTTAATAGGGGTAAATAAGTGAAATGATAAATTCCGAATTAATGTGATTAAGCTATTGAAAGAAATAAGAAAGTGAATTTGTGAAATAAAATATGAAATGAGATTTGTGATATGAAATTGAATGCATGAACCAAAGGTTCATGAAATGTTCAAAGATGAATTGTGAATTGAAATATTATATAAGATGGAGAAATGAAACTAAAGTTCACAATTTTGTTTGAAATGATATAAATAATATAAGAAGTTAATTGAAAAGAATAATATAATTGAATTATATATTTTGAGTGTGAATTTGATATGAGAAAATGAAATTGAGATATGAGATTTAAAATATGGACCAAAGGTGTATGAATTTAATAAAGTTTAAAGCGATGATATAAGAAATCAACTAGTGAAATTGTTATTGTTGAGATATGACTTTAGTAAACATAAATTGCAATAGAATTAATATTGAATAAATGATAAAATTTAGTGAATTGCATATGATATGAAATGAACTAATGGAATGAGATGTGGAAAAAAAAATTCAATGAAAATTGGATAGTGAAATAATGTATGAATCTAATTAAATACAAGCCTTGAAATAATGCTTATTATATTAGATGATTTGATTTAAAGAATGAAATAACTATTAAGTAATTGTATCATTAATTGAATGTATATAAGTTATTATATAATTTGAATTATGGTAATACTATTGAGTATACCCTTACTCAGCGTACGGTTGTTTCCATGCGCAGGTTAATTGAAAGTCGGTGTCCGGTGCAGCATCCAGAGTAATCCCGACCTCAGAGAAAATTTTGAGTAATATACCTTTCTTTGATAATGGTGGCATGTACCTAGGTAATGAATAGGTTGAGTATATAAGCCCTGTAGTTGAGAAAAATTTTAAAATGTTTGAAAATTTTCTAAGTATTCGAATTAGTCCCGAACCATTCCTAACTCGTCTTTTGGGCCTCGAAGATCCATATAAGGGACTATAAGATTATTTTATATTATAATTGATAATAATTGTGTATTAATTGTAAAGTTGTCCGATCAATCCGGTAGCACTCCGTAACCCTGTTCCGATGACGGGTTGAGGTTAAGGGTCATTGAGATACTTCTTCAACGTGATATCTTTAACAAGCTTTTGATACTCTTTCCTCTCTGCTAGTTCTTTAAGCTTCCTTAACCTCTCTTTCAATTCTTCGCTATACAAATTCAATGTTTTTTTTTAAAGCACAAGTTAATTTAAAAATGCAACCATGATAAACCTAGAACGCTAGAATCTAAATCATTTCCAATTACTTTCTCTCTGGGTTTAGCACTGGTGAAAGCGGAATTAGATCTGGATAAGAGAGAAATCAATTCGGACTTGGAGCCAAAAGATGATTCCATCCATATGCTTCGGATCTGCTTGTATGGTGCATTAGCTACTGAGGAAAGAGTGAGAGCAAGTTCTCGGTGTAACAGGCCCATTTTACCAGGGCCCATACCATTAAAAAAATAAAAAAATAAAAAAAATCCAGTATCCAGTTTTATTTTTACAGTCCGTTTACAAAACTAAACAGATTACCCAAAAACAAAATTCAAACCTAAACCCAAAACACTAACAGTAGCCCAATTAACACCACAAGCCAAACACCCAGACCCAACTAAACCTAAAACATGAATGGCCCAATGGCCCAAATCTGGTTTCAGAAATAAAAAGCCCCGAACCCTAGGGTTCTCTCCTCCCATCGCAAGCACCCAAAACCAGACCCTAGTCGCGCTGCAGTCAGCATGGATAGCCTTCATCATCGCCGAGATCTGTGCTATTAACCTGCAAAAGGAAAGAAAGACACAACAGAGGCAGCAAATAGGGCAAAATAGAATCTGTACTTTATTTTTTTTGGGTTATAAAAACCCACTGTAATCTGTAAACGGAGATACCACACATACACGAAAATATACACAAAAGAATACAGGAACAAAAACAAAAGAAAAATCAAACAAGCAAAGGGTTTTTTTTTCCGTTATTTTTTGGCTCTTTTGAATTTTTTTCTTTTAAGTTTTTTTTACATTTATTAAAGTTTATAATATAGTAAAAAAAAAGAGGAAAAATCACCTTTTTTTTAGTGCCGGCCACCGTGTACAGCGACGCCGGCGACGGCAGACGGCGGCGGTGACTGGTCGGAGAATTCACCGGAAATCTCAGAGGGCAGGGGCTCTCTCTCTCAATTTTTTTAAAGGAACTGAAAAAATGAAATTTTTTTTAAAAAATTTGGCTTTTATAAGTCACTAAAACGACGGCATTTTAGGCCCTGGCCAAACATGCCAAAACGACGTCGTTTCGAGGCCAGGATCCGCACGTTGACCCGACCCGGGGAGGATCTGCGCGTTTTATAAAAGGGGTTATTTATGCAATTGGTCCTTCCGCTTTTGAGGTGTGTCTCGATTAAGTTCTTTTATTTCTTTATTTGGCCCTGCATTTTCACTTACTTGTTCATTTTAGTCCTACAACACACAGCACCGTTTAGGAGGGTGGGAATATTTCCCATTTGTCCTCCCCTTTTTGCGCGCGTTGCTAGGGGTACCTAATTCACTTATTTCTTTTAAAAATTCGCCCCAAAGTTTCGTTTTAAGTTTAATTTGGTCCTTTCTTTATTTTCTTTTATTATTTTTGTTATTTTGCCATGATTTTAACATATTTTTTATTATTTCTATATACATATTATTATTTTATTATTACCATATTCATTATTATTATCTATTATTATTGTTATTATTATTTTTATTATTTCTAATATTATTATTATTATTACTTTCGGTATTGCTAGTATTATTTTTTTTACTACTATTATTTTTATTATTATTTTCATTTACTATTAGTATTATTATTACCATTATTGTTACTAATTTAGTATTATTATTATTTACTACTATAATTATATTTTTATTATTATTTTCCTTTTTATTATTATTATTTTTATTATTGATATTGATATTGATATTATTATTATTATTATTATTATTATTATTATTTCTACTACTCTTATTTTTGCTAATATTATTTGTTTATTAACACATTTTATTATTATTGTATTTTTTGTCACTATTATTATTATTTTATTATTATTATTTTTTATTATTGTACATAGTATCTATCTGTTTATTGATTTATTATTAACTTTTGTTTTTGTTTTTATTTTGTCATCTTTTTATTTATTATTTTATATAGATTTTTCATTTTAATTTTTATTTATTATTGTAATTTATATTGTTTCCCTCGTTTCACTCAATTATGCATGTGTATTATAATTTATCCTCCATTTTAGTATAAAATCATATCACATTTTATCCGATTTCTCAAATAAGCAAAAACTCCGTGTTCTAAGGTTTGAAAGAAATCGTATCCTAACTTACTGGGTTTCGATTTTTCTCTTCGAATCTAAAGAACCTATTAATTTCTTTTTTTTAAAAAAAAGCTAAATAAAACTTATTCTCGGGAATTCGAGATGTTGTGTCTTAACTTATTGGATATGACGTTTTGTTGTCTCGAGGTAAGGATTTTCTACAAATAAAGGCAAGCTTAGTTTCGAAGTCTTGCAATGTTGCATCCTAACTCATTGGGTATGACATTTTATTTCTTTGAAATAAATGGGTCTTGGCGTACAATTTGATTTATTCAAGTTTTCTTTCAAATAAAAAGAATCGTATTTTTAAGTTTTCAACATTAGGACATTAGTTAATCAGTTAGGTACCAATTTTGGGCGTTACGAGGGTGCTAATCCTTCCTCGTGCGTAACCGACTCCCGAACCCATTTTCTCGAATTTCGTAGACCGAAATCATTGTTTTAATAAACCAAAATGTTTTTTTATTAAAATGAATAATTTCAAGGTGACCCGATCACACCTCAAAAAAAAAAAAAGATTGGTGGCGACTCCATTTTCGTTTTTAAAGTCGATCCCCGTTTTCTAAAAAAATTTTAAAAACGGTTTAGACAGCTTGGCGACTCCATTAGGGAAAATAAGAGAGTCAAGCCGTAAAATTGATTATTTCCTGTCCTTTTGTCTAAATTTGAAAAAAAACGATTTGAAAAATTATGATCCCTTTTATTGTATGTTGTGCTAATCGTGTAAAGTATTTTTGCATTGCATTGCATGACCGTTGTGGTCACACCTTTTAAGTGAGAGTGGGAAGCTACTCCTTCGTGAGGTTTTCACCTCCGTGCAGGATAGTGGATCGCCTTCGGGATACATCCGTACCTATGTCTTCGTGAGATTTTCATCTCTGTGCAGCCATTGGGAAATGTATTCCCCTGAACTGAACTCAGTCCGTATGAGCCTATAATGGGTGAGGATCGAGGAATCTGTCGGTTTAGGTACCTTTGCTTTAGAACCAAACCACATGTAGAAAACCTTAAGAGCCAACCCTAGATAGAGCTATGCCAAACCCTAGTGGTCACCCAGATAGGTGCCCTATTTTGTTATTTATTTCTCTTGTGCTAACGTGTTCTCTTTTGTTTTGATTGCATTGCATTCACATAATAGAAAAGAGGTGTTGATTCAAATTCGATTGTTAAATAGAAGAGTTTGTCATAAGAAAATGGATTTCTTGATAAAGTGGATTATAATACGGTCGTCCGAATATGGTCCAAGTAAACACAACGAGAGAAGACTGATAGTCCGTGAAGGAATACAAGACTTTATTGGTCAAGGATTCAAGCTGACAAAGATTATTCGAGAATCACCACGTCTCGGCTTTCTTGAAGAGGCTAACAAGCATTGCGAGGATAAATGAGCAATGAGTCGCGGCCCAAGCAAAAAGGAGCTAGTGGAGGCATCTATTATAAGTTTGCAAGATTTGACCTTTGTGAAGAAGGGGATTGATGTTTTTGCTTGGAATATGAGAGCAAGGCCGCATATGTAATCCGTTTTATGTAAAGAAATTTGCTTTCTAGAAAAGTTGTTCTAAGGGAATTGAATTCAGAATCAACGCCTTTCTTTCTTTTTGCATTCATGCATTTGCGTTACATCACATCATATGCATTTAAATTTATAAAAAGACCCTAATTAGTTGAAGTTATCAAAGAGAGATAAAGAAGAAAAAGTTAATCTGGAAACTAAATACCGTTACGGTACACACGCTAAGGTAATAAAAAAAATATGGATCAAAGACTCTAACAGTTCCAAAGAGACTGTAAGAACCCATTTATGCCCGGGCCCATATCAATAATAAAAAACCCAAAAAAATAATAATAATAAAGTCCATCAGTTTTTTTTTTTTTACAATAAACGGGCCTAAAACCCAAAACCAAATGCCACCCGAAACCCAATTAACCCAAAACCATTACAACCCGGACAACCCTCAGACCCAAAACAGATTACCCAAACCCAATACTAAAACAGACTACCAAGAACTAAAAACCAAGCCCGAATGCTAACCCAGTGGCCCAATTACACACAAAACAGAGAACGGCCCAAAAGGGCCCAACACTAAATCAGAAACCAAGGGTTTCTGAAACCCTAGGTTTCCCTTGCGCCGTAAGCACCCAGTGCAGCCCCAACACTAGCCTCTCCTCGCGCCGCAATCAGCATGCAGATAATGCTCCGTCACCGGATTCCTCGCCGTTGACCTGCAAAAAAGGAAAGAACAACAGCAAAAATGGCAAGAAATAGCAGGACAATATATTTTGTATTTATTTTTTTGATGCGTTTTTGGGTTATAAAAACCCTAGCATAATCTGTAAAATGGACATACACGGAAAAGATACACAAAAATCAATACAAAGTCAAAATACCCAAATCAGTAGAGGTGATATTTTTTTTTCCTATTTCTTTTCGAATACTGTTGTTTTCTATTTTTTCATCTTGTTCTTTTTTTTTCGACTATATAATATATATTAAAATATAAAAAAGGGGGAATTTTACCTGTTTTGAGAGTTTCGGTGGCCGGCGACAGCGACGGACGGCGGCAAGTCGCACCGGCGCATCGCCGAAAATCGCCTGGAGGGGAGAGCATTTTTGAAGCTCTCTGTTTTTTTTTCTGGAATAGCATACATGATTTTTTTTGGCAAAAATTTGACTTAAATAGGGTGATAAAACGACACCGTTTTAGGCCCTGGCCAAACATGCCAAGACGACGTCGTTTTGAGGCCAGGATCCGCGCGTTGACCCGACCCAGGGAGGATCTGCATGTTTTTATAAAATGGATAATTTGCCACTTTAGTCCCTCTGCCATTTTATTTTTAATTCCGTTTAATTTAATTTTTTGATTCGGCCCTAAAATTTATACGTTATTACAAATTGGTCCTCGAGCTATTTTAAAGCAGTTATTGGAACGTCGTCAATTTGGAGATAAGACATAATTGCCTAATGGGTCCCTACAGTGTGACGCGTGTTTTAATCTAGTCCTTTTACATTTATTCTTATTTCTATTTAATCCCTGTTTCTTTGTTTTTTTTTTGTATTTTTATTTTATTTTTATTTTTAAATTATTTTTAAATTATATTAAACTAGTTCATTTTATAAAAGTTTTTTTGTATTATTTTTTAGTATTTGTATAGTATATATAAATATATATATAGATTGGATTATATCACATCATTTATATATATGTTTTTTAATTTGCAATATTTATTATCATATGTCACACATTCTATGTTGTTATTTTATTTTACATTTATTCTTGCATGAAAAGTTTCACATTTATTAATAGTTTTTTTTTATCTTTCGTTATTCATTACTTTATATATTATGCTTATTTACCCATACCTTTTATTTATTTATTATTTTATGATTGCTTTAGAATAGTTATTTTATTATCTATATTATTCGTTATCTTATATTATTATTTCCTTAATTGTCTATATTAGTATTAATCGTTAATATGATTTGTAATTAGTGAATTATTATTTAGTATTTATGTTTTGAAATATATTAATGCAATATCTTCATCAAACCATTTTTTTTATAAAAACACATTTTGAATTGACGCATTTTATTCAAATACAGCGATATATGATATTTGGGGGACTTCGAGAAAAGTTATACCCTAACTTACTGGGTTTTAATTTTTCTCGCGGAACTTAAGGTATCAAGTATTTTTTTAAAAAAAAAACCTATAAATTTCAAATTAAAACTTATTCTCGAAAATTCATAACGTTAATCTTAACTTATTAGATATAATGTTTTGTATCACGAGGTAAGGATTTTCTACAAAATATAAAAGCAAGCTTAGTTTCGAAGTCTTGAGATGTCGCATCCTAACTTATTGGGTGTGGCATTTTATTTCTTTGAGATAAGTGAGTTTTAGCTTTCTTTCAAATAAAAGGATCATATTTTAAATTTTTCGAATTTTCAACATTAGGACATGATTTTATCAATTAGGTACCAATTTTTGGGCGTTACGGGGGTGCTAACCCTTCCTCGTGCGTAACCAACTCCCGAACTTATTTTCTCGAATTTCGTAGGCCAAAATTAATGTTTTAAACAAAAGATGTTTTATAAGGTGATCTGATCACACCTAAGCAAAAAAAGATCGGTGGCGACTCCTATTTTCGTTTTTAAAGTTGATCCTCATTTTTTCATAAAAACTTTAAAAAAGGTTTCGACAGCTTGTGAAACACCCCAAACCCGGCCCACGAGCTTTGACCAGATTTGGTATGTTCCTCAAGTAAACTGGTTCAAAATTCTTTTGTTACTTAGGAAAAACTTGTGTGATTTTTAAAACAATATTGCTTGGGTTGGGCTTGAGTTGAAAACAAATTTATCTTATGTTAAAACCCATTTATTTAAGGTGACAAAACATTTAGAGTTAATTTTAAAAGGAATTTACTTAAACTTTAATTGATAAAAATCCATAAACATAATAAATAAAAGAAAAAAAATAAAGTAAACCACAATGGCCTTATTATATCAATGATCCCAAAGTAAAACTTAAAATACTTAAAATAAATTGAAAGTCCAAATCATAAATTTCTTGCTATGCATGGCCACCTTTAAGCTCCTGCCGACCCGGTCCATTACTGCTCATCACCTGAAAATATTCCCCAACGGGGTGAGTCAACAGACTCAATGTGTACACAACACTAAGTCATAATAGAATCAGGCATACAAATGATACACATTCAAATCATAGAATACAATTAATGATGCATTCCCAAACCCAAACCTAATTGTCCATCCGCTACACACCCCCGTACCTGCCAAACACACCGTGGGGACTACTAAGTCGACCCTCCTTCCGCTACACACCAATTTGCGGGCTTAAGGCTCCGCATCTGTGGTTTTAGGAAACCACTTTTCAGATTACTGTGGTCTTAGATCACCACTTTCAGATTACTGTGGTCGTAAGTCACCACTTTTCAGATTACTGTGGTCTTAAATCACCACTTTTCACTTCCCCTTTCATTATACAACCATATGCCCCATAAACATTAATATGCATAATATACCATAGTTCACATTCTTATCATATTCTCATGTTATGAATAACATATTTCATATTCCTAGTAGAAGTAGGAAACGTACCTGAGTACTTAGTACCTTAACATGGTACCTTAGCCATGCTCATATTTTCATTAACATATATTTTAATACATGCAACCATAATTCATATTACAAAGTAGTGTGGAGTACACACATTCTTAATAATACATTTAATTTAAACATAGCCATGAACCTATCAAAACTTAGGGTAGGGTACACACCTGATTTGCTTAACGAATTCCTTGAAATCCTGAAATCTGATCTACTGCCTTAGATCTCAAATTCCTACATTTGATTAATCACTTACTACTTTAATAAAAAGCCATTCGGCCATAAATCTAAATCCTAGTAGGATTAGTATTCTTAAAACTTACCTTGAAATTCTCAAATCCCGAAATCCTTGTATCCCTCTGTCGAAATCCCTATAACTTCATGTTAGATCAATTTCTAACATTTATTCACAACAAATAACCCTTAGCCGTATGTTAAATATGACTTACCTTAGATTCTTAAATCCCGAAATTCACCGAATAACTAGGGAATACGCGGCTTATGGTGTACCTTCGGGAAAAGAACTTCTCCTTCCTTGTAGTCGACACTTAGTAAATCCCGAAAGATTTCCTTACTTTAGGAATCGACAATCCTTGCTTGAGCCTTTAACAATATTCGGCTATGGCCTTGATGTGGATTAAAATTTCGGCTTCTTGATGAACAGTAGATGATTTTTGGTTTTTCAAAGAAAGAAGAGGAAGATATAAAACTTAGGAAAATTCGGCAAGACTAGGGGGATTCTGCTTTCGGCTTTGTGAAGAATTGAAAAGAGAAAGAAGAACAATGACAGAGAGAATTCGGCAGAGAGAAGAGAATTTGCTTAAGAAATTCGGCAGAGGAAAAGTGAATGAATGAATGGCCTCTCTTTTCCTTTTATAGCCAAATTTACTAGGCTAGAGTCCCTTACTTGGCCACCACTCTTCTTTATTTGATAGCTTTATCTCTTTAATTTAAAATAATTAAAGAAATATCCTTTATTATCTTTTATCTCTTAATAAAAATAATACTAATAATAATCCTCTTTTATCTCTTCCTTATCTATCAAAATAAAAGGGATAAATCCATATTTATCCATCTATTATCTCTTCAAAAAATAATCCAATAAAAATCCTTTATTATCACCTTATTAATCACATATTTATGAAAATAAAACACCTCCTTTTCTAGAAGCATGTGCCGTCCACCTCAGCCTTCTGGAAGCCAAAATAAAACCTTATTTATTTGCTTCCCAAGTGACTCGAACCCAGGCCCATTCCTCTTGCACATGGCGCCATTTCCATAGGCCCTAAGTGACACCTTCAGGCCACTTTTCCAAGCCTGTTTGTGTGTCAAATCTTACCAACTTTTTCTTTTAAGGCCTCCTTGCCCTAATTTCCTATTTTAAACTTTAAAATTCGACATTTCTAGGTCATTTCTAAGTTTCCTAAAATTTTCGATCGGCTCTGTATACTTGCCATTTTCTTACATTTCCAAGTTTCCAGAAATGTTCACTTTCCATTTTTGAGCCATTTTCTTACATTTCCAGGTTTCCAAAAATGTTCATGTCCAATGCATTTCCAGGTTTCCAAAAATGTTCATTTCCAATTTATTTTCATACATTTCTGAGTTTCCAAAAATATCAAAAATTTATTCATAATACTTAAAACTTGTCATTTCGTACAATTAAACCGAAAATGCATAGGCCCTTTCTAGGATGTTACAGCTTGGCGACTCCACTGGGGACATAATAAGATAGTCAAGCCGTAAAATTGATTATTTCCTGTCCTTTTGTCTAAATTTGAAAATTTGACTTGAAAAATTATGATCCTTTTTGTAAGAGCCCAATTTTGACCGAGCTTTGAAATAAACCAATAATAAATAAAGTCCATATTTAAAGTCCTTTTACAACCAAAAAGCCCAAATCTTAAACCCAATTACAGATCCAGAACACATCAGACTATCTTGACCCAATTACAAAACCCCTAGCCCAAAACCCATTGAGACCCTAAGACTATGGCCCAATACCTTGACCCAAAGCTAAACACCCTACTCAGACCAAACAACACATGGCCCAAATGGCCCAGGAACTAAATAGAACCAGCAGTGGCCTAGGGTTTCGAAAACCCTAGGCGCCGCCTCAGTAGGAGCCCGAGCGTCGCGCTGCAATCTGCTCCTCGCACCCCATCAGCCCTTGTCCACGCCGCCTTCAACGTGCATGTTGCCCCCATCGCCAGATCCGCGCCTTTCACCTGCACAAAAAAGGAAGGAACAAGCAGCAAAATCTGCCAAAACAGAGGTAGAATTTTTAATTCCATTTTTATTTTCATTTCGAGGACTATAAAAGCCCTACACAAATTTGTAAAAGATAGAGAGAGAAACACACAGATTGACAGAGGAATAAAAACCAAAAGAAAATATTTTTTGAAAGAGAACACAGAGTTCATTGCTGGTATTTTTTGATTCATTTTTATTTTTTTTATTATGCATGTTATATACACAAAATAACAAAAAAAAAGAATAAAAGGAAAAAGACGAAATTTTTACCTAAACGCCACCACGGACGACGGCGCATTAGGCGCGTGGCAGTGGCCCAAACATTCGACCATGGAGACTAGACGACAGCATCAGAGGATTTTTTGGGGGGGTTTCTATTTCTTTTTCAAATGTTTGTTTAAATGTTTTTTAACACAATTTATGTATATATATATATATATATATATATATATATATATAAAATAATGTGAAAACGGCGTCGTTTTCACTGTAAAACGACGTCGTTTTACCAAGGATCCGCGCGCAGTTGACCCGACCCGAAGGATCCGCGTGTTTTTTTGTAAAATGGCATATTTGACATTTCGGTCCTTCCGTAATTTACTTAATTTTAATTCAGCCCAATTCACATTTTTATTTTTTTAAATTAGCCCTAAAGCTTGTTATTGGTTCTAATTTAGTCCCTCGAGCTCCTTGAAGGCAAAAATCAAAGTGTTGTCGTTTTAAAATTTGGTATAATTGTCACTTTGGCCCTTGTATTTTAAAGCGCATATTAATTTAATCTTTTTTAATCTGCTTTAATTGCCATTTTAACCCCTGTTTTCTTTGTTTTATTTTATTTTTATCCTTTTATTTTTTATTTTTAATTATTTTACCATATTAAAAGATTCTATATTATTTTTATATGTTTATTAATTTACTAATAGTGTTAAATTCATATATATGTATATTTTATATGTATTATCTTTATATATATTTAATATATTATTTTACTAGGTTTAATAATTTATATATTTTTTAATATTTATATATTATTTATATTATATTTTTAAATTTTATATTATATACTAGTTTTAAAATTTTGTTTTGTATAAAGTTTATTATAATATATAATCTATTTTGTTTATATTTTTATTACATATATAATTTTTATGATTATATATATTATGTATATATATATGTTTTTAGTTAAAATTATTATATCTATTATTTACTGATTATTTTATTATGTATAATCCTTATATATTATTATTATTTTTATTATTTTATTATATGTTATGATTTTTATTAATTATTATGTACATTTATTTGTATCTTTAAATTCGTATATTATTGCTTTAACATTTTATATTAATATAATTTGTATAATTGCAATTGATATATATATGTTACATTGTCTTACTCATACCATTTTTAATAAAAATACCTTTTAAACTAAAGATTTTTGTAAAATATTTTTAACGGTGATATGTGATATTTGGAGTTTTCGAGAAGAATCGTGCCTTGAACTTACTGGGTTGTGATTTTTCTCGTAAAACTCAAAATATTAGATATCCCTCTATTTGCAAAATTCAAGTTTGCCAAATATAAAAACTTATTCTTGGGAATTCAAAACATTGTATCCTAACTTATTGGGTGTGATGTTTTGTATCTCGAGGTAAGAATTTTCTAAAATAAAGATGCACCTAGCTTCGAAGTTATAAAATGTTGTATCCTAACTTACTGGGTGTGGTATTTTTATTTCTTTGAAATAGGTAAGTCTTGGTTTTCCTTCTAATAAGAGATCTTATTTTAAACTTTTTAAATTTCAAACATTTGGACATGATTTTATCAATTAGGTACCAATTTTTGGGCGTTATGAGGGTGCTAACCCTTCCTCATACGTAACCGACTCCCGAACCCCTTTTTTCGTTTTTTTCGTAGACCAAAATCAAATGTTTTAAAATGAAACGTTTTACAAGGTGATCCAATCACACCTAAATAAAAAGGGATTGGTGGCGACTCCCATTTTCTTTTTTTAAAGTCGATCCCCGTTTTTTCAAAACGATTTAAAAATGGTTTCGACACTTTTTATTGCATGTTGTTTTAATCTTGGCATTGCATTGCATGACCGTTGTGGTCACACCCTTTTAAGCGGGAGTGAGAAGCTACTCTTTCGTGAGGTTTTATCCTCCGTGCAGGATAGTGAATCACTTTCGGGATACATCTCTACCTATGTCTTCGTGAGATTTTCATCTCCGTGCAGCCATAGGGAAATGTATTCCCCTGAACTGAACTTGGTCTGTATGAGCCTATAATGGGTGAGGATCAAGGAATCTGCTGGTTCGGGTACCTCAACTTTAGAACCAAACTGCATGTAGAAAATCCTTAAGAGCCAACCCTAGATGGAGCTATGTTGAACCCTAGTGGTCACCCAGATAGGTGCCCTATTTTGTTATTTATTGTGCTAACGTGTTCTCTTTTATTTTAATTGCATTGCATTCACATCATAGAAAAGAGGTGTTGGTTCAAATTCAATTGCTAAATAGAAGAGTTTGTCATGAGAAAATGGATTTCTTGATAAAGTGGATTATAATACGGTCGTCCAAATATTGGTCAAGCAAGCACAACGAGAGAAGACTGATAGTCCGTAAAGGAATACAAGACTTTATTGCCTGACAATTCAAGCTGACAAAGACTATTTGAGAATCCCACGTCTAGGCTTTCTTGAAGAGGCTAACGAGCATTATGGAAATAAGTGAGTAGTGAGTCGCGGCCCAAATCAAGCAAAAAGGAGCTAGTGGAGGCATCTATTAGAAGTTTGCAAGATTTGACCTTTGCGAAGAAGGGGATTGATGTTTTTTCTTGGAATATGAGGGCAAGGCTGCATATGTAATCCATTTTATGTAAAGAAATTTTCTTTCTAGAAAATTTTTTCTAATGGAATTGAATTCAAAATCAACGCCTCTCTTTCTTTTGCATTCATTCCATGCATCTGCATTGCATCGCATCATATATAGAAGGACCCTAATTAGTTAAAGTTATTTTAGAAAAAGAGAGAGAGAAAGTTAATCTAGAAACTAAACATCGATACGATACTCAAGCTAAGACAAGAGATATGGATCAGAGATTAGAAAGACTCGAACAATTCCAAAGAGACATGCAAGACCAACTGCAAGAGCAGTTGGCAAAGATCCAATAAGATATGAGGGAACAAATGATGGAAGCCCAAAGGAATATGGTGGCTCAAATGACTCAGCTACTGAATGGGGCAATAGACAAAGGAAAGGGCCCCATGACTAATGATGGAGAGGATAATGAAGACTATCCTCCGGGTTTCGCCCCACCACATGTACAGATACAACCTGAGGTGCATCCTCAAAGGCCATCTGTCACGATTAGGCCTCAACAAGGTCAAGTTGATACTGGAATACCCATGAACTTCCAAGTTGGCTTAGAATCTAACCCAGGAGATAAACCAGCTAATCCTGTTATCCTCGATTTGGATATAGCAGAGAGAGAAGGAGCAAGAACTGAATTGCCAAGGTAGTTAGAGGACCGTTGTAAATGATTGGAAGAAAAATTCAAGGCCTTGGGAAATACTGATAATCACAATGGAATTGATGCCAGGGACCTGAGTTTGGTTCCAGATTTGGTGCTTCCTCATAAGTTTAAAATGCCAGAATTTGAGAAGTACAACGGGACTAGCTGTCCTGAAACTCATATTACCATGTTTTGTAGACGGATGACTGGGTATGTTAATAATGATCAATTGCTGATCCACTGCTTCCAAGATAGTTTGGTGGGGGCAGCATCCAAGAGGTATAATCAACTGAGCCATGCTAGGATTAATTCGTGGAGAGACCTAGCGCAAGCATTTATGAAGCAATACAGTCATGTGACAGACATAACCCCTAACAGAATTACCTTACAGAACATGGAGAAAAAATCAAATGAAATTTTCAAGCAGTATGCGCAAAGATGGAGGGAAATTGCCCTACAAGTTCAGCCGCCGCTAGAAAACGAGACCACAATACTTTTCATCAATACTCTAAAAGCCCCATTCATTAACCATATGTTGGGAAGCGCCACCATAAGCTTTTCAGATATAGTAATGTCTGGCGAGATGATTGAAAATGCGGTAAGGAGTGGGAGGATAGACGCGGGAGAAAGCGCCAAAAGATCAGCCTCGGGAAACAAGGAAAATGAAGTGAGTATCCTGAGCATGCATCCCAAATCACTCACCGTAGGCCAGCCGAGGGCTGTAACCACTAACTATCAAGGCTCTTCAAGGCAGGAATCCAATTCAAGGCCAAATGCAAAAAGGCTCCATTTCACACCCATTCCGATGACATAGAAGGAGTTGTATCAGAATCTTTTTTATATGCATGTGGTGTCTCCGTCCTACTCGGAACCTGTGCAACCTCCCTTCCCAAAATGGTATAATGAGAATGCCCAATGTGAGTACCACACGGGAATAATAGGTCACTCAATTGAAAACTGTACTACGTTTAAAAAGTTGGTCGAAAGGTTCATTAAAATGGGAATTGTGAAGTTCGGCGTTTCAGCTGAACCTGATCACTTTGACGAGGCAGCAAATGCGATAATTGAAGGAGAAGATAAGAAAGTTGCGACTCCATGAAGAAATCAAAAGTGAAGAGGGAACCAGGGAGCGAAGTTTCCAAGCCCTTGCGTATTTGGAAGTGTTTTGAATAATGGGACTGTGGAAGAGATCCCTGTATTTTTAGAGCTGATCTAGAGTAATATTCAAAACATGCTTGTTGCCTTAAGCCTAGAGGCAATAAGAATCCTTTTGTGAAATAGACTCGTGCCCGAAATTTTTATTTCAATAAAATGCATCTTTTTGAACAAATATTCTTTTATTTCATATTGTACAAACAATTGTTCTTAGTTTTTTTCTTTTGTTTGTTCTTTGGACTTTCTTTCAAGTATTCTTTCATTCTTCGTTCACGACCATACAAATAATCATTCTTTGAATCATTTATTCTTTGGAATCTTCCTTCGAACCTACAATAGGTCTCCAGATATCAACGATGTGAGCAATGCTGCTACTGACTCAGAGTCTCCTTTCGAGTAAGATATGTGTTTAGAGGGATCTCAGGACTTTGAAGATAACAGAGATTGTAACCTATCTTCTGATTTGTTAAGAATGGTAGAACAAGATGAAAAACAAACCTTACTCTACAAAAGGGTCAGTGGATAGTATGAGCCTAGAGAAGAGGTGAAGATTGTAGCCTAGCTCACCACAGAAATAAAGCAAGACATTATTGAGTTATTTTCAAAAATTCAAAGATGTTTTTGCACGATTATATCAGGACATGCCTAGGTTATTAAAACACGGGCTAAACATGAGGATCGGACACTGTTGGTCTACCATGGAAGGGGGATTGCATAGTTATATCGTAAATATTGAATTGAAGAAAACGAGATTTATGTGATTCCTCCATTTTCTTTACAGGCATTTCTATATGTAGGGCATGGATGTTATGAGGCCGATCTTGTCAAAAGCTTCTAGTCGACATCGATTCATCGCCGTGGTTGTCATTTACTTCAGTAGGAGGATGGAAGTAGCTTCATATGCCAACGTTACACAGTCGATAGTCATCAAATTCTAAAAAAAAAAAAGATCAAGTGCCGAAAAAGAATGCCAAAAAGGACAATGTCAAAAATTTGTAGTCTGTTCAAAGATCAGACGCTATATCATAGAGCAACAAAGGCAGCCAAAAGAAAATAAGGATTGTAGGAAAGATGACCAAGACTTGTAAAGATTGGCATAAAGAAGTTATCATTTACCCTCTGTCTTATTGAACATCGGCTAGAACATTCGCTGGGGCTACACATTTCTCATTGAAATAGAAATAGTTTTGCCAATTAAACCTAATCGAAGAAAAGGTTAAAGTTACCCATCATGGTCAGATGATGCAGGCTTATGATAAAGAGGTTCATCCTAGAGAATTCCACGAAGGAACTTGATGTTGAAAAAGATTTTTCTTCTACAAAATGATTTTAGAGGAAAGCAGATGCCAAACTGGGAAGGACCTTATGTTGTAAAGAAGGTTGTTCTGAAGGAGTATTGATATTGACCGAGAGGGATACTGAAGACTTTTCCAATTTGGTGAATTCAGGTTCAGTTAAGAAGTATTTTACCTGAAAGGGGAAAAGGCTAAGGTGAAAACCCATAAAGGGTGCCTTGAGATCAAATTAAAAAAAAAAAAAAATTTCAGGAGAGGCTAAGGCGAAAACCCACAAAGGGCGCTTTGAGACCAAAGGGGTTTTGAGCCGAAAACCCGAAAAGGGCGACTCAAATTTTGATCAAAGATAGGGCATGTGGTAGTCTTGCTATGCCTGAATTAACAATGAGGAAGTATGCTACGTCTTGGGGCATTGATAAAGTACTTCGGATCCTCTAAACACATATTGAGCTCAAAATGGTCCTCAAGAAGGTTGTATAGAGATGCTCAGGCTGCGATATCTGGGGCACCTAACTTCTATCTTACCCATTTTTGAATTTGCTATCTTTGATTACTTTATTCTTTTCAAAGATACACCCTAATCAATTTTCTTTTATGGCCTTGGCTATCTTTGATTACTTTATTCATTTCAAAAATACACCCCAATCAATTTTCTTTTATGGCATTGGCTATCTTTGATTACTTTATTCTTTTCAAGATACATCCCAATCAATTTTCTTTTATTGCATTGGTTATCTTTGATTAACCTATTTGTTTCGAGCTATGCTCCTGATTAATTTCTTTCATGTCCATTGTTGTGTTCTTTTTCAAGCATTTTATATTGAAACAACGATTAATGGACTAATAATACTTTCATAAAAGGAGTTTCACATATTACTCTGGAAGCTCCTAAATAATATGAGAATCTGAAACAGGACTATTGTTTAGAACTCACCAAGCCTAAGGGTTGGAAATATTGAAAGATGATTATCTCTTTTGGATTTTTATTGGTTGAACAAAAAGACAAGACATTTCGTTAAGTGATACCATCTCGACAAATGACGAGCAGTGTCAACCCAAGTGTAAAAGGAAATCATTTTCGGGAAAAGAAAAATGATACCTTGCATTCATGAAAATTTCAGGTCCATACATCTGGTCATTACACCCAGGGAATGGTGTAACAGATCAAATTGATTGAAGATAATACAAATTCCACACCTCTGAGGGGTAACATGATGGATGGAAGAAACCAAATGTTATTCCCATGAAGTTGCAGTGGGAGGTGCAAACTTTATGTCCCAAGGTTCAAGTGGAGGGGACTCTGAAATTACAGCGGGGCAAGCTTACTAAGAAGAATATGATCGTTTCTTTGGGTTTTCTGTCAAAGATACCAGACGAAATAGAAAGCATGGTAACGCATCAGTGATAGAACCTTGATGAACTATGAGCAGTGACAACCCAAACATTAAAAAGGGATCATTCTCATGCATTTATGTAAATATCATTCATACACTTCCAATTAGGAGCATTTGATTCATTCCGATCATTGTATCCTAATCGCTGTACATTAAAAAAAAAGAGGAAGATCATTCTCATGACATTCTGCATTCATGCAAATGTCATCCTTAATATCATTTAATTAGGAGCATTAGATTCATTACGATCATTGCATCCTAATCATTATACATTTAAAAAATGGGATCATTCTCATGACATTCTGCATTCATGCAACTGTCGTCCATAATACATTTAGTTAGGAGCTGTAACATCCAAAAAAAAAATATTATTTGGGTGTTGTGATAAGAAAACACAATTATGGCAAATGAATGATGGAGAAGAAAATGGGGAAAAACACAATTATGGCAAATGAAGGATGGAGAAGAAAATGGGGAAAACACAATTATGGCAAAAGAATGATGGAGAAGAAAATGCGGAAAACATAATTATGGCAAATTTTGACTTTTAGGGGAATGGATGTGGATGGTTTTGGCCAAATTTCCTATTTGCAAATCTTGTGTCTTTTTCTCCCAATTTGGTATTTCCATTGCCGAAACCTCCTAGCACAATTGTGCATTTTTTCAATCTTTCTTCTCTTTTGTTTGGTCAAAACCTTCATCCCTTATTCAACTTTCTTGGATAGCCGAACAACCTATCATCCGATCATGAGCGCTGTGTACGTTTTGAGGATGGGCTGAATGATGAGTTGCGGGTACTGATAGCCCCACAACAAGTAAGGACTTTTGCCAAGCTTGTGGAGAAAGCCAAAATAGCTGAGGAGGCTAAAAACTCTGCACGTCAGAATCGAGACAGAGGCAGAGGCAAGAGGGACTTCAGGAATTCAGGTTCCACTAAAAGTTTTCAGAAGAGGCCTAGGAATGATGAGCCAACCCAAGCTAGAACACCCGTGACTACCAATCAGAGTCGAGACTGTGTTGACTGTGAAAAGCGACACCCCGGAGATTGCTGGAGGAAAATTGGTGCCTGCTATAAATGTGGTTCCAAGGATCACCAGTATAAGAACTGCCCTCGACGGACTGATACAACTCCAAAAGCTTGTAACCCTGATGCTCAGTCAGCTAGAGGTACTCAGCAGCCACAGAGAGGCCGTGGACCAGGTCGTGGTGGTGATGGTGTTGGACGTGGTCAAGGTGTACCGGGTCGAGGTAATGGCTTTAGAGGTAACGCGGAGGCAAGACAGCCGGGGTTGGTCTATGCGGTCAGGCGTCGGGAAGATGGCGATGCACCTGATGTGATAACTGGTACGTTCTTCATCTTTGATGTACCTGTTACTGCCTTGATAGATATCGGGTCTACCCACTCGTACTTGCTAGTGCCATATCTGGAAACTTAAATATTAGATCTGAGATTACCGATAGACAGATGACGGTAATTAGTCCTTTAGGACAGACTGTAATTGTGAATAAGTTGTTCAGAGACGTACCCTTAGAAATCCAAAGAGAAATATTCTTAGCGGATTTGATGGAATTGCCTTTCGGTGAGTTCGATCTTATTTTGGGCATGGATTGGTTGGTGAAGCACCGGGCACAGTTGAATTGTGCTGAAAAGCGGATGTCAATAAGGATTATAGATGATAAGAAGGTAGTAATGATAGGCGAGCGAAGGAACTTTTTGGCAAATGTGGTATCTGCTTTGAAGGCAGAAAAGTTGGTGCGGAAAGGGTATGGAGCATTCCTAGCCTTCATTAGTGCATTGGATGCCAAGGAATTATCGGTGGATGATGTAAGAACGGTGAAGAAATTTCTAGATGTCTTTCCCGAAGAACTTCTAGGTCTACCTCCAGATCAGGAAGTAGAATTTGGCATTGAGCTTTTGCCCGGAACGGCTCCGGTATCCATTGCTCCTTACAGAATGGCGCCGAAAGAGTTAGCAGAGCTTAAAGCTCAAATTCAAGAATTGTTAGATTGGGGATTTATTCGACCGAGTGTGTCTCCGTGGGGAGCACCGGTTTTGTTCGTCAAGAAGAAGGATGGGTCAATGCGTATGTGCATTGATTATAGGCAGTTGAATAAATTGACGATCAAGAATAGGTATCCATTGCCGAGAATCGATGACCTGTTTGATCAATTGAGAGGAGCTTCAGTTTTCTCCAAGATTGATTTGAGATCGGGTTATCATCAACTCAAGGTGAAAGAGGCAGACATTCATAAGACGGCATTCTGAACTCGTTATAGACATTATGAGTTCTTGGTTATGCCGTTTGGTTTGACCAATGCACCAGCTGCATTTATGTACATGATGAACCGAGTATTTCAACCCTATCTAGACCGGTTCGTAGTAGTGTTCATAGATGATATCTTGGTATATTCGAGGAATGAGGAAGAGTATGACTCACATTTGCGCATTGTGTTGCAAATTTTGCGAGATAAGCAACTTTATGCCAAATTCAGTAAGTGCGAATTTTGGTTGAAGGAAGTGACTTTCTTGGGGCATGTGGTGTCAGCTGAAGGAATAAGAGTTGATCCTCGGAAGGTAGAGGCTGTGTTGGATTGGAAACCACCGAAGTCAGTGGCTGAGATTCAGAATTTCTTGGGATTGGCTGGTTACTATAGACGCTTTGTTGAGGGGTTTTCGTTGATTACTGCACCCCTAACTAAGTTGCTGCGAAAGGGAGTACCGTATGTGTGGACCGATAAACAACAAGAAAGTTTCGAGAAACTGAAGAAGATTTTGGCGGAAGCGCCAGTACTGATTCAACCTGAGGCTGGAAAGGAGTTTACTGTTTACTGTGATGCGTCACATACGGGTTTAGGATGTGTGTTGATGCAAAGTGGGAAAGTGGTGGCGTATGCTTCTCGTCAGTTGAGGCCGCATGAAGTCAACTATCCTCTTCATGACTTGGAGTTGGCTGCGGTGGTGTTTGCTTTAAAGATTTGGAGGCACTATCTCTACGGTGAGAAGTCGATCATTTATACGGACCATAAGAGTCTTAAGTACCTCATTACCCAAAAGGAGTTGAACTTGAGACAACGGAGATGGGTGGAGTTGTTAAAGGATTATGACTTCTCAATCGAGTACCATCCTGGAAAGGCTAACGTGGTGGCAGACGCGTTGAGTCGTAAGGTAGTGTCGGAGTTAAGAGCAATGTTTGCTCATCTCAGTTTGTATGAGGATGGCAGCCTGCTAGCAGAACTTCAGGTGAAGCCATTGTGGTTAGAACAGATCAAGGAAAAGCAGTTATCGGATGAAAAGTTGGGTCCTTTAATACGGCAAGTTGGAAGTGGTTTTATAGGGGACTTTGGATTGAACAAGGATGGCGTGTTATGTTTTCGTGGAAGAGTTTGTATGCCCATGGATTTGGATTTAAGACAAATGATTCTTCGAGAGGCGCATAGTAGCCCTTATGCTATGCACCCCGGAGGAAGTAAGATGTATCGGGATCTTCGTGAGCAGTATTGGTGGCCGGGATCTTCGTGAGCAGTATTGGTGGCCAATGTTAAAGCGGGAGGTTACTGATCTCGTGGGTAAGTGCTTCACGTGTCAACAAGTAAAGGCAGAACATCAATTACCATCGGGTTTATTGCAACCGGTAAAGATTCCTCTATGGAAATGAGAACGGATAACGATGGATTTTGTTAGTGGGTTACCCTTAACACCTACTAAGAAAGATTCTGTTTGGGTGGTAGTTGATCGATTAACAAAGACTGCTCATTTTCTACCAGTTCGTACGGATTACTCGCTGCAGAAGTTGGCTAAGCTGTATGTATCTGAGATCGTGAGGTTGCATGGGGTACCAGTGTCTATCATATCGGACAGGGATCCCAGGTTTACATCACGGTTTTGGAAAGCTTTACATGAGGCTTTGGGAACAAAGTTAAACTTTAGTACGGCTTTTCATCCTCAGTCAGATAGTCAGTCAGAAAGAGTAATTCAGATTTTGGAAGACATGTTACGTGGTTGTGTAATCGACTTCAGAGGTAGTTGGGAGGATTTTCTACCGTTGGCAGAGTTCGCGTATAATAACAGTTACCAATCCAGTATCCAAATGGCGCCTTATGAAGCTTTATATGGTCGTAGGTGTCGTACCCCTACTTGTTGGACTGAATTGGGGGAAAGACAATTGTTGGGTCCTAAGTTGATATCTGAGACAGAAGAAAAGGTGAAGGTGATTCGAGCGCAGTTAAAGGAAGCTTCGGATGGACAAAAGTCGTATGCGGACCTGAAGCGTAAGGATATTGAGTTTGCGGTGGGAGATCAGGTCTTTCTGAAAGTCTCACCTTGGAAGAAGATTTTCAGATTTGGAAGGAAGGGCAAGTCGAGCCCTAGGTTCATTGGACCGTACCGTGTGTTGAAGCGTGTAGGACCAGTGGCTTATCAGCTTGAATTACCTCCGGAGTTGAGTTAGATTCATACTGTCTTCCATGTTTCTATGCTGAGGCGTTATAGATCGGATCCGTCGCATATTGTACCGGTGGAAGAAGTAGAATTAAGGCCAGACTTGTCTTTCGAGGAGGAACCAGTGAAAATCTTAGACCGTGATGTTAAGGTGCTAAGAAAGAAGACTGTACCGTTGGTTAAGGTTCTGTGGCGTAATCACGGAGCGGAGGAAGCTACGTGGGAGCCTGAGGACGTAATTCGGCAACAATATCCTCATCTCTTTTAGCCAGGTAAATTTCGAGGACGAAATTTTCTTTAAGGGGGTAGAATTGTAACATCAAAAAAAAATTATTATTTGGGTGTTGTGATAAGAAAACACAATTATGGCAAATGAATTATGGTGAAGAAAATGGGGAAAAACACAATTATGACAAATGAATGATGGAGAAGAAAATGGGGAAAAACACAATTATGGCAAATGAAGGATGGAGAAGAAAAGGGGGAAAACACAATTATGGCAAAGGAATGATGGAGAAGAAAATGGGGAAAACATAATTATGGCAAATTTTGACTTTTAGGGGAATGGATGTGGATGGTTTTTGCCAAATTTCCTATTTGCAAATCTTGTGTCTTTTTCTCCCAATTTGCTATTTCCATTGCCGAAACCTCCTAGCACAATTGTGCATTTTTTCAATCTTTCTTCTCTTTTGTTTGGTCAAAACCTTCATCCCTTATTCATCTTTCTTGGATAGCCGAACAACCTATCATCCATCCAACCTCCCATCCTTTCTTTTAACCATTCCTCTAATCTTTTCTCTTCTTTAAACCAACACCATCATTAAATCACATATTCTTGTTTGATTATTCCCCATAGCCGAATATCAACATATATTTTCCTCCATAACCGAACTTTCATCTTTTCTCTATTTCTTCTTCTCATCCATATTAACATCCACCTCTTGATCAATCGGTAAGTATTCTTCTCAATATTTTATTTTCTCTCTCTTAATCCCGAATCTATGTTTTGGTTCGGGATGGTCATTTGACCGAGACCATCACCTTATTCTCTCTCAACAAGATCTTTTTCTTCTTTGTAGTGATATAGTGGGAGGCCGAACATCATTCTAGCCTTAAGTCGAACGGAGAAAATCGGATCCAATATTAATAAGGTAAGGAGTTCTTATGGATTATTGATATTATTCAGTATTCGATTGGTTGCTAACAGAGTAATAGTTTGAAATAATCGACTATATTTTTTATGGACAAATCACACGATATATTCAACCTTCGAACATAGTGGTCAACGACGAGTGGTTCATTAGGAAATCAAATCAGGTGTGTAATCCCGTACCCTTCCGAATATATGTTTGAAATGGTGAGTAAATCTCACATCTCTCTGAAAGTTCACATGAAATATTCTATGATTCGGTAGAAATATCGAAGAAAACCGATAACCGGCATCCGTGATCACTCGGACGTACGTATGATGGTAGTGATAATCATGTTTTGTAATAAAATAGTTTCAGTCAGAAACAGTAATGTGTATTTGAAAAATCATGAAAAATAGGATAGAAGGAATTACAAAGTGAATAAGATATCAAATTAAATCTTACTAAACCTATTTTCTTATAAAAGAAACAGAGAAAGCAAAGGATTTGTATATTTTGAGATTTTTAAATTTTTGTAAGACTGGTTTAGAATGAATACGTGATCCCCTGTTTTGACTTGTAAAAATCATTATAAATTGTAGAAAAATAATTACGGGACATGGTTTATATTATTAGAATCCTTAGTGAGTCTATTTTTATTCGGATCAAACAAAACCAGTATTTGAGTTCTGTACAATAAGATATCTGAGATTTTGTGAAGAGAGGGCAGAACTGTCAAATAGTGAAACAGGGGATACTTTGAAGAATAAACTGTACCAATTGGCTAAGCTAAAAATTTTGGAAAAATTATAGTAAAAAGTTATATGAGTCTAGTTTTAGAGAAAAATTATGGATCTAAATTTTGAGTTTTCTAACTCGAGTTATAGTCAATTTAGTCAGCATAACGCAGATGGACAATTACAATTTTTGTGCCCAAACGAATTACCCTTGGTGGGTAAAATTTATGAAATACCCTTGGGTTGAGAGATTACCGAATTACCCTTAATGAGTACGATTACCGAATTATGAAAATGCCCTTATGGGCCAAATTACGAAAAAGCCCCTAATGGGCTGAATTATGAAATGTCCCTACGGACTGAATTACGAAAATACCCTTTATGGGCCAAATGTGATATGTTGCTATATGGGCCGCTTGGTATTTGTTATATGGGCCAAAATTTGCTAGATCGTTAAATGGGCCAAATTTCTATTTTGACTAATGGGCCAAATTGATAACTTGTAATATGGGCTTTTTGTTGAAATTTACCTTATGAATATATTGTTAAGCATTATATATATATACATGACTGCATGGGTTGGGATAATTGATGAAGAGAAGAAAGGCCTGTTGCCAAAATCTAGTTCGGTGACTCTGTCACAATCTAGTTCGGTGGCTCTGCCACAAATATTATAATTGGCTTAATGCCTGCTATTGGTGTGTTGGCGGGGTGGGTTGACTTGATCCCTACAGGTGTGTTGGTTGGTACGGGTGGTGTGTAGCGGATGGAAATTAGGCTTGGTTGGGAATTGCATATCATATGCATTATTTTTATATTTGATTTATATATATTGTACATTTGTAAATGGGCTCAAGCCCAATTAAATGCTTAAATGGTTTTGGCCCAATGATCACGGTAAGTGGGTTACACTCTGAGTTCTTAGTAACTCACCCTGTTTTTCTTAACCTTCTCAGGTAATTGATGGAGGCTCGGGCCGGGGATGACTTCGTGTGAAGGCCATACTACGAATGATGAGTTATAAAAACTTTGAACTTCTTTTAAGTATTTTTATCTAAGTACTATTTCAATTGCGATGTAATAAGGCCTCTGGTATTATTATTATGGATTTTTATTCGTGGATGGATTTTAATATGTTTTAGTTACTTAAATGGGGCTGTTTAATTCTTATAAATGTTTTCTTAAACTTACGTATAAAAAGGGTTTTTCTTAAATATCACTTACTCGTAAAATTTCCGTGAAAACTCTTTTATAAATTTATTTCAACCAATTATTTAAGTTTTTAACCAATTATTTCTCTGAAAATCAAATTGTAAACTCTCATGTTTTAAAATCATGGTTTTCAAATAAATCTCGATTTTTGATAAACTTCGTCTTCAAAATCGTTTTGAAAAATTGTTTTCATTAAAAGCATTGATGACTGGACATAAGTTCGAATTGTGTGGCATGCCAAGTCTGGTCTTAACGCATAGGCCGACTTTGGGGTGTTACAGGAGCATTAAATTCATTCTGATTATAGTATCCTAATTATTTGACATAAACATAAGCATATGAAATTGAGTTTACAGGACATGTCCCCAGAGGACGGTAGCAACATCGGTGAATTCACAGATCTTATCTCCCTAAGCGGTAGTGGAGCGGATCGAATTTGGCGAATCTTATCTCCATGTATCGGCAATGGAGCAGATTCAAGTCACCAACCTTATCTCCCTGAGGTAGCAAGGAAGCATGTTGAAGTTTGTATTCTTATCTTCCTGAGGTAGCAAGGAAGCAGACTGAAGATTGTAGATCTTACATCCTTAAGTGGTAGTGGAGCAGATCAAATTTGGCAAGTTTATTTCCATGTATAGGCAATAGAGTAGATTCAAGTGACCAACCTTATCTCCCTGAGGTAGCAAGGGAGCAGGTTGCAGTTTGTAGTCTCATCTTCCTGAGGTAGCAAGGAAGCAGATTGAAGATTGTAGATCTTATCTCCCTAAGCGGTAGCGGAGCAGATCGAATTTGGAAAATCTTATCTCCATATATAGGCAATGGAGCAGATTCAACTCACCAACCTTATCTCCCTAAGGTAGCAAGGGAGCAGGTTGAGGTTTGTAGTCTCATTTTCCTGAGGTAGCAAGGAAGCAGACTGAAGATTGTAGATCTTATCTCCCTAAGCGATAGCGGAGCAGATCGAATTTGGCAAATCTTATCTCCATGTATAGGCAATGGAGCAGATTCAAGTCACCAACCTTATCTCCCTGAGGTAGCAAGCGGGCAGGTCAAAGATTGTAGTCTCATTTTCCTGAGGTAGCAAGGAAGCAGACTGAAGATAGCAAACCTTATCTTTCTGAAGTTGCAGGAAGCAGATTGAAGATACTAGCCTATTTCCCTGAAGATATAGCCATTTGGACATGACCAGGCAAAATGGGTCCTTTTATTATTTTCGCTCTATTCTCGTTACACGACAATGAGCAAAGAAGGGCAGCTGTAAGAACCCATTTATGCCCGGGCCGATATCAATAATAAAAAAACCCAAAAAAATAATAATAATAAAGTCCATCAGTTTTTTTACAATAAACGGGCCTAAAACCCAAAACCAAATGCCATCCCAAACCCAATTAACCCAAAACCATTACAACCCGGACAACCTTCAAACCCAAAACAGATTATCCAAACCCAATACTAAAACAGACTACCCAAAACTAAAAACCAAGCCCGAATGCTAACCCAGTGGCCCAATTACACCCAAAGCAGAGAACGGCCCAAAAGGGCCCAACACTAAATCAGAAACCAAGGGTTTCTGAAACCCTAGGTTTCCCTTGTGCCGCAAGCACCCAGTGCAGCCCCGACACCAGCCTCTCCTCGCGCAGCAATCAGCGCGCAAATAATGCTCCGTCGCAGGATTCCTCGCCGTTGACCTGCAAAAAAGGAAAGAACAACATCAAAAATGGCAAGAAATAGCAGGACAATATCTTTTGTATTTATTTTTTTGATGCATTTGTGGGTTATAAAAACCCTAGCATAATCTGTAAAATGGACATACACAAAAAAGATACACAAAAATCAATACAAAGTCAGAATACCCAAATCAGTAGAGGTGATTTTTTTTCCTATTTCTTTTCGAATACTGTTGTTTTCTATTTTTTATCTTGTTCCTTTTTTTGACTATATAATATATATATATATTAAAATATAAAAAAGGGGGAAATTTTACCTATTTTGGGAGTTCCGGCCATCGTGCACGGTGGACAGCGACGGCGGTGGACGGTGACGGGTCGCGCCGGAGCACTGCCGGAAATCACCTGGAGGGGAGAGCATTTTTGAAGCTCTCTATTTTTTTTCTAGTAGAACAAGATGAAAAACAGATCCTACCTTACAAAGGGTCAGTGGACATTGCGAGCCTAGGAAAAGGGGTGAAGATCGAAGCCCAGCTCACTACAGAAATAAGGCAAGACATCATTGAGTTATTTTCAAGAATTCAAAGATGTTTTCGCACGATCATATCAAGACATGCCTGGGAAAATTTTAAAAGAGATCCATAAGGGTATTTAAAGAACATGATAATGGTTCTACAGTAGCCAGGATAATCATAAGGTTCGGGTACTATTGGTCCACCATAAAAGGGAGATTGCTTTAGTTATGTTGTAAATGCCAAATTGAGGAAGACAAGACTTATGTGCCTCTTCTTTTTTTTCTATAGGTGGGGCATATATGTTATGGGGCAGATCTCGTCAAAAGCATCTAGTTGATACTAATTCATCTTCGTGGTTATCAATTACTTCACTAAGAGGGTGAAGGTTGCTTCATATGCCAAAATTACAAAGTCAGCAGTCATCAAATTCAAATCCAAAGTTAAGTTCAGATGCAAATTCAAATTCAAATTCAAAAAAAAAGGAAGTGGCAATAAAGAATGCCAGAAAGAAACATGTTTGACATAATTGCACCAATTTACAGTCTGTTCAAAGATCAGACACCATATCAGTGCAGCAAAGGCAGCCAAAAAACCATTTAAAATTTTTGAAAAATAACTGAGATTTGTAAAGGTTGGCATAAAGAAGTCACCATTTACCCTCTTTGTTTCTTGAACGTTGGCCTGGACCTTCACCGAGGCAACATCTTTCTCATGAAGCAATTATAGGAGGTTAAGATTCCTTTTCTCCAAGCTTTGATTGAATTGGATGAAGCAGAATGCCTCCAATAAGTTTGATTGAAAGTATTCACGGTCGAATATACCAAAAATGGATGGTACAAGCTTATGACAAAAGGTTTACCCAAGAGAATTTCATGATGGGGACCTGGTATTAAGAAGGATTCTTATCATACAAAAGGACTTCAGAGGAAAATAAATGCCAAAATTTGGAAAAACCTTAAGTGGTGAAGAAGGCTTGTTCTGGAAGATCATTAACCTTGACCAAGATGTATGGCAAGGACATGCTCAGGCTGGTGAATTTAGATTTCATCTAAAAGGAGTGGCCAAGGTGAAAACCCGCAAAGGGCGCCTTGATATTTTTTTAAATTAAAAAAAGAAATAATTTTTTCTCAAAAAAAAAGAAAAAAAGAAAAAAGAGAGGCCAAGGCGAAAACCTGCAAAAGGCGCTTTGAGACCAAAGGGGATTTGAGTTGAAAACCCAAACAGGGGCGACTCAAATTTTGATTGAAAGTGGGGCATACAGTAGCCTTGCTACGCTTGAATTAACAATAAGGAAGTATGTTACGTCTTGGGGCATCGACGAAGTACTCCGGATCCCCTAAACACATATTGAGCTTAAAATGGTCCTCAAGAAGTTTGAACAGAGAAGCTCAGGTTGCGATATCTGGGGCACCTAGTTTCCCATCTTACCCATTCTGAATTTGCTGTCTTTAATTATTTTATTCGTTTCAAAATACACTACCAATAAATTTCCTTCTAGATTGCATTTGTTATCTTTGCTTAACTTATTTGTTCCAAGCTATGCTCCTAATTTCCTTCTTGTCCATTGTTATGATCTTTTTTAAGCATTTTGCATTGAAATAACGATTAGTGGACTAATAATACTTTCATAAAAGGGGTTTCGCATATTACTCTAGAAACTTCTAAATAATACAAGAACTTGAAACAGGACTATTGTTTAAAACTCACCAAGTTTAAGGGATGAAAATATTGGTGGAGGAAGAGTCTAAAATGAGACTATCTCTCTGGATTTTTGTCAAAGAAAGGTGATTGAACAAAATGACAAGATATTGCGTCAGTGATACAATCTTGACGAAAAATGGGCAATGTTAACTCAAGTGTAAAAAGGGAATCATTCTCTAAAAAATGATATTCTGCATCCATGCAGATATCATGCATACACATTTGGTTAGGTCACCTTGGGAGTGACCAGTTGATTGAACAAGTTACAAATCCTATACCCTTGAGTTGCAGTGCGATAGGTTGAAGTTGATACAGATCCTATAGCCATAAGTCGCAGTAGGATGATTTAAAGATGGTACAAATCTTATGTCCCCAAGGTACAATAGAAGGGGCGCTGAAGTTACAGTGGGGCAAACCGGTTGAGCAAAATATGATTGTTTCCTCGGGTTTTCGGTTAAAATACCACCCAAGCAAGAAGACAGGATATTACGTCAAGTGATACAACCTGGAAGAACAACGAGCAATGACAACCCTAAGCATTTAAAAGGGGATCATTCTCAGGAAATTCTGCATTCATGCAAAACACATTTAGTTAGGACCATTTGATTCATTCTGATCATTGCATCCTAATCATTGTACATTTAAAAAAAGGGATCATTCTCATGACATTCTGCATCCATGCAAATGTCGTCCATAATAACATTTAGTTAGGAGCATGAGATTCATTCTGATCATAGCATCTTAATCATTTGGCATAAACATAAGCATATGGAATCGAGTCTACAGGACATGTCCTCTAGAGGACGGTGTAGCAACATTGGTGAAATCACAGATCTTGTCTCCTCGATATAGCAGTAGGGCAGATAGAAGATGGCGAATCTTACCTTCCCGAGTAGTAGGGGAGCAGATTTTAGCCACTAGCGTTATCTTCCTGAGGTAGCAAGGGAGCAGGCTGAAGATTATAGTCTTATCTTCTTGATGTAGCAAGGGAGCAAACTAAAAATTGTAAATCTTGTCTCCTCGAGATAGCAGTAGGGCAGATCGAAGATGGTGAATCTTATCTTCCCGAGGTAGCAGGGGATCAGATTTTAGCCACTAGCCTTATCTTCCTGATGTAGCAAGGGAGCAGGCTGAAGATTATAGTCTTATTTTCCTGATGTAGTAAGGGAGCAGACTAAAAATTGTATATCTTGTCTTCCTGAGTTTGCAGCGAAGCGGGTCGAAGATACTAATCTGGCATCCCTGAGTTTGCAGTGGAGCAGATTAAAAATAGCAGATCTGGCCTTCCTGAGATTGCAATGAAGCAGATCGAAGATATTAATCTGGCATCCCTGAGTTTGCAGTGGAACAGATTAAAAATAACAGATCTGGCCTTCCTGAGATTGTAGTAAAGCAGATCGAAGATACTAATCTGGCATCCCTGAATTGCAGTGGAGCAGATTAAAAATAGCAGGTCTGGCCTTCCTAAGATTGCAGTGAAGCAGATCAAAGATACTAATCTGGCATCCCTGTGTTTGCAGTGGAGCAGATTAAAGATAGCAGATCTGGCCTTCCTGAGATTGCAGTGAAGCAGATCAAAGATACTAATCTGGCATCCCTGAGTTTGCAGTGGAGCAGATTAAAAATATCAGATCTTGTCTTCTTGAGTTTGCAGCGAAACGGATCGAAGACATCAGATCTTGTCTCCTTGAGTTTCCAGAGGAGCAGATTGAAGATAGCAGATCTGGCATTCCTGAAGTTGCAGGAAGCAGATCGAAGACACCAGATCTTGTCTCCCTGAGTTTCCAGATGAGTAGATTGAAGATAACAGATATGGCATTCCTGAAGTTGCAGGAAGCAGATCGAAGACATCAGATCTTGTTTTCCTGAGTTTGCAGTGGAGCAGATTGAAGATAGCAGATCTGGCATTCCTGAAGTTGCAGGAAGCAGATCGAAGACATCATATCTTGTCTCCCAGAGTTTGCAGTGGAGCAGATTGAAGATAGCAGATCTGGCATTCCTGAAGTTGCAGTGAAGCAGATCGAAGACATTAGTCTTATCTCCCTGAGTTTGTAGCAGAGCAGACTAAAGATAGCAGATCCTGTTTTCCTAAGATTACAGCGGAACGGATCAAAGATACCCGTCTGGCATCCCTGAGTTCGCAGCGGAGCAAATTAAAGATAGCGAATATTGCCTTCCTGAAGTTGCAGTGAAGCAGATTGAAGCCGACAGACTTATAGTCCAATGCCTCTGAAATTGCAGGTGGGTTGGAAGTTATTTGAAGAAAGCAAAGACCAAGAAGTCAAGACTCGGCAAGATCGGGCAAAATTGGTCCTTTTATAGTCTTTGCTCTATTCTCGTTACACGACAATGAGCAAAGAGGGGCAGCTGTAATAGGCCCATTTTGCCCGGGCCCATACCATTCAAAAAACCAAAAAAATAAAAAATAAAAAAAATCCAATATCCAGTTTTATTTTTACAGTCCGTTTACAAAACTAAACAGATTACCTAAAAACAAAATTCAAACCTAAACCCAAAACACTAACAGTAGCCCAATTAACATCACAAGCCAAACACCCAGACCCAACTAAACCTAAAACACGAATGGCCCAATGGCCCAAATCTGGTTTCAGAAATCAGAAACCCCGAACCCTAGGGTTCTCTCCTCGCACTGCAAGCACCCCAAAAACAGACCCTGGTCGCGCCACAGTCAGCGTGGATAGCCCTCGTCACTGCCGAGATCTGCGCTATTAACCTGCAAAAGGAAAGAAAGACACAGCAGAGGCAGCAAATAGGGCAAAATAGAATCTGTACTTTAATTTTTTTTGGGGTTATAAAAACCCACTGTAATCTGTAAACGGAGATATCACGCATACACGAAAATATACACAAAAGAATACAGGAATAAAAACAGAAGAAAAATCAAACGAGCAAAGGGTTTTTTTTCCGTTATTTTTCAGCTCTTTCGAATCTTTTTTTTTTCTTTTAAGTTTTTTTTTTTACATTTATTAAAGTTTATAATATAGTAAAAAAAAGAAGAAAAAATCACCTTTTTTTTAGTGCCGGCCACCGTGTATGGCGGCGGTGATTGGTCGGAGAATTCGTCGGAAATCGCAGAGGGCTGGGGCTCTCTCTCTCAATTTTTTTTAGAGGAACTGAAAAAATGAAATTTTTTCTAAAAAAAATTGGCTTTTATAAGTGACTAAAACGACGCCGTTTTAGGCCCTGGCCAAACATGCCAAAACGACGTCGTTTCGAGGCCAGGATCCGCGCGTTGACCCGACCCGAGGAGGATCCGCGCGTTTTTATAAAAGGGGTTATTTATGCAATTGGTCCTTCCGCTTTTGAGGCGTGTCTCCATTAAGTTCTTTTATTTCTTTATTTGGCCCTGCATTTTCACTTACTTGTTCATTTTAGTCCTACAACACACAGCACCGTTTAGGAGGGTGGGAATATCTCCCATTTGGTCCTCCCCTTTTTGCGCGCATTGCTAGGGGTCCCTAATTCACTTATTTCTTTTAAAAATTCACCCCCAAAGCTTCGTTTTAAGTTTAATTTGGTCCTTTCTTTATTTTCTTTTATTATTTTTGTTATTTTGCCATGATTTTAACATATTTTATTATTTCTATATACATATTATTATTATTATTATTTTATTTTTACCATATTCATTATTATTATATCTATTATTATTATTGTTATTATTATTTTTATTATTACTAATATTATTATTATTACTTTCGTATTGCTAGTATTATTTTTTTACTGCTATTATTTTTAATCACTATTAATTTCAATATTATTATTTTATTATTATTACTATTTTTTATTTTTACTATTATTTTTATTATTATTTTCATTTACTATTAGTATTATTATTATTACCATTATTGTTACTAATTTAGTATTATTATTATTTACTACTATAATTATATTTTTATTATTATTTTCCTTTTTATTATTTTTATTTTTATTTTTATTGATATTGATATTTATTATTATTATTATTATTATTATTATTATTATTATTATTATTATTACTACTCTTATTTTTGCTAATATTATTTGTTTATTAACACATTTTATTTTTTTTATTGTATTTTTTGTCACTATTATTATTTTTTTTATTTTTTTATTATTGTACATAGTATCTATCTGTTCATTGATTTATTATTAACTTTTTTTGTTTGTATTTTGTCATCTTTTTATTTATTATTGTAACAGCCCGATTTTGACCCTAATCGGAACAGTGGTTTCGAGACCACAAATCCGAGTTTGAAAAATATTTTAATATTATTTTTTGTGTTTATTATGTGTGAATTTGGTTGTGTGAAATTTTCGTGTTTTAATTTCGTCGTTTAAGTGTCCGATTAAATAAAATGGCTTAATCGCGTAAAATGAAAATTTAGTGGTTATTTTTAAAAGGGCTGAATAGTGGTTGTTCTTTTAATATGGAGGCTTTATGTTGTAATTTAGCCATTAATAAGATAGTGGACGGCAATGAACTAATATGTCCTTATTGTACAAGTTTTATATATTAAATAATAAAGGTTAAATTAGTAATTGAATAATAATATATGTTATAATAAGACAAAACATTAAAGAAAAACACAATTTTATATCCATCTTCTTCACCGAATATAGAAAAGAAAAAGAAAGTTTGAAACATTCAGCTATATTGAAGCTTAATTCAAGGTTAGTTTTTATTCGGTTTTTGATAATTTTTATGTTTTTGAGATCGTTGCTAAGTTATCTACAAAACTCATGCTTGAATTTTTTATTTTGGTGAATATTTTGAATTATGCCATTGTTGAAAGCTTGTGATTTTTGTTGTTTGATGATGAAATATGAAAGATATGTTTTAGATTAATATGTTTTAGATTAACATGTTTTGTATTGGAGTTTTTGATGATTTTGAGTAATTAGGACTAAATTGCAAAAATAATAATTTGAAGGACTAAAGTGTGAAATAAATGAAATATGTGGATTTGTTTGAGAGTGGGTAAAATTCAGCTCAACATGGGTATGCTGAAATTTTGTGTATTTTATGTTTTGTGCAATAGGGACTAAATTGTAAAAAGTGTAAATGTTAGGGGTAAAATGGTAGTTTGCCTATTTATGCGTTCTTAGACTAAATTGAATGAAATTATATTGAATTATTTTATTTTGAATACATTTAGATCAAGAACCAAAGAAATCAGATTTGGATCGGAGGAAAACTAAAATCGTCGATTAATCGTCCTGCTCCGATTACTGTTGTCCGAGGTAAGTTTATAAGCAAAAAGATGTACTAAATTTTATAAAATGTGAAGTATACATGTAGAAATAAATATATGAATTTTTATTTCACTTAGCCAAATGTATAAATGTTTATGAGATTTGGGAACAAGTTCGATTCAATTGAGATAGGATGTTTGAAAAGCTTCGTATGAACCTTAAGGATTAGTTAAGATTTCCGATATATGAATTATGTGTAAGATGACTTTGTATCAGTGATATCGGGCTTTATGCCTAGCAGGCTTTGTGCCGGTGTATAATATCAGGCTTTATGCTGGTGAATTATATCAGGCTTATTGCCTAGCAGGCTCTGTGTCGGTGTATTATATTATGCTTTATGCCTAGCAAATTTTACGTGAGCAACGGTAAAAGTAATCAAATGTGTTAAATGAGTTAAAGTGAACAGGTATGTGACAATTTATTACCTTTTCAGAAATAAGGTAAGTTGATTATTTGATACGTGATACAAGTTATAAATGACGTTAATGGTAGTGAATGTGTATATGAAAATCTATATGTGGATTAATGCATAAATATGTAATACTAATGTTTGATTTTTTTTTGAGCTTATGTTCGGCCTAATGTTGCATGAGGAATAAATTGAAATGTGAAATTCACATTGATATTAAAGGATTTATGTGCATTCGATTAGTAGGTATTTGAAATGTGAACCTTAAACGTGTTTATAGGGAAATATATATATATATATATATATATATATTCGGCAAAATAAGGTCTATGGGATATTAAACATGTTAATGAATCAATGTGTGTTTGGAAATGTTATAATTTATGTGTAGATAAATGTTTGGTAATTAAATTTCATAAGTATGGCTTGGTTATACCTTAATAAATTATCAGTGTCATTGAGATAATATTTGAATTAAAAATTAAGCTATGAATGAAGTGAATGAAACCATATGTTTAAGTATATGATTGGTCATATTCGGTTTAATGATATAAATATATGTATGATATGGAAATGTGAATTTCATACTCATGCCAAAGTTTATATGTGCATTTGTCTATATGGTAATTGAATGTGAAATTATGACTAAGGAAATGTGAATTGTATAAATGTATTATGATAGTATGTTTTCGGTCAAATGAAATTTCTATTGATATCGAGTATGAAAGATGATTTTGGATAAAGAACGGATGCGTGTTTGGACAAAATTTATTTCATGTTTAGTTATATGTGGATATTTGAATTTACAAGTATGGTTTGGTTATGTTTTATTAAATTATTATTGTTATTGAGTTAATATTTTCTTATGACTTACTAAGCTATGATAGCTTACTCTGTGTGTGTATTTTTACTTCTGTCGTAACCATTTTTGACAAAAACGGGATTCGAACTTGGATTTTAAAAAAACGAGTAAAAAGGGAGTCGCCACCGACCTTTAACTAGGTGTGATCGGATCACCTTTGTTTTAATAAAACATTTGATTTACTAAAACAGTGTTTTTAGGTCTACGAATATTCGAGAAAATAGGTTCGGGAGTCGGTTACGTGCGAGGAAGGATTAGCACCCTCGCAACGCCCAAAAATCGGTACCAAATCGATTGATTGATGTCCCAATGCCGAAAATTTAACAAAGTTAGAAATGAATTTAGAAATTTGGGTCTTTTGGAAACGTTTGAGTCTTCTTAGAATATTAAGATTTCCTTGTTTCGAAAGGACCAAATATCACACCCAATACATAGGACACGATAATTTCAATCCTCAAATCCAAGGTCGTCTCTTAATCCCTAAGACTCATTTATTAAAATAACAAAAGGTTATTCGATCATTTGGTCAAGCAAGAGAACCGAGACCCAACACATAGGGCACGGTCCCTCGAATTTCCAAACACGAAATATTGCCTCGTTTTTGAAAAAATTTTTTGTTTTTAGGGTAAAATTGATAAAAAAAGTGTTTTAAAGAAGCGTGATTTGAAAATGGGAATAGGGTCATGCAATGAATAATGATGATGCAGCATAAATTATGTACAAGATTCTATTATAGATATAATAACGATAATAATGATAAAGCTAGTATATTCGAATAACAATATAATAATGATAATAGTAATAACATTAGTAGCAAGGGAAAATATATTCAGTATATTAATATAAAGATAGTAGTGGTAATAATAACAATAGTAATAGTAAAAAATATGTATAATATAATGATAATATGATAATAAGGTTAATAATAGTAATAATAATAAAATAGTATAAACTATATACGACATACTAATATACAGTACTAAAAAATGACAATGATGTTGATAGAATAAGATAATAGTAATAATAATAATGATAATAATAATAATAGCGATAAATATAGTAAAATAAATATAATAGTAATACATACAATATAAGGATATAAATAATAATAGTAATAATGATATAATGATGGTAATATGGTAATAGTAACAATAATAAAATAACAGTAATATGTACAATATAATAATGATATAAATATGGTAGTAATAATAGTAATAATAATGATAATAAATATAATGTACAATATACTAATAACCATAATAATAATAATAATAATAATAATAACCATAACAACACCTAATATATACAATATAATAATAATAATAATAATAATAATAATAATAATAATAATAATAATAGAAAATATATGCAATATGATAATGATATGATAATAATATTAATAGCACACGATACTAATAAAATACTAATGATATAATAAAAATAATAATAATAACAATTAATGATGATGTGAAACAAAAATAATTAAAATGATGCAAAAGGATTGAATTAAAACAACAAAAAGAAACAAAAAGGAAATCTGTCAATATAGGGAATATAAGGACGAAAATGCAATGCGTGGGGAAGGCGAGGGACGAGGGGAGCAATTTTCTGGGGCTAGTGAAACGCGGCGTTTGCGTAAGGGCCAAATCGGAAAAGTCATAAAATGTTCGGGCCAAATTTGAAAACCAAAAGATCTGATTTCGACGATTTGAAAAAGCGGAAGGGTCAAAATGGCAAATAGCCCTTCCACTCAAGAAACACGCGGATCTAAGGCCGGAGCGGGTCGGATCGGGTCGGGTCCATTGAAACGGCGCCGTTTTGGGGCTTATGGAGCCGGCCAAAACGACGCCGTTTTGTGTCACCTATATAAGCCCCATTTTCTTCAAAAAAAAATCATTTCACTCTTCATTTTCTAAAAAAAATCTGACTCTCCCTCTCTCACCCCCTTTTTTTTCTGCAGAAATGCGGGTGGGGCGATTTCCGGCGCCCCTTCTCCGTCGCCGTCGCCGCAGCACCGGCCACCGCTCGCGGTGGCCGGAAAAGGTAAGTTTTCTCTCCTCTTTTTTCCTTTTTTTTAATATATATATGTATACGCACTATTTAAAAAAATAATAATAATAATAATGGTAAATAAAATGGGTTGATGCATATAGTTTCGAAATAACAAAATAAAATAGAAAATAGACCTTCAAACGTTGTTTGTTTCTTTGATTGCCGAATGATTCTATTTTTTATCCGTTTATCGAAAAATCAGAGGCCGAACCCCTTGTTTACATTTCCATTCGGTTTTTTATAACCGAGATTGAAGTGGGGATAAACAAAATATACAATATCTTTCCGTATTTTCTGCCATTATTTTTTTGCTAGTGTTGTCCTTTTGCAGGTTATGGCCGACAATGGATCGTGGAGGGGCGGTGGTGCACTGCGCATATTAGCAAAGAAACATGCGGCGCTGGTGGATAAGGGGAAGGGCTATGCGGCGCTAGGGTTTTCAGAAACCCTAGCTTCTGAAAAATTTTAATGTTTTGTTGGGCCATTTAGGCCGTTTATTATTGGGTTAAAGGGATTTGGGTTGTAGAATGGGTCAAAATTATTGGGTTTGTAAGTGTTTGGGTTTAATCTGGCTTGTAGTGGGTTTGTAAGTGGGCCTTATTTTTTAATTATTTGGTTTTGGGCCTTGGGTTAAGGAGCCCGGGCCAAAATTGGTATGTACAGCTGCCCCTCTTTGCTCATTGTCGTGAAACGATAATAGGGCAAAGACAATAGAAGAACCAATTTTGCCCGGTCTTGGCCAAACCTTAGCTCGTTGGTCCTCGTCTTCTTCAAGCAGCTTCAAACTCCACTGTGACTTGTCGCTTTGATCCACTTCCCTGTTTCGTTGTTTCTTCAGGGAGATAGCATATCCTATTCCATTGCTTCTTCAAGGGCACAGTAGCGAGTGCCTTGATTGGCTTCGATGTGATTTCAGGCAGAAGAGGTTCTTATCTTTGATTTACTTCGCTGGGACTACAAGGAAATAAATCTGAATTTTTCAAACTGCTTCCTTGCTATCTTCGGGGAGATTTCGATCTTCAGTCTATTCTACCGCTACTTCAGAAAGATATGGCCTGTAGCTTCATTTTGCTCTTTGCTCAATCTTCTTTGTTCACTGGAACTTCTTTGTCAAATTTGCTCAAAGCGACTTCCGTCTCCCGTCTATAAGTACCTCCGCGTGTGCCCCGAGGCTCGACTACATTCACATGAGTTTTTTTTTTTTTTTTTTTTTTTTTTTTTTTTTTTTTTTTTTAACAGAAGTTGAAAATACTTTGGCCTCTTGTAACATGAGCTAATTTTTGCAAGCAGGAATTGAAAGAAAAATAGAAACTGCAAGGCAGAAATTGAAAATATCTCAGCTTGTGACTCGATGAATCAACTCACCTTTCTCTGAATATGAGTTGATATTTTGGAAAGAAATTAAAAGACACCTCAGGGTATGACCCGAGGCTCAACCCACTTCTCTCTGTCATGAGTTGATATTTTGAAAAGAAATTAAAAAACACCTCAGGGTGTGACCCGAGGCTCAACTACACTTCTCTCTGTCATGAGTTGATATTTTGAAAAGAAATTAAAAGACACCTCAGGGTGTGACCCGAGGCTCAACTACACTTCTCTCTGTCATGAGTTGATATTTTAAAAAGAAATTAAAAGATACCTCAGGGTGTGACCCGAGGCTCAACTACACTTCTCTCTATCATGAGTTGATATTTTAAAAAGAAATTAAAAGACACCTCAGGGTGTGACCCGAGGCTCAACTCACTTCTCTCTGTCATGAGTTGATATTTTGAAAAGAAATTAAAAGACACCTCAGGGTGTGACCCGAGGCTCAACTACACTTCTCTCTGTCATGAGTTGATATTTTGAAAAGAAATTAAAAGACACCTCAGGGTGTGACCCGAGGCTCAACCCACTTCTCTCTGTCATGAGTTGATATTTTGAAAAGAAATTAAAAGACACCTCAGGGTGTGACCCGAGGCTCAACTACACTTCTCTCTGTCATGAGTTGATATTTTGAAAAGAAATTAAAAGACACCTCAGGGTGTGACCCGAGGCTCAACCCACTTCTCTCTGTCATGAGTTGATATTTTGAAAAGAAATTAAAAGACACCTCAGGGTGTGACCCGAGGCTCAACTACACTTCTCTCTGTCATGAGTTGATATTTTTTGAAAAACCGTATTTGAAAACGTATCATCTGGTGGAACTCGGATGCCTCCTTTACCCATGGTTTGGTATAGTTATCGTCAAAATTTCATGCTTCGCTGACGTACCTGTATGTGTCATGCATGATGATGTCATGATATGCATGTGTTTGTCCTAAATGCCTACATGATTATGCCATGTGTCTTGGGCTTATTTGTCATGTATCTCTTTCATTGCGACTTTCATGGTAACCTACGTTCATTGTTTCGACTCTTGACTTTTCTCTCAGATTTTGTACCCGTCCTTCAAACCTCAGGAGTAATCTGCGTTTTTCATATATCACCCTTTTGCCCCACTGTTGCTTCAGGGTTCATCTCATTGTGACCCGGAGGTGTAGGATTTGAATATCCTCCATTTGTCCCACTGCGACTTTAAAACATAGGATTTGTCTCTTCTTCGTTCTACCCTCTTGTTATTCAACGGTACAGGATCTGTATCAGCTTTCTTCTAACGATCACTCTCTAGGTGACCCAACCAGATGTATATGCGTGATGCTCGCATGAATGCAGAATGCAGAATGTCATTTCTTTTCAAGAATGATCCTGGTTTTGCACTTGGGTTAACAATGCCCATTTTCCGTCAGGATTGTGTTACTGACACGGTATCTTGTTCAATCAACGTAATTGGGACTCAGATATTACCGACCCTTAAACTCGGTGAGTTTTATGCAATAATCCTGTTTCAGATTCCTGTATTGTTTAGAGGTTTCCAGAGTAATATGCGAAACTCCTTTCATGAAAGTATTATTAATCCAATAATTGTTATTTCAATGTAAAATGCTTGAAAAGGACCATGATGATGGATGGAATGGGAATTTATTAGGAGTATAGCTCGAATCAAACAGGTTAATCAAAGCTAGCATATGCAAGGAAACAGCAAGTTTATTTAAAGTGTATTTTGAAAAGACGAAGACAGTAGACTCAAAAATGGGTGAAATGGAAACTAGGTGCCCCGGATATCACAGCTTGAGCTTCTTTGTTCTAACTTCTTGAGGACCTTTCTAAACTCAATGTGTTTAGGGGATTTAGAGTACTTTGTCGATGCCCCAAGGTGCAACGTTCCTCTTCATTGTTATTTCGAGCGTAGCAAGACTACTGTATGCCCCACCAAAATTTGAGCTGCCCTTTTTTTTTTTGTGTTTTTTTGTTGTTTTTTTGTTGTTTTTTTTTGAATTCTCCAGATTGGACAGGTCCTTGTCACCTACCTCAGACAATATCTTTGTTTCCCAAGAACAGGCCTTCTTTACTACCTAAAGTCTTTCCTGGCTTGGCATTTTCTTTCTTCTGAAGTTCTTGTTACATGGGAAAGGATCTTCTTCAAAGCCCTATCATGAAATTTCTAAGGCGGTCCTTTTTGTTGAAAACTCGCTTCACCTGATCGTGACAGACATCTCTTAACATCTTCTCTACACATTCTCTTAATCATATCGGGATCCATTTCGCCTCACCCAATTTGGGTTTGGCCCATGCCCCAGAAATGCGTTGCTCCAGCAGAGGTCCTGGGAAAGGATACGTAACTTCTATATGTCGACATTCACAAGTTTAGGTTGTCTTCCTAACAGTCTTTTTTTTTTTTTTTTTTTTTTTTTTTTGCCATATGAAGTGACCCTTGCCCTCTTAGTGAAGAGATCGACATCCACAATAATGAACTAATGCGGTCCCGAAGCTTTCGAGAAAATCGGCGTGATAACGTCCATGCCCTACGTGTTCTGTCCTCCTCGATTTGCCGTCGGCACAGTTTTCCAAACGGCTCGAATCTCTTGATTGACTTCATCAGGGTAGAACCATCAGTATGTGGTCTTCAAAGATCCTTATGGATTCTTTCTGTGACTTCCTTAGCCTTGACAACATACTCGTGCCCTAGTAGTCCCGGTGTGTCTTAACGCGATCACACGAAAATATCTTTGAATTCTTGGGGATAACTCAATGATTCCTTGCCTTGTTCCTGCAGGAAGCTAAGCTTCTATCTTTATCTCCCTTGTAGTGTTCGCTGACACTTCGTAGGGTAAGATCCATCCTTCTTAACCAGTTCGGAGATAGGTTGCAATCTCTGTCATCTTCTAAGTTCTTAGATCCTCTAGACACATATCTCTTCTAAAAGGGAGTCAGTAACAGTGTCGCTCATGTCATTGATATCTGGGGACCCATTGTAGGCTTGGAGGTAGAAAATTAAAAGCATGGTATGAAAATGAAATGATGTATGAAATGCGAGGAGTGAAAATAAAGATGCATTTTATTGCAATAACAATTCTGGAAACAAGCCTATTTCACGAAAGAACTCTTGTTGCCTCTAGGCTTAAAGCAACAAGCATGTTTTGAATATCACTCTAGATTAGCTAAAATACATGGATCCCTACGCAGTCCCATTGTACAAAACAAGCCCGAGAGGATAAGGGTGTATCAGTCAAAACCTCTTTAATTGCACCATCCCTTTTGTCACTGTGCTCAGGTTCCCTTCAAGGTAGTTCGGGAGCAGATCTCCAACCATATCACCAGTACTGTCAAATTGTAAAATCCCCACATTGATAAGACCTTGAACCTTCCTTTTAAAAGCTAAGCAATTGTCTATAGAATGTCCCCGATTTCCCGCATGATACATGCAACTAGCATTAGGATCGTACCACTTTGGGTATGGAGGCTTCAACGGTACCATATAATATGGTGATATTAATTGTTTTTCCAACAATTTCAGGCACAGTTCTCCGTATGACACAGGAATAGGGGTGAGTCGAGGTTTTTCGGGTTTGGGTCTCGCCGATCCTTGTTCGTCTTTGAGTTGGTTTGGAGCAGGCGTGTTATTAGGTGGGAACACGGTGAATGGTCTTCGGTCGTCCCTACTTGCACTACCTATTTCTTTTTCCTTTTTCTTCGGGGCCTTCAATGTGCGTTCCCCCTTTTCTTCCGTCCCCGCCTGGACCATTGGTTTAGTCCGACTCTCCTCAGGGTTAAAATATGATCCAGCCAAAAGGTTCAACGGGATCGAGGTATTAGCCTGATATTGGGGCTTGATGGTAATGGGTCCCCCATGCAATCGCGCGTCTGGTTGAGTTGGGATGTTTATCGGGGAATAAACAATTTCTTCGTATTCCTCCACATTGTCGACCACTTGGCCTCCTCTTGTTTCAAATCCTCCCGTTAGTAGCTGGTTTAGATGGCATATCATATTCTCTTGGAACTCTCGCATTTGCTCCCGCATCTCTCGTTGCATTCTGGTTGATTGCTCTTGTATCTGTTGTTGGATTCTGGTCAATTGCTCTTGGATCAATATCTGTCTTGCCTCTAATCTCTCCAATCTTTGTTCCATGTTTTCTAGGCCACTGAAATAATTTCGCCTAGTCAGAGTCTCTCTACAGATCTTAATGCACATGATATGATGCAATGCATGCGTGAAATGCAATGCAAATGCATGGGATGAATGCAAAACGAAAGATAGGCGCTGATTATGAATTCAATTCCTATTAGAAGAACTTGTCTAGAAAACACGCTTCAGACCACATACACGGCCTCTTCCTCATAGTCTAGGTGAAAACACCAATCCTCTTCTCCGTATTGGAATATCATGTTCGTGTCCCGTGAATCTTCCTCAATAGATGAATCTTTTGGCTCTTTGTTGTTTGACCTCATCATTCATTTCCCTCTTTGATGCCTATAATCCTCCGATGACCCTCGAACAATCCTTGTCGGCTTGAATCTTTAGACAAATCCTCTTCTTCGTATCCGGATGTTATGGTCATGTCGCATGATCCTTCTTGATGGATGCTTCTTTTGGCTCTTTGCTATTCGACCTCATCACTCACTTACCTTCGGTGATGCTCATAATCTTTGGATGGCTCCCAAACAATCCTCGCCGACTTGAATCTTCTAGTAATGCCTTGTCTCGTTGTTTACCTAGGCTATGTTCAGATGACCGTATCGTATTCCACTTTATTAAGTAGCACATTTTCTTATGACAAATTCTTCCATTAGCAATCAAACGCGAATCAACACCCTCTTTCTAAGATGATGCAATGCTATGCAAATAGAATGAATGCAAAAAGGAAGAGAGGTGCTGATTATAAATTCGATTCCATTAGAAGAACTTTTCTAGAAGATAAAGCTCTTTACATAAAACGGACTGCATATACGATTTTGTCCTCATAATCCAAGCAAAACACCAATCTTTTCCTTCGTGGCCGGACACCATGGCCATGTCTTGTGAACCTTCTTCGTAGACGCCTCTTCTAGTTCCTTGTAGCTTGGTTCGGGCCGTACTCGCTTACCCTCCATGGTCAAGACGTGACGACTCTTGAATAATCCGTGTTGGCTAGAATCATCGTGCAAAATGGACTATCAACCTTATCTTGTTGTTCACTTGGACCATACTTAGGCAACCGTATTACAATCCACTTTATCAAGAGATTCATTTCCTTATGAAAAACTCCTCTATTTAGCAATCAAATATTAATCAACACCTTCTTTCTTTGATGATGCAATGCAATGCATGAAATGAATGCAAAAGGCGTCGATTCCCATTTAATTTCTTATAGAAAGCTTATTTAAGAAACAAAATCCTTTACATAAAATAGAGTCACATATGCGACCTAGCCCTTATGCCCAGGATTTTAACTTTCTCGAGGAGCGAGGCTAACTCCCGACCCTGGTCCGACTTTGATTCATACATTACACTTAATAGATCAGCTTGGACCGCTAAGGATTGTAGATGTTCAACCACTTCTCGTATCTGCATTACGGCTTCACCCATGACGTAATCCCTTTCTTTGGCTTGATTCTGAGATTGTTGGAACCGGAACTCACTATTCTCCAGTGCCATTTCGAGCTCTACTAATTTCCCTTTTAACTCTTCAATCTGGTTTAGGCTTGATTTTAGCTTCACCGTAGAGTCGCGTCTTTGGTCAAACGTCTTTTCTTGTTCTATTAATCGAGCTTTCAGTGTCTCATTCTCCCTTCGGTTCTCACTTGCAGTCTTCTTTAGAACATCTCTTTGTGCTTGAGCTTCTTGGAACTTTTCCCTCCACTGATCAACCTTGACTTTCTCTTCTCGAATTTCTTGACGCCATTGTTCTGAAGTTCTACCCAATCCGGCAGTCCTCATTGACAGACGCAGCTTTCTATAATCCGTCTTCAAACCCTCCAGATCTTCTTCGGCCTTTCTCTTTCCTTTCTTCAATCTCTCAACCTCCGAATTTTGGACATCCCTATCCAACATCAAATACATCTTTTCTTCTTCTAGTTGCTCTATCCTCTTTTTCAACTCGGAATTTTTATTTTCAAAATCCTGCTTCATAATCTCCGTCTCGGAAGGGACTACTTGTAAGTATTTCTCTATCGGTTGAGTACCATCATGTGTCGGTTCAAGGACGTTATCGTTTATTCTCCTACTTCGCCAGGCATTATACTCGAGGGTTACCATTGGACCTACAGCAATTCTTTTCATCCAGCAAATTTGTTTCCAAGCATTAGCAATCTCCCGAACCTTCCCTTTGTACGAAAATTCGAACTGAGCCAGGCCATAAGTCGTCGGTACGAACTGTCTTGAGTTGTATTGCCTTAGCACAAGCAAAGGAGCATACCCAATGGCTCCCCAAATTCCTAGCAGGGGAACCCAATCATAACTCTCACAACGGTGGATAATTTCATTGGGAACAAACCAAGGGGCTCTCCATTCAATGTTTTTTCTTGGAGATTTTGAAAGAGTGCGATCCAGTTTTCCTCTGATATGTCGTCTCTCTTGGGCTTGTCCACCAACTCCTTTAATGGGGAATAATTTTCATAGTGAACTCGACAAAAATCTCTATCTACTTTCCAGAAATGGCTATGGAACCAAACTAATAATAATTGCGCACATCCCATGAATCTACGCTTGCCCGCTCTCCGACACGCATTTAAAGATCTAAACATTTCGGCAAGAATGGCGGGTATTGGCGTAACTCCTTTGTCAAGACGATCGAATAAGTCAACAACTGCTTCGTCCACATGCCTCAAATCTCTTGGGAAAATTTAAGGCGAAGATGTAAACCTTCCTCTTGGCATTGGGATGTGTCAATATCAAGTCCCTTAAGTTTACCCATGAAATGCATTTCCCTTCACCTTTTTGCTGAATACGTGCCACGACCCATTGTTCACTTATTCCAGTGATGCTCATTAGTTTCTTTACCAAGGTTGGTGCATTGCTGGCCCTAAAGTAGACTTTATCGATCTGAGCACTTCGATTACGCAGTAGAGCCGTGTATTCTTTTATGGTAGGTACCAAATCCACTTTCCCGAATGTGAAGCAGCTATATGCGGGATTCCAATATTGGGTTATGGCCCGAAACAAGTGTTTGTCCACTCTGATGTCAAGCAAATAGGGTAGATTGCCATAATTAAGGTAGAAAAGCTACTTAGTCCCCTCATCCCAATGAGCCCACATATCTTTTAATTCTTGTAACTCATTCTGTGTTATGCTGATGCGAGTAAAGTCCCCTAACTCCGATGTACATTCCTTGGCTAGACTATCTCCTTTCTCGAGTTGTATCTTCTCTGACCCTATACGCACGAACACATTATCCTCTACTTTATCAAGGAATCCGTCCCCCATAACAAGCTTCTATCTTAGTAACCAAACGGAGATCGACACCTTTTAATGTGAAAATGCATGCAATGCAATCAAAGCGGGAGAAAACATGTTAGTGCAGGAGTAACAAACAAACACATAACAATTATCCAGGTGACCATTAGGGGTTTGGCGTGGCTCTATCTAGGGTAGGCTCCTAGGTCTCTCTATATGTGGCTCGGTTCTAAAGCAAGGGTACCTGAACCAGCAGATTCCTCGATCCTCACCCATTATAGGCTCATATGGATCGAGTTCAGTTCAAGGGAATACATTTCCCTATGGCTGCACGGAGATAAAAATCTCACGAAGACATAGGTACGGATGTATCCCGAAAGCGATCCACTATCTTGCACGGAGGTAAAAACCTCACGAAAGAGTAGTTTCTCACTCCCACTTAAGGGTGTGACCGCAATGGTCATGCAATGCAATGCCAAAGTATTTTACGAGACTCGACACTATAGCACAAGCAAATGCATCAAAGAGAAACACGATCTTTCAAAACAATTTTCCAAATTTCCAATCAAAGGGACAAAAATCAATCAATTTACGGCCTGACTCTCAAGGCTCCCCAGTGGAGTCGCCAAGCTGTCGTAACCATTTTTGACAAAAACGGGATTCGAACTTGGATTTTAAAAAAACGAGTAAAAAGGGAGTCGCCACCGACCTTTAACTAGGTGTGATCGGATCACCTTTGTTTTAATAAAACATTTGATTTACTAAAACAGTGTTTTTAGGTCTACGAATATTCGAGAAAATAGGTTCGGGAGTCGGTTACGTGCGAGGAAGGATTAGCACCCTCGCAACGCCCAAAAATCGGTACCAAATCGATTGATTGATGTCCCAATGCCGAAAATTTAACAAAGTTAGAAATGAATTTAGAAATTTGGGTCTTTTGGAAACGTTTGAGTCTTCTTAGAATATTAAGATTTCCTTGTTTCGAAAGGACCAAATATCACACCCAATACATAGGACACGATAATTTCAATCCTCAAATCCAAGGTCGTCTCTTAATCCCTAAGACTCATTTATTAAAATAACAAAAGGTTATTCGATCATTTGGTCAAGCAAGAGAACCGAGACCCAACACATAGGGCACGGTCCCTCGAATTTCCAAACACGAAATATTGCCTCGTTTTTGAAAAAATTTTTTGTTTTTAGGGTAAAATTGATAAAAAAAAGTGTTTTAAAGAAGCGTGATTTGAAAATGGGAATAGGGTCATGCAATGAATAATGATGATGCAGCATAAATTATGTACAAGATTCTATTATAGATATAATAACGATAATAATGATAAAGCTAGTATATTCGAATAACAATATAATAATGATAATAGTAATAACATTAGTAGCAAGGGAAAATATATTCAGTATATTAATATAAAGATAGTAGTGGTAATAATAACAATAGTAATAGTAAAAAATATGTATAATATAATGATAATATGATAATAAGGTTAATAATAGTAATATAATAAAATAGTATAAACTATATACGACATACTAATATACAGTACTAAAAAATGACAATGATGTTGATAGAATAAGATAATAGTAATAATAATAATGATAATAATAATAATAGCGATAAATATAGTAAAATAAATATAATAGTAATACATACAATATAAGGATATATAATAATAATGGTAATAATAATGATATAATGATGGTAATATGGTAATAGTAACAATAATAAAATAACAGTAATATGTACAATATAATAATGATATAAATATGGTAGTAATAATAGTAATAATAATGATAATAAATAAATGTACAATATACTAATAACCATAATAATAATAATAATAATAATAACCATAACAACACCTAATATATACAATATAATAATATAATAATAATAATAATAATAATAATAATAATAATAATAATAATAGAAAATATATGCAATATGATAATGATATGATAATAATATTAATAGCACACGATACTAATAAATACTAATGATATAAAAATAATAATAATAACAATTAATGATGATGTGAAACAAAAATAATTAAAATGATGCAAAAGGATTGAATTAAAACAACAAAAAGAAACAAAAGGAAATCTGTCAATATAGGGAATATAAGGACGAAAATGCAATGCGTGGGGAAGGCGAGGGACGAGGGGAGCAATTTTCTGGGGCTAGTGAAACGCGGCGTTTGCGTAAGGGCCAAATCGGAAAAGTCATAAAATGTTCGGGCCAAATTTGAAAACCAAAAGATCTGATTTCGACGATTTGAAAAAGCGGAAGGGTCAAAATGGCAAATAGCCCTTCCACTCAAGAAACACGCGGATCTAAGGCCGGAGCGGGTCGGATCGGGTCGGGTCCATTGAAACGGCGCCGTTTTGGGGCTTATGGAGCCGGCCAAAACGACGCCGTTTTGTGTCACCTATATAAGCCCCATTTTCTTCAAAAAAAAATCATTTCACTCTTCATTTTCTAAAAAAAATCTGACTCTCCCTCTCTCACCCCCTTTTTTTTCTGCAGAAATGCGGGTGGGGCGATTTCCGGCGCCCCTTCTCCGTCGCCGTCGCCGCAGCACCGGCCACCGCGAGCGGTGGCCGGAAAAGGTAAGTTTTCTCTCCTCTTTTTTCCTTTTTTTTAATATATATATGTATACGCACTATTTAAAAAAAAAAAAATAATAATAATGGTAAATAAAATGGGTTGATGCATATAGTTTCGAAATAACAAAATAAAATAGAAAATAGACCTTCAAACGTTGTTTGTTTCTTTGATTGCCGAATGATTCTATTTTTTATCCGTTTATCGAAAAATCAGAGGCCGAACCCCTTGTTTACATTTCCATTCGGTTTTTTATAACCGAGATTGAAGTGGGGATAAACAAAATATACAATATCTTTCCGTATTTTCTGCCATTATTTTTTGCTAGTGTTGTCCTTTTGCAGGTTATGGCCGACAATGGATCGTGGAGGGGCGGTGGTGCACTGCGCATATTAGCAAAGAAACATGCGGCGCTGGTGGATAAGGGGAAGGGCTATGCGGCGCTAGGGTTTTCAGAAACCCTAGCTTCTGAAAAATTTTAATGTTTTGTTGGGCCATTTAGGCCGTTTATTATTGGGTTAAAGGGATTTGGGTTGTAGAATGGGTCAAAATTATTGGGTTTGTAAGTGTTTGGGTTTAATCTGGCTTGTAGTGGGTTTGTAAGTGGGCCTTATTTTTTAATTATTTGGTTTTGGGCCTTGGGTTAAGGAGCCCGGGCCAAAATTGGTATGTACAACTTCTATTTATAGATTTTGGAGACTAGTTGCAGGCTCGGGGATCGCCAGCGAAGTTTATCACACTATCGACTACTTTCGGTATTTTTAAAAGTTGAATTAGAAATTTATGGCATGTATAGGCTATACTACTTTTCGAATATGGTTGAAGTTGTATATATATGTATAAGCCATGCGAAAATGGCTTGTCTATCTTGTTAATATTGGAATTTATATTTTGGCTTGATGGTTATGTTTTGTTGTGGTTTTGGTTGATTTGGTTTTGGTATATATAAGTATGGTTATGTTTGATATTTTACTCATGAATTTATTGATTCGAATATGTCTTGTATTTGGTTTTATTGAGAAATGGGATTTTGTGCATATATGGCTAATACTTTGGTTTTATAATGGATGTGTTAGCTTATTAAAATTCTTTCATTAAATAAAGAAATGGATAAGAATTATGTTGGTAAATAAATCACGATTTGGTATTTATATATATATTTACATATAAGTATATGAAGTGATGGGTTGATTTATATATAATTGTATGTGCTTAGTTGAATATGTATTTGTTGAATTGGTCTTGTATATGAGGTTTGTTATATTGCAAATATGTAGTTGTATTATTCTTAATGTGATATAAAAATTTTGGATAATGTTTGGAATTAGTTCTATGTACAAATATACACTTGTAAAGGGATTGTAACATCCCGAAATTGGGCCTAGTAGGATTGGGCCCATTGGGCCTTGGGCATAGGAGTGTTTAAAATTTTTGAGAACAGGAGAATGACATTATTTCAAGTTGGACTTATTAAGAAGATGATTTTAGAAAGTTACCGGATTCTATGAAGTTTCGAGTTCAAGTTGGGCCTTAGTAAAATTTTGTGTTTAAGCCTCATAAGGAGAGATAGTAAGTGGCATCAAGGCTTATGGAAATAAAAGAGTAAATTGCTAGCATAAATGAGCATATGGCAAGGAGGTTATGGCATCAAGTGAAGTACCTTGAGGGAAGAGGTTCAAATCCCATTGTGTGCAAATTTTGACTATTATTTTTGTACTTCCTTCCATGGTTGTAATTATGGTAAGGTGGACTTATTAAATTATGAAAAGGTATGGTAAGGAAGAAAATAAGGAAAAAGAAAGGAAAAAGAAATAAAAGAAAAAGGATAATAAAGAAGTGGGAAAATAATAATGATGGAATTTGGAATAATGGAGTAGGTGAGAAAAAAGGAATGATGGAGAGTGATTTGTTGAAAAAGAAAAAAAAAAATAATGATGAGATTTGAAAAGAATGGGGTAGGTGAGAAAAAAAAATGCATGGAGGGTGTAATAGCCCGATTTAGGGGATAGTCGGAACAGTGATCTCGGAATCACTAAACCGAGGATAGAGAAAATTATTTTCATGTTATTCTATGTGTATAACATGTTTATAAATATGCATGAAATTTTGGTGTCTCAATATTAGCGATTGAGGGCTTAATTTCGAAAAAAGGACTAAATCGCATAAAGTGCTAAAGTTTAATTTTATTTGCTAGAAGTGCCAAATAGCTATGGATTAGAAATTGGAGGTTCCAAATGTACAATTTGTCCTTGTCTAAATGAGTAGGCCGGCCATAAAAAAAAATATAGGGACAAGGGCATTTATTTTGGTCAAAATTGGTGGTATTGGTAGGTAAAATGAATAAAATAAGATGATATAAGCAAAAGTTATCATCTTTTCTTTTATTCTCCTTCACCAACCAAAAATATCAGCCATGGGAGGGCTTTGAAAGCTTGAAAATTTCAGCAACTCATTTTCTCTTCAAGTAAGTGATTTTGATGGCTTTAGTTGATAATTTTTGTATTTTTGGAGTCCTCAAAGCTTAAGCTAGCTAATGAGGGGACTAATTTGTAACATGGTTGAGAGTCTAGGGACTTTCCATGAGAGATTTTATGCTGGTTACAAGGTCTAGAAGTACTTTATCAAAGGCTCAATCGAAAACCTATCCCTCGTAAGAAGTAACTCGGATTTTTGGTGCCGCGGAGAGCATCGCGTTACGGGTTCCGAATAAGGTGTGTAATCTCATACCCTTCCATATACATATCTAAAATGGTGTGTAACCTCACACTTCTCTGAAAGTTTGTATGAACTATGCTGTTAATCGGTCGAAATACCGAAGAAAACTAAAAACCGGCATCCGTAATCACTCGGGTGTGCATATGATCGTAGTGGTAATCATATTTCGTAATAAACCAGTTTCGGTTAGAAGCAGTGATGTGTTTTTGAAAAATCACTAAAAATAGGAGAAAAGGAATTAGAAAGTGAATAAGATATCAAATTAAAGCTTGCTGTGTCTATTTTAATATGGAAGAAACAGAGAAGGAAAAGAAATTTTATATTCTGAGATATCTTGATTTTAGGTAGACTGGTTCTGATTAACTTCGGGGTTCACTGATCTGTTTTTGAAAAATCATATAAAATTGCACAAAGTGAATTATGGGTTATAATTTATATGTATGGATTCCTTATTGAGTCTATTTTCAAGAGAAACAAGTTGCAGTAGTATATGAAAACTGTACAGTGAGATAATTGAAATTAAGTTAAGAGAGGTCAGAATTGCTGGACAGTGAAACAAGGGAAAATTTAAGGAATAAACTGTACTAAATGGATAGGCTAAAAATTCTGGAAAAATTACAGTAAGAAGATACATGAGTCTAGTTTCAAGGAAATTTTACGGATCTAGATTTTGAGTTTTCTAACTCGAGTTATAGCCAATTTAGTCAGTATGACACAAATGGACAGTTTAAATTTTTATGCCCCAAATTACTAGTTAAGTTTTAGTTGCGAAATTACCCCGTTTGGGCCTAAAATAGATTTTGACCCAATAGTTCCGTAGAGACCCAAATAGAGTTCTGTATCACTCGAGGCGATAGTGAATCTTCGGAAACACCGTTAAATATGAAATTACCAAATTACCCTTGGAGGGTAAATTACCGAATTACCCTTAGAGAGTAAATTACCGAATTACCATTGGTGGTTAAAACTACTGAATTACCCTTGTAGGGTAAATTACCAAATTACCCTTAGAGGGTAAAATTACCGGATTACCCATGGTGGTTAAAATTACTGAATTATCCTTGGAGGGTAAATTACTGAATTACCCTTGGAGGGTAAATTACCGAATTACCCTTGGAGGGTATATTACCGAATTACCCTTGGTGGGTAAATTACTGAATTACCCTTGGTGGGTAAATTACCGAATTACCCTTAGAAGGTAAATTATCGAAATACCCTTGGGTTGTGAAATTACCGAAATTCCCTGGGTTGCGAAATTACTAAAATACCCTTGGAGGGTAAATTACCGAAATACCCCTCGGTTGCAAATTACCGAAATACCCTGGGTTGTGTAAATTATCGAAATACCCTTGGGTTGTGAAATTACCAAAATGCCCTTGGAGGGTAAATTACTGAAATACCTTTGGGTTGTAAAAATTACCAAAATGCCCTTGGAGGGTAAATTATTGAAATACCCTTGGGTTGTAAAAAATTACCAAAATGCCCTTGGAGGGTAAATTACCAAAATACCCCTGGGTTGCGAAATTACCGAAATACCCTTGGAAGGTAAGTTACCGAAATACCTTTGGGTTTCGAAATTATCGAAATACCCGTGGAGGGTAAATTGTCGAAATACCCCTCGGTTGTAAAAAATTACCAAAATGCCCTTTGAGGGTAAATTACCAAAATACCCCTGGGTTGCGAAATTATCGAAATACCCTTGGAAGGTAAGTTACCGAAATACCTTTGGGTTTCGAAATTATCGAAATACCCGTGGAGGGTAAATTGTCGAAATACCCCTCGGTTGTAAAAATTACCAAAATACCCTTAGAGGGTAAATTACTGAAATACCTTTGGGTTGCGAAAATTTCCGAATTACCCTTGGTAGGTAAAATTTCTAAATTACCCTTAGAGAGTAAATTATCGAATTACCCTTAGTGGGTACGATTACTGAATTATGAAAATGCCCTTACGGGCCAAGTTACGAAAATGCCCCTAATGGGCTGAATTACGAAATGTCCCTATGGACCAAACTACGAAAATACCCTTTATGGGCCAAAATGTTATATTTGCTATATGGGCCAAATGTGATATTTGTTATATGGGCCAAATGTAAAATTTGCTAGATCGTTTAATGGGCCAACTTGTGTTATGGGCCTTATGTTGAAATTATTCTATAAATATTGTTTGTATATGCATACATGATTGCATGGGTTGGGATAATTGATGAAGAGAAGAAAGGCCTGTTGCCAAAATCTAGTTCGGTGGCTCTGCCACAATATGAAAGGCCTGTTGCCAAAATCTAGTTCGGTGGCTCTGCCACAATATGAAAGGCCTGTTGCCAAAATCTAGTTCGGGTGGCTCTGCCACAATCATTTTAAAAGGCTTTGTGCCATGTTATCAAAAGGCTTTGTGCCATGTTATAAAAAGGCTTTGTGCCATGTTATAAAAAGGCTTTGTGCCATGTTATCAAAAGGCTTTGTGCCACGTTATAAAAAGGCTTTGTGCCATGTTATAAAAAGGCTTCGTGCCATGTTATTAAAAGGCTTCGTGCCTACGTTTTAAATGGCTTTATGCCTGCGATTGGTGTGTTGGCGGGGTGGGTTGACTTTATCCCCACAGGTGTGATGGTTGGTATGGGTGGTGTGTAGCGGATGAAAATTAGGCTTGGTTGGGAATTGCATATCACATGCATATTATGTTCATGTTATTATGTTATAATTGTAAATGGGCTTAGGCCCAAAATATTGCTATGTGTGTTCCGACCCAGTGGATGATGGTAAGGGGATTACACACTGAGTTCTTGTAACTCACCCCCCTTTCTCTCAACCTTTTCAGGTAATGCTCAGTGACGTGGACTTGGGCCCTGGATGACTCGGTGGAGACCATACTTCAGAAATGGTTCATTTGGACTTCAGACTTATTTCTTGTTTATTTTATTACTCTACTATTTGGGGTTAAATGTTGTAATAAGGCCTAGGATTTTCTTTCAAAATGCTTCTGCAACTCTATTCCCAAACATCCCATTTTCGTAAATTGTTTATTTCAAATATGTTTTCACAACCAAAAGGTCTTTAAAGATAATTACGTTTTCAAGTAGATAACAATTGCTTAAGTGTTTTGGGTTTTAACAAAGAGGTCGTAATTCTCGAACAAGTTTTTAACAATCTCAAAGATGGTTTTAAAAAAAAAAAAACTTCCATGTGACACGTCAAATTCGGGCTTAACTTCTAGGCCGGGTTTGGGGTGTTACAGGGATTAAGTTAAAAGTGAACATTGAAATATGCATAAAGGTTTTGTAAAGTTACTAAATAAATAGTACTTTAAGTTTTAAGGAATTAAGTTTGTTATTTTCTAAATAGTGCCAAACGGAACTTGCCAATGAAAAAAAAAAAAAAAAAGAGATGTGTTTGAATATCTTTATTTATTATATCTTATATATGTGTTTATAGATTGTAGTACTATATTATGTTTATGGTATAAACAAATGCAATGTGATAAAATGATATGTTCGGTGCTTATTGCTTATGAATTATAAATCTGATTATGTATTTAGAAAGTATCGCCATATGATTTGCAAAGAGATTAATTTAGTTTTATTTATATTAATAATTATCTGTTGTAAGAGTTTCAATAAAATTATGCATATGATTATATATTCGGAAGTTATGTTTTCGTCTAGTAATACCTCGTAACCCCTTTCCAGCGACGGATAAGGGTTAGGGGTGTTACAATTATTTTATATAGATTTTTCATTTTAATTTTTATTTATTATTGTAATTTATATTGTTTCCTTCGCTTCACTCAATTATGCATGTGTATTATAATTTATCCACCATTTTAGTATAAAATCATATCATATTTTATCCGATTTCTCAAATAAGTAAAAACTCTGTGTTCTAAGGTTTGAAAGAAATCGTATCTTAACTTACTAGGTTTCGATTTTTCTCTTCGAATCTAAAGAACTTATTAATTTTTTTAAAAAAAAATTTAAATAAAACTTATTCTCGGGAATTCGAGATGTTGTGTCCTAACTTATTGGATATGACGTTTTGTTGTCTCGAGGTAAGGATTTTCTACAAATAATGGCAAGTTTAGTTTCGAAGTCTTGAAATGTTGCATCCTAACTCATTGGGTATGACATTTTATTTCTTTGAAATAAATGGGTCTTGGTTTACAATTTGATTTATTCAAGTTTTCTTTCAAATAAAAAGGATCGTATTTTTAAGTTTTCAATTTTTATGACATTAGTTAATCAGTTAGGTACCAATTTTGGGCGTTACGAGGGTGCTAATCCTTCCTCGTGCGTAACCGACTCCCGAACCCGTTTTCTCGAATTTCATAGACCGAAATCATTATTTTAATAAACCAAAATGTTTTTTTTATTAAAATGAGCAATTTCAAGGTGACCTGATCACACCTCAAAAAAAAAGATTGGTGACGACTCCACTTTCGTTTTTAAAGTCGATCCCCGTTTTCTAAAAAAAAATTAAAAACGGTTTAGACACTCAAAGTTCTTCAAAGAGACGACGATCATTGGAGGCTGAGAGAAGAAATGAGCGAATGGATTCGGTCACAGTTATCACGAGATCGAGTTGGTTCGGATCGTCGGAGCTTATTTTTTCATATACTGTTAGAAATGGAAATCCATGAAGGAAGTGGTAAAGCTTTACTACTCCAGGAGTGGGGAATTTTGCAAGACAAACCCCAAACGACGCAGCTTTAATAAATGGATTGCCAAGGAAAAGCTGAAATAAGTTTTCAGGCTAAAATTTAAGCCCATCAGAGGTCAGGGCTAAAGATCCAACCCATATTTTCGTCTGTCAATCGTATTATGAGCTTTCGTTTATGGTCCAAGTCAAAATAATAGCAACTCAAAGCTGTAAGAAAACCTTTCATCTATTTTTGAAGAGATTAGACAGTAACCACTTTCTAGTTTCGACTCTTCTCTTAGATTTGTCTTGTTTAATTCAAATTTGATGCCAAAACAAGAAAAGAAATTATTTATTACGTCCTGATGCGTTTAGTTAGGAGGAATGACCTTATTCAATTATGTATAATAACACAATGATTTGGTTGAAAGAATTGGTCACATCCTATAATAACAATTTTTTACATGTAGCACAAAAGAAAAACAATTGCATATGTATTTTCTTACATGCACCAAGACGGGAATGGTACGGTACATCTTCTAGCTACTAAAGGTATTCGATGAGTAGAAACAAGCCTTCATTCGCTGATGACGCGGTGGAGAAAGACTAGTGGTGGATTGATCCGTCAGAATAGACTTCGATGTTCGCTGCTTGATAATGGTCCCTAAGATCTGGATTTTTTAAGGGACGAAGATGTTTTCTGATGGGCTCCTAATTCTTTTGTTTCTGATGCTTCATCTTTAGTTATTGAACTCATCTTTTGGCTAGATTTTTTGTTTGTTTGTTTGTTTGGGGTTTTTCATTTTATTTTTCTCCTTTATTATTGTATTGAGAACCATTCCTCATTAAATAGAAGTCAGCAAAGCACAGAGATTGCCTTAGTTGATCAAACCATCATGAATGGGTCCATACCATTAGTTGCTTTATTGACAAACATAACATCCCTTCTCGGCCTTTGATACATCAAGATGGGAACACTTGAAAAGATGAGAAATGACAATGGTAAGTATCTCAATATGCCAAAAAAAAAAAAAAGAGCACTACAAGGACATTGCTCTGTTAACAATGCAATCAAATCCGGTCATTTTCTTTGTATATCGGGCTTTTCTCTAGCATTTCTTCTTTAACAATAATACCTGCGAGACAATCCGTTCCAGACATAAAATTTACAACAATCTATTTATCTAATAAGAGATATATTCAGATTCTGCCAAATACAATGTCACCTCACTACACAACACAACAATTTTTCAGCCAGAAATGAGATTTATAAGATCCTGTATAAATAGGTTCAGGACCTATAACATCTAACAAATATAAGATTGTCACTATCTTTATTGAAAACAGGAAGACAAGAACAGAGATTTAACTTTCTGAACCCATCATTTTTATGATGTTGAAACTTAACATGATGGCAAGTAAACTGATTATCTACAAATAGTTGTACAAATTCCTGTTTATTTCGTATGTGCTAAATTGGAACTGCAAGCATTTAAAGGTATGATTATGGCAATGTAAGTGTTTAGCTGGCAGTTCTATGTGGTGTACTTGTTAGCGTATGCCTTCATAGTCAACCAGATTGACTATAAGATATATGATATACTATAGTATACATTATTTTATATTAATAGATAATTCATTATCAATAAGTTTGAGATTGTTGTTTTTGTACTAACAGTGTAAAGTGCTTGGAATGAAGATTGCAAAAAGAATTATAAGATTGTCAAAACACTAGACAAAGGGTCTCCTAAGAGTCTTAGTGGCTGCCAAATTGTTTGGTGAAACTCTACACATTGAAGGAAACATTTTAACTAGCATTAATGTACCTAATAACTCGATCTCTCTTTTCGGAGATGTTCTCGTTGTTTTATGTGTATCACCATTAGATGTTGGACATGCATGGCTTACAGTTAGCTGTAACTATTGCTTTGCGGCTTGGTCAATACTCTACAAAGATCTAAGGAATAAATCCTACAGTTTGTAGTTATTGCTGATATCATATTACACAAAATCGTAGTGAGATTCTTGCTCGGAAATTTGATTTCTATAATTTTTGTTTTGATCTTAATTCATGTTTATATAAATTCCCAACAATACTTACTTGAAATTGACCTTACAAAGTGATAAGCTCCCAATCCTCTTTCGACAGATCCAAAAATTCAACATCACCATCTTCAAACATGACCTAGGACCACATAAAAGCACTTGATTTGCATATCTCTATATTTTTTAAAAATAAAATAATAATCATAATAAGAAAAGAAAAGAAAAGACTTTCTTACCAGGTGCTTTTTTGAATACTTGTCAAATCGTTTAATAATTCCAAAGTAACTGAAAATTTTCAGCCAGGAATGAGATTTATAAGATTCTGTATAAACAGGATCAGGACCTAGGACATCTAACAAATATAAAAGAGCAACAGAAGAAAACAATGAAACACAACAAAAATTATTCAGTCATTAATTCCTTATACACTCAACTAAAGAAGCAAAGTCCAAAAACTTAGCTAACTTAAGAATGAACTTAAGAACAATTCCAATGACTTCTTTTCTAAAACCCTATACCATATAGAGGGGCAATACAAAAGAAATGGACAGAACTACCGGATTTTGCTTTTACGCATCATACAACACTAACATGAGGCCACATCAGAATCTAGAAGAATTAGTCCAAGTGATAATAGAACCATGCAAAAAACTCTTGTGCATGTTAGGTGAAGAGCCATGAGAACAAAAATTTAGTGAATCAAATTGCATTTACAGTCCTCAACAAAACTGTGCTGCTGAAGGGAAAAACAGAACTTCTTGAAGTGGCTTAGCGGAATAATTCAAGAGAAGATAGGTGGGATTACCATATAAAGGAGCAAAGTCAACAAAATTCATCTCCATCCAAGATCTTTACTGAGACCATTGGATTTCTATCCTATCCAAGTCAATCTAAGACCATTGACACTGAACCAAACCTGAAACCGGAAGATTCCAAAATCTGCAGCCTAAAACCTTTAGACACTGAACCAGACTTGGAACAAATAGATATCATCATCTCACATACACAATCTTCCCAGGAGTCTATCTATATACCAAATATAGAAATAGACTTTGAGTGTTATGGATATGTAAGAATAGGATCGTTCCACAATATGACTGATAAGGAAGTCGAGATTAATTGCCTTTTCTTCATTTTGATTAACGGTTTAGACTCATCACAAGGAGCTTGAAACCTTAGGACTCGTTGGAGAGAGACCTAAATCTCTTTAGGGTTTTGATAAAAATTATGCTTTCCTTTGTTTTATTCATTGTCTCTTTAAATAGAGATTGCTTACTACAATAATCAAGGAAAGTCATTTCAAACTAAATAACGTACTACAGGAAACAACTACCACATACCAATAACAACTTCTGCTAAGTGTCCACAACAATACTCCCCTCTTGGCAAAAGAGTTTGTCCTCAAGCTCAAAGTCATGATAAACTTGGTGAAAGGAAGTCGAGAATGATTGGCATTTGTCTAGTGCTCACACATGCGTCAATTGCAGTGAATAAACCTCTTTAAACTTCACCAACATTAACAATTTTAAAAAATAACCCAACTAAGCTTCTTTGTCACCAATTCCCATAAGCATGTATTGAGTAATAAATAACAGCACATTTGTAACAATTCAAGAACTAATAAATGAGTCTCCATCATCTCAGATATCCATTTTACTAGGTAATCCAGCAAGTTTAGACTCATTACACTTTTCGGATATAAAATTGAAGTTCTCAGGATCAGGTTTAAAGGGAAGGACGGGTTGTTGGATATGAGTTTAGAAAGGATTAATGAATAATATAAGGGAGTGCAGTTGGTTCCGGTCGCTATCTCGTGATGGGTGTAGGAGAGTTTGATGCATAGGATAATGAAGAGGGATAGGTAGAGATTGCTATTGTAATAGGTCAATTTAGCTCGGAGCGATACAAAAAATAATAAACCCAAAATAATAAAACAAAGTTCAAATCCAGTCCAAAATTATATCATTTGGCCCAATCGGAATAGCCCATTACTGGAAAAGATTGAAGGTTCACCAACAAGCTTGATGTATATGGAAACATAATCTTCAAGGGTATGCAATCTTAGATATGATATGCAATCTTAGAAGATATGATTTTGTAATATTAGAGATTTAATTTGTAGATACCCTTTAATCTTAGCCGTTGATGTAATTAATCTGTACCGTTGGATTTAGGAGGCTCAACTATAAATAGAGGTCTCTCCCTTCATTGTAAATCACTTGAGTTTTGAGCAATAAAAATTCTTGAGAACATTCACTCAAATTTCTCTCTCTCTTGTATTCTTATTTTCTGTGACTTGTTTTTATTTTGTTCTTCGTTCATCTTCATTTCTTTTTGAGTTGCTTTTGTTTGAGTTGGATTTTGGTGAACGACTTTCGTTGAATCCTCATATTGTGAGAATTAGGTTGACTTAGGCCTTTTTTTATTTTTTTATTTATCCATTTAATTGTTTAATCATTAATTATTCTTTTCATTTTTATTCGTTTATTTATCCATCAACTTTCTTATTTACATATTGTTCATTTATTTAACCATTCTTATCATCCTTTTATTTTCTTCCATTTATTTTTTGTTTTGTATATTATTGATTTCAAATTTCTTTTTCCCTTATTATTCATTTTTAAATTCATTATTTATAAATTTGTTTACATTTTATTTTGCCTTATAAATTTTTTTATCATTGGTATTTGATTATTGATGTTAGTATTTAAATAATTGCCATTATGTGTTTTGTAAATTGTTTATTTGTATTTTCATATTGCCTTTTTTTAATCAAAGTTTTTACGCATCGTTTTAATATTGCATCAATTTTCCCCAAATTCAAAGAAAACTTTTAAAATAAGGCAATATTCGGTACTTTGGAGCTTTAAGAAAATCATGCCCTAACTTACTGGGTTTCCTTTTTTTTTTATCCAAATAACCGAATATCATTTTCGAACTTTAATGCATGAGACAAGATTAGTTTCGAGGGTTAAAATGTCGTATCCTAACTTACTAGATGTGACATTTTATTACTTCGGGACAAGAAAGTCTTAACATCAAATTTGATTTATTCATGTTTTTAAAAATAAAAAGGATCATATTTTAGAATCTTATCAAATTTTCGACATTAGAACATTAATTAATTAATTAATTAGGTACCAATTTTTGGGCGTTACGAGGGTGCTAATCCTTCCTCGTGCGTAACCGACTCTCGAGCCCATTTTCTCGAATTTTGTAGACCAAAATCATTGTTTTAATAAATCAAAATATTTTATTAAAATGATTAATCTCAAGGTGACCCGATCACACCTCGAAAAAGGATTGGTGGCGACTCCATTTTTGTTTTAAAGTCAACCCTGTTTCTTTAAAATAAAGATGATTTCGACAGCTTGGCGACTCCGCTGGGGACTAATAAGAGAGTCAAGCCGTAAAATTGATTATTTTCTATCCTTTCGTCGAAATTTGAAAATCCAATTTGAAAAATTACAATCATTTTATTGCATTTCATATGGTTGTTATGGCTCGAGTTTCATAAAATACTCTTGCATTGCATTGCATGACCATTGTGGTTACACCTCTAAATGGGAGTGAAAAACTATGCCTTCGTGAGGTTTTCACCTCCGTATAGGCTAGTGGATTGCTTCCGGGATATATCTGTACCTATGCCTTCGTGAGATTTTCATCTCCGCATGGCCATAGGGAAATGTATTCCCCTGAACTGAACTCAATCTATATGAGCCTATAATGGGTGAGGATTGAGGAATCTGCTGGTTCAGGTACCCTCGCCTTAGAGTTGAACCGCATATAGAAAGCCCTAAGAGCCCACCCTAGATAGAGTCACGTCAAATCCTATAATCACCCGGATAGGTGTTCTATATTGTTTTTTTATTCTGTGCTAGCGTGTTTTGTTTTATTTATGACTGCATTGCATTGCATCATTATAGAGAGGAGATGTTGATTCATATTCGATTGCTAAATAAAAGAGCTTGTCATGGTAAAACAAATTTCTTGATAAAGTGGAATATAATGCGACTATCCAAATATGGTCCGTGCAAACAAAACATGAAAAGGCTGATAGCCCATGGAGGTATATGACTTTGCTTCATTGTTTGAGGTTTCAAACTGACAGAGATTATTCGGAAGTCGCCACGTCTCGATTTTCTTAAAGGAGCTAACGAGTGGCACAGGAATAAGTGAGCAATGAGTAGTGGCTCAGATCAAACAAAAAGGAGCTAGTAGAAACATCTATTATAAAGATCGCGTGATTTGACTTTAACATCCAGATACGAAGAAAGGGATCAATGTCTTCGCTTGGAATATGAGGGAAAGGCCGTATAAATATCCGTTTTATGTAAAGAAATTTATTTTCTAGAAAAGTTGTTCTAATGGAATTGAAGTCAGAATCAACGCCTATCTTTCTTTTTGCATTCATTTCATGCATTTGCATTGCATCTCATCATAAGCATCAAATTTTCGCAAAAGGACCCTAATTAGGTACAATTATTTCAGTTAACCTGGGAACTGACAAAAGCCTATCTATTAAGCATCATTACGGCACTCGCACTAAGACAAAGAATATGGACCAAATATTAGAAAGACTTGAACAACTCCAAAGAGATATATAAGATCAGTTACAAATGCAGCTGCAAGAGCAATTAGCCAAGATCCAGCAAGACATGAGGGAACAAATGCTGGAAGGCCAAAGAAATATGATATCTCAGATGTCCCAACTACTGACTAAGGCGATGGATAAAGGAAAAGCCCCCATGGCCAATACTGGAGAGAATAATAAAGACTATCTTTCGGGTTTTACCCCAACACATGCACAGACACAACCTGAGGTGTACCCTCGAAGACCATCTGTCACGATTAGGCCTCAACAGGGTCAGGCCGGTGCTTTAATACCAATAAACTTCCAAGCTGGCTCAGGTTCTAACCCAGGGGATAACCCAACTAATCCTATTATCCCCGATTTAGATATAACAGAGAGGGAAGAGGCAAGAATGGAACTACCAAGGCAATTAAACGACCGTTGTAAATGGTTGGAGGAAAAATTCAAGGCCATGAAAAATGTTAATAATCATGGTAGAATTGATGCTAAGGAACTGAGTTTAGTTCCAGACTTGGTGCTTCCCCACAAGTTCAAAATGCCAGAATTTGAGAAGTATAACAGGACTAGCTGCCCTAAAGCTCACATCACCATGTTCTGTAGATGGATGACTAGGTATGTTAACAATGATCAACTACTGATCCACTACTTCCAAGACAATTTGGTGGGGGCAGCATCCAAATGGTACAATCAACTAAGTTGTACTAGGATTAATTCCTAGAAAGACCTAGCGCAAGCATTTATGAAGTAGTATAGCCATGTGACAGACATGACTCCTAATAGAATTACCTTACAGAACATGGAGAAGAAACCGAATAAAAGTTTTAGGTAGTATGCTCAAATATGGAGGGAAGTTGCCATACAAGTTCAGCCGTCGCTATTAGAAAAGGAAACCACGATGCTTTTCATCAATACTCTGAAAGCCCCATTCATTAACCATATATTGGGAAGCGCCACCATGAGCTTTTCCAATATAGTAATGTCTGGCGAGATGATTGAAAATGCGGTAAGGAGTGGGAGGATAGACATGGGAGAAAGCGCCAAAAGATCAGCCCCGAAGAAACAAGGAAAATGAAGTGAGTATCCTGAGCATGCATCCCAAATCGGTCACCGTAGGCCAACCAAGGGCTGTAACCACTAGCTATCAAGGCTCTTCAAAGCAGGAAGCTAACCTTAGGCCAAATGCAGAAAGTTTCCATTTCACTCCTGTTCCAATGACATACAAGGAGCTGTATCAGAATTTATTTGATGCGCATGTGGTGTCTCCGTTCTACTCAAAACTCATGCAACCTCTGCTCCCAAAATGGTATGATGCGAATGCCTAATGCGAATACCATGTGGGAATAATGGAACATTCAATCGAAAATTGCACTACGTTTAAAAGGTTGGTCGAAAGGTTCATTAAAATAGGAATTGTGAAGTTTGACGATTCACCAGAACCTAATCACTCTGATAAGGTAGTAAATACGATAACTGAAGGAGCAGGCAAGAGAGTTGTGATTCTTTGAAGAAGTCAAAAGTGTAGAAGGAATATCGCGGGATCTGATCGACGTATCCGAAGAGGGAACCAGGGAATACAATTTCCCAAGCATTTGTCCTTACATACTTAGGAGTGTTCTGAACAATGGGACTGTGGAAGAGATCCCTGTATTCTAGAACTAATTTAGAGTAATATTCAAAACACGCTTGTTGTTTTAAGTCTAGAAGCAATAAGAATCCATTTGTGAAATAGGCTTGTGTCCAAATCTTTATTTCAATAAAATGCATCTTTTTGAGCAAATATTCTTTCCATTTTTATATTCTTTTGTTCTTTGGACTTTCCTTCAAATATTTTTTTATTCTTCATTAATGATCATACCATACAAAAATAATTATTCTTAGAATCATTTATTCTTTGAAATCTTCCTTCGAACCTACAATAGGTCTCGAGATATCAATGACACGAGCAACGCTGCTATTGATTTTGAGTCTCCTTTAGAGTAAGATGTGTGTTTGGAGGAATCTCAAGACTTTGAAAACAACAGAGATTGTGACCTTTATTCTAATTTGTTAAGAATGGTAGAATAAGATGAAAAACAGATCCTACCTTTCAAAGGGTCAGTAGACATTGCGAGCCTAGGAAAGAGGTGAAGATCGAAGCCCAGATCACCACGAAAATAAGGCAAGACATCATTGAGTTATTTCCAAGAATTCATAGATGATTTCGCACGATCATATCAAGACACGCCTGGGAAAATTTTAAAAGAGGTCCATAAGGGTGTTGAAAGAACATGATAATGGTTCTACAATAGCCAGATTAATCATGAGGTTCGGCTACTACTGGTCCATCATAAAAAGGAGGTTGCATCAGTTATGTCGTAAATGTAAAATTAAGGAAAACAAGACTTATGTGCCTCCTCTATTTCTTCACAGATTTTCTATATGTGGGGCATGGATATTATGGGACCGATCTTGTCAAAAGCTTCTAATCGACATCGATTCATCTTCATGGTCGTCGTTTACTTCACTAAGAGGGTGAAATTCACTTCATATGCCAATCTTACAAAGTCAACAGTCATCAAATTCAGAAAAAAAAAGGTGCCAACAAAGAATGCCAGAAGAGATCATGTTTAACAATGCATAACCGCACAATGTCAAAAGTTTACAATCTGTTCAAAGATTAGATGACATGTCACAGTGCAGTAAGGTAGCAAAAAAAAAAGAGAGAAAAATAAAACAAAAACAACAAAACAAAGATCGTGGGAAAGATGACCGAGGCTTGTAAAGATTGGCATAAAAAAGTTATCATTTACCCTCTGTGCTTATCGAACATCATCCAGAACCTTCGCTGGGGCAACACATTTCTCATTATGAAATAGAAGCGGTTTTGCCAATTGAACCTAATCGAAGGAAAAAAGTTAAAAGCTATCTGTCACGACCAGATGATGCGAGCTTACGATAAGGAGGTTCATCCTAGAGAATTCCACGAGAGGGACATAGTATTGAAAAAAATGTTCCTGTACAAAAATATTTCAGAGAAAAATAGATGTCAAACTGGGAAGGACCTTATGTGGTAAAAAAGGCCTGTTCTAGAAGAGCATTGATATTGACCAAGATGGATGGCAAGGTCCTGCTCAATACAGTGAGTTTAGATTCAGTCAAGGAGATTTACCTAAAAAGGGAGTGGCCAAGGTGAAAACCCGTAAAGGGCGTCTTGAGACAAAAAAAATCAAAAAATTAAGAAATCAAAAAATTAAAAGAATTTAAAAAAGAAGAAAGAAAACGGAGTGGCCAAGGCGAAAACCCGTAAAGTGCGTTTTGAGACCAAAGAGGTTTTAAGTTGAAAACCCGAAATGGGTGGCTCAAATTTGTATCAAAGTGGGGCATACGGTAGTCTTGCTATGCTTGAATTAACAATGAAAAAATATGCTACGTTTTGGGGCATCGACAAAGTACTCCGGGTCCCCTAAACACAGATTGAGCTCAAAATGGTCCTCAAGAAGTTGGTACAGAGAAGCTCAAGCTGCGATGTCTAGGACACCTAATTTTTCATCTTACTCATTTTTGAATTTGTTATCTTTGATTACATTATTCTTTTCAATATATGCCCCAATCAATTTCCTTTTATTGCTTTGGCTATCTTTGATTAATTTAATTATTTCGAGCTATGCTTCTAATTAATTTCCTTCTTATCCGTTGTTATGATCTTTTTCAAGCATTTTGCATTGAAATAACGGTTAATGGACTAACTATACTTTCATAAAAGGAGTTTTGCATATTACTCTGGAAGCTTCTAAATAGTACAAAAAACCTGATACAGGACTATTGTCTAGAACTTACCAAACCTAAGGGTTGAAAATGTTTGAGCAATGGGAGTCTAAATTGAGATTATCTCCTCGGATTTTTTTGTCAAAGATATTGGTTGAGCAAAAAGACAAGACATTACGTCGGTGATATAATCTCAACGGAAAATGAGCAATGACAACCCAAGCATAGAAGGGATCATTCTCGAAAAGAAAAAAATGATATTCTGCATCCATACAAATATCATGCATACGCATTTGGTCGGGTCACCCAAGGAGTGATCAATTGGCTGAACAAGTTACAAATCCTATACCCCTGAGTTGTAGTGGGATGGATGGATGTTGATATAAATCTTATACCCTTGAATTGCAGTGGAAACAAATTGAAAAAAATTTCAAAACCCTGAATCACAGTGGGATGGTTTGAAGATGGTATAAGTCTTATGTCCCCGAAGTACAGTGGAATGGACCCTGAAGATATAGTGGGGCAAACCAGTTGAGTAAAATGTGATTATTTCTTCAGGTTTATTGTCAAAATACTAGCCGAGTAAGAAGGTAGCGTAATACGTCAGCAATAAAATTCTGATGGACAGTGAGCAGTGGCAACCCTAGGCATTAAAAAGGGATCATTCTCATTTTACATTCATATATCATTCATAGCACATCTAATTAGGAGCATTTGACTCATTTCAATCATAGCATAAGCACATCTAATTCGGCAGAAGCACAGATCCATTCTACAGGTTATGTCCTATAGAGGACAATGTAGTAAGGTAGATTAAAGTTATCAGCCTTGCCTCCCTAAGTTTGCAGCGAAGAAGATCAAAGACACCAACCTTATCTCCCTGAGCAACAGTGGAGTAAGCTGAAAATTGTAGATCTTATCTCTCTAAACAGTAGTGGAACAGATTAAAGACGGTAAGTATTATCTTCTTGAGGTAGTAGGGAAGTAGATTTAAGCCACTAGCTTTATCTCCCTGAGCAGCAGTGGAGCAGGCTGAAAATTGTAGATCTTATCTCCTTAAGCAGTAATAGAGCAGATCAAAGACGGCAAATCTTATTTTCCTGAGGTAGTAGGGAAGCAGATTTAAGCCACTAGCCTTATCTCCCTGAGCAGTAGTGGAGCAGGCTAAAGATTGTAGATCTTATCTCCCTAAACAGTAGTGGAGCAGATCAAAGACGGCAAATCTTACCTTCCTGAGGTAGTAGGGAAGCAGATTTAAGTCACTAGCCTTATCTCCCTGAGCAACAGTGGAGTAAGCTGAAAATTGTAGATCTTATCTCCCTAAGCAGTAGTAAAGCAGATTGAAGATGGCGAATCTTATCTTCCCGAGGTAGTAGGGAAGTAGATTTAAACCAAGCCTTATTTCCTTGAAATTCCAGCGAAGCAGATCGAAGTTACAAATCTATTCTCCTTCAAATTGCAATAGAGCGGATAAAAACGCCAATTCCTATACCCCTAAAGACATAGTGGGATAGAATGAGGAAAAGAAGTGCCAAGAAGTCAAGATTCGACAAAGACCGGGCAAAATTGACCCTTTTTGTTGTCTTTACTCCATTTTCGTTACACGACAATGAGTAAAGAGGGGCAGCTGTAATAGGCCAATTTAGCCTGAGCCCATACAAAAAATAATAAACCTAAAATAATAAAACAAAGTTCAAATCCAGCCCAAAATTATATCATTTGGCCTGATGGAATGACCCATTACTTGAAAAGGTTGAAGGTCCATCAACAAGCTTGACGCATATGGAAACATAATCTTCAAATATATGCAATCTTAGATATGATATGCAATCTTAAAAGATATGATTTTGTAATATTAAAGATTTAATTTGTAGATACCCTTTAGTCTTAGCCGTTGATGTAATTAATCTTTACCGTTGGATTTGGGGAGGCTCAACTATAAATAGAGGCCTCTCCCTTCATTGTAAATCACTTGAGTTTTGAGAAATAAAAATTCTTGAAAGCATTCACTCAAATTTCTCTTTCTCTCTTGCGTTCTTATTTTATATGACTTGTTCTTATTTTGTTCTTCGTTCATCTTCATTTCTTTTTGAGTTGCTTTCATTTGAGTTGGATTTTGGTGGAGGACTTTCGTTGAATCCTCATATTGTGAGGGTTAGGTTGACTTAGGCCTTTTTTAATTTTTTTATTTATCCATTTAATTGTTTAATCATTAATTATTCTTTTTATTTTTATTCGTTTATTTATCTATCAACTTTTTTATTTACATATTGTTCATTCATTTAACCATTTTTATCATCCTTTTATTTTCTTCCATTTATTATATACTTTATTTGTTTTAAATATTATATCACACATGTTGTTTATTCTAAAAAAAAAAAAACTCGTTTTATAAATCATCCATTTTAAATTGTTTGATTGTTTTCTTTAAATTTTTTTTCCATATATTATCAATTGCAAATTTTTTTTATACTATCTTTTTTATATACCATTTATTTTTAAGATGTTTTGTGTATAACTTGTTCTAAATTCCTTATTACACAATATTTATTTTTAAACTCATTTATATTATTACTTTATATATTACTTATTTTCATTTTATATGTTATTTATTTCAAACTTATACATATATTACCTACCTTTATTTTATATATATATATATATATTTATTTATTGTTTTGTATATTATTGATTTCAAATTTCTTTTTCACCTATTATTCATTTTTAAATTCATTATTTATAAATTTGTTTACATTTTATTTTACCTTATTCGGTACTTTGCAGCTTTAAGCAAATCGTGCCCTAACTTACTGGATTTCGTTTTTTTTAATCCAAATAACTGAATATCCTTTTCAAACTTTAATGCATGAAACAAGTTTAGTTTCGAGGGTTAAAATGTCGTATCCTAACTTACTGGATGTGACATTTTATTACTTCGGGACAAAAAAGTCGTAACATCAAATTCGATTTATTCAAGTTTTTAAAAATAAAAATGATCGTATTTTAAAATCTTATCAAATTTTCGACATTAGGACATTAATTAATCAATTAGGTATCAATTTTTGGGCGTTACGAGGGTACTAATCATTCCTCGTGCGTAACTGACTCCGGAGCCTATTTTTTCGAATTTTGTAGACCAAAATCATTGTTTGAATAAATCAAAATATTTTATTAAAATGATTAATCTCAAGGTGACCTGATCACGCCTCGAAAAAAGATTGATGGCGACTCTATTTTCGTTTTAAAGTCAACCCCGTTTCTTCAAAATAAAGATGGTTTTGACAGCTATGATTTGGTTTTGTTTAGTTAGAGGGTCTACCTTCGTCTTTTCCATGAAGTTACCAAATCGGTTACCAGCAATCATGATATCCATTGCTTTTAGCATTTGATCAAACACTAGAGATGTGGACACTTAGTAGTTGTTTTTGGTATGTGGTAGGACTCCTAAAATAGAAGTATTGTTGTGGACAAACCATTAATACTAAGTATTAGAGCCAATACTCGACCTCATTTTTCCTTTTTTTTTGGTTTCAACCTTTAATTTATTGCTGAACTATTTGCTTTTTTGTCCGAAATAGAATAATTTCTGCCTCTCTAGTCTCTACTATATACTATTTAATTAGTAAAATAAATTACTTATAAAATGACCTTGATTAAGCTTACGCACGACTAGACCACAAGTTGCTATATCTATTCTTTTTATAACGTTCAATTTCTCCATAAAATCTTCAGTTTCATTTTCAAATCATCTTTGAAAGTTGAAATCCATATTATGTGTGTATATGTGTATATTTCCATATAATCCTTAACATGTGAGTGCGTTAACATGTACTTGTTTTTTCATTTATTTTCACTTAATTACAACCTAATTTCCAATTCTATATACATGCAGCACTAGATCCAAATAATATTGTCTCTTAAAGAGAACGAATTATTATTTCCAAATTAACACATATGCCAATTCAAAATATGTAACTTTCACCATGAATAAAGATGGATATAATTGTTCTCTTATTCATCTGCTCTAAGCAAAGTTAGAAAAATAATCCTACATAACCATTACCTTGTAATATTGTTCACGGCAAAGAACATCAAATCAAATGCCCTATGATTACAATATGATAGTATTTACAGTCTTAAACTCACATACTCGTAGATTTATAATAGACAATGGGTAGCGAGAAAAGAAAACACAACCAACTTCTTTTTAACTACTCTATTGATTTTTCTTCAATCTCGAAGTTGAGGACAGCGATTTAAGGTTAGGCTCTGAAGTCCTAATAATGAACAAAAATGTTTCAAGAAGCATGCCAAACACTAATCCAAGAATACCTCCAGCAGAATTCTGCAAATATAATGAACAGCATCAGCATATTCAGTCCATGCTAAATAATCTAAACTAAGGCACCCGTGAGGCCATGTCATAACTACTTAAAAATTTGAGGTTGGTAATCGGAAAGTACCATGATAGGACTGTGGTTAAACAACGCTCTGAATGCAAAATAACCAACCAAATACCCAGTAAACATTGTCAGAGCAACATGTAAACCTGTTCATGCATACATCACCGGAATTAACTACGAAGAAGAATCATGCAACAACAATATCTATATTGGAAGTAAGTTCTGCAACAGTTTGATTGTTCCTTTAATTACTTAAGTTTGAAATTTTGCAAGAAACCATATGAAAATTATATGTAAAGAAAATACTAACCAAAGCCAATTTGATCCTTATAAGTAGAGAAAGGTTCATTGAGATCCTTCTTCGGCGTGATGTCTTTAACAAGCTCTTGATACTCTTTCCTCTCTGCTAGTTCTTTAAGCTTCCTTAACCTCTCCTTCAATTCTTCGCTCTACAAATACAATTTTTTTTAAAAAGCACAAGTTAATTTAAAAATGCAACCATGATAGACCTAGAACGCTAGAATCTAAATCGTTTCCAATTGACCTTCTCTCTGGGTTTAGGACTGGTGAAAACGAAATTAGATCCGGAGAAGAGAGAAATCAATCCGGGCCTAGAGTCAAAAGCTGATTCCATCCATATGCTTCGAATCTGCTTGTACGGTGCATTGGCTGCTGAGGAAAGAGTGAGAGAGAGTTCTCGGAGTTCTTCAGAGAGACGACGGTCATTGGAGGCTGAGAGAAGAAACGAGCGAATGGATTCGGTCACAGTTATCACGAGACCGGGTTGGCTCGGATCGTCGGAGCTCATTTTTTTCATTTACTGTGAGAAATGGAAATCCGTGAGGGAAGTGGTAAAGTTTTACTACTCCAGGAGTGGAGAATTTTGCTAGACAAAACCCAAACGACGCAGCTTTATTGAATAGATTGCCAAGAAAAAGCCGGAATAAGTCTTCGGGTTACAAAATAAAAAACAAACTGACATTTAAGCTCAAAGTAAAGTCTTAGAGAAACACGATGAAAATACAAGATAAAGGTCGTAGTGCATGAAATGGGCCATTTAATGATAAACATTAATTGTGGAGGAAGAACAATTACAAACTTATGGGAAAAGGATACTGCGCCTTATAACGGTGTATGGCGTGTCTTTCCACTTATTAAAGCAATTAGGGCACGGTTTTCTCAAAACTCTCAAATATCGAATATTATCTTATTTTTAAATTTAAAAAATTATGGATTTTGATAAATAAAGATTAATGAAATTTTTTAAAAAATATATATAAAAAACAAACAAAATGTACCAAACTTTCAAATAATAATGAACAATATTAAAACAAATAATGTGAAAGAAAAGGATTTTGAAATTGACCATAAAAAGCAATTTAAAAATAAATTATATGTATAAAATTTTAAAAGTAGGTAATATATGTAAAAATTTGAAATAAATCAAAAAAAAAGATAGAAATAAATAATATATGAAATAGTAATATATAAATGAATTTTAAAATAAATATTATATAAGAAGTAAGTTTAAATAAGTAATATATAAAACAATATATATATATATATATATATATATCAATCTAAATAAATAATATACAGAATGATTTAAAGAAAATGATATGTGATAAATTCTAAAAAGATACGTATAAGTTTAAAATAAACAATATACGAAAACTTAAAATAGATAATATAAAATAGTTTAAAATGATATAAAATAAAACCACTTTAAAATAATCGTTATGTAAAACAATAAGAAAAATGAATGATATATAAGATAATTTAAAGTAATAATATAAAAAAACTTAATCAAAATAAAACTATTTAAAATAAGTAATATAAAAAATAATAAAATAAAATAGCTTGAAATAAATACCACATGAAAATTTGGAATAAATAAATAAAATACAAATTTGCAAAAAGGTGAAAATAAAATAAATCTCTATACAAAAATAATAAATAAACGAATAAAAATAAAAGAATAATTAAACAATTAAACAATTAAATGGATAAATAAAAAAGGTTGAAAAAAACGAAGATGAACGAAGAATAAAATAAGAACAAACCACAGAAAATAAGAACACAAGAGGGAGAGAAATTTGAGTGAATGCTCTCAAGAATTCTTATTGCTTCCCCAAAACTCAAGTCATTTACAATGAGGGGAGATGCCTCTATTTATAGTTGAGCCTCCCTAAATCCAACGGTACAGATCAATTACATCAACGGCTAAGATTAAAGGGTATCTAAAAATTAAATCTCTAAGATTACAAAATCATATCTTCTAAGATTGCATATCATGTCTAAGATTGCATATCCTTGAAGATTATGTTTCCAAGCTTGTAGATGGACCTTCAACCTTTTCAAGTAATGGGTTATTTCGATTGGGCTAAATCATATAATTTTGGATTGGACTTGGCCTTTGTTTTATTATTTTGGGTTTTTTTTGTGAGCCCGGGCTAAATTGGCCTATTACAGATGCCCCTCTTTGCTCATTGTCGTGTAACGGGAATGGAGCAAAGACTTTAAAAAGGCTAATTTTGCCCGGTCTTGCCAAATCTTGACTTCTTGGAACTTCTTTTCTTCGAGTAACCTCATTCCTTCCCACTGCATCTTCAAGGGTATAGGAATTAGTGTTTCGATCTGCTCCAATAAAATTTCAGGGAGAAGAGATTTGTATCTTCGATCTACTCCGCTGGAATTTCAAGGAAATAATGATTGGTGATTTCAACCTACTCCACTGCAACTTCAGGGAGATAAGGCTGGTGGCTTCAATATGCTCCCCTATTACCTCAGGAAGATAAAATTCGCCGTCTTCGATCTGCTTCACTGCAACTTCAGGAGATGAGAATCGGTAATTTCAACCTGCTCCACTGCAACTTCAGGGAGATAAGGTTTGTGTATTTTTATCCTGCTCTACTGAAACTTCATGGAGATAAGGATGGTGGCTTTGAACTGCTCCAATGTTGTTTCAGGGAGAAGAAACTTGTAGTTTCGATCTACTCCGCTGCAACTTCAATGAGATAAAAACTGGTAATTTCAACCTGCTTCACTGCAACTTCAGGAAGATAAGGTTTGCGTACTTTTATCCTGCTCCACTGCAACTTCAGGGAGATAAGGATGGTGTCTTCAATCTGCTTCACTGCAACTTCAGGAAGACAAGATCTGCTATCTTCAGCCTGCTCCGCTGCAAACTCAGGGAGGCAAGGCTGGTGTCTTCAATCCGCTTCACTGCAACTTTAGGAAGACAAGATCTGCTATCTTTAGCCTGCTCCGCTGCAAACTCAGGGAGGCAAGACTTGTATCTTCGATCTGCTTCATTGCAAATTCAGGAAGATAAGATCTGCTATCTTTAACCTGCTTCGCTGCAAGCTCAGGGAGACAAGGCTAGTGACTTCAATCTGCTTCACTGTAACTTCAGAAAGACAAGATCTGCTATCTTTAGTCTGCTCTGTTGCAAACTCAGGGAGGCAAGACTAGTATCTTCGATCTACTTCGCTACAAATTCAGGAAGACAAGATCTGCTATCTTTAACCTGCTCCACTACAAACTCAGGGAGGCAAGGCTGGTGTCTTCGATCTGCTTCTTGTAAATTCAGGAAGACAAGATTTGCTATCTTCAGCCTGTTTCGTTGCAAAGTCAGGGAGGCAAGGCCGGTATCTTTGATTCGCTTCACTGCAACTTCAAGAAGACAAGATCCGTGAATTCACCGATGTTGCTACACCGTCCTCTGGGAAACTTGTCCTATAAAATCGATTTTATGTGCTTATGTTTATGCAAAATGATTAGGATGCTATGATCGGAATGAATCAAATGCTCCTAACTGAATGTGTTATGAATGATATATGTATGAATGCAAAATGTCATGAGAATGATCCTTTTTAATATTTAAGGTATCATTGTTCGTTGTTCATCAGGGCTTTATCACTGACATAATATGCTGCCATCTTGTTCGGCTGGCTTTTCCAATAGAAAACTCGAAGAAACAATCACATTTTGCTCAACTGGTTTGCCCTATTGCCACTTCAGGGGGATAAAATTTAGTTTATTCCATCCATCCTACTGCAACTCAGAGGTATAATACTCGTATCATCTTCAATCCACACCACTGCAGCTCAGGGGTATAGGATTTGTTTCTTCTTCAATCCATCCCACTACAACTCAGGGGTATAGGACTTGTATCATTTCCAATCCATCCCACTGCAACTCAATGGTGTAGGACTTGTATCATTTTCAATCCATCCCACTACAACTCAGGGATATAGGACTTGTATCATTTTCAATCCATCCCACTACAACTCAGGGGTAAGGACTTGTATCATTTTCAATCCATCCCACTGCAACTCAGAGGTAAGGACTTGTATCAGTTTGATTTGTTATACCATTCTCTGGGTGTCATGCATGAATGTAGAATTTCCTTCTCCAAGAATAATCTCCTTCTTAATGCTTGGTAAACATTGCTTATTTGTTCATCGAAGTTTTATCACCGACACGATACCTTGTCGTTTTGTTCAATCACTATTTTTGACAGAAAATCTGAAGATATAATCTCAATTTAAAATTTTCCTTCTCAAACATTTCCAACCCTTTAGCTTGGTGAGTTCTAAACAATAATCTTGTTTCAGGTTCTTGTACTATTTAGAAGCTTCCAGAGTAATATGCGAAAATCCTTTTATGAAAGTATTATTAGTCCATTAACCGTTATTTCAATGCAAAATGCTTGAAAAAGATCATAACAATAGACAAGAAAGAAATTAATTAAGAGCATAGCTCGAAACAAATAAGTTAATCAAAGATAGCTAAAGCAATAAAAAGAAATTGATTGGGGCGTATATTGAAAAGAATAAAGTAATCAAAAATAGCATGTTTAAAATGGGTAAGATGAAAGCTAGGTGCCCCAGATATCGCAGCCTGAGGTTCTTTGTACCAACTTCTTGAAGACCATTTTAAGCTCAATACGTGTTTAGGGGATCCGGAGTACTTTGCCGATGCCCCAAGACGTGGCATACTTCTTCGTTGTTAATTCAAGTATAGCAAGACTACCATATGCCCCACTTTTGATCAAAATTTGAACCGCTCTTTTTGGGTTTTCAACTCAAAACCCCTTTGGTCTCAATGCACTCTTTTGCGGGTTTTCGCCTTGGCCTCTACTTTTTCTTTCTTCTTTTTTGTCTTTTGCGGGTTTTCAACTTGGCCTCTCCCCTTTTTAGGTAAATCTCCTTGACTGAATTTGAATTTACCAGATTGGGCAGGTCCTTGCCATCTATCTCGGTTAATATCAATGTTCCTCCAAAACATGCCTTCTTTACCACATAATGTCCTTCCTAGTTTGGCATCCATTTTTCTCTGAAATCCTTTTGTACAGGAAGGATTTTTTCAATACCAGGTCCTTCTCGTGGAATTCTCTAGGATGAACATCTTTATCGTAAGCTCACATCATCTGGCCGTGACTGATAGCTTTTAACCTTTTTTCCTTCGATTAGGTTCAATTGGCAAAATCGTTTCTATTCCATAAACCAATGAGAAATGTGTTACTCCAGCGAAGGTTCTGGCCGACGTTCGATAAGACAAAGGGTAAATGGTAACTTTTTTATGCCAATCTTTACAAGTCTCGGTCATCTTTCCCATGATCCTTGTTTTATTGTTTTTTTTTCCCTTTTTTTTTCCTGCATTTACTGCATTGTGATATGGCGTCTGATCTTTGAACAGACTTGCAAACTTTTGACATTGTCCTTTTTAGCACTCTTTGTCAGCACCTGATCTTTTTTTTTTTAAGAATTTGATGACTATCGACTTTGTAACATTAGCATATGAAGCTGCTTCCACCCTCTCAGTGAAGTAAATGACGACCACGAAGATGAATCGATGTCAACTAGAAACCTTTGACGAAATCGGCCCCATAATATCTGAAACACCCCAAACCTGGCCCACGAGCCTTGACCGGATCTGGTATGTTCCTCGATGTAAACCGGTTCAAAATTCTTTTATTACTTTGGAAAACTGTGTGTTTTGAAAGAAAGATTGCTTTTGGGTTGGGCTCGAGTGTAAAACAAGTTTATCTTATATTAAAACCCTTTATTTAAGGTGACAAAATGTTTAGAATTTATTTTAAAAATAAATTTACTTAATCTTTGATTGATAAAAATTCGTAACATAATAAATAAAAGAAAAATAAAGTAGTTCAACTATGGCCTTATTACATCAAAATAATCCCAAAAATTTAATTCGAAATACTTAAATTAAAAAGTCCAAATAAAAATAAATTCTTTGCTGAGCATGGCCACCCCTAAGCTTCTGCCGACCCGGCCCATCACTGATCGTCACTTGAAAAATGTTCCCACAACGGGGTGAGTCAAACAGACTCAATGTGTACCAACGCTAAAATTTAACAATTCAGGCATACATACTCATGTCACATACATATTCATATAACAGATAGGAAATAATGATGCAACCCGAACCCAAACCTATATGCCATCCGCTACACATCACCCGTACCATCCTGCACACCGCGGGGACTACTAAGTCAACCCTCCTTCCGCTACACACCATCGAAGGCAGTCGCTGCAGTCGACGTGCTCATCGCCCTTATAAAATTCGTGGCATAGCCACCAGATACATATTTCGTGTCATGAGACACCATATTTAGATATCGTGGTCTTAAGTCACCACATTCACTTATCGTGGTCTTAGGTCACCACTTTCACTTCCCCTTTTACAATAACCCACATGCCCATGTCATACAAAACATGCATTATCATGCCAAATTCTTTATTCACATTCTTATAGGTTCATATGTGTGTCATAACAGATCATATCGTAGTCCTAGTAGGAGTAGGAAAACGTACCTGAGTACTTTGTACCATAGCATGGTACTTTAGCCATATTCACATTCTTATAAACATGCTTATGTTAAATATTGCCATAAATCGTATTAAAAGATAGTGTGGGGTACACACCTGATTCGCTTAAGGCTTCCAATCCAAATCCCGAAAATTTGATCTATTGCCTTAGATCTTAATCCCTACATTCGGCCAACATTTGATATTTAAACCAAAAGCCTATTCGACTACAAATCCAAATCCAGTAGGATTAGTACACTTAAAACCTACCTTGCTGCCGATTGTCTTAAGAATCAAGTCCCGAAACTTTGTTGTATCCCTTCTTGCATTCAGCCAAACATTAGATCAGTCACATGTTAGTTTCGGCTTTTTAAACATATAAGAAATAGATCTTAATCATAAATTAAGGCCTTGGCCGAATGTACCTATGGACTTACCTTGTGGATCTAAATCCCGAAAACAATCTCTTGGCTATGGAGATGTCGATAGCCCTATACACATATGTTAGATAAATTTCTAACATTTATTCACAACAGTTAGCCCTTAGCCGAATGTTAAATATGACTTACCTTAGATTTTAGAAGTCCCGGACTATCCCTTCTTGAAGTCGACAATTGCAGAACCTCGAAACACTCCTTATAGTTTCGGCCACAAAATAATAATGGTATTAGTTCCTATGTTTCGGCTTTAAGAAAAGAATAAAACGATGACAATAAAGTTCTTACCCTTAATACTTGAAATCGACAGCTCCCTCCTGACACCACTTCAGAGATTCGGCTATAGACTAAGTAGATACTTAACAAATTTCGGCTTTTGATGAACAAAATAGGATTTCGGCTTCAACAAAGGGTGAAAGGAGAGGGATATGAGCTTTGGAAGAATCGGCTAAGATGAGTTTTGAGAAGGAACTATTCGGTTTTGACAAAAATAGAAGAGAAGAGAGCTTTACTTAGGAAATTCGGCAGAGACTTTAGAGAAAAGAAAAGAAAATACAAAGAATGGCCTTGCTTTTCTTTCTTGGCCGAAAATACTATCTAAAGAGTCCCTCAATCGGCCAACTCTCCATAACTTGATAACTTTATCTCTTAATTATCCTATCATCTTTTCCATAAATCCTTACCTTGATTAATAATCCCTGTTTATCTTTTGAAAATAAAAGGATAAAAACTCCTAGAATTTAGCATTTGTGCGGTTCCCCTACTCCCCTCTTATTGACGTCACAAGCAAAAATAAAGGCCTTAAAATTTTGCTTCCCATGCGACTCGAACACAAGTCCTTCCCCCTAGCATGTGGCGCCATTTCCAGAGCCTTAAGTGGTGCCTTACAACCACTTTACCAAGCCCATTTGTGTGTCATATTTCCTCTATAAATTTTCTTAAGACCACCTTACCTTAGCTCCTTCTCTTTAAGCTCAAAACTTAATATTTTCTAAGGTTTTCTCCTATTTTCTAAAGTTCACAAACTTCATTATACACATTCACAACATACTCAAGTATGCTATTTCATATAATTAAGCATAAATGCATAAGCCCATTTCCAGGATATTACAATTCTACCCCCCTTAAAATAATTTCGTCCTCGAAATTACCTGACTGAAATAAGTGAGGGTACTGCTGTCGCATCGCTTCCTCCGGCTCCCACGAAGCTTCTTCCGATCCATGATTTCTCCATAACACCTTGACTAAAGGCACTGATTTCCGTCGTAACACTTTCACATCTCGTTCCAAGATCTGAATCGGCTCTTCCTCGTAGGATAAATCTGGCCTTAGCTCCACCTCTTCAACCGGTACTACATGAGATGGATCCAATCGATATCGACGTAGCATGGAAACATGGAATACGTCGTGCATCTGCTTCAACTCCGATGGCAACTCTAACTGATATGCCACTGGTCCAACTCGCTTCAAAACCTTGTAAGGCCCTATAAACCTTGGACTTAACTTCCCTTTGCGACCAAATCTCATTACCTTCTTCCAAGGCGAAACCTTAAGAAATACTTGGTCTCCCACATCAAATTCTATTTCCTTTCGTTTGAGATCTGCATACGACTTCTGCCTATCAGATGCTTCCTTTAGCCGTGCACGAATTATCTCAACCTTCTCTTCAGATTCTGCCACTAATTCTGGACCCAAAACTCGACGTTCTCCTAACTCTGTCCAACACGTAGGAGTTCGACACTTCCGCCCATACAACGCTTCATATGGTGCCATCCGGATACTAGCCTGATAGCTGTTGTTGTAGGCAAATTCCGCTAGAGGTAAATATTCCTCTCAACTTCCTCTGAAATCCATCACACAGCCCCTCAACATATCCTCTAAAACTTGGATTACCCGTTCAGACTGCCCGTCAGACTGTGGATGAAAAGCCGTAGTGAAATCTAACTTAGTGCCTAACGCCTGATGTAGCGCTTTCCAGAACCGAGAAGTAAACCTTGGGTCCCTATCTGAGATAATCGACACCGGCACTCCATGCAACCTCACAATTTCCGCCACATATAACTTTGCCAACCTCTACAAAGAATAGTCAACTCTCACTGGAATAAAGTGCGCGGACTTGGTCAAACGGTCCACTATTACCCATACCGAGTCCTTCTTAGTAGGCGTAACACGAAGTCCATGGTAATTCTTTCCCACTTCCACTGCGGAATCACAATTGGCTGAAGCAATCCAGACGGAACTTGGTGTTCAGCCTTAACTTGCTGACACGTTAAACACTTTCCCACGAATTCCGTAACTTCTTTCTTCAGACCAGGCCACCAAAACTGTTCTCTTAGGTCTCTGTACAACTTGCTTCCTCCAGGATGCATATCGTAAGGGCTACTATGCGATTCCTGAAGAATCCTTTGTCTTAACTTCTGATCCTTAGGCATACAGACCTTTCTCTTGAAGCACAACACTCCCTCGTCATTAATACCATAATCTTCTACCTCCTCGTTCTGTACTCGCTATAGCTTAGTACTTAGTTCCTCATCAACCAACTGCCCCTCTTTCACTTCATTCAACCACGTCGGCTTAATTTGTAGCTCCGCCAGCAGACTTCCATCATCATACAAACTTAGATGTGCGAACATCGCCCTCAGCTCCGACACAACCTTCCGACTTAGGGCATCCGCCACTACATTCGCCTTGCCCGAATGATACTCTATCGAACAATCGTAGTCTTTCAGTAATTCCACCCACCTTCGCTGTCTCAAGTTCAACTCCTTTTGAGTCAACAAGTACTTAAGACTCTTGTGGTCTGTGTAGATTACCGACTTTTCCCCATAAAGATAGTGCCTCCACACCTTAAGAGCAAAGACCACTGCCGCTAGTTCCAAGTCATAAGTCGGATAGTTAACCTCGTGTGGCCTTAACTGTCGAGACGCATAAGCGACTACTTTACCATCCTGCATCATTACGCACCCTAATCCCGTGTGAGAAGCATCACAATACACCGTGAAATCTTTTCCTGCCTCCGGCTGAATCAAGACCGGAGCTTCAGTTAACACTTTCTTAAGCTTCTCAAAGCTTTCCTGCTGCTTATCCGTCCATACAAAGGGTACTTCCTTCCTTAACAACTTTGTCAAAGGCGCGGCAATCGACGAGAACCCTTCCACAAACCTTCTGTAGTAGCCTGCCAATCCCAAGAAACTACGAATCTCTGCCACCGACCTAGGTGGTTTCCAATCTAACACCGCTTCAATCTTCCTAGAATCCACTCTTATTCCTTCTGCAGACACCACATGTCCTAAAAACGCAACCTACTTAAGCCAAAATTCACACTTGCTGAATTTGGCATAGAGCTTCTTCTCCCTTAACACTTGCAGCACAACTCGGAGATGCTCATCATGTTCTTCCTCAGATTTAGAATACACAAGGATGTCGTTGATGAACACAACGACGAACCTATCCAAATATGGTTGAAAAACCTGGTTCATCATATCCATGAACGCAGCTGGGGCGTTCGTCAACCCGAACGGCATTACTACGAACTCAAAATGCTCATACCTTGTCCGAAAAGTTGTCTTATGGATATCCCCTTCCTTCACCTTAAGCTGATGATACCCAGACCTTAGATTGATCTTCGAGAAAACCGCTGCTCCTTTAAGTTGATCGAACAAGTCATCTATCCTTGGCAAGGGGTACTTGTTCTTGATGGTCAACTTGTTCAGCTGACGATAATCTATGCACATACGCATAGTTCCGTCCTTCTTCTTTACAAACAAGACCGGTGCTTCCCATGGAGACACACTAGGTCAGATAAACCCACGATCCAGCAACTCTTGAATTTGAGCCTTGAGCTCAACCAACTCCTTTGGTGCCATTCTGTACGGAGCGATTGACACAGGAGCTGTTCCAGGCAGCAATTCAATTCCAAACTCCACCTCCCTATCTGGGGGTATTCTTGGTAATTCCTCCGGAAACACATCCTCAAAATCCCTTACCGTTCTAACTCCACTAGCATCTTCTTCCTTTCTATCTAACGCACTTACGAAGGCTAAAAACGCCTTGCACCCTTTACGAACCATCTTTTCAACCTTTAGCGCCGAAACTACATTAGACAAGTAGTTTCTTCTTTCTCCTATCATAATGACCACCTCATCCTCCGGGGTCCTTAATTCCATTCGCTTAGCTGCACAGTCTAACACCGCCCGATGTTCCACTAGCCAGTCCTTACCAAGTATGAGGTCAAATTCTCCGAAGGGAAGTTCCATCAAATCGGCAGAAAATACTACGCCTTGAATTTCTAAAGGTACCCTCCGAAAGATCTTATTCACCACTACAGTTTGACCTAGTGGGCTTACTACAGTCATCTCCCTATCAGAAAGTTCAGAGACTATATCTAGAGTTTCCACTACTCTACATGCAACATATGAATGGGTCGAGCCCACATCAATCAGAGCAAAATAAGGTTTGCCATAAATAAGGAACGTACTGGTTATGACGTCCGGCGCGTCTCCATCTTCCTTACGGCGAACTGCATATACCAAGCCCGGTTGCCTTGCCTCAGTATTATTAGCACCTTTGCTAGGTGTTCCACGTCCTCTTCCAGCGCCATTACCTCGGCCATTCAGACCACAGCCTCGCTGAGGTTGCTGACCTCCTCTACCAGCCTGATTAACATTCTGAGCCACCGGTCGATTTCCATCTGGCCTCATAGGGCAATCCTTAATCATATGGTCCTTGGACCCACACCTAAAGCATCCTCCAGTCTTTTTCCAACACTCTCCTAAGTGTTTCTTCCCACATTGATCACAAGTACGATATTGCCCTCCAGCACCAGCTTGCTGCCCTCGCGGCCCATCAACTCTAGGCCTTTTCTGAATGTTCCCGGATGATTCAGATGACCCAAATCCTCTTTTCTGCTTGTTCCGATCCGAGTGCTGCCTTACAGAGTCCTTAATCCCTTCAGCTATCTTAGCTTTCTCCACTAATGCAGAAAATTCTCGTTCCTGATGTGGAGCGACTAACAACCTCAGGTCATCCCTTAATCCGTCCTCAAACCAGACACAGCGCTCATGCTCCGTAGCCACTACTCCTCGAGCATACCGGCTCAACCTCAGGAATTCAGCTTCATACTCTGCTACAGACTTATTCCCTTGAACCAGCCCCAGAAATGCCTTCCTCTGCTCATCGATATATCTGGTTCCCACATACTTCTTCTGATATGCCGCCTTAACATATTCCTAGGTCAGATCCTCAGCTGTGGCACCATCCCGAACTGTTAACCACCATTGATATGCTTCATCTCGTAACAACGCCACCATTCCTTTCAGCTTCTCCTCAGGGGTCAGATCCAACTCATCCATAATCCGTTCCGTTGCTTCCAACCAATATTCAGCTGTACTGGGTGCTACGCCAGAAACTCCACGAAACATTTCAGCCCCATTGGCTCGGAGTCGCTCGGGTACAGATTTCCGAGCTCCCATATTCCCACCTGCGCCAGTCACCATCTCAAGAACTCGCAGCACAGCCTGCGACACAGCATCATCCCCCGTTTGATCTTACCGTTCAACACCAACAGCTGGGGGTGGTGGTGGCGGTGGTACCTTATTGTCAGATCCTTGACCCGATCTAACGGGTTTCGACACGATCATTCTTCCTCTACCATGTCCACGACGATCGCGTCCTCTAGAACTCATATCTAACGTCACGCTTTAATCTGATTTAAGAAAGTTTTATGAATTAGTCCTTGTTCCACTGATTATTCGCGAAGAATTTTATGAAGAGAGCTTATTAGGGGTTCTTTCGATCATTCAAAATTTCAAGTTTTCTATCCTAGTTCACAGAAAAGCACATCCATTCCATAGTATCTCCCACACGCATTCACTCTTCGGACATTTCTGTCCGTTCCTATCCTAGGGGTATTTTCGTCATTTGTCCTATAGGGGTATTTCGGTAAATAATCGGGGTCAATTTGAAAATTACAAAAGTCATTTCAAAATTTTCCAAACTCATGGGTATTTTGAAAGAAAGATTTTCCAAATCAGAGGTATGGTCAAAATTTTAGAAAACAGGGTCATTTTGGTAATTTTGGGCAAACCAGGGGTAATTTCGTAAAATTTTCAATCGGGGTATTCTGGACTTCCGCAAAATAGGGTTTTTGGGTACTTTTACAAAATAAGAAAATTTTATTGAAACCGGGGGTAATATGGTCATTTTGGAAACCAAGGGCATTTTTGTAATTTTACCACTAGGGGTATTTAGGTCATTTTCATAAATTAAGAATATTTCAGAAAATTTTATAGAATAGCTTTTATAAATCAAAAAGGGTAATTTAGTGATTTTAAAAACTAGGGTTTTTATAAAATACGGCTAGTTCCCTTTCGGGTTTTAGTTAGGGGTTTAGCCCATGAATAAGTCCTCTTGGTTAGGGTGAACCGAAGCTACGCACCAGGTAGGATTCGAGTGGAGAGGAGGTGAGTCACGCGGACTGCTTAAGTACCAAGCTCCCACCGAATACCAATCCTAGACATGCGCACAATGGTTGCCACACCCTAACTCGGCGACTTAGCCACAGATTTGTTTAATTAGGCATTTAGAGTCTTATGAAATTTGTTGGGGTAAACTAGTCCTAGGGTTCAAATACCTATCATGCTAATCTACGTTCCATTCCCCTTCTACTCTTCTATAATTCACAATATAAATCACACAAAGGATAGGGGTACTTACCTGGTGGACTTCGGGTCGGAGACTTAGGTGCCATGCCACAAAAACCTGCTTCTTTCACAAAAATTCTTTTGGGCTTAATTTTTGAAAACGTTTTGGGCCTTACACCCAAGGCCAAGAGTTTAAAACTGGGCTCTGATACCAAACTGAAACACCCCAAACCCGGCCCACGAGCCTTGACCGGATCTGGTATGTTCCTCGATGTAAACCGATTCAAAATTCTTTTATTACTTTGGAAAACTGTGTGTTTTGAAAGAAAGATTGCTTTTGGGTTGGGCTCGAGTGTAAAACAAGTTTATCTTATATTAAAACCCTTTATTTAAGGTGACAAAATGTTTAGAATTTATTTTAAAAATAAATTTACTTAATCTTTGATTGATAAAAATTCGTAACATAATAAATAAAAGAAAAATAAAGTAGTTCAACTATGGCCTTATTACATCAAAATAATCCCAAAAATTTAATTCGAAATACTTAAATTAAAAAGTCCAAATAAAAATAAATTCTTTGCTGAGCATGGCCACCCCTAAGCTTCTGCCGACCCGGCCCATCACTGATCGTCACCTGAAAAATGTTCCCACAACGGGGTGAGTCAAACAGACTCAATGTGTACCAACACTAAAATTTAACAATTCAGGCATACATACTCATGTCACATACATATTCATATAACAGATAGGAAATAATGATGCAACCCGAACCCAAACCTATATGCCATCCGCTACATATCACCCGTACCATCCTGCACACCGCGGGGACTACTAAGTCAACCCTCCTTCTGCTACACACCATCGAAGGCAGTCGCTGCAGTCGACGTGCTCATCGCCCTTATAAAATCCGTGGCATAGCCACCAGATACATATTTCGTGTCATGAGACACCATATTCAGATATCGTGGTCTTAAGTCACCACATTCACTTATCGTGGTCTTAGGTCACCACTTTCACTTCCCCTTTTACAATAACCCACATGCCCATGTCATACAAAACATGCATTATCATGCCAAATTCTTTATTCACATTCTTATAGGTTCATATGTGTGTCATAACAGATCATATCGTAGTCCTAGTAGGAGTAGGAAAACGTACCTGAGTACTTTGTACCATAGCATGGTACTTTAGCCATATTCACATTCTTATAAACATGCTCATGTTAAATATTGCCATAAATCGTATTAAAAGATAGTGTGGGGTACACACCTGATTCGCTTAAGGCTTCCAATCCAAATCCCGAAAATTCGATCTATTGCCTTAGATCTTAATCCCTACATTCGGCCAACATTTGATATTTAAACCAAAAGCCTATTCGACTACAAATCCAAATCCAGTAGGATTAGTACACTTAAAACCTACCTTGCTGCCGATTGTCTTAAGAATCAAGTCCCGAAACTTTGTTGTATCCCTTCTTGCATTCGGCCAAACATTAGATCAGTCACATGTTAGTTTCGGCTTTTTAAACATATAAGAAATAGATCTTAATCATAAATTAAGGCCTTGGCCGAATATACCTATGGACTTACCTTGTGGATCTAAATCCTGAAAACAATCTCTTAGCTATGGAGATGTCGACAGCCCTATACACATATGTTAGATAAATTTCTAACATTTATTCACAACAGTTAGCCCTTAGCCGAATGTTAAATATGACTTACCTTAGATTTTAGAAGTCCCGGACTATCCCTTCTTGAAGTCGACAGTTGCAGAACCTCGAAACACTCCTTATAGTTTCGGCCACAAAATAATAATGGTATTAGTTCCTATGTTTCGGCTTTAAGAAAAGAATAAAACGATGACAATAAAATTCTTACCCTTAATACTTGAAATCGACAGCTCCCTCCTGACACCACTTCAGAGATTTGGCTATAGACTAAGTAGATACTTAACAAATTTCGGCTTTTGATGAACACAATAGGATTTTGGCTTCAACAAAGGGTGAAAGGAGAGGGATATGAGCTTTGGAAGAATCGGCTAAGATGAGTTTTGAGAAGGAACAATTTGGTTTTGACAAAAATAGAAGAGAAGAGAGCTTTACTTAGGAAATTCGGCAGAGATTTTAGAGAAAAGAAAAGAAAATACAAAGAATGGCCTTGCTTTTCTTTCTTGGCCGAAAATACTATCTAAAGAGTCCCTCAATCGGCCAACTCTCCATAACTTGATAACTTTATCTCTTAATTATCCTATCATCTTTTCCATAAATCCTTACCTTGATTAATAATCCCTGTTTATCTCTTGAAAATAAAAGGATAAAAACTCCTAGAATTTAGCATCTGTGCCGTCCCCTTACTCCCCTCTTATTGACGTCACAAGCAAAAATAAAGGCCTTAAAATTTTGCTTCCTATGCGACTCGAACACAAGTCTTTCCCCCTAGAATGTGGCGCCATTTCCAGAGCCCTAAGTGGTTCCTTACAACCACTTTACCAAGCCCATTTGTGTGTCATATTTCCTCTATAAATTTTCTTAAGACCACTTTACCTTAGCTCCTTCTCTTTAAGCTCAAAACTTAATATTTTCTAAGGTTTTCTCCTATTTTCTAAAGTTCACAAACTTCATTATACACATTCACAACATACTCAAGCATGCTATTTCATATAATTAAGCATAAATGCATAAGCCCATTTCCAGGATATTACAATATCCATGCCCCACATATAGAAAATCTGTGAAAAAATAGATGAGGCACATAAGTCTTGTCTTCCTTAATTTGGCATTTACGGTATAACTGAAACAATCTCCCTTTTATGGTGGACTAGTAGTACCTGAACCTCATGATTGGCCTGGCTATTGTAGAACCATTATCATGTTCTTTAAACACCCTTATGGACCTCTTTTAAGATTTTCCCAGGCGTATCTTGATATGATCATGTGAAAAAATCTTTGAATTCTTGGAAATAACTCAATGATGTCTTGCCTTATTTCTGTGGTGAGCTGGGCTTCAATCTTCACCCCTTTCCTAGGCTCACAATGTCCACTGACCCTATGTAAGGTAGGATCTATTTTTCATCATGTTCTACCATCCTTAACAAATCAGAAGATAGGTCACAATCTCTGTCATCTTCAAAGTCCTGAGATCCCTTTATACACATATCTCGCTCAAAAGGAGACTCTGAGTTAGTAGCAACGTCGCTCATGTTGTTGATATCTGGGAACCTATTGTAGGTACGAAGGCAAATTTTAAAGAATAAGTGATTCTAAGGATGATTATTTATATGGTATAATCATGAATGAAGAATAAAAGAATATCTGAAAGAATCTATACATGGAAATAATAAAAAGAATATTTGTTCAAAAAAAGTATTTTATTGAAATAAAAATTTTGGACGCAAGTCTATTTCATAAAAAGGATTCTTATTGCTTCTAGGCTTAAAGCAACAAGCGTGTTTTAAATGTTACTCTAGATTAACCCTAAAAATACAGGAATCTCTTCCACAGTCCTATTGTTCAAAATACTCCCAAGTATGTAAGGGCAGATGCTTGGAAAAATTCAGTTCTTTCTTCAGATACGTCATTAATGTTCAAATTCCCCAATATCAGGTCTTGCACTAAAGCTCTGAACTCGATGCATTCTTGGATCTCATGCCCCTTTCCATCACGGAACACATAATATTTACCCCTTTATCTAGATGATTGAGTAATGGATTTTCTGCCCCAGAGGGATCATTGAATTTGGCAATACGCATTTTGACAAGTCTTTCGATCATCTTTTGAAAGCGGTGCAGTTCTCGATCGAGTGTCCTGTGATTCCTGCATGGTATTTGCATTAGGTGCACGTGTCATACGGTATGGGGGTTGTATAGGTTTTAGGTAGAAAGGGGATACTACATGTGCATCAAACAAAATTTGGTACAACTCCCCATACGTGATTGGGATAGGCGCGAACTTGGGTTTTTCTGAGTTCGATCTTGGATTGGGTTCTTGCCTTGGGAGGACCTAATGGCTAGTAGTTTTCGTCCTTGGCTGGCCTATGGTAATCGGCTTTGAATAGCTCTTGTTATACATGCTCATGTTATTTGCTTCATTTTCTTTTTTCTTCGAGGCCCTTAAAGTGTAAACTTGGGAATTCCACTCTCTCCTTTTCCTTTTGTAACGATCTTCACATTGTTTCGGGAGCTCCACACTAACCTTCCTTGTTTCTACTATACTAGCCAAATCAATGACAATGGGATTGGTTAGATTGCCCCCCAGAGTGGAATCTGAGCCTATCGAGTAGTTTATTGGTGCCGACATACCAGCCTGATACTGTTGAGGTCTGATAGTAACGGGTACCCCTTTCGGATGCGCGTCTGGTTGGGCCTAAATGCTTATTGGAGTAAAACCTGGGGGATAGACGAGGTCTTCATTATCATCCCCACTGTTGACCACTACGCCTTTCCTCTTTTCAAGCCCTTCGGCTAGTAATGGACTTAACTGGCCAATCACATTCTTTTGGAATTCCAACATTTGATCCCTCGTATCTTATTGAATTTTGGTCAATTGCTCTTGCATCTATATTTTCCTTTGCTCTAATCTCTCCAACCTTTGTTCCATGTTTTCCAGGTTAGCTGAAATAATTTTATCTAATTAGGGTCCTTTTGTAAAAGTCTGATGCAAATGATGCAATGTAATGCAGATGCATGGAATGAATGCAAAAGAAAGAGAGGCGTTAATTCTGAATTCAATTCCATTAGAACAACTTTTCTAGAAAGCAAATTTCTTCACATAAAACGGATTGCATATGCGGCCTTGCCCTCATATTCCAAGCAAAAACATCGATTCCCTTCTTCGCAAAGGTCAAATCTCGCAAACTTCTAACAAATGCCTCCACTAGCTCCTTTTTGCTTGGGTCGCATCGGGCAAAAGTGGGAATTTGAATCATGATGCAATAACAAAAAAACTATATATAAACATATAAAACATATTATAAAACTATAATAACAAAAAAAACAATCCAAAGTAATAATAAAAATGTTTAAAATAAAAAACAAAATATTTTAAATGGATAACATATAAAAACCATTTATACTAAGTAATATATAAACATTTAAACTATATAATGTACATACAAAAATTTGAAAATAAATAATATATATATATTCAAAAAACAAATAACGTATAAAAGATTTAAGAATAAGTGATATGTAAAAGAGGAAATTTATACAAATAATATATAAGACAGTTTAAAGAAAAAATGACAAATAATAATAATAATAATAATAATAATAATAATAATAATAATAATAATAATAGTAAGAATAATATTTTAATAATAATGCAAGAATAATAATAAAGTAGAAAGAATAATAATAATAATAATAATAATAATAATAATAATAATAATAATAATAATAACATGTAATGAATGGATAAACGTAAAAAAGGGAACAAATATAAAATATAAATAAGATAATGAAACAACAAATAAGTAACTAAACGGATAAATAAATAAACTTAATCAAAGCACTTAATTGCTACTCAAAACAAATTTAAGGGATAAATTAAGATTAAAAAAACATAAAGGGTTAGTTCGAAAAGGGTGAATAAACGGAGGGACTGAATGGGGAAATATTTCTCGCCCTCTAAAACGCTCTGCTCTGGTAGGGACCAAATCGAGAACCAAAATAAATTGTAGGGCATAAATTAGAAAACAAATGAACTCGATTATAGGATAATAAAAAGGCAGAAGGATCATTCGCACAATTAACCCAAAAATTACAAAACACGCGGATCCCTTTTACACGGGTCGGGTCACAGACGGGTCAGCCCCATACGACGTCATTTTGGCGCCGGGGCTCTTAACCCAAAACGGTGCCGTTTCCATTTTCTATAAAAACCCAAATTTTTTTAAATTTTCATTCCTTTCTCCTTTCAAAAAAAAACTTTCAAAAACACTTTCTTACCCCCATCTCTTCCAGATGAATCCTGGCCAAGGTCCGGCGCCGGACCACTGCCGACGACCACCGTGCGCGGTGGTCGGACAGGCGAAAAGGCGTCTTTCGAACCCCCTTTTTAAAGCGCGCTCAAAGGCCAGGTCTTCCCCATCCGAGAGGCCGAAAGAAAAGGGCCCTTGCCCGTGTCTTAAATCCGATTCCGACGATGGAGGGGGTTCTTCGACGACGGATCCACGAGCCGATTCAGGTATCTTCTTTCTTTTTTCTTTTATTTCTTTTGTTTGTAAAAAATTAAAAAAGAAAAAGAGTAACATTAAAAAAATAAAAACTAAAAAACAGAAAATCACCTAAAAACTTTGTTTTTTATTTCTTATTTTGATGTTCGTATTTCTTTCTTTTTTGAACAGAAGAAGCCCCCCTTACATTGTTTTTCACTCGGCTTATATAGCCAAATAAATATTACATTTTTAATCCTATTTTTGCTGTTGTCCGTATGCTTTTGTGTTGTTTCTTCTGTTGTCCTCTTTGCGTGTTTACAGGTGGCTAGGAGCGATGCAGAGGGCAGGTGGCGCTGGTGGTGCAGAGGGGTCGAACCTTGGGCGTTGTGCGCGCCGACAGAAACACGTGGGCAGCGGCGCGCTTAGGGCACTAGGTTTTCTGAATTCTGAAATTTATTGTTGGGTTAATCTGTTTTAGGCTAGGGTTTGGGCTTGTTTTATTTGTTTTTTTATTTTGGTTTGGGTTTTGACTGGGCCCGGGCCAAAATGGGTCATAACAACTGCCCCTCTTTGCTCGTTGTCGTGTAATGAGAATGGAGCAAAGACTTTAAAGAGGATCAATTTTGCCCGGTCTTTCTTGAGTCTCGGCGCTTCTCTTCTTCTTCAAGTAGCCTCGCTTTAACCCACTGCAACTTTAGAAGTTTAGGAATTGGTGCTTCGATTCGATCGATTGTAATTTCAGGAAGAAGAGATTTGTAGCTTCGATCAACTCCGCTGAACTTCAACGAGATGAGAAATGTGGCTTCGAGCCGCTCCAATGTAGTTTCAAGGAGAAAAGATTTGTAGTTTCGATCAACTCCAATGGAACTTCAAGGAAATTAGAATTCAGGGAGAAGAGATTTGTAACCTCAATCTTCTTTGCTGAAATTTCAAAGAAATAAGGATTGATCCTCATTTGTAAACTCAGTGAGAAGGGATTTGTAGCCTCAACCTACTCCATTGGAACTTCGAGGAGATGAAAATTCAGGGAGAAGAGATTCAAAATTTCAATCTTTTCTACTAAAAATTCAAAGAAATAAGGACTGATCCTCCATGTAAACTTAAGGAGAAGGGATTTGTAGCCTCAACCTACTCCAGTGGAACTTCGAGGAGATTAAAGTTCAGGGAGAAGATATTCGAAATTTCAATCTTCTCTACTGAAAATTCAAAGAAATAAGGACTGATCCTCCATGTAAACTCAGGGAGAAGGGATTTGTAGCCTCAACCCACTCCACTGGAACTTTGAGGAGATGAAAGTTCAGGGAGAAGAGATTCAAAATTTCAACCTACTCCGCTCAAAGAAATAAGGACTGATCCTCTATGTAAACTCAGGGAGAAGGAATTTGTAATTTCAACCTACTCCGCTGGAACTTCGAGGAAATAAGGATTGATCTTTGATCTGTTTCACTACTGCTTAGTGAGATAAGATTTGCAATCTTCAACTGATCTGCTCCACTACTGCTTAGGGAGACAAGATCTACAATCTTCGACTTATTCTAATACTGGTCAGGGAGATGGGACTGGTGGCTTAAATCTGTTCCACTACTGCTTAGAGAGACAAGATTTGCCGTTCGATCTTGGTCCACTACTGACAAGGTAACAAGATCTACAATCTTCGACCTATTCCAATGCTGGTCAGAGAGATAGGACTGGTATCTTCGATCCGCTTCGCTCAGAAAGGCAAGATCTGCTATCTTCAATTTGCTCCACTACAAACTCAGGGATGCCAGACTGGTATCTTCGATCCGCTTTGCTCAGGAAGGTAAGATCTGCTATCTTCAATCTACTCCACTGCAAACTCAGGGATGCCAGACTGGTATCTTCGATCTGCTTCGCTCAGGAAGGCAAGTTCTGTGAATTCACCGATGTTGCGACACCGTCCACTGGGGGACATGTCCTATAAAATCAGTGTTGTTTTTATGCTTATGCAAAATGGTTAGGATGCAATGATCGGAATGAATCTAATGCTCCTAACTAAATGTATTATTGACGACATTCGCATGAATGCCGAATGTCATGAGAGTGATTTTTTTTCGATGATTAGGATACAGTGATCAGAATGAATCGAATGCTCCTAACTAAATGTGTCTTGCATGAATGCAGAATGAAATTATCTCATTTTTTATGCTTAGGGTTGTCACTGCTAGTCGCCCATCAGATTTTTATTGCTGACGTATTACGCTACTATCTCGCTCGGCTGGTATCTTTGCCAAAAAGCTCAAAGAAACAATCATTTTGTTCAAATGACTTGCCCCAATATAACTTCAAGGTCCATTCCATGGTACCTCTAGAACTTTAAAGGCCTATACCATCTTCAGAACCTCTCATTGCAATTCAGGGGAATAGGATCTGGGTCATCTTCAATCCATCCCACCTCGACTCAGGAGTAATCAATTTGGTCTGCTACATCTTCCATTCCCTGGGTGTCATGACTGGATGTGTATGAATATCGATTTTTTTTTAGAATAATCCCATTTTAATGCTTGGGTGACTCGTTATTTGTCGAGGCTGTATCACTGACGCAATATCTTGTCTTTTTATTCAACTGATACTTTTGACAAAAAAATCTTAACAGGTAGACTCCTTTCCAACCCTTAGTTCTGGTGAGTTTTGAACAATAGACCTGTGTCAGGTTCTCGTATCATTTAGAAACTTCCAAATTAATATGCGAAACTCCTTTTATGAAAGTGTTATTAGTCCACTAATCGTTATTTCAATGCAAAATACTTGAAAAATATCATAATGATGGACGAAACGAAAATTTATTAGGAGCATAGCTCGAAACAAACAAGTTAATCAAAGCTAGCAAATGCAATGAAGAAGAAAGTTTATTAAGAGTGTATTTTGAAAAGAATAAGGTAATCAAAGATAGCAAATTCAATATGGGTAAGATGAAAACTAGGTGCCTCAGATATTGCAGCCTGAGCTTCTCTGTACGAACCTCTTGAGGACCATTTTGAGCTCAATGTGTGTTTTAGGGGATCTAGAGTACTCCGTTGATGCCCCAAGACGTAACATCTCTCTTTCTTGTTAATTTGGAGAAAGCGAGACTACCGCATGCCCTATTTTTATTAAAATTTGAATCGCCCTTTTACGGGTTTTCAATTCAAAACCCTTTGGTCTTAAGGCACCCTTTTCGGGTTTTTACCTTGGCCTTTCCTTTTCTTTTTCTTTTCTTTTCTCATATTTTCATTTTCTCCTCTCTTTTTTTTTGAAATGAAATATTTATTGATTTGAACTCATAGGATTAGGCAAGTCCTGGTTATCCTTCTTGGTCAAAATCAACACCTTTCTAGAGAAGGCATTCTTTACCCCATACGGTCCTTCCCAGTTTGGCATCCATTTTTCTCAGAAGTCCTTTTGTATGGGAAGGATCCTTTTCAAAACTAGGTCTCCTTCATGGATTTTTTAGGGCGAACCTTTTCGTCATAATCTTGGATAGCTTTCCACTTCTTTTCTTCAATCAGGTTTACTTGATCATATCGAAATTAGATCCAACTTCATCTCTGACAAGATTTGAAGAGAAGGAGCCTCAACTTCGATGAGAAAGGCGTTGCCCCAGTGGGGGTCCTAGCAAACATTCAACAAGTACAGATGCCAATCTTCATGAGCCTCAATCATTTTTCCGCAATCTTTCCTTTTTTTACCGTTAGTTTTGGGGCGATACAGTGTTTAATCTTGAGCAGACTGTCAGATATGATCCCTTTTTAGGATTCCATATCGATATAGAAATCGCTGACTGTCGACTTTGTCACATTAGCGTATGAAGTAGCTTCTGCCCACTTGGTGAAGTAATTGATGGCCACAGAGGTGAATCGACACCAGCTAGAAGCTTTTGGCAAGATCGACCCACTGCGATCCATGCCCCACATGGAGAAAGTCATAGATTCTCCTTATTCTTTGTAAGGTGGGATCTGTTTCTCATCTTATTTTAGCATCCTTAACAAATTAGGAAATGATCTACAGTCTCGGTCATCTTCAAAGTCCTGAGATCTCTTTAGACCCATATCTTGCTCACAAGTAGACTCTGAGTCAGTAGCAGAGTGGCTCATGTTGTTGATATCTAAGGACCTGTTGTAGGTACGAAAGAATATTCAAAGGACAAATGAATTTAAGAATAATTATTTATGTGGTATGAACATGAATGAAGTAAAAGAATATTTGAAAGAATGTCCAAAGAATAAAAGAATCTAAGAATAATCGTTTGTACGGTATGAAATGGAAAGAATGAAAGAGTATTTGCTCAACATGAGATTCAAAAATGCATTTTCATTGAAAATATAGATATTGAACATAAGCCTATTTCACAAAAAGATTCTTATTGCTCCTAGGCTTAGAGCAATAAGCGTGTTTTGAACATTACTCCGAATTGGCTCTAAAAATATAGGGATTTCTTCCGCAGTCCCATTGTCCAAAATACTCCCAGGTTCATATTTCTGCATTTGGCGCGTCATCTAACTTCACAATACCCATGTTGATAAATTTTTCCACCAATTTCTTTAAAGCAAGGCAATTTTCTATCGAATGCCCTGTGACTCCCGCGTGGTACTCACACTGGGCATTTGGGTCATACCATTTTGGGTACGGAGGTTGCATCGGTTTCGGGTAGTGGAGGGACACAACGTGCGCATCAAATAAACTTTGATACAACTCCTTATACGTCATTGGGATCGGCGTAAATTGGAGATTTTCTGTGTTTTGCCTTGTGCCCGGTTCTTTTCTTGATGAACCCTGATACCCAGTAGTCACTATTTTTGGCTGATTAACGGTAATCGACTTTGAGTACCTCATGCTTGTATTATTCACTTCATTTTCTTTCTTCCTTGTGGCCGTTCTCTTGTCACTTTCTTCTGCCTCTATCCTCCCACTTTTTATGGTATTCTCAATCATTTCTCCAGTCATCACAATGTCTGAGAAGCTCTTTGTAGCGCTCCCTAGCATATGAGTGATAAACGGAGCCTTTAATGTGTTGATAAAAAGCATGGTCGTTTCCTTCTCTAGGAGAGGAGGCTGGACTTGTGTAGCTACTTCTCTCCACCTCTGGGCATACTGTCTGAAGCTCTCACTCGGCTTCTTCTCCATGTTTTGCAGCATGATTCTGTCGGGTGCCACGTCTTTTATGTGGCCATATTGTTTCATGAAATCTTGAGCCAAGTCCTTCCATGAACTAAATTGGGCACGACTCAACTGGTTATACCACTTGGTCGCAGATTCGATCAGGCTGTCTTGAAAACAGTGGATTAACAGCTGGTCATTGTTGATGTATCCTGTCATCCTCTAACAGAACATCGTAATATGAGCTTCAGGGCAGCTAGTCCCCTTATACTTCTCAAACTCCGGAGTCTTGAACTTTGGCGGGAGTACCAAGTCAAGGACTAGGCTTAAGTCTTTAGCGTCTACCCCGTAACGGTAGTCAGCAGTCTCAATTGCTTTGAACTTCTCTTCTAACCACTTGCAACGGTCCTCGAGTTGCCTTGGCAGGTCCACTTTTGCCTTGTCCATTTCTGCCATTTCGTCGAGATCGGGGACCACAGGGTTAGCTGGACTATCTCCTGGGTTAGAACCTGAGCCTGCTTGGAAGTTTATGGGCGGTCTAGTATCAGCTTGCCCCTGTTGAGGCCTAATCGTGACAGTTGGCCTTTGGGGATACTCTTCAGGCTGTATTTGTGCATGTGGTGGGGTAAAACCTGGGGGAATTCCTTCGCTATCTTCTCCAGCCATAGCCATGGGACCTTTTCCTTTGTCCATCGCCCCGTTCAGCATCTGGGCCATTTGAGCCATCATGTTTCTTTGAGCCTCCAACATTTGGTCTCTCATTTCTTGTTGGAGCTTTGCCAATTGCTCTTGCATTTGGTCTTGTATGTCCTTCTGGAATTGTTCAAATTTTTGATCCATTTTCTTTGTCTTGACACGTGTACCGTAATGGTGCCCAGTTTCCAGATTTTCCTTTTCTCTCTCTCTCTTTCTCTGTATTAACTTCAACTAATTAGGCTCTCTCTATGGACTTAAATTTATATGATGTGATGTAATGCAAATGCATGAAATGTAATGCAAATGTATGGAATGAATGCAAAAAGAAAAAGAGGCGTTGATTCTGAATTCAATTTCATTAGAAGAACTTTTCTAGAAAATAAATTTCTTTACATAAAATGGATTGCATATACGGCTTTGTCCTCATAGTCCAGGTGAAAACACCAATCCTTTTCTTCGTATCCGGATGTTATGGTCATGTCCTGTGAACTTTCTCAATAGATGCCTCTTCTAGCTCCTTGTTGTTTGATCCAGGCTGCGACTCTTCACTCACCTATTCCCCGTGATGCTCATAAGCTTCTTTAAGAAAGTCGAGACGTGACGGCTCTTGAATAGTCTTTGTCGGCTCGAATCCTCGGGCAAAGTCTTGTATTCTTCTGCGGACCATCAGCCTTCTCTCGTTGTTTATTTGGACTATATTCGAACGACCGTATTGTAATCCACTTTATCAAACAATCCATTTCCTTATGACAAACTCTTCTATTTAGCAATCGAATTTAATCAACACCTCCCTTCTATGATAAGGCAATGCAATGCAATCAAAACAAAATAAAACACGTCAGTATGAGAGAAATAAACAACACAGTGTAAGAGTATGCCCAAAGATCAATCATGAGATGGTTGTAATAACATACTTAATTTACCATGTTTATTAATATAAAGCGTTGTCATTATTATTTCAGTTTTTCTTTCTGTGTGTATAGATAAACTGTTTTATAATAATGTCCTGAGAATAATATGATTATTCTTAAAAGATCCTTAGTCGAGTATTATTGTTGACTAGGACAATAATAATGCATTAAGACTAACATGTAGTTGATTGATGATAAAGAGTTGTCATTGATATGGAGTGTCAAAATCAATGCATGAATATGTGTGTTAGAGAACAACATATTGGATTGACCCGCTATGAGTATGTTTCTTGGATTATTACGTAATTGTCACAACATTACTCATAGTGATTAATATGTATATGATCCTCAGACTTGAGATCATTATTATCCCAGCATCGTGAGTTGTATATTTTGATACAGTCAAACGTACACCGTAACAGGTTGTTCTATAAAGGCTGATGTTGGATATACCACAATCTATGTAGAGGGATATGGTTGATCAATAAAGGATAAGTCCCTCCTACATAATAGGAGTAATATCTTAGGCCACTTGATTGAGTGAGACTAGAAATGCATGGCCATGCTCAAATAAGTTGATATGAGATGTCATACTAATTTGTATATCATAGTCTACTCAAGATATCAAGAAACATGGGATGGACTATGCAAGTGTGACTATCCCATGACTTGTATCCGTTCCAGAGATAAAGGACTTAAGGATTAATGCATGAAAGGTTAATCACGAAAGGTTATGTCGAATCATGACTTCTTGTAACTTAGGTAGCAATGATGCATTGCTAGATGCCACTCATTGTCTGTGACAATAGAATCGTTCTAGTATTACTGCTAACGTTGCAAGAACCTACAGGGTCACACCCTATGGTTGAAATGAACGGAATAAAATATAGTTGGTATTGTGCTTGGTTGTCACATAAATTAAATTAATTAAAGAATTAATTTAATTGGGCAATCAAATATTGAACATATTATATGTACAAGGATGTTGTACACATAATGATAACATAATTTTATTAATATATGAATTTGATTCATATATAAATTTAAATAAATATAGTTTACCGGAATCCTTATTATAATTAATGTAATTATAATTTTCAGATATAATTAATGTAATTATAATTTTCGGTTAAAAACTTTATTGTATTTATTTAATCTTGTAATACATTCAAGAGATACCAATTATAAAAGGCCCAATTAAGAGGATACCTATTATAAAAGGCCCAATGAGAAAGGCACCCATTATAAAAGGTATTAAAAGGAAACTGAATATGAAAACCCTAAGTGATTGCTTGTTAGGTCTAGCAGCCGTCAAGCAAATAAGCCTCCAAAACAGTTTTGGAGATTTCTTCCGTTCATAGTCAAACCGGGTGGATTACGTAGAGGCCGACATCGGAAAAGGTTGAGGCTTGATTCGACAGTAGATCAAAACTCTTGTTGCCAAGGCGTCGCTGTCTACTCAGATTAAAGTTTTGGTAATTTCGAAACCTTTATTTCACCCCGATTCGTTCCTCACACATGGATCCATGATTTAGATCGCCGGATCTAATTTTATTCTGCTGCGCCATGGGGTACCGGCTTTCCAACAGTGGTATCAGAGCCACTTGTGTGATACGAACTCGGGTTTAAATACTTGGGTGATGCAATTGTATGAGATACATGTTTTGATCTTATTATATTTTTGATTGTTTAAATCGTTTAAGCATAATATGATAATTGTTCCTTTCGGTAATTGATTAAATGTTAATCATGGTGTTGTGGCCTATTCAATTTTATGTTATTACTGTTAACTATTAACAAATTTGTAATAATGCGGCGGTGGTATTTATAGTTTCCAGTAAGTGTTAACTGGCTAGTGGAACAAGGGTTGTTCCGATATGAAACCTCAAGGATTAAAATCCTAAAAACACGATTCTGTTGATAAAAATTTATCAAATCGTGAGGCTTCATTTGACTGGGGTATGCGATTCGCGCCGCGGGGGCTCCGCCCCCGCACCCCCCCGAGATAGGGATCTGAGGATGGCTCCGGCCGCGGGCCTTCGGCCCGCTTCCTCCGACATCCTCAGACCCCCGCAAAAAATTTGTTAATAAAAGAAATTTATAAACTTGATGGGCCACAAAAGGTTGAAAGGATATTTTATAATTCACCTTAGCAAAAAAAAGCATTGAATTATGTATGCTATTTTTGACATGCACGGTGTTTGAAATGCATAGTTATAGCCCAATGACCCATTCAATAAAAGGTTGTATTTTTTTTTAAAAAAAATACAGCCTACGTGTCGTGCCTTGCTACTATTCTCTTGTATTTCTCTTCTCATCTTATTCCCTCGTATGTAAAATGAGTTTCTGCATATTGTAATTTGCAAGAGTTGCTGTGGGCCAAACAAGAAGGAAGGTGGGACAATGATTGTGAATGATAGCTTGTGAAAGGGCTTACACCTTTAGGTTTCCTTTTGGTTTTCCCATTGGCTTGGGTTGAACCACTTTAGTTTATGGGCTATAACTATTGCATTTATTTATTGCTTTATTTATTCATGTATGAGATGCTATGGATGATAATAAACCCTATTAATTGATGAGATCGATTAGAAGACTAAATGGGCTAAAGTAGACCATAATTGGTGAGATGCAACAACCTTAATAAAATCCCTCTATTAAAATATTAAGTCAACATGGCCTTCCAATTTTGCCCTCGTTAAGGCCTCGATCAATACTATGTAGGTTCTGCCAAAGCGAAGTACTAGTATTTATCTTGGTTAAACGCGAAGAATAAACAAGTGATATTCGCTGGTTAAAAATTGGTTAATGACTTAACTAGGTTACTCTAATAGGATTAGAAACCTAGAGGCAAGTAAATTGGATAAATCATAAGATGATTAGAACAAGAGTTGTTCACCAAATATTAGGAGTTACATATGATGTAATTAGCAAATGTTGCTTACCTAAATAACCATAATCTTAAGAGTAAAGCCAAAGCTGACTTAAGAGGTGGTGAAATATGGATCCTTAACCTACTAGAAATACTTTTGAGAAAGTTTTTCCGAAATTAATATACGAGGGTTATTAATTTTGAAATAAAATAGTGGGAATATCATTTAATAAAGTCTTTTTAATGATTGATATAAAATTGGTAAATTTACTCACATGCATATTTAATTGTTGTAGATATATTATGGCTGCAAACACTAGCACACTCTCATTGCGATCGGTCCTTGAGAAGGACAAATTGAATGGTTTGAATTTTCTTGATTGGTTCCGTAACTTGAGGATTGTCCTTAAACAAGAACGGAAATTATATATCATTGAACAACCACTTCCTAATGAACCACCCGCTAATGCCTCGAGGACTGATAGAGATGCTTACAAGAAGTATCTCGATGACATGATAGATGTCGGATGTCTTATGCTTGCCACTATGAATCCTGAACTTCAGAAGCAACATAAGGACATGGTTGCTTATGATATGATCGAGCACCTGAAAGAACTTTATCAGGGACAAGCACGGCAAGAGAGGTTTGATATCTCTAAGGCCTTATTCCAATGTAAGTTGGCTGAAGGGAGCCCAGTAGGACCTCATGTCCTTAAGATGATTGGCTATATTGAAAGCCTGTCTAAGCTTGGGTTTCCATTGAGCCAAGAGTTGGCCACTGATGTTATTTTACAATCGTTGCCGGATAGCTACAGCCAGTTTGTCCTCAATTTCAATATGAATGAAATTGACAAGACTCTACCACAATTGCTCAGTATGTTACGAACTGCTGAAGGCAACTTGAAAAAGGTTGGACCCAAGCCCATACTGATGGTCCGTAATAACAAGGGCAAGGGAAAGGCCAAAGTTCAAACAAAGCCCAAGGGCAAAGGTAAGCCCAAATTTGGAAAAGGAAAGGCTGCACTGAAACCTAAAAGTGGGGTGTCTAAGGAAGGAAACTGTTTTCATTGTGGTGTGACTGGACATTGGAAACGGAACTGCCCTGCCTATCTTGAAGAAGTTAAGAAGGCTAAAGCAAGCGGAATGTCTGCTTCAGGTATTTATGTTATTGATATTAATTTATCAACTACTACTTCTTGGGTATTAGATACTGGTTGTGGTTCTCATATTTGTACTTCTGTACAGGGACTACAAAGGAGTAGGACTTTGGCTAGAGGAGATGTGGACCTACGAGTTGGAAATGGAGCAAAAGTTGCTGCATTAGCTGTGGGAACATATACTTTATCTTTGCCTAGTGGACTTGATTTATGTTTAGAGGATTGTTATTTTGTGCCCAGTTTGACTAAAAACATTATTTCAATTTCTTGTTTAGACAAAATTGGTTTTGAGATAATTATTAAGAATAATTGTTGTTCATTTTATCTCAATAATGTTTTCTACGGTTCGACACAATTGATTAATGGCCTCTATATTTTAGATCAAACGAATCCCATTTACAACATAAATACTAAAAGATCTAAAATAAATGACTCAAATCAAACTTATCTTTGGCATTGTCGTTTGGGCCACATAAGTGAGAAACGCATATCCAAACTCCATAGAGATGGTCTCTTGAATTCATTTGTTTTTGAACAATTTGAAGTATGTGAATCTTTCTTATTGGGAAAAATGACTAAATCTCCTTTTTCTGGAAAAGGTGAACGAGCTAGTGATTTATTGGGCCTAATACATTCTAATGTATGTGGACCAATAAATACACAGGCCAGAGGTGGATTTCACTACTTCATTACTTTCACTGATGATTTCAGTAGATATGGGTATGTTTATCTCATGCGCCATAAGTCTGAGTCCCTTGAAAAGTTCAAGGAATTTAAAAATGAAGTACAAAATCAACTAGGCAAAACTATCAAGTCACTTCGATCTGATCGAGGTGGAGAGTATTTGAGCCTAGAGTTTGATGATCTTTTGAAAGAATGTGGGATTGTCTCACAACTTACTCCTCCTGGTACTCTTCAATGGAATGGAGTATCTGAGAGAAGAAATCGAACTTTGTTAGACATGGTTCGATCCATGATGAGTCATGCTGATCTACCGACTTCCTTTTAGGGACATTCACTTGAGACTGCTGCCTTAACACTAAATCGTGTTCCATCTAAATCGGTTCAAAAGACGCCATATGAGATATGGACTGGGAAACGTCCTAGTATGTCCTTTATGAAAATTTGGGGTTGTGAAGCTTATGTTAAACGTCAGACGTCTACTAAGCTTGAACCCAAATCTGAAAGGTGTATTTTTGTGGGGTATCCAAAAGAAACCAAAGGATATTATTTTTTTAATCCCACTGAGAACAAAATTTTTGTTGCTCGGACTGGTGTCTTCCTAGAGAAAGAATTTACTTCTAGAAAAGGAAGTGGGAGAAAGATTGAACTTGAAGAAATTCAAGAATCACAAGATACCACTGAACCAGAGATTGAACAAAACCAAATTCCACAAGAAATTGAGGAACAAACAACTGCTATAGAAACACAACCACCGTGCAGATCTTTAAGAGAACGCCGTGCACCTGAGAGATATGGATTTCTCATTACAACGCATGGTGACGTTCTTCTTGTAGATCAAGATGAGCCTAGGACTTATCAAGAAGCAGTGACGAGCCCAGACTCTGAGAAATGGCTTGAGGCCATGAGATCTGAGATGGATTCCATGTATGAAAACCAAGTATGGACTTTGATTGACCCACCCGAAGGGGTTAAACCTATAGGGTGCAAATGGGTTTTCAAAAAGAAAATAGACTTTGATGGTAATGTACAAACATACAAAGGGCGATTAGTCGCTAAAGGTTTTCGCCAAATTCATGGTGTTGACTATGATGAAACCTTTTCTCCTGTAGCTATGTTTAAATCCATCAGGTTCTTGCTCGCTATAGCTGCATTTCATGATTATGAAATCTGGCAGATGGACGTCAAAACAGCTTTCCTTAACGGGAAACTTGAAGAGGATGTGTATATGTCACAACCTGAAGGTTTTGTAAATCCAAAGGATGCTAGAAAGATATGTAAGCTACAAAGATCCATTTATGGATTAAAGCAAGCTTCTCGAAGTTGGAATATTCGTTTTAACGATGCAATCAAAGAGTTTGGTTTTATCAAAAATGAAGATGAACCATGTGTTTACAAGAAAGTTAGTGGGAGCACTATCACATTCTTGGTACTATATGTGGATGACATACTTATCATGGGAAATGACATACCTACCTTGCAGTCTATTAAGACTTGGTTAAGAAGTTGTTTTTCTATGAAGGACTTGGGCGAAGCCACTTATATCTTAGGAGTCAAGATCTATAGAGATAGATCAAGACGACTACTAGGTCTAAGCCAAAGTACATACATAGATAAAGTACTGAAAAGGTTCAGTATGGAAGAATCTAAAAGAGGATTCCTACCTATGAGACATGGTATTTCACTCTCGAAGGAAATGTGTCATTCAACTCCACAAGAGAGAGAACATATGAGTAAAATTCCATATGCTTCTGCTATTGGATCTATAATGTATGCTATGTTATGTACACGTCCAGATGTCTCGTATGCCTTAAGTATGACGAGCAGGTATCAAGTAGATCCCGGTGAAGGTCACTGGACCACAGTCAAGAGTATCCTTAAGTACTTAAGAAGAACTAAGGATACGTTCCTATTATATGGAGGTGAGGAAGAGTTAAGTGTAAAAGGTTACACTGATGCTAGCTTCCAAACCGACAAGGATGATTCTCGATCGCAATCAGGTTTTGTGTTTTGCCTTAATGGTGGTGCTGTGAGCTGGAAGAGTTCAAAGCAAAGTACAGTAGCCGATTCTACAACAGAGGCCGAGTATATTGCAGCCAGTGAGGCAGCAAAAGAAGCAGTTTGGATCAAGAAGTTCATTACTGGACTAGGGGTTGTGCCTAGCATATCAGATGCTATAGAACTCCGATGTGATAACAATGGGGCTATTGCATAAGCTAAAGAACCCAGATCTCACCAGCGATCCAAACATATACTTAGACGCTACCATCTTATTCGAGAGATTATCGATCGAGGGGATGTAGAGATATGCAGAGTACCTTCAGATGATAATATCGCTGATCCCCTGACCAAGCCTCTGACACAGCAGAAGCATGATCGTCACACTAAGTCACTTGGTATTAGATATATGAGTGATTGGTCTTAGTGCTAGTGGGAGATTGTAAGAGTATGCCTAAAGATCAATCATGAGATGGTTGTAATAACATACTTAATTTACCATGTTTATTAATATAAAGCGTTGTCATTATTATTTCAGTTTTTCTTTCTGTGTGTATAGATAAACTGTTTTATAATAATGTCCTGAGAATAATATGATTATTCTTAAAAGATCCTTAGTCGAATATTATTGTTGACTAGGACAATAATAATGCATTAAAACTAACATGTAGTTGATTGATGATAAAGAGTTGTCATTGATATGGAGTGTCAAAATCAATGCATGAATATGTGTGTTAGAGAACAACATATTGGATTGACCCGCTATGAGTATGTTTCTTGGATTATTACGTAATTGTCACAACATTACTCATAGTGATTAATATGTATATGATCCTCAGACTTGAGATCATTATTATCCCAGCATCGTGAGTTGTATATTTTGATACAGTCAAACGTACACCGTAACAGGTTGTTCTATAAAGGCTGATGTTGGATATACCACAATCTATGTAGAGGGATATGGTTGATCAATAAAGGATAAGTCCCTCCTACATAATAGGAGTAATATCTTAGGCCACTTGATTGAGTGAGACTAGAAATGCATGGCCATGCTCAAATAAGTTGATATGAGATGTCATACTAATTTGTATATCATAGTCTACTCAAGATATCAAGAAACATGGGATGGACTATGCAAGTGTGACTATCCCATGACTTGTATCCGTTCCAGAGATAAAGGACTTAAGGATTAATGCATGAAAGGTTAATCACGAAAGGTTATGTCGAATCATGACTTCTTGTAACTTAGGTAGCAATGATGCATTGCTAGATGCCACTCATTGTCTGTGACAATAGAATCGTTCTAGTATTACTGCTAACGTTGCAAGAACCTACAGGGTCACACCCTATGGTTGAAATGAACGGAATAAAATATAGTTGGTATTGTGCTTGGTTGTCACATAAATTAAATTAATTAAAGAATTAATTTAATTGGGCAATCAAATATTGAACATATTATATGTACAAGGATGTTGTACACATAATGATAACATAATTTTATTAATATATGAATTTGATTCATATATAAATTTAAATAAATATAGTTTACCGGAATCCTTACTATAATTAATGTAATTATAATTTTCAGATATAATTAATGTAATTATAATTTTCGGTTAAAAACTTTATTGTATTTATTTAATCTTGTAATACATTCAAGAGATACCAATTATAAAAGGCCCAATTAAGAGGATACCTATTATAAAAGGCCCAATGAGAAAGGCACCCATTATAAAAGGTATTAAAAGGAAACTGAATATGAAAACCCTAAGTGATTGCTTGTTAGGTCTAGCAGCCGTCAAGCAAATAAGCCTCCAAAACAGTTTTGGAGATTTCTTCCGTTCATAGTCAAACCGGGTGGATTACGTAGAGGCCGACATCGGAAAAGGTTGAGGCTTGATTCGACAGTAGATCAAAACTCTTGTTGCCAAGGCGTCGCTGTCTACTCAGATTAAAGTTTTGGTAATTTCGAAACCTTTATTGCACCCCGATTCGTTCCTCACACATGGATCCATGATTTGGATCGCCGGATCTAATTTTATTCTGCTGCGCCATGGGGTACCGGCGTTCCAACACACAGAACACCTGTCCAGGTGACCACTAGGGTTTGGTACAATTCTACCTAGGGTAGGCTCTTAGGGCTCACTATATGTGGTTCGGTTCTATGGTAAAGGGTACCTAAACCAGCAGATTCCTCAATCTTCACCCATTATAGGCTCATACGGATCGAGTTTGGTCCAGGGGAATACATTTCCCTATGGCCATGCGGAAGTGAAAACTTCACGAAGACATAGGTACAGATGTATCCCGAAAGCAATCCACTAGCCTATGCGGAGGTGAAAACCTCACGAAGGCATAGCTTCTCGCTCCCACTTAAAGGTGCGACCACAATGGTCATGCAATGCAATGTGCGCAAGAAAACAACAAACAATACAAGAAAAGAATCGTAATTTTCAAATCAAATAATCAAATTTCCAAATTGAATTTTCAAATTTTCGACCTAAGACAGAAAATAATCAATTTACGGCCTGACTCTCTTTATGTCCCCAGCGGAGTCGCCAAGCTGTCGAAACCATTTTTTTGAAAAACGGAGGTCGACTTGGATTTTTAAAAAGGAAAACGAAAAACTTGGGAGTCGCCACCAATCCTTTTTGATGAGGTGTGATTGAGTCACATCGTAAAACGATTGTTTTTAATAAACAGTTTGATTTATCAAAACAACGATTTCGGTCTACGAAACTCAGAAAATGGATTCGGGAGTCGGTTACGTATGAGGAAGGGTTAGCACCCTCGATACACCCAAAATTGGTACCTAATTGATTAATTAATGTCTTAATGTCGAAAATTTGAAAAAATTTTAAAATACGAATCCTTTAGAAAATGTTTGGATAATTCGAATTGGATATCGAAATTCTCTTGTTCCGAAAAGATGAAATACTACATCCAGCACGTTAGGACGCGGTGTTTCAACCCTTGATACCAAGATCATTTCATGATTTCCAAAATTCATGCATTGCAATTTTAAAAGCGTATTCCACTATTTGGCCAAACCAAAAGACCGAAACCCAGCACGATTGGGCACGATTTCTCGGATTTCCAAATACAGAATATTGCCTTATTTTGAAAGCTTTTACTAAGCGATTATGAAATGGACTCAAAAAATATATTTGTTTATCTTGTTAAAAGATAATCAATATCGGGAAAAAGTGGAAATTTGAATCATGATGCAATAACAAAAAATCTATATATAAACATATAAAACATATATTATAAAACTATAATAACAAAAAAAAAACAATCCAAAGTAATAATAAAAAGGTTTAAAATAAACAAAACAAAAATTTATATATATATATATATATATATATATATATATATATATATTCAAAAAAACAAATAACGTATAAAAGATTTAAGAATAAGTGATATGTAAAAGAGGAAATTTATACAAATAATATATAAGACAATTTAAAGAAAAAATGACAAATAATAATAATAATAATAATAATAATAATAATAATAAAATAATAATAATAGTAAGAATAATATATTAATAATAATGCAAGAATAATAATAAAATAGAAAGAATAATAATAATAATAATAATAATAATAATAATAATAATAATAATAATAATAACATGTAATGAATGGATAAACGTAAAAAAGGGAACAAATATAATAATAAAATAAAATATAAATAAGATAATGAAACAACAAATAAGTAACTAAACGGATAAATAAATAAATTTAATCAAAGCACTTAATTGCTACTCAAAACAAATTTAAGGGATAAATTAAGATAAAAAAAAACATAAAGGGTTAGTTCGAAAAGGGCGAATAAACGGAGGGACTGAATGGGAAAATATTCCCCGCCCTCTGAAACGCTCTGCTCTGGTAGGGACCAAATCGAGAACCAAAATAAATTGTAGGGCATAAATTAGAAAACAAAGGAACCCGATTATAGGATAATAAAAAGGCGGAAGGATCATTCGCACAATTAACCCAAAAATTACAAAACACGCGGATCCCTTTTACACGGGTCGAGTCACAGACGGGTCAGCCTCATACGACGTCGATTTGGCGCCGGGGCTCTTAACCCAAAACTGCGCCGTTTCCATTTTCTATAAAAACCCAAATTTTTTTAAATTTTCATTCCTTTCTCCTTTAAAAAAAAAACTTTCAAAAACACTTTCTTCCCCCCATCTCTTCCGGACGAATCCCGGCCAAGGTCCGGCGCCGAACCACCGCTGGTGACCGCCGTGCGCTATGGTCAGAAAGGCGAAAAGGCATCTTTTGAACCCCCTTTTTAAAGCACGCTCAAAGGCCAGGCCTTCCCCATCCGAGAGGCCGAAAGAAAAGGGCCCTTGCCCATGTATTAAACCCGATTTCGACGATGGAGGGGGTTCTCCGACGACGGATCCACGAGTCGATTCAGGTATCTTCCTTCTTTTTTCTTTTATTTCTTTTGTTTGTAAAAAATTAAAAAAAGAAAAAGAGTAACATTAAAAAAATAAAAACTAAAAAACAGAAAATCACCTAAAAACTTTGTTTTTTATTTCTTGTTCTGATGTTCGTATTTCTTTCTTTTTTGAACCGAAGAAGCCCCCCTTATATTGTTTTTCGCTCGGCTCATATAGCCAAATAAATATTACATTTTTAATCCTATTTTTGCTGTTGTCCGTCTGCTTTTGTGTTGTTTCCTCTGCTGTCCTCTTTGCGTGTTTGCAGGTGGCTAGGAGCGGTGCAGAGGGCAGGTGGCGCTGGTGGTGCAGAGGGGTCGAACCTTGGCCGTTGTGCGCGCCGACGGAGGCACGTGGGAGCGGCGCGCTTAGGGCACTAGGGTTTCTGAATTCTGAAATTTGTTGTTGGGTTAATCTGTTTTGGGCTAGGGTTTGGGCTTGTTTTATTTGTTTTTTTTATTTTGATTTGGGTTTTGACTGGGTCCGGGCCAAAATGGGTCATAACAGACACTTAGGGTGGGTTTGGATGGGCGGTGCGTTTACCTACGGTTAGTGTAAAAACAGTGGTGGCAGTGAGATTAGATACTGTAGCGATACTGTAGCGTGAGACAAAAAATAAGCTAAACGTACCGCACCATACTCAATCGCCCATCCAAACCCACCTTTAGTAGTTGTTTTTGGTATGTGGTAGGAGTCCTAGAATAGAAGTATTGTTGTGGACAAACCATTAATAATAAGTACTAGAGCCAATACTCGACTTCTTTTTTTCTTTTTTTTTGTTTCAACCTTTAATTTATTGCTGAACTATCTGATTTTTTGTCCAAATAGAATAATTCCTGCATCTCTAGTCTCTGCCTATCTCTTTATCATGCCTGAAATCTCCGTAGTATCCTCTATTAAAAAACAATCCTACTCTGATTGTATCAAAATGGATCACATTTTGTCCCAATCACCACCATCTGACTCCATGAGGGAAACCTTCCATATCGCCTGCAATCTATCTAGATGTATATCCAAGGAAGAGGGAAAATGGGATACCTTACCAGTGAGACTTAAGCTCCCAAGAAGATGGACCCAACATATGCTATCTGGGAGAAAATTCCAATGGTCATGGCACCATGGATGAAAAGATAAGTGTGAATCAAATGTGTTATTCGACTGCAAAGAAATTCAGGGTTAATGTGGTTGAGATGTATTCTGATCTCAACAACTATTTCCAAATTTATGATTTACTAGAAAAGATTGGAGAGGCTCGACAAGAAGAAGGTAGTCTAACCTAGTACTTCAATGTTCTTAAGGGTTTGGCAGGATTTAGATTTGTTTAATGATTATGAATAGAAAAACCTTGATGACTATCATAAGCAAACTGAGGAAAGTGATAGAAATTTCAAAACTTCGGCAAGATTAATGTTGAGTTTGATGAAACAAAAGGGAGATACTTGATAGGAAGTCCCTTCCTCCTATTGGAAAAGTTCTTTTTAGAAGCACAGAGGGAAGAGACCTTACGTCGTGTTATGTTAAAAAGGAACAATCAGCTAGTTTGAAACCACCACAATGGCTTTCAGGGATCACACAAAATAGATTGATAATCAGGATGCAAATTGGTCATCCTACAACAACGAATGGAGGCTTGAAGAAAAATCATGGGTGTGGTGTGATTATTGCAATAAACCATGCCATACTTAATAAACCTGATGCAAACTTCATGGAAACCAGAAAACTGGAAGTGCAAACTGTAAATATTTAGTTTCCTAAGGTAGCAGATTCTAACTCTGATCTAGTTTCCCACTATCTTCTTTCTAAGCCAACAAGTAACTTCTTTATGTACCCTATTGAATTCCTCACTTGAAACATATGGAAGTGAATTTCCCTTCTCTACAAAATTGACTGAAGTTCTTCAAAGCAAATTTGGCTTTCATGATGATATTATCACTTATTTTGAAAAAAGAAATCAATCATAAGTACACATCATTTAACAACTAAACCTACCACAATATTCGAGAAGTCAAAATTTTCATATTTACCTATCATTTATTGGATGAGATATTTTTATCACTTCACCAATGCAACACCGAAAACGTAACTGTCGTTGATTACAATCATGCTGAGAAGTTTCTGAAATTTAAGTGCCAGCTTCAAACATTTTATCCCCGTAAAATATTAATATAAAGAGAGCATAAAGAATAATTCACTTACCGACAGGCAAACCTCCATTCTGGTTAATCCAAAATAAAAGAAACAGGGACAATTAGTTCAAGTTTTTGCCAAAGTCTACAATATGCATATGAAACCCAAATAAGTGATTCAATAAATGCTCAAAACTACAACGCATAACCAAAAAGAATAAAACAACTTAGTCAAAATCGAATAACAATGGGTCATAATGTATACATCGTGGATGTGAAAAGCCAAAAATTATAAAAGAATCCAAGGAACTAGGAGGGAGAGAGCTAAGAAGTGAATAGATCAGTGAAGGGAAAAAACTTCTAAGGCTCTTCTTGGGAATAAAGAGCTCTGGTATATCAATTTATAGTATTATAGAAACTCCAAGAGATGATACTACCCTTCCTGAAAGAGGTATATAAACTAATTGAAAATTCAAAAAATAAAATAAAATAAAACTGAGCTGGACTCTGAAAATAAATACATCCATAGAGCTACAGTGTTGTAACATAAGAGGAACTATTAATACACTAGTTATTCCTAAATCATGAAAGATTTTAGTTCCTGGGATTTTCAATTATAACTGGAAAAGTACAAAAATAGACACAACATAGAAGTTGTAATTTTATTCTACTGAATAATGTTTGCCAGGCACAATCAGAAAATCTTTAACAGCTGATATACAATAGTCTTTGTCAAATATGCAATAAAGACAACCTAAAAGTAAGATCTTATGCAGTTCTTTTTTCTCTTTTAAAAAACAAAACTTTCTAAAGTCAACAAACAAAGAGCATTTTGTAAGAATTACCTTTTCCACAATACAACACAACCATACGTACTAGCCTAGAGAACACCATTACAACAGCACAAATGCAACTGAAACTGACAATACCGGCAAGCAATTAAAACTGTCCGTGACCAAATTGCAGAAGAGGCATTTTTAAAGCACATCTTTTATTCTTGATAGTGTCAAAAGCCTCTTAACACATACTTCTTTTCCAAATAGCACAGCTTTCAATGTTGGAGAGGACACTGCCACTTGGCATGCTACTAGCTTTAATGTAGCATCTGATGACATCTTCAACTTGCTAGGTTTGACCCCAAGTTTTTGCCTGCAGCCAGCGGCACCACAGTGACAATCTTGATCTGCACCAAATTGAACAAACCTGCTAAATTTGTTAGATTGTACAAAGACTACAAATGTCAAAGGAACCAATACCAGTGGCTTCAGCAGTTTATATGGTAAAGGGTCGATTTAAAACTTCAGATTTTATTATCAGTGCATGAAATGCAACAAACATATTTCTATTCACAGGTAGAGAGTCAGGCAAGCACTCATACTGATAATCATAGGTCAGATGCTCCCCCTTTTTTATATCTCGCATTGCAAATATGACAATCCTTGTTTCACCATCAATTATCCTGAGAAAGGTAAAATAAACAAAAGAGTGAAAGAATAGCATATCACTTGATATCAATGCAAGTGTACTAATATGGGTAGGTAGAGAACCATTTCTGCATCTCAGTATTGGGGCAGCAACTATGGTTTATATATCTGGATTTGTTCCCCTTGTATGTGGCATCAATTACCATATCACGATTCATTTCACATAAGTAGAAATTGGTTTCTCCACGATGCTTCATGTTCCAAAGCCTCTCCTCACATGTTTTGTCATCAATAACTACATTGACAAAATACTATTTAAAAATTTACTAGCATGTTCGAGAGAAAAAAATGATGCTTAGAATAGGGATAGCAACTGCAGTGGATAGAGCAAGAGTTGCATACCTTCCCCGACATATTCCATTACAAACTCTCCATGCTTGATATCTTCATCAGCTACAATGCCCTCCCCACATTTCTCGGTCTACAAATATTATCCCATTTAACTTCAAATTTCAAAGTGTACAAACAAGAAACGACAATTGAGAGTGACCGGTTTCCAACAAAATGCACAAATTGTCTCTTGGCACATGGACACAAGAACTTTTGTTAACAGTGTCATGCAAACAAATCCATGTTATATTCTTCCCCCAGAAATCGATTAAATAGGCAAGGTTAGCTGTTATTTTGGAAGACATTGGCTCCTTCCAGTATACAGATCTTAAAAGGTTTCAGCAATAAAGAAAAGAATATTTATTCCCTTTAGACATGGTTCTGATAAAAGCTTCAGCAAAACACAGATTCAATCAAGACAACAGAAAAAATAAAATCAAACTATACCTTAATTAATTTCAGTTTTTTGACAGGTCTGTGTTGGAATGGTTTATTGAGGCATGAACTCCCACAGCTGCAGCCAGAAGAGCAACTAGACAATAGCATCCTGCATGAAGCAACAAAGTTACATACACAACTCCATACTATTTCTACAGAGTAAGAAGATACGTCATAATATATGCATAACGAATTACCAAATGGCATGTTATGCCTAAGCCCACAAAATATTATATTTGGTTCATGAAGGTAACAGCGACAGCGAGTTCTCAAACAGTATTAATTTCAATGAAAATGCCTGATTATTTTCTCTTTTTCTTGTTCGTTCATGGTAAATCTCAATTCTCTGCTGGTACAGTAGATTAGGCTGATGTCCATAACAGCAAAAAAAAGAGAGTTATCTACACAACACCCCCCCCCAAATAAAAAATGTTAAATATTTATAAGCTAGGTTTACTCGAACTCGTGTGAATGTTGGATAGAGATATGTATCTTGAGATAGGTATGTTCGATTTTCCCAAGTTTTTCCATGTATTTGGAGAATCCTCTAAAGGAAATATCCCCATACCCAAGTTCAGAAATGTGTCAGCACAAGTGTCGAACTCAGCTCTGAGCAAGGTAGTTTATAAGAACCATATACTTTCAAAATCCTATCAATCGATGCTACTGCCAAAAAAAACCATCACTTCCCAAACACCTATCTAGCTGCTGCAAAAAATTCCAGCAATCTCGACCATGCACAGTGATACTATGATAACCCTTGGATATACCAAGATGATAAAACATGAGCAGAAATTTCCCCAAACTCAACCCACTACAAATCCATAAAGTGAGGTTAATTAGACCTCCCACATGGTATAATGTTAAATAAAAGAATATAAGTAAAGATAAAAGCTTCTTCTAAGAACAATTATTTTGGTGCAATAGTCACGTGCTGATATGGGGTTCTAATCTAACTGTAACATACCATTGAAGGCTCAAGATGAAATTCCTTCAATAAATTTCTGATAAATCAAAGTAATGTGAGAGCAAACCAGAAAATGTAATATGTTTATGCTTTAAAATCCAAAAACAATCATTTATAATGTAGTTCAATCATGAATTCTGATAAACTGAGACAAATCTTACCCACAGTGGCAATCTCTGCCACACACAGAAGAACCAGGTGATGATGATGTGCAAGAACAGAAAATTCCATCATCCTCCAGACGCCTTTTAATCCTCTTTGTGAGATATATGTCTTAAGTTGTTAAACCAACAAAATAAAAAACAAACTGACATTTAAGCTCAAAGTAAAGTCATATCTCTTCGAAAAACAAGATGAAAAGTACAAGATAAAGGTCGTTGTACATGAAACGTGTTAGAACTTTTGACCAAGTAATTAACTTGGAGAAAGTATGAAGAAATTTTTGAGATTAAAATTTGGAGCCATAAACAGAATTGAAAGCAAAGAAAAAATGGAGAAGTGTTTATGTTGAATAATCTGAACAAGCTTTTGCAAGAAGAAGTAATTGAGTTGACCTTCTCTTATTACAATGGAGACAATGCAATACAAAAAACTGAAAAATGCATGGCAATTTATACATGCATGTGGAGAAACATGACAAACAATATGTGAATTCCTATGCCAATTTCAAGTGTTGCTTCCACCTTCTTTTATGGACGGCAAAAACAAATGTAATGATAATAAGTAAGTGGGTGATTATGGAGATAAGAAAGGTATGGAAAATGAGTGGATGCATGAGAGAATAAAAACAAATTTAAGTGGGATGTGTGTGGAGGTCATATTTCAACACTCCTCCTTGGTCTCTATACAGCGAACACCTATTTGATCTCTCAACTTACAGAACCTTCCTATGTTGAGGGCTTTTGTAAAAATATCAGCAGCTTGATCTTCTGAGTTGCAATGAATCAACTCAATTTCTTTTGCCTGCTCCATTTCTCGAACAACATGGAGCTTGATACTGAAATGCTTGGTTCTCCCATGGAAGACAGGATTTTTAGCTATTGCTACTGCTGATTTGTTATCACAGTAGATCTTTTTGTAGCATTCTTTTGATTGAGATTTAGATCAGCCATGATCTTTCTAAGCCACTTAGCTTGATTAACTGCTGCAGTAGCAGCAACATACTCTGCTTCTGCAGTTGATTGTGCTACCAAGCTTTGCTTCTTTGAACTCCAGCAAAACATGCCCGAACCAAGAGTGAAAGCATAACCTGAAGTACTTTTCATATCATCACTTAAACCACCCCAATCACTGTCAGTATAGCCAATCAATTCAAAATGCTCAGTTCTTTCAAACGATATGCCATAGTTCAGGGTCCCTTTGATGTATCTAAGGACTCTTTTAGCGGCTCTATGATGGCTTTCATTACAACAATGCATGCATCGAGAAAGTAAACTCACAGTATACATTATGTCTGGTCTAGTAGTTGTTAAGTATAACAAACAACCTACTAAACTCTTGTAGGATGATTCACATACCTCTTTAAAATCACCTTGGCTTGATAATTTTTCACCAATAACCACTGGAGTGCTTACTGCTTTGCAGTTTTGCATTGAAAACTTATTTAAAATTTTCACAGCAAAGGCTTTCTGACTTAGATACATACCCGTCCGAGTTTGTACGACTTCCATGCCTAGAAAGTAGGTCATCAGCCCCAAGTCAGTCATTTCAAACATTTGCTTCATTTTGCCCTTGAAGTCACTCAAGACATTGTTGTCTCCTCCTGTAACCAAGAGATCATCTACATAAAGGGACACTATGAGCTGTGTTTCGCCTTCATTCTTCATTACATACAATGTTGGTTCATTTGGACTCCTTTCAAGTCCCAAATTTAGTAGATGATTATCAATTCGAGCATACCAACCTCTAGGAGCTTGTTTTAGGCCATAAAGGGCCTTCTTGAGCTTATAGACCATGTGTTCTTTGCCTGGCACTTCAAAACCTTGAGGTTGGTCAATGTATATCTCCTCTTCAAGCAGTCCATTTAGGAATGCTGACTTGACATCGAGTTGGTGTATGGACCATTGCTTTTGTGCTGCCAATGCAATCAACAATCTGATGGTGTCGAGCCTGGCTACTGGAGCAAAGGTTTCCATGTAGTCCAGGCCATATTTCTGATTAAAACCATTGACAACCAACCTTTCCTTTAGCTTGTTTAATGTCCCATCAGCATTATGCTTGACACGATAGACCCACTTAACACCTATGAACTTTCTGTCTTGTGGCCTATCGACTAGATCCCATGTTTGGTTCTTCTCGATCATCTTCATTTCTTCAACCATTGCAGCCTTCCAGCCCTGGTGTGTTTCAGCCTCTTCGAAACTTGTTGGTTCCAAGATAGCAATTTCAGCCCTTTCATAAACATCTGTCAATGATCTGGTCCCTCTAACTGGAACATCATCGATGTCCATTTCTGGACCAGCTTGTTCAGGTTCTACTTGCCCTACTACAAGCTCTTCTGAAGTCTCCATTGGTTGATTGTTATCCCAGTTCCAGTAGGCATTTTCATCAAAGACCACATCCCTACTTACTTGAACCTTTTTTGTGGTTGGGTCTATGATCCTATAGCCCTTTTTGACTGAGCTATATCCTACTAAAACACCAGGAGCTGCTCTCTTTGATAGTTTGTCCCTCTTTACTGATGGAATTTGAACATAACATAGACATCCAAAGACTCTTAAATGAGCCAATGAAGGTTTGAAGCCATACCAAGCTTCAAAGGGTGTCTTTCGAGCCAAGGCCTTTGTTGGAAGCCTATTTTGAAGGTAGACAGCTGTGTTGACAGCTTCAGCCCACATAAACTTTGGCACATTCTTCTCGAACAGCAAGCATCTTGCCATATTCATAATGCATCGATTCTTCCTCTCACTAACCCCATTTTGCTGAGGTGTATATACGTTAGTTAGTTGGTGTTTGATGCCTGCTTTACTGCAAATCGCTTGGAATTAAGCTAAAATGTATTCAGCCCCATTATCTGACCTAATGGTCTTCAGCTTGCAACCTGTCTCAGTTTCTGCTTGAACTTTAAACTTCATGTACACTTTTGGAACTTCAGACTTGTGTTTTAAAAAATAAATCCAACAGAATCTTGAGTAATCATCAATAAAGAGAATGACGTACCTGTTTCCACTAACTGATTCTGTCTTCATAGGGCCACAAACATCTGTGTGAACAAGTTGAAGTTTTTCTGACACTCTCCAGGCTTGGTTCGAGGGAAAGGGTAGCCTGGCTTGTTTTCCAAGTTGGCACACTTCACAAACTTCATTATTGCATGCTGAGTTAGTGAAATTCTCGACCAGTTCTTCATGGATCATTCTGGCCATTGCTTTAAAGCTTGTATGACCGAGCCTTTTGTGCCATATCTTTGAGTCACTCTCTGAGGCAGTGTAGGCTGCATTCAAGCCTTCTGACCAGTTAACCTCAAAGGACTTATCAGTCATAGTGACTGTCATGAAGCATGATCCACTTGGATCAGTTATTTGACACACTTTGTCTTTGAACACAAGTGAGTATCCTTTGTCAAGGAGTTGAGGTATGCTTAGCAAGTTTTTGTCAATATCGGGTACAAGTAACACATTAGAAATCACCTTGTTGCCTTTTGGAGTTGATATCAGAACATCACCTTTGCCTACAGCATTGATGAACTGACCATTTGCAACCTTGACCTTGGTTTGAACACTCCTGTCCAAGGTTTTAAAAATAGTTGCATTAGGTGACATGTGATTTGTACATCCACTGTCCAGGAGCCAAACTTTAGAGCCTCTCTTCTGGTCACTTGAGCATGACACAACAAAAACCTGTTCTTCTTGATCACTTCCACCTTCAGCCACTCGAGCCTCAATCTTTGATTGAGGTTGAGCCTGCCTCGGTCTGCCTTTATTCTTACAGACCTTTTCAACATGCCCTTTTTTCTTGCAATATTGGCATACTGCATCAGGCCTAAACCAACATTTGTCTTCTGGATGGCCTGGCTTCTTGCAAAATCTGCAAAGGTAGTCATTTGTCCTTGCAGCATCAGGCTTGGGCCTGTTTTTCCAGGTCTTCTTGCCTTTATAGGCAGTGTTGGATGAGGAAGTCCTGGCTTTAGCTTGGAAAGCACCTTCTTGGTGCTCCTCATTCCTGCTTGCCCTTCTTTGCTCTTGAGCATAAAGGGCATTGATCAGCTCGGTCAAAGTGATGCTTGAGAGGTCCCTGGAGTCCTCGAGGGAAGATATTTTTGCTTCATACCTTTCAGGTAAGGTTGACAGCACCTTCTCCACTATCCTTGCTTCATTAAACTGCTCACCAAGGAGCATTATGCTGTTTACAACAGCCATTATCCTGTCTGAGTACTGTTTTACAGTCTCTTCTTCTTTCATCTTCAGATTTTCAAAGTCTCTCCTCAAATTCAAAAGCTGCTGCTGCCTGATTCTTTCTGTACCTTGAAACTCCTCCTTAAGCTTGTCCCAGGCTTGCTTTGGAGTCTCACAGGCCATAATCCTTGTAAAGATAACATCCGAGACACAATTTTGGATGCAAGACAAAGCCTTGTGTTTCTTGGTCTTCTCCTCAGCATGCTGTTTTATTTGAGCCACAGTTGGGTTGGCTCGAAGAGGTTCTGGTTCAGCATCAGTGTTCACAACCTCCCATAGATCAAGAGCTTGCAGGTAAGTTTTCATTTTAACTTGCCATATATGAAAGCCTTCTCCATTGAAGATCGAAGGTACAGCAGGTGAGAAGCTTGATGAAGCCATTCCAATTTGAATTTAACAGCAACAGGTCCTCCAAGAATGAAGCTCTGATACCAATTGTTAGAACTTTTGACCAAGTAATTAACTTGGAGAAAGTATGAAGAAATTTTTGAGATTAAAATTTGGAGTCATAAATAGAATTGAAAGCAAAGAAAAAATGGAGAAGTGTTTGTGTTGAATAATCTGAACAAGCTTTTGCAAGAAGAAGTAATTGAGTTGACCTTCTCTTATTACAATGGAGACAATGCAGTACAAAAAACTGAAAAATGCATGGCAATTTATACATACATGTGGAGAAACATGACAAACAATATGTGGAATTCCTATGCCAATTTCAAGTGTTGCTTCCATCTTTTTTTATGGACGACAAAAACAAATGTAATGATAATAAGTAAGTGGGTGATTATGGAGATAAGAATGGTATGGAAAATGAGTGGATGCATGAGAGAATAAAAACAAATTTAAGTGGGATGTGTGTGGAGGCCATATTTCAACAAAATGGGCCATTTAATGATAAATATAAATTGTGGAGGAAGAACAATTACAAACTTATGTGAAAAGGATACTGCGCCTTATAACGGTGTATGGCGTGTCTTTCCACTTATTAAAGAAATCTGGCAGTTCAAACTCAACCGGATGTCCAATTTGCTTCATCAACTTGTTGAATGCATAGCCAATGTGACTGCAATCAGAACTCTGGTAAAAGGGAAAATCCAATAAGAAAATTCACCATATCTTGAAAAAATTCTGCACAATAGAATAACCGAAAACCAGATTACAAGCTTTCTTGACATTTTACCAAAAAACTATATAAGAAACAGGAATGTCAACGAGAAAGTCTAAAGGTTAATAAACATATCCATAGTTATATAAAAGATTAAAAACCTTAATACAAGTTAGTACAATAACAATCAATTTAATTGCATAAAAATCCAACAGAAAATTAGATATCACAGTGTCGTAACCATTTTTTTTGACAAAACGGAAATCGAACTTGGGTTTCAAAAATGAATAAAACGGGAGTCGCCACCGACCTTTTATTAGGTGTGATCGGATCACCTTTGTTTTAATAAAACATTTCGGTTTACTAAAACGGGGTTCATGGTCTACGAACATTTGAGAAAATAGGTTCGGGAGTCGGTTACGTGCGAGGAAGGATTAGCACCCTCGCAACGCCCGAAAATCGGTACCAAATTGATTAATTGATGTCCCAATGTCGAAAGTTTAACAAAATTAGAAATGAATTTAGAAATTGGGTCTTTTTGGAAATGTTTGAGTCTTTTTAGTGATTTCCTTGTTTCGAAAGGACCAAGCATCACATCCAATACGTAGGACACGATAATTTCAATCCTCAAATCCAAGGTCGTCTCCTAATCCCTAGACTCGTTTATTAAAATAACAAAAGGTTATCCAATCATTTGGTCAAGCAAGAGAACCGAAACCCAACACATAGGGCACGGTCCATCGAATTTCCAAACATGGAATACTGCCTCGTTTTTGAAAAATTTTTGTTTTTAGGGTAAAATTGATAAAAATATGTTTTAAAGAAACGTGATTTGAAAATGGGAATAGGGTTATGCAATGAATAATGATGATGTAACATAAATTATGTACAATATACTATTATAGATATAATAACGATAATAATGATAAAGCTGGTATATACAAATAACAATACAATAATGGTAATAGTAATAATAATAGTAGTAAGGGAAAATATATAATAAAATAGAATATAATAATAATAATAATAATAAGGGTAAACATATATACATAACTTATAATACTAATAATAGTAACTATTAATAATAATGTAGTAATAATAATAATATGTACAACATAATAAGGCCGTAATAATAATAAATAGTGATAATTAGTATAGTAATAATAATAAAATAATGCTAATAATAATACGAAATACCTATAATACAATAATACGGAGATAGTAATAGTAACAATAATATAGTTAGTATACACAGGTGATAATACAATAATACTAAATAGGAATAATAATGTGAAAGAGAAAAATAAAGTACCTAATAATAATAATAACAATATTAATTGCAAATTGCTAAAAGGGATTAAAATGAACTTAAGATAAGATATTGGGGTTGATTCAAAATAAATTAAAAGGGCAAGGGATTGATTTGTAACGCATGCATAATCTAAAGGGTCTGAAATCGCAATAATCCCTATTCAATCGGTGCGCTGGAAGAAAAAAGGGTCAAATTGTAATCAGGGAACAACGTCGGGCATAAATTAAAAAGTAAAAAAAAACTTAATTGCATGGTCATAAAAAGAGGGGAGGGCCTAACGCGCAATTAGCCCCTCAAAAGGGGGGACGCGCGGATCCTGAGCCGGATCCGGGTCAACGCGCGGACCCCCTCCCCATGAAACGGCACCGTTTTCACTTTAATATAAAATACCCTTTTCTCCCTTTTTTTTTCATTTTGTGCTCCTCTCTTTAAAAAAAAAAGTTCTGATCTCTCTTTCTTCTCTCTGCAGGGACAAGGCGGAGCGATTTCCGGCGATTCGAACCGCTGCAGACGCCGCCATGCCGGCCACCACGAGCGGTGGCCGGAAAAGGTAATTTCTCCTCCTTTTTTATTATATGTGTGTATGTATGTATATTTATTTAAAGATATAAAAAATTGAAAACGAAAAGAAGAAGAAAAAAAGGTTATAAATAAATAAATAATGCGAAAACCACCTTAGAATGTTACGGACTCGTCGATCTCCCTTTAATTTTTGGTCGAAAGTTTCTCTTTTGTTTAGATCTCTCACTGTTTTCTCTGTATTTTTGAGACCATTTTTTTATTATTGATTACTAATCGAAAAAAGGTCCCCATTTTTACAGTTTGATACTCGGTTTATATAACCGATTTTTTTGAAATAAAATACAATATAATTTGTGTGTGCTGCTGTGGTTTCGTCTTGTTCTTCAGGTGGATGGCCGACAACGGGAAGTGGAGGCTTGCGAGGCGCACTTTGGCGACGAGGATGACGCGCGTGGAAGCTGTCATGCGGCGCACCAGGGGCATGTGGAGGGGCATACGGCGCATAAGGGGCTAGGGTTTTAGAAACCCTAGCCAAAAATTTTAAAAGTTTGGGCTTATTGGGCTCTTTAGATTTTTGGGTTTTTTAATATGGGTATTGGGCCTTAGTTGGGTTATTTTGTAATTGGGTCCTAGCTGGTCTTGGGCCTCGAGTTGATGGGGTCTGTTTGGTTTAAAAATGGTTTAATTGGGCTGTTTTTGTAATGGACTTTGGACTTTATTTTATTGATTTTTTTGGTTGTTTTATTTAATTTTTGGCTTTGCAATTGGGCTTGGGTTTATTGGGTTTAGGGCCGGGCAAATTTGGTTATTACACACAGTAGAAAATTTACTAAGATTAATACAAGTAAACGTTGTAACTCTTACACAACCAGGTAAGTTCTTCTTAACAATGACAAGGAAAAACAACAAAAGTATCTAATCGAAGCACTTTCGATATCACAAATCCCAAGAAAAACTGTAAAAAGTAAATCCACTGAAAAAGAAGAGAGATTTTTTAATAAGATACATCTCTGACACCATAGGAATCACATTCAAACTATTGTATTGCTTTATTAGAACACTGACTAATATATATTCAACAAGAGAAATATTCTTCTAAAGAAACAAAACTATTCAACGTAGACAAAATTTCATAGCACACACCTCAAAAATTTTAACAAACAAAAAGAAAAACAATTAAAAAAAAAGAAAAAGAAAACGCTGAACTAGTAGTGTCGAAACCATTTTTTTGTTTGGAAATCGGGTTGACTTTAAAAAGAAAAATGGAGTTGCCACCAATCTTATTTAAATTGCGATTGGGTCACCTTATAAAACATTTTGGTACGAATCTTAAGAAAGCAGGTCCGGGAGTCGGTTACGCACGAGGAAGGATTAGCACCCTTGCAACGCCCAAAATTGGTACCTTATTGATTGATTAATGTCCTAATATCGAAAATTGGAAGAGATTTTAAAATACGAATCCTTTAGAAAATGTTTGAATAATTCGAATTGAATATCAAAATTCTCTTGTTCCGAAAGAATGAAGTATATATCCAACACGTTAGGATACGATGTTTCAAACCCTTGACACCAAGATCATTTCATGATTTCCAAAATTCATGCATTGCAATTTTAAAAAGGGTGTTCCGTTATTTGGCCAAACGAAAAAAATCCGAAACCCAGCACGTTAGGGCACGATTCCTCGAATTTTCAAACATGAAATATTGCCTTATTTTTTGAAGTTAAGAAAACACATGGAAGAACTTTAAAGGATAGTCGGTTATTTAGTCAAATGAAAAACCGAAACCCAACACGTTAGGGCACAATTTCTCGAATTTCCAAACACAGAATATTGCCTTTATTTGTAAAATCCCTTTTTGTGAATTTGGGTAAAAGAGAAGATAAAACCAGTATAACATTTAAAATAGGAAATCGGCTAAAACGCGCAAATGGTCATACTTGACGAATAGTAATAATGCGAACACAATAATGATAATGAGTAACGTAGCCTTGCAGGTATATAGGGACATAAATAAGTAAATGAATAGGTATAGAATATGGATAGTACATAATAAGATAATAATAATGAGAACAATAATATAAGGAAAATGAAATGGGTCAAAAATAATAGAAGGAATACTAAATGAAATAAAAAATGTTAATAAAAGCTTAATTTAAAAATGTAAGTGAGCCTAGAAATGAAGAAATATCAAGTAGAATATTTTTTTAATAATAATAATAATCATAATAAGAGGAAAATAAAAATACTATATTAATAATAATTAAAATAGTAATAATAGTACTAGTAAAAATAAAAAGATAGTTGTAACATCCTGAAATTGGGCCTAGTAGGATTGAGCCCAATGGGCCTTAGGCGTAGTAGCGTTTAAAATTTTAGAGAACGGTATTAATGCAAGTTAGACTTATTAGGTAAGTGATTTTGGAAGGTTAGAGGGCTTCTAGGAAGTCCCGGGATCAAATTTAGGCTTTAGGGAAATTTTGGTTTTAGGCGGAAAAAACCCTGGAAGTTGGTAGATAGGCCTTAAGAATAAAAAGTGGAGGAAAATGACACAAGTGGAGTGTGTGGTGTAGTGGCAAAGTGACGCCACATAAGAGACAAGGGGGTGACGCCACAAGGAAGGAAGGAGGTCCAAGGTTCAAGTCTTGGCTTTTGCATTTTGGTTTCTTTTTACTTGGATCTTAGAATTTGGCTATAGATTTATATTTAGTTGCGCATGGTTTAAGACACAAGAGAAGCTTGTGGCCAAGTGGTTAGCGACGTGGATTATGCTACAAAGAGCCTGGGTTCGAATCTCGTGAGAAGCAAAGGAGTATTTATTTTGCGGATTGGACGGCAAGAGTTTCAGTTGAATTTAAACTCTACTGATGAAGGGATCCCACATCGGAAAGATACAAAGAAGAAGGGTGAAGAGCTAGCTATATAAAGAGCATTCCAGGAGGAGAGTTAACATTCCTTGGTGGGCGTTTGGGCACAGCAGTGGGCGCAGCGCGGTTTAATACCAGGGTCCTATCAGGTGTGTAACTCTCTCTACTCTAGTTGTAGAGCGGCAAATGCCGAAATGCCGGTCACGGCAATAGTAGCCACACGAGCGTGTGAGCCACGTGTGGGGCTTCGACGCGATAGTTGAGGCCATCAGTAGTATTCTTGTGGGTTGGGCTGCTTGGGCCACGATGGGCCGAAGTGGGCCCGTGGGCCCATATGAGTAAATTGTATGATGATATAGTATATAGTGAACTAGACTAGGTGGAACTTATATACGTGGCTAGATTTGTGCTAGGTGGGCCACACAAGCGTGTGGGCCCGAATGGGCCGAAATCGGGTTTTAGGCCCAATAGTCCGGTAAGGACTAGAAATGGTAACTGAGTCGCTAGTGGCGACATTGGGCCTTCGGAAAGGCCATTTCAGGTACAAAATTACTGAAATACCCTTAGTGGGTAAATTACCAAAATACCCCTGAAAGGTAAATTACGAAAATGCCCTTGGTAGGTTAAAATTACTGTTATACCCTTTAGAGGTTGATTAGCTTGGTTATATCGTATTTGTTGTTCTGATTATGATGGTCATACGTTTCATGCGTTATCTTTGATATATGATTTGCATACTTGGCATACTGCATACACGAATTATTATGACTGATGAACATGGCATGGACATGGGTATGATGAGAGGAGGGGGAAGATTGATATCCGTGACTTTGGGTCACCAGTGGTTTGGCACCACCAGTGGTTTGGTACCACAGTTAATTTTGTGACTTTGGGTCACCAGAGGTTTGGCACCTCATAGCGACTCGTCCCAGTGGTTTAACACCACAGTGGGTTGGCCCCACAGTTGATATCGGGATTGTCGCCAGTGATTTGGTATCACAATGTGGGTTGGCCCTACACTTGGATTATTGATGTTCGTGACTTTGGGTCACCAGAGGTTTGGCACCTCATAGCGACTCGTCCCAGTGGCTTAGCACCACAGTGGGTTGGCCCCACATTTGATATAACGGGATTGTCGCCAGTGATTTGGTATCACAACGTGGGTTGGCCCCACATATGGATTATTCGTGACTTTGGGTCACCAGTGGTTTGGCACCACAATTATATTGATATCAGTGACTTTGGGTCACCAGTGGTTTAGCACCACCAGTGGTTTGGTACCACACGGGGTAGATCTGGGGGTTTCGGATGGATAGGTTGGATGGGTTGCATGACATGCATATTTGCATATGAATTTGTGTACGAGCTTAACATCTTTTGGATGGGGATTTACACATTGAGTCTCGGTGACTCACCCCTTAGTTAATTTTGCAGGTAATCGTTAGATCGCGGATTTGGGAGCCGAGGCAGACTTGTGGTGGCCATACAATGTTTTTCTCGTAAACTCGTTCTCTTAGTTAAACTTATTTGTAACTGGGATTTTTGTTATGTAATAGGGCCACTTTAACTGTATTTTTGGTATTTTATTTGGTTTAGCTTTTGATTTGTTTACTGTTTATTATTAAATGATCAATATGGGATTTTCCTAAGATGATAATAAACCGTTTCTTATTCAAAATTACTTAAACTCGATTTTTCACAACAACTATAAAGAATACGAGCTTTTTAACGAACGCACAGTTTTTAGATATTCCTTTCATGTGACATGCCAGATCCGGTCGTAACGTTTAGGCCGGGTTTGGGGTGTTACAATAGTATTAATACTAAAATAATAGTAATAATATTAAGATTAATAGTGATAATAACAAAATTAATAGTAATTATAACAATAATAATAATTATAATAAGTATAATTGTAGTAATAATATATATATGTATATATATATATAACAATAGTGATAAAATAAAAATAATAGTAATGAAAAATAGGAATAATAATACTGGGAATGTTGAAAGTAATAATATTAATAATAATTGTAAATATAATAGAAAACATATGACTATAATAGTAATAATAATATACATATAAAAAAATAGTGGTAATAATAAAGTAATACTAATGAATATAGTAATAATGATAAAGTAAAAGGAAAAACATAAAACAATAATAGTAATGGTAATATTAAAACAATAAGTATAATAATAAATATTTAAAAATAATTAATTTGAAAACAAAGTAAAATAGGGACTAAATTGAATTTAAAACAGGAGTTTGGGGCAACATCAAGAACAAATGAAGGTAAAAGGGCCAAATCGTGATGCGCGCGCAACGTAGAGGGACCAAAATAGAGAATAACCCCACCCTTTGAAATGGTGCCGTTCGAATGCGGACCAAATTGAAACAGAGGAAAAATTGTTGGGCAAAATTGGGAAAAAAAACCTGATTGTAAAACCATAAAAAAGCGGAGGGGCTAAATGCGCAATTAGCTCCTCCATATAAAACGCGCGGGTCCTTCCCCTCATGCGGGTCGGACTCAGGTCGGCCTCCCAAAACGACACCGTTTTAGTGCCTGGGGAGGCCGAATGAAACGACGCCGTTTTGATAGCTCTATAAGAGCTATTTTTTTAAAAAAAAATTCATTTGAAACATGTTTAAAAAAAAAAGAAAAGAGAGCTTTCTTTTATCTCTGCAAAGGCTTAAGATTCGGCGAGGGCTCCGGCCGATCGTCGCCGTACCTCTGCCGCCGGCCACCTTACATGGTGGCTGGAATTCAAAAAAGGTATATGTTATGTTGACAGATTCGAAAGAAAAAGAAAAGGAAAAGGAAGAAAAAAATGAAAAACCTTGCTGTTCTTTTTTGTATTGATTTCTTGTAAAAAAATGTATTGATTGTGTATACTGCCCTTGTATTCGTAACAAAAAAGTGTCTTCTTTTTTACATGTTTATTTTGGTTTTTATAGCCTTTTTTTTTTACAAAGTTTTCCCTATTTTGTAGGTGCGAGCGTCGTGGTGGAGAGGGGCTCTTCACACGGGTGTGGTGGAGGCGTGCACGACGCGGAGTGCGTGGGGGCTGCTGGCGCACGAGGGGAGGGGGTGGTTGCTGGACGTGCGGCGCTGGGTTGCTGTAGGGTTTCCCTTCTGTTGTGATTTAGGTAGTGGGCTAGGGTTAGTGTTAATTTTTGGGCCTGAGGCTATTTGGGCTTGTTTATTTTGTAATGGGCTGCTAGAATTTTATTGGTTTATTTTTAATATGGGCCCGGGCAATTTTTGCCCATTACAGCTGCCCCTCTTTGCTCATTGTCGTGTAACGAGAATAGAGCAAAGACTTTAAAAGGGCGAATTTTGTCCGATCTTGCCGAATCTTGGTTTCTTGTAGCTTCATTCCATCCACTACATCTTCAGGGGTATAGGAATTTTGTTTCAATCCGCTCCACTACTTCTTAGGGAGATATAGTCCATAATCTTCAGTCTGCTCCATTGCTGATACATGGAGATAAGACTTGTAATTTTCAGCCTGTTCCACCACTATCTCAGGGAGATAAGGCTTGTAGCTTAAATCTGCTCCATTGCCGATACATGGAGATAAGATTTGCCAACTTCGATCTGCTCTACTGCTATCTCGAGGAGACAAGATCCACAATCTTCAGTCCACTCCATTGCCAATACATGGAGATAAGACTCGCCATTTCAATCTGCCCCACTGCTATCTTGAGGAGACAAGATCTACAATCTTCAGTCTGCTCCATTACCGATACATGGAGATAAGACTTGTAATTTTCAGCCTGTTCCCTTGCTATCTCAAGGAGATAAGGCTATTGGCTTAGATCTGCTCCATTGCCGATACATGGAGATAAGATTTGCCAACTTCGATCTGCCCTACTGCTATCTCGAGGAGACAAGATCTACGATCTCCAGTCTGCTCCATTGCCGGTACATGGAGATAAGACTCGTAATTTTCAGCCTGTTCCCTTGCTATCTCAGGGAGATAAGGCTAGTGGCCTAAATCTACTCCATTGCCGATACATGGAGATAAGATTCGCCAAAATCTATAATTCTAATTAATTTTGCTACATCGTCCTCTGGAGAACCTACCTGTAGAGTTGATTTCATGGGATCTATGCTTATGCCAAATGATCAGGATGTCATCATTGGAAAATGCTCCTAACCAGATGTATTATGGATGTTATATGAATGAATGTAAAATGTCATGAGAATGATCCGTTTATTAACATTTGGGCTGTCATTGCTCGCCATTTGTTACAGTGATATCCCTGACGTATGTCTTCTTGTTTCTTAAGCATTCCCAGCCTTTTAAGCCTGGTGAGTTCTAAATACTTGTCCTGTTTCAGATTCTTGCATTGTTTAGAGACTTTCAGAGTAATATGCAAAACTTCCTTTGTGAAAGCATTATTAGTTCATTAATCATTATTCAATATGAAATACTTGAAAAAGATAATAGATATGAATCAAACTGAATTTTATTCGGGACAAAATCCGTAAAGAATGTACTGAGCAAAGGAAGCAAATTTGCAAAGGTACTAAGAAAATGAGTATGGGTGGAATTGGTGTCCCAGATATCACAGCCCGAGCTTCTCCGTACGAACTTCTTGAAGACCATTCTGAGTTCAATCATGTGTCTAGGAGATCTGTGGTACTTCGTCAATACCCCGAAGATGTAGCATATCTCCTCATTGTTAATTCATGTATAGGATGGCTAGCGCATGCCCTATTTTTCCTCAAAAATTTGAATTACCCTTTTCGGGTTTTCAATTCAAAGCTCATTTGGTCTCAAAGTGCCCTTTGCGGGTTTTCACCTTGGCCTCTCTATATATTTTTTTTTAACTTAAGCCGCCCTTTGCGGGTTTTCGCCTTGGCCCATTTTACTTCTTAAGCGAAGTACTTCTTGACTGAGTCCGCATTAACTGTGTTTGGCTGACTCTTGCCGTCCATCTCGGCTAGTATCAATGCTCCTCTAGAAAAAACCTTTTTTACAACATAAGTTCCCTCCCAATTAGGCATCCACTTCCCTCTGAAGTCCTTTGGCATAGGGAGGATCTTTTTCAATACCAAGTCTCCCTCATGAAATACTCTAGGGTGGACTTTTTTGTTATAGGCCTGCATCATTCGCTTCTGGTAAATTTGACAATGACGGACGGCTTTTAACCTTTTTTCCTTAATTAGATTCAGTTGATCATACCGAGATTGGATCCATTCCGCTTCATCCAACTTCAACTTTGATAAAACCCGGAGAGAAGGAATTTCAACTTCAATGGGCAAAACTGCCTCCATCCCATAAACCAATGAGAAAGGTGTTGCCCCGGTAGAAGTTCTAACAAATGTTCGATAGGCAAAGAGGGCAAATGGTAACTTTTCATGCCAATCTTTGTAGGTTTCAGTTATTTTCCCCACAATTTTCTTGATATTTTTATTAGCTGCCTCAACTGCACCATTCATTTTCGGGCGATATGGCGACGAGCTATTGTGCTTAATTTTGAATTGACTGCAGACTTCAGCTATCGCGCTATTGTTCAGGTTCAATGCATTGTCAGATACGATCCTTTCCGGCATACCATAGCAGCATATGATCTCCCTTTTCAAAAACTTGCTAACTGCTGTCTTCGTGACATTAGCATATGAAGCTGCCTCTACCCATTTAGTCCTTTTTATTTAATTAACCACCCAAACGTCAAAATTTTCTAACGAAATTTTAATACTAACTTATTGACATTCCGTAAATATTCATAAAAATACTTATGACTCGGTTTATAACACCGAGATCTCGATACCTCTTTTTCTCGATTTCTTGACCAAATAAATCTTTATAAAACATAATTTACTATTTTAAAAATATTTTAAAAGCAACATTTGACTTGTAAATATTAAATAATATGGTCTACGAGTTCATTTGTCAGATTTGGTGGTCTCGAATCACTATTTCTGACACCACTGAAATTTGGGCTATTACAACTCTCCCCCTCTTTAAGAATTTTCGTCCTCGAAAATTCCTTCAGTGGAGAGATTCAAATATTTTTCACTACTTATACCTTTTTCAATGTCAATTCCTTACACGAAAATTAGAGAAATCTAGATACCAGAATCACCACTTTTCTATGATCACACCAAAAGCATAATCATAACAGACATAGTTATCACAAGCTGAAGAACACACTTTAAAGATAAGCCATGATTAATAATTTATAAAGTATGAATTATAGGAAAACCAAGATAAGGAAATTCAAGATACAATACCATACCAGAAATCCGAGAACATAACTAAAAATAATAATAAAGATACTGATGATTCCTCGGAGAAAGCCAGAAGAAAAACACTGCTTACCGACTCTGGACTTCCATCATAACAGAGTTAATATATTTCCAAATATTTATATATATGACAGAATAATATCCAATAAAAATGGAAGAATAGTCCAACATAATTTTTTTAATTTTTTTTTACCATCGACTTTATTCCAACATAATAAAATAGAATTCCGAAGAGATAAAGAAATACTGATTATAAACTGACCTGACCAACAGGGCTTTCGTCTAACATCATAGTTAGCTAGCATTCTCATAACATAAGAACTCCATCAGAGCTGAACAATCACACACATATCTCTGAGGATAAAAGAATATATATAGAATACTCAGAAAGATCATCATATTCATCTCAACTATAACTATCATAGACAAACATCTTTACTACTCAATTATTATTTCTCTAATTAATTCTGTCTTCATGTACCCCGTATCATTCCATTCACTAACGAAAACCAATTCAGGAAGAATCTTAGCAAACACATACTTTAGATTTCATACTCAATTGAGGCGAATAGTTGAGATTAACTTCTTCTTTATCCGTGACATTGCATAATCTGTGTAATCATTAAAATAATATGATATTTCTTCTAAAATTGAGTTCATTTGTCACATTATACTCAACTCTTTTTGCATTACTAATTATTCACCACTGAACTCTTTAGTTTCCCACTTATGAACTTATTCAACATAATTCTCGTGAACTTTCATCATAAAACAACACTGGTAAAGGGGTGAGGTCGTAAAGCCTCTAACTTGACTCTCATAAATACACACATATGACGTAGCATTCATCATCAACATAATATCATCATAATCACATAAATCACTCTAAGCTAATTTTCATACTTAGTCATATTACACAAACTTTTCGATTATCTTATTTAAACAAGTGTACTTAAACATACATTCCATGAAATTTGAGTAAATTTACTCATAATACTCACTTAATCAAGCATGTTAGGCACATAATATCATATGAATACCAACATACATGGATGAGTTTATCACAACATAGACTTCCGTTTCATTTCACTTTTCCACATTTCTCAACTTATGGTTATCTCATTAAGAACATTAACAGATGCATATCATGAACTTCTATTCATACCTTTCTATATTTCAACATATCGTAAGCACATTTCAATCATCTCAATATCATTTTTAGCATTATCGACAATAGCTCGGTTAGAAGTCATTTCTATCTTAACAAAACAATTTCGTTAGAGTCGGGAGATATCACACTATCACAGTTCACATATGGCATGTATAGCTAGACTTATGCACACGCTATGTTAGTCCGAGAATCGACTAAACCATAGCTCTGATACCACTAAATGTAACACCCCCTACCCGTATCCATTGCTGGAATAAAGTATGAGGCATTACCGAGGAGTACGGAATACTCACAGACAATTTAAGTCATTTATCGCTCAAATACCGAAATTGACTATAAAAGTTTCTTTACACATATAGTGCACTTGAGGTGCACCATTCCATAATTATGAATGAACACATTTATCAAACATATGTCATGTTTTTATATATACCATAGTCTCATATTTCCATGTATCAATTACCATCATTTCCTCGTATTTCGACAAATACGTGTAATAATTCATAAACATGCAATTCACTAACCCTTCCTGCCAATCACAATTTAAAGTGACAAATCACTTATTGAGCCCAATTTCAATGTTCACTACAATCTATCATATAAATTTGGATGTACGTATCCACCAATAAATTCCATGTACAGGTATCATCATCTCATATTTCCACATACATTACTTTGCACATTATGAACTCAAATAACATATACAAGACTTACCAATGTATTTCAAATACGTTTTCATAATATTTCATTTAGAATTAAGATTATTTCATATTAGAACTCTTCTCATTAACTCATTTGGAATACCAATTCATACAGATAATAGACTCAAGGATGTACAAATATATAATCACAAATGAACTCATTCGTCAACCAAGTTCTACGTTCATGTCTCATCAACTCGTATTTCCTTATATCTCATAATATATACCATGATTTCCATTCCCTTGATATTTTTCCATATTTATCCCGTTGAATTTCTTAGAATTTTCGATAGATTTTCAGAGGTACACTTTAGTGTACAAATCCAGGTCCGTCAATTCATGTTCATGTGCGCACATTTCCATTTCAGAGAGCACACTCCCGCGAACCTCATCCTTACAGCGGGATTACCAGTCCAGGCTAAATCCCCTGTAATATAAACTCATAGAGTATTGTCGGGATTACCAGTCCAGGCTAAATCCCCTGCAACGACAATTACTCTAATGAGCTTGGATCTGAATTACCAGTCCAGGCTAAATTCAGACCCTAATTCGGATTACTCATCCGGGCTAAATCCATTTTCTACATATTCTTCGGGAGGGCTATATCAGGATCACCTGTCCGGGCTAGATCCTTTTCACACATATTCTTCGGGAGGGCTATATCGGGATAGGATCACCCGTCCGGGCTAGACCCTTTTTACCGTCAATTCCTTTTCAGAGATCCATCGAATTTTCCTTTCATTCAACCGGGATTTCTTCCCCTTTTTATCAAATATATCAATGTTTCGTCAACTTTCATACAACGAACATTCAAACTATATTCATATCAATAACATGCATTTCAAGCATTTAAGAATATAATTCAAGTTACATGAACTTACAATTCGATTTTTATACCATAACGATAATCTTATTTTTATAATAAATATTTGAAATAAAACATTATATCATTTCTACCTCAACGTTTATCAATTATAATCGAGCATGTGATCAATTTATACACAAGTCAATTCATTTATTATTTTTCCTCCTCCTCCTCTCCATCCACATCCTTAGTATAAACAACACACTTGTAAGTAACATTATCTATAATTTTCACTATTTACTTATGTGAATATTCAAGCTGTCCATCCGTGTCATAGTCACTAAATTATTTTTATCTTGAGCTACAGAACTCCAAATTAAGTTCCATAAATTTTATTTGAAACTAGACTCACATATCTTATTACCATAATATTTCCAGAATTTTTGGTGTGGCCAATTAGTACAGTTTATTAGTTAAGTTCTCCCCTGTTACACAGTCCTACTGCTCTGACATCTCTTCACTAAAAATCAATTATCTCATAGTACAATTTTCATATAGTGTTTCCGATTACTTCTAATGAAAATAGGCTCACTAAGGAATACATACATATAAATTATAACTCATAATTATTTTTGTACAATTTTTAGTGAATTTCTAAAGTAAGAACAGGGGCTCACGAAGTTATTCTAAACCAGTCTTACCAAAATTTAAATATCTCAAAATGTAGACTTTCTTTGCTTGCTCTGTTTCTTTTATATGAAAATAGACTCAACAAGATTTAATTCTAAATCTCACTCAACTTCTAATGCAATTTATACCATTTTTGATGATTTTTCAAAGTTAGATAACTGCTGCTGTCCAAAACTGCTTTAGTATAACATGTTGATTTCTATTTTGTCTCAAATTCCACATTTCATACAATTCAATCCTTGCTCAATTAACCCCTCAATTTAAGCTAATTTTCTCATTGAATACTTTTCTCTATCATTTTAAACTACTTCATAACCTTTGAAAATCAGAATTTTAACACTAGGCCTTAATTTCAACTCTTTCACAATTAGGTCCTAAAACTAATTTTCATCAATTTTACTTGATAAAATCATCATATAACAAAATTAAAGCTTCAATTCAATATTTATCCATCATATTCTTCCAGCACTAATCCACATCAACTTTAAAAATTAGCCATAGAATCAAAAACTAATGACATAGTAAGTTGGACCCAATTGTAACAGTCTAAAAACATAGAAATTTCAAGGAGAAAGCAAGAATTAAACTTACATGAAGATTGAGTATGAAAACCAGCTTGAAACTCTCTCCCATGGCTGTTTTTCAGCTGAAGAAAATGAAGAGAAATGAAGAGAATTCTAGATATTCCAATTTGGTCCCATTTTTATTTAACTAATTTTGGCAATTTTCCAATTTTGCCCTTATTTCACCCATTTCCTGATTTTTCTCAGCTATTGCCGCCCAAAATATCTCCTTTGGCTTATTTTCACTTTAGGTCCTTCCTCATTTGACAATTAATCTATTTAATCCTTCTAGCAACTTTTACACCTTTTTCAATTTAGTCATTTTTATTTAATTAGCCACCCAAACGTCAAAATTTTCTAACGAAATTTTAATACTAACTTATTGACATTCCGTAAATATTCATAAAAATACTTATGACTCGGTTTATAACACCGAGATCTCGATACCTCTTTTTCTCGATTTTTTGACCAAATAAATCTTTATAAAACATAATTTACTATTTTAAAAATATTTTAAAAGCTACATTTGACTTGTAAATATTAAATAATATGGTCTACGAGTTCATTTGTCAGATTTGGTGGTCTCGAATCACTATTTCTGACACCACTGAAATTTGGGCTATTACAGTATTGCTTCAACACAAGCAAAGGAGCATACCTAACGGCTCCCCAAATTCCCAGCAAAAGAACCCAATCAAAACTTCCACATCGGTAAAGAATTTCGTCGGGAACCAACCAATGATCTCTCCACTCAACGTCCTCTTCTTGGAGATTCTAAAGGAGCGTGATCCAATTTTCTTCTGATATGTCATCTCTCCTGGGCGTGGCTACTAACACCTTTAACGGTGAGTAATTCTAAAAAAAACCCGATAAGAAACTTTATCCACCTTCCAGAAATGGCTATGGAAACAAGCTAACAATAACTGCACACACCTTATAAATCTGCCCTCACCGGTTCTCCTGCATGCATTCAAAAATTTAAATGTCTCGGCCAAGATCACAGGAACAGGTGTGACCCCTCTGTCAAGTCGGTCGAAGAAATCTGATAAACCGTAAAAGTAACATATTCTAATCCCACATTTAGTATGCTTTTGGATGATTTAAGCCTCGATTTATGTAAAAAGGTGCTCTTAATCCTTTGTTTTCATGTTTTATACTCAGGAAAGCACCCGAGGATTAAAAGAACGAGAAACGGGCCCAAAACAGAGTAAATGGGCCATACCACGAAATTCACACGGCCTGGGCCCAAGACCACACGGTCGTGCCTCGTCCATCTACTAGAACATGGCCTGATCTCGATTCACACGGCCGTGCCTCATTAAAGAAGTCCAAACACGGCTTGAAGACTAGTCACACAGGCGTGTGACATGGCCGTGTCCCTGTCGTGACAAAAAGCAATTTCAATCGGATTTGGATACTTAGGGGGTGAAGAAACACATTCCAAGAGCTTATATAAGCCCCCTAAGTATTACCTGAAAGGAAACGGTTAGCTAGGCCAAGGAGCCAAGCTGAAAAGGACCAGATTTGTGGGAATCACTTGAAGATAGCCAATTGATCCATCTCTAGAAGCCGGAATTATACTCAAGACGGCGGATCTCTCCTTCAATTCTTTCAGGGGGTTTTAGGGATTTCTTATGTTTTGTTTTATCTTTTCTTTTGATATGTTTTCTTTATTTGATATGAACTAAACCCTCAGATACCTAAGCGAGATAAAACCTAAGATAGATCTTGTTATTATTTTCTGAACTATATGATAATTATTTGACTTGTTCTTAATTATGTGTTCTTAATTCATGTGTTGATATTTCCGGGATATTAATTCAAGTGTGATGTGCTTAGGTGGAGGAGCAAAAGTCCCTGCTTAAGAGTAGATCTAGCATAATTAAGCAGAGTTGATCACACGCCTAGAGATAGGGTGACGAGATTTTGCCGGATTAGGGTGAAACCTAATATGGGAGTCCATAGATCGAGTTAATGTGATTCTAGGGGTTTTAATTAGAAAGAGATTTCAATTAATCAACCTAGGGTTAGACGTTATTCGATTTGAGAGAGGGTTTAATATAACTTAGGGAATCTTACGGATCAAGTCAAGTGAATACATCGTCTGGTTCAGTGTTAGATAACAAGTGAAGTCTAGGTGGATTCTTCCCGAGGGTGTCGTCTTAATTAACTGAGTTTTTCTTCCAAGTATTTTCCCAATTCATTATTTTTGTCTTTGCATCTTTAGTTTAGTTGATAGTTAAATCTAGATTAGATAAAACATTCACTTAATTCTTAAGCTAAATAATAGAAAGAGAGTTAGTATTAGTACTTTTGGTTCTTTTGGGATTCGATATTCCGGTCTTACCTAAACTATACTATTGTTCGATAGGTGCGCTTGCCTTAAAATCGTTGTCAGAGTTAGTTGCTAGGTTCGATCATTCTCTTTATAAATTTAAGACTCTAATTTTCAGCGATCAAGATCCGAGACTGCCTCATCTATGGGCCAAAGTAGAAAATCAACACGGCCTGGGCCCAAGCCACACAGTCGTGCCCCATTAACAGGCTCGACCACGGCCTGAAGTCGATTCACATGGTCTTGCTCCATGGGTGTGTCCCTACCGTGGGAAAGAGGAATTTCACTCAGATTTGGATACTTAGGGGCAAAGAAACACATTCCAAAGCCTATATAAACACCCTAGGTATAACCTAAAAGGGGACTCTTCCAGACTTTAGGTCAGGAGGCGTTTAGCCGAGCCAAAGAGGTCAGATTTGTGGGAATTACTTGAAGAAGCCAGTTGATTCATCTCAAGAAGTCGAAATCATACTCAAGACGGAGGATCTCTCCTTCAATTCCTTCAGGGGGTTTTAGGGTTTTTTTATGTTTTGTTTTATCTTTTCTTCTAAGATGTATTCTTTTATTATTATGAACTAAACCCTTCAGATACCTGAAGGGGATGAAACCTAAGACGGATCTCGTTATTGTTTTCTGAACTATATGATAAATACTTGATTTGTTCTTAATTATGTGTGCTTAATTCTTGTTTTGGTATTTCTGGGATATTGATTCAAGTTTGATGTGCTTAGGTGGAAGAGGAATAAACCCTGCCTAAGAGTAGACCTAGCATAGTTAAGCGGAGTTGCTCGTGCGCCTAGAGATAGGGTGACGAAAATCTACCGGATTAGGGTCAAACCTAATATTGGAGTCCATAGATCGAGTTAATGTAATCATAGGGGTTTTAATTAGAAGGAGATTTCAACTAATCAACTTGGGATTAGACGTTAGTCGCCTTGAATAGAGGGATTAGTATAAATTAGGGAATCCTACGGATCAAGTCAAGTGAATAAATCGTCTAGTTCAGTGTTAGATAACAAGTGAAGTCTAGGTGGATTCTTCCTAGGGTATCATCTTAATCAACTGAGTTTTCCCAAAAGTATTTCCCCAATCCATTATTTTTGTCTTAGCATCCTTAGCTTAGTAGTTAGTTAATTTTAGATTAAACAACAATTCACTTAATTCTTAGGCTAAATAATAAAAAGAAAGTTAGTATTAGTACTTTTGGTTCCTTTGGGTTCGACAATCCGGTCTTGCCTAAGCTATACTACTGTTCAATCAGTGCACTTGCCTTAATTCATTGTCAAAGTTAGTTTCCAGGTTCGATCATTCTCTTTATAAATTTTAAGACTCGATAGACATACGATCATTCTTCTACAGTGGGTACCAAATCTACCCTCCCAAAGGTAAAACAGCTATAGGCAGGATTTCAATACTGGGTGAGGGCCTGGAATAAATGCTTGTCTATCTTGATGTCAAATAAGTGAGGCAAATCCCCATAATTTCCATAGAACAACTACTTAGTCTCTTCATCCCACTGGTCCCATATTTTTTTTAATTCCCGAAGATCATTTTGCGTCACACTGATGCGGGTCTAATCACATAACTCTGATGTATATCCCTCGGCTATGCTGTCCCCTTTCTCAAGTTGTGTCTTCTCTGACCATATGCGGACAGCCACATTATCCTCTATTTTATCAAGAAGTTCGTTCTCCATGACAAGCCTTCTAATTTAGTAACCAAATATGAATCAACACCTTTTTAATATGAAATGACATGCAATAATAGCCAAAATACAACATGATAGTATGGAATAATAGTAAACAAAGCAAGTAAAAAAATATCAAAGCTGTCTGGGTAACCACTAAGGTTCAGCATGGCTCTATCTAGGTGGGCGCTTAAGAATCACTATATGTGGCTCAGTTCTAAAGGAAGGGTACCTGAACCAGCAGATTCCTCGATCATCACCCATTATAGGCTCATACGAACCGAGTTCAATTCAGGGGAATACATTTCCCTATGGCTGCACGGAGATGAAAATCTCACGAAGACATAGGTACGGATGTATCTTGAAAGCGATCCAATATCCTGCACGGAGGTGAAAACCTCACGAAGGAGTAGCTTCTCACTCTCACTTAAAAGGGGTGACCACAATGGTCATGCAATATGATGCAAGAGTACCATAGACAATTAAATCACAACAAACATAAGACGCGACATAACTCATGCGATGGAAGAATCAAAATCAAATTTTAATTTTCGATAAAAAGACAAAAAATAATCAATTCTACGGCTTAACTCTCTTATTGGTCCCCAGCGGAGTCGCCAAGCTGTCGAAACCATTTTTTTGTTTGGAAAATGGGCCGACTTTAAAAAGAAAATTGGAGTCGCCTCCAATCTTTTTTGAAGTGCGATTGGGTCACCTTATAAAACATTTTGGTCTACGAATCTTAAGAAAGCAGGTCCGGGAGTCGGTTACGCACGAGAAAGGATTAGCACCCTCGCAACGCCCAAAATTGGTACCTTATCGATTGATTAATGTCCTAATATCAAAAATTGGAAGAGATTTTAAAATACGAATCCTTTAGAAAATGTTTGGATAATTTGAATTGAATATCAAAATTCTCTTGTTCCAAAAGAATGATGTAACAGCCCGATTTTGACCCTAATCGGAATAGTGATTTCAGGACCACAAATCTGAGTCTAAAAAATATTTTAAAATTATTTTGCATGTTTATTATGTGTGAATTTGTTGGTGTTAAATTTTCGTGACTTGATTTTTTCATTTAGGTGTCCGATTAAATAAAAGGACTTAACCGCGTAAAATGTAAAAGTTACAAACTATAGTGTAAAGTGCTTAGTTGATAGTGGCTTTTTAATATGGAGTCCTTAAAGGGCAAATTGTAACATCCTGAATTTTTGGGTCTATGCGTTTAGTGTAAGGATATGCTTAATATGTTAATTTAAGTAATAGGAGTCCAAATTGGGCTCAAGACTAGGCAAAGGCCTTGGTTAAATTATCTGATTGGGCATTATAGAATTAAAAGGTGGTAATTATGTTTAGAATACCAACGTGGGCTTGTGGCCCAACAATAGGTGGCACTGTTAGGGGACAAGGGGTGACGCCACACACAAGGAGTTAGGGGCCCAAAATTTAAGTTTTATGGAGCCCAAATCTTTTAATTTAAGTGAGTTAAATTTCGGCATTAAGGTTTGATAAAGTGGACGGCTACAAGGCTTAAAAATAGAAAGATATATATGGATTTTATAATTGATAATATAGAAGATAAAAAGGAGAAAAGATAGGAGCTATCAAGGAAGGTGATGGCCGAAAATCCACCACTTAGAGGAGTAAAGAATTCGGCTACTTCATGGATAAGGGGTGCCGAATTTTCCCTTTTTATTAGCTTGACTTTTAATTATTAGAAATGGCGTTTTCAGTTTTTAGCAATAGGTGCCGAAATTTCTATAAATAGGGGGGATATTTCATTGATTCTGGCATTTAAACCCTAATTTCCTCTTCCTTCTTTGTGCCGAATTCCTTAGTCTCTCCCTCTCCAATTTCTCTTCTTCAATTTCTTCAAAAGTCGAAACCTTTTCTCCATTCTTTTTCCCCTTGAGCTGATTTCTCTAAAAAGCCGAAGTCTCCATAATTTTTCTTTATTCATCCTATTTGAGAATTAGTTTTATTCTTCCGGCATTTAAATCTTTTCTTTGACATTGCCGAATCTTCTCTCCAAGTGCTAGCCGAATTCCCTGTGCTAAGGTAAGTGTCGACTTCTGTTAGATCTCATGTTCTATTTCAGTTCTTGAAAGGCAAAAGCCGAAAAGCTAATAGTTTAATGGTTCTATGTTGGGCGGCATTCCGGGATTTGAAGGAAACTTGGTCGTCTAGATCTAAAAGCCGAAAATCGTTAGTCTCCAATTTCAGGATTTTAAGGTAAGGAGATTTTCCCTAGATTTTTACTAGATTCGTTCATTGTATACAAGATCTTAACTTTATGATGAGGATTAACGATCATATATTGTGATAGGAGTTCTGACAAGGACTTGTGATGGAATTAAATATGGATCAGGCAAAGGAGAGAATCCCTAAGTTTAAGAAACGAGCAGTATCTGCCGTTCGAGATTGGCCATTTGGTTGTGGACCGCCTTCTGAACAACACCTTAGGCAGATAGTAATGGTGTTGGCTACAGATAGCGTCAACTTAGAGGGTATCGTTCTAACGTTAATCAGGTGTGTAGATCCTTATCACATAAGTTTTATTTTGTATTATACCTGTTAGGGGCTGAAAAGCCAGAAAATGAGGCTGTATGAACAGTCGTGTGTAGATCTCTAACACACTAATAATCTGTATGAATATATGTATGTTTATGTTATGGGCTAAAAAGCCGGAAAGTGGCTGTGTAGACAGTCGAATAAAACCCAAAAAGGGTTAGGCAAGGAATGCTAGGTACGTAATCATAGAACTTCTCTATGTGTATCAATGTATGTGAAAGACTGTAATATCTTAGGTAGTAGATTGTTTGATTTTGCATGAATGTATGCATGGGATGGGTTTGATATGAAAAGGGGAAGAGCATGATTGGTCACATGGTGATCGGTGGTAGAAAACCCAACTAATGAAATGTTAGATCACATGGTGATCGGTGGTAGAAAACCCACCTAATGAGATGTTAGATCACATGGTGATCGGTGGTAGAAAACCCACCTAATGAAATGTTAGATCACATGGTGATCGGTGGTAGAAAACCCACGAAATGAAATGTTAGGTCACTTGGTGATCGGTGGTAGAAAACCCACGTTAAATTTCCTGATTGATAAGGAGTAGGCAGTATGACTGTCGATATGGTGTGTAGCGGTTGGTGGGTTGATTGTAGAAATCCCTAAGGTGTGATGGTTGGTACGGGTTGGTGTGTAGAGGATGGAATTTTAGGATGGGTTGGGCTTTGCATCATTTATTATCTGTCATGTGATTATGATTGTTGCCATTGTATATGGGCCAGGGCTCATAATGTGTTTGTGGGCCCAAGCCTTTTATGTGTTTTCGGGATTTACACACTGAGTCTTGGTGACTCACCCTATTATTTTTCCCTAACTTTTCAGATGAGCAGTAGACCGTGGACATGGGAGCCGAGACGGACTCGATGGGCCATCACGTTTTTATTTCTATAGATTATTTTCGGCTTTCCTTTAAGCTTTGTTTTGGGAATATTTAGGTAATAAGGCCCCATAGTTTATATTCGCCTAAGTAGTTTTTTTAATATTTGCAACTTATGAATTTATGACAGGGGTTTATTTACACCAAATAATAATAATACAAGGTTTCTTTTCAAATGTCACTTATGTATTCAAATATTGCCTAATAACTTATGATTTTCTAAAACCAACTTAGCAAAAGATTTTAACGTTCAACCCGTAGCATACCAGATCTGGTCGAAACGTATGGGCCGGGTTTGGGGTGTTACACAAATAGCCCATTTTCAAGGTTAGTGGATGGTATATGCCAACAATGACGTTATTTTATATGTTATGTGTATTTAATATAAAAGGTTAATAAGGTAATTTAATTATAACATAATATATGTAATAATAAAACAAGAATAAGGCCATTATCATTTCATTCTCTCTTGGCCGAATATCAACAAAAGAAAAAAAGAAACAAGAACACCTAGGGTTCGGCTTGGTATTCTTCAAAATTAAGGTATGTTAATTGTTCGGTTTTTGATAATTTTTACGTTTTTGAGATCGTTGCTTCGAGTGCTACAAAACCCATGTTTGAATTTTGAATTTTGATGAATATTTTGAGTTATGCCATTGATGAGAACTTGTAATTTTTTTTGTTTGATGGTGAAATATGAAAGATAGGTATTGGGTTAACATATTTTGTATTAGAATTTTTGATAATTTTGGGAAATTTAGACTTAATTGAAAAAAAAAGGTTGAGGGATTAAATGTGAAATTAATGAATTATATGGGCTTGTATAGACATGGGTAATATTCGGCCTAGCTTGGTATGGAGAAATTTGGTGTATTTTGTGTTTTGTGCAATAGGGACTAAATTGTAAAAATTGTAAATGTCAGGGTAAAATGGTAATTTACCCATTTATGTGTTTTTGGACTAAATTGAATGAAAATATGTTTGAATGAGCTTAATTTGAACATGTTTAGATCAAGAATTAAAGAAATCGGATTTGGATCGGGGAAAGACAAAAGTGGTCGAATAGCCGATTTCGTAGTCGTCGACGTCCGAGGTAAGTCAATAAGTATTTAAATGTTGATAAATCAATGAGTATGTATTTGTTATGAGATGATTTAAATTATTTGAATTTTTAATTGTATATGGCCGAATGTGGATGTTACTAAGTGGCTAAATTCTGAGCTTGATTCGATCGAGATTTGACGTCCGTAAGTCCCGTACGAACCTTAGGAATAGATAGGATACATATGTCATGACATAGGATATCCGTTATGTGTTACCGAGTAAGACCACATCTGGGACGTTGGCATCGATTTATGTTTACATGTAAGACCCTGTCTGGGACAGTGGCATCGTTATGTGATTACATGTAAGACCACGTCTGGGACGTTGGCATTGTACGAGCTTCCGACTATCCGCGTATCCTTTTTAATTTCGAATGGTTCAACGGGCATGTTTAAGTGAAGGTCAATATATAATTCGAATTAAAAGAACTCAGGTATGTTTATAAACTGTGCTGTGAAAAGCAAGGTAAGTTAGATGTGTAGTTCGTTGCATAAAACCTAATTTTTGAGTATGTGAAATATATATATGTTTCTAATTTGATGTATTCTGCCAAATTTGGTTAAATGTGATTTGATATTGAACTTTAGTAAGTATTTGTGTATGTGGATTATTTAAAGTGCTTGTTATAATTTTGTATAATTGATTTTGTTAAATTGGTTGTTGTTAACTTGCTTATGACTTACTAAGCTTAAATAGCTTACTTTGTGTTTTTTTGTCTATCTCTGTTTTATAGATTTTGGATATACGTTACGAGCTCGGGGATCGTCAGCAAGACTTATCACACTATCGACAGCTTACTTTGGTATTTTGGTTATGTTAATTACGAGTATATGGCATGTATAGGTTAGTAAAAGGTCGAATGTGAATTGAGTACCTATGTATGTAAATATTAGCAATGCGAAAATGGCTTATCTTCTTTTGAATTAGTTTGGTATCTATGTTTATGGTTGGTAGTGTTCATTAAAGATGAGTTGATATTTATACATATTTGGTATGACATAAGTTTATATTAGGTAAGTAATTATGATGGTTATAATTTGGACATATTGAAATTGGTTGGGTGATTAGTACGTGTATACCTATAAATTGGTTGGGTGATTAGTACATGTATACCTATTATGCGTTGGGTGATGGATTGATTTAGTTATGAAAAGGACTAAAACCGAATGTATATTTATATATATTTAGGGCGTTGATAAGTGATATGTATGTGCATAAAATTTTAATATATATATATATATATATATATATACACACACTTGTATGGTGTAATTTGGTTTTGGTGTTATAAAGGTTCGAATATAGTAAATAGGTAGGAGGATTTGTTTAGTCATTGAGTCTTTAATAAGTTGGTTTAAATTGATGATGTTAACTATGCGTATTCGGTTATGATATATATACTTGTGATAGATGATAAAATGTGGTGCAAAAGGATTTGATTCATGTTTTGGTTATGAAATTTGTTATTGATAAATGGTAAGAATTTGAATAGGAAATCATGTATGTATGTATCTATGTATTCGGCAATATTGTGATGTTGAAATAAAGTAATTGTAATTTCAAGCCTAGTTTGCTTATCGTGCAAGGTTATGTTCGGCTAATGTAATGAAATGAATGACCAAATGAATAGTAAATTTTGTATTAGTAAATAATTAGGTAATATGATTTTATATAATGCATATATGCCTAGTTTGGATAGATGATGAGATCATGTTTAATTGATTTTGTGAGTATCTTATTGGTTGATGTTATTTTGTTATTTGGTTGAATGATACAATGTTTGAATACCATATTTATGATCTAAAGAGATGTTTATTTATTAAGACTTTAATAGAATGATTATATTAACGATGTTAATTATAAATGATTGATTGTGCTATAAATTTGAGATAGGTGTTAGATGTAATATAAATGATTTTGATTTTGTTCTTGAGGTATGAAATTTGTATTGACAAAATATGCAAATGACTCTGTTTAAATGTTTCAAAATATATCTGCTGGTTGTGATTGGTAAGCAAAGTATATGTACATGAAATAAATAAAAATAAATAAATAAATGCCTGTTGTGAGTTGTGCCTATTTTGGTAATGCCTCGTAACCCTAGTCCGGCGACGGATACGGGTTAGGGGTGTTACAAATGAAGTATCACATCCAGCACGTTAGGATACGATGTTTCAAACCCTTGACACCAAGATCATTTCATGATTTCCAAAATTCATGCATTGCAATTTTAAAATGGGTGTTCCGTTATTTGGCCAAACGAAAAAAAAACGAAACCCAGTACGTTAGGACACAATTCCTCGAATTTCCAAACATGAAATATTGTCTTATTTTTTGAAGTTAAGAAAACACATGGAAGAACTTAAAAGGATAGTCGGTTATTTAGTCAAACGAAAACTGAAACCCAGCACATTAGGGCACAATTTCTCGAATTTCCAAACATAGAATATTGCCTTTATTTGTAAAATCCCTTTTTGTGAATTTGGGTAAAAGAGAAGATAAAACCAATATAACATTTAAAATAGGAAATCGGCTAAAATGCGCAGATGGTCATACTTGACGAATAGTAATAATGCGAACACAATAATGATAACGAGTAACGTAGCCTTGCAGGTATATAGGGACATAAATAAGTAAATGAATAGGTGCAGAATATGGATAGTAAATAATAAGATAATAATAATGAGAACAATAATATAAGAAAAATGAAATGGGTCAAAAATAATAGAAGGAATACTAAATGAAATAAAAAATGTTAATAAAGGCTTAATTTAAAAATGTAAGTGAGCCTAGAAATGAAGAAATATCAAGTAGAATATTTTTTTTAATAATAATTATCATAATAAGAGGAAAATAACAATACTATATTAATAATAATTAAAATAGTAATAATAGTACTAGAAAAAATAAAAAGATAGTATTAATAGTAAAATAATAGTAATAATATTAAGATTAATAGTGATAATAACAAAAATTAATAGTAATTATAACAATAATAATAAGTATAATAAGTATAATTGTAGTAATAATATATATAACAATAGTGATAAAATAAAAATAATAGTAATGAAAAATAGGAATAATAATACTGGGAATGTTGAAAGTAATAATATTAATAATAATTTTAAATATAATAGAAAAAATATGATTATAGTAATAATAATATACATATAAAAAATAGTGGTAATAATAAAGTAATACTAATGAATATAGTAATAATGATAAAGTAAAAGGAAAAAAATAAACACATAATAGTAATGGTAATATTAAAACAATAAGTATAATAATAAATATTTAAAAATAATTAATTTGAAAACAAAGTAAAATAGGGACTAAATTGAATTTAAAATAGGAGTTTGGGGCAACATCAAGAACAAATGAAGGTAAAAGGGCCAAATCGTGATGCGCGCGCAACGTAGAGGGACCAAAATAGAGAATAACCCCACCCTCTGAAACGGTGCCGTTCGAGTGCGGACCAAATTGAAACAGAGGAAAAATTGTTGGGCAAAATTGGGAATAAAAAAACCTGATTGTAAAACCATAAAAAAGAGGAGGGGCTAAATGCGCAATTAGCCCCTCCATCAAAAACGCGCGTATCCTTCCCCTCTGCGGGTCGGACTCGGGTCGGCCTCCCAAAACGACACCAATTTGGTGCCTAGGGAGGCCAAATTAAATAGCGCCGTTTTGATAGCTCCATAAGAGCTAAATTTTTTTAAAAACATTCATTTGAAACCTATTTTAAAAAAAAAAGGAAAAGAGAGCTTTCTTTTCTCTCTGCAGAGGCTCAAGATTCGGAGAGGGCTCTGGCCGATCGCCGCTGTACCTCTGCCGTCGGCCACCGTGTACGGTGGCCGGAATTCAAAAAAGGTAAAAAAATTTTAAGTTAATACTTATATCTATATAGTTCAGGGAAAAAAATAAAAAAATTTGTATATGTTATGTTGACAGATTCGAAAGAAAAAGAAAAGGAAAAGGAAGAAAAAATGAAAAACCTTGCTACTCTTTTGTATTGATTTCTCGTAAAAAAATGTATTGATTGTGTATACTGCCCTTGTATTCGTAACAAAAAAGTGTCTCCTTTTTTACATGTTTATTTCGGCTTTTATAGCCTTTTTTTTTTTTTACAAACTTTTTCCTATTTTGTAAGTGCGAGCGTCGTGGTGGAGAGGGGCTCTTCACTTGGGCGTGGTGGAAGAGCGCACGACGCGTAGTGCGTAGGGGCTGCTGGCGCGCAGGGGGGAGGTGATTGCTGGACGTGCGGTGCTGGGTTGTTGCTAGGGTTTCCCTTCTGTTGTGATTTAGGTAGTGGGTTAGAGTTAGTATTAATTTTTGAGCCTGGGGCTATTTAGGCTTGTTTATTTTGTAATGGACTGCTAGAATTTTATTGGTTTATTTTTAATATGAGTCCGGACAAATTTTGGCCATTACAGCTAGAATTAAAGAAACCTATAGCAGGCAGAAAAATGTAAAGCAACCTTCTTTATAGCAGGCATGGCCTCAAGTATTATAACCACAAAGAATATCTGACAACAATTGCCTACACCAAACCAACATGGAAATCAGTATTTACAATTCCCACAACAAGTTGGGTTAATTTTATATGAAATAGTTTCCCTGCAAAAATCTAGCTTTTTGGACTTGTAAAACAACAAATCCAAACAAAATGACTTTAGTTTAAACTACGGCACTCTCCGCCATTCAGCCAATAGTGCTTTTTAAACATATACAAGTAAAGAAGTAAAGAAAAACAAACTGAAAGAACAAGATAGGGAATGACAAAGCCCATGAGCAAAATAATGCAAAAAATAAAAATTGAGATAATAGTTGAAACAGAACTAACGGTTCTAGGAGAAACTTGGAGAAGCCCAGATACAGATTTATACACTTAAGGTAGCCAAATTTTTCAATGGCAGCAAAAATGAAAAAATATATATATGTATATATAGAGAGAAAAAGTAACTGAAATCTTGTAGAAAGAGAAGAGGTGGCTCACTTCTCGGCCGTGGATAAGCAGACGGGGAAACAACGAAAATGAAGCGGAGATTCGAAAGAGACGATTTAGGAGCAAAAGTTTTATATATTTTTTATTCATTTGCCTTATTAATAGTATCAAATTCCAAGCAGGAAAGAAAGGTTAAAGTACCAAGAAGATCCTTGTATTATAGATATTGTTTCACTTTAATCCTTATACTGTTAAAAAGAGTCTAAATTATAATAGAAATATTTACCGTATAAAAAGTTCAATTTCAAATAAAAGATTTCGTTTTCACTTTGTTAAATAGTGAATGATATTTTTTAGAATAGTAAATGTTAATTCTATTTTAATTTAATTCTTTTTATGGTATAGACACTAAATTAGTCTATTTAATAATAATAGATTAAATTAATACAATTTTTATAATATAGGGATCTCCTTAATACTTTCACTGAAAAAAATGGTATGTAAATCTACTAGATCCAAACTATACTTATATTAGTATTTTACTATGTCAAAATATTTCACTAGTCCCTATATTTTGACAAATATTAAGATTTAATCCTTATATTTTAAAAATTAAAATTAAAATTTTTTTATTTTTTTATTTATAATTTAAGTTTAATTGTTAACACTAATAATATTTCTAATTATAGAAATTTTAATTTTTGATTTAAATTTTGATTTTTTTATTTTTACTAAATTTATTTTAGTTATTTTTTTAATTAACCAGTACTTAAAAATAAAATAAAATTACTTTTTTTAAGCTCTCGTATGTAATTATTATAGCTAATCATGATTGGCCAAAAGTGTACAATTGCTAAGTTTCCTTGAAATATTAATAGTTTATAAATGTGAATTATCGGTGATACATCATCGTTGATTGAACAATTACGTGTTTCGTTATCAAGTTAGATACTTTTTATTATCAATGTTAATATTTTTTTTTATCAATTATATGTATATTAAGACAAGTGGATTGACATATGTCACTCTTTTAGCGATACGGGGAGATATATTTTACCAACCTCAAATTTTTAAGTAGTAATGTCATGGCCTCATGGGTGCCTTAATTTAGATTATTTAGCATGGACTGAATATGCTCATACTGTTCATTAATTTGCAGAATTCTGCTGGAGGTATTCTTAGATTGGTTTTTGGCATGCTTCTTGAAACATTTTTGTTCATTATTAGGACTTCAGAGCCTAACCTTAAATCCTATGTCATGGGTGTCTGAATTCTTAAACATTAATACTCTTCTACGAGAGGATATGTAATATATATATAAAGTAATTTGATTTAACTTTAAGTTCTATTTACCAGTATGTAAGTTTAATTGAATTTCTCTAATAAGTGCTTTTATTGGGTTTTCAAATTTTTTATCTAACAATACTGCTATTATAGGTGTATCATGACTTGTTCTAAATAAAACTGTAATAGTTATCATTATTATTCCTAAATGAATATATCTAACTTAAGAGTATTTCTTTTTAATCCTCTTAATTTTATCTTTAGTAAATAATGAGATTTATGTTAATCTTCCTCTAGTATATTTAGCTACTGGATTACCACTTATTTTTTCTATGTGTCTTTGACTCCATATTTTAAATTTAGATATTTTAATATTTTTCTTTCTTCTGATATGATTTTTTATTTATTTCTACATCATTAGAAAGTCTTTTTTTTTTCCGATTAAATTTCCTAATTTTATATCTTGCTATTCATTACTAGGAATTTCTTCTAATTGATTATTAGAATTACTTCCTATATTAAACAGTAAAATTTTGGTGGAAAATGAATTTTAGGTAGATGGGGGATTGGAATGGGAGGAGAGTAAAAGTTTTGCGAGGAAAGTGGGAAGAAGTAAAAGTTTTGTTGAGAGAAGTAAAAAAAGGTTTGGGAGTTTGGGGTAAAAATGCAAATTATTATAGTTTGATATTCAATTTATTCGAATTATTCAAGTTATTCGAATTCAAAAACTCAACTCGGTTCGAACTCAAAATTCGAAAAAAAAATTCGAATTGACTTGAATAACTCGATTCGTTGTACTCGAATAATTCAATTTGTTTAACTTAAAATTCGAATTTTTTTTCAATTTTTTCGAGTCTAATTAAGTTTTACTCACCCCTAAATCTAGGGGTCAAATTCAAGGACCAAAAAATTATATTCTCTATTAACAATGTCACAATCTAGTCTACCAGCATTCCATCTAAGACAAGGATAAGATCTAACTTTTGTAAAGGTGGCCGAGCTAAGAACACCAGGTCTGAAATATACATAATAGATTTCTATATAAAGAAATGGATTCCAGTGGCAAATTTGAGTGAACATGCCTTGTTTTGGGGGTTTAGCCAGTCTTTCTCACTCTTGAAGTCAAATCTGGAATGAATTAAAAGGAACCACATACATTTTGGGGATGACTGTATTCATGCCAATTACTATTACAAGAACAAAGGATGTGACATGGGTGAGTTCAATTTGAAGAGCTCAACCATTGGTTTCTATCCAACCAACTTCAAGCTAACTTATCCACCCAGAATTTAGGTCTCTCTAACACTACAATCTCAAATCTTAGCTAGGCCACAACTTGCTATATCTATTCGTTTTATAAAGTTCAAATTCTCCATAAAATTTTCAGTTTCATTTTCAGATCATCTTTGAAAGTTGAAATCCATATTATGTGTGTATATGTCTATATTTCCATATAATCCTTAACATCTGAGTGCGTTAGCATGTACTTGTTTTTCATTTATTTTCACTTAATAAACCAGCAGCGGCTGAATGTATAAATTGGCACCTAGTCCCAAAGTTATGAAATCAACGACCCTTGTTAACTTGCTAAGATGTTTCTTTCAGAGCCTTTGATACTGGCTCGAATTGTGGATGGAGTTGTCCGACAGCAACCCCCAATAACTTTAGCTCCTTGGTTGCGCCATCTTGGTGCAAATAACTCAAATTCTTCATCACCAAAGCACATTGATGGCTGCATGGATGCAACATGTTTTTGCTTTAACTAATAATTGCAGAGTGACTGCTAAAGCATGTGTAAACTAATGGACTTACCAGCCATTTCTTTGCTCTACCATCCCATATGGCCCCGCTATTTGGATAAACGACGATTGCCTTGGTTGTCAACTGGAACAGCATGCAGTTACAATTAGAATCATTAGTTTATTACTTTCTCTAAGATTTATCTGGCTGTTGCTTGAAGAAATTTCCCTCCTTAAATTTGCAGACAAGGCTTTCAATAAAATGGGGAGATGCACAATTTATTCCAACTGCATTCACTTTCTTGCTCTTGTTTAATATCTCAAAGCACTCCTTAAAACTCTCTCCAGATGGGGCATTCTCACCAGCTACAGAACCGAAGCAGATGCATGATGGAATTTTAATGTTTTCTTCCTCAAGCAACTCAACACAGGCCTGCGATTGGAGACAGAAAGAAGCTGTCACACTATGAAGGAAAAATCCAGCCAAGGAAAATGGATATAGAACATTGTTAAGAGCATTAGAACACAAAGGCATTTTACACTCTACCGCAGCTTGATAAGAGGGAGGTAAAATTAGATTTCTACACCCTGAATGAAAATTTCAAACAAAATGCGTGCAACGTTCAGTCATGGATCACGGATTGCTAATTAACCTTTGCAGCCAGTGTGCATTATGCATGCACCACTCGTCGCTGCTCGGTTTTGATTAAGAATGGATCAGTGATCACTAGAAACTTGAAAGGCTAATGAGAAATGAAACATAAGGAAGAACAAACCTGTGCTTCAAGTTTATTGGGAATTGTCTCAAAGGCTAGCAAATCGGGACCTGCTTCAACAATAACTTAATCTGCGCCGGTGAAAATCTTTCAGCTATCCAGGTTTACTCCTGGTCCATAGCACCCACTGAAGGAAAAGACAGAGCACATGCAGACAATGTAATCATGTTAAGCAAATGAAAGATGTGTGATATCTAAAAGATTTTGAAAATCTTTACAAGTTATACAAATTCCCCGAACCTGTATTCCGATCCATCAGCCAGATATGCTCCATAACTTCCAATTGAGGCTGCAACCAAAGCTCGGTTGTAGCTATTCCCAGGAACACTCCAACACCATCCCAAAACTTATCACGGGTTTCCATTGCCAATTTGATACTCTTCTTTAGTAATGACTCCCCTTCTTCAAGGGATAGCGGGAAAGGAATCCAGGAATGGTATCCTGTAATATAAGTTGGAGGAAACTCTGAGATAGAAAATTAGGAGAAAAACAGGATATTACAGGTCAACTGATAAACTCCAGTTGTTTTTTGGTAGCAAGTCATAATCAATTTCAAGAAGATAACAATTGTTTTCTTCAGCCTTCAAATCTGGAATGTGTGAATAATTATTGTGGACTTTTTTAAAAGAGAATGGAGTGTGTAGCTATCCTCCTTTTTTGTTTAGGTGTGATCGGTTCGCCTTATAAAACATTTTGTTTTATTTTCTTTTAGAAAAAATTTTGATCTACGAAATTTCAGAAAACAGATTCGGGAGTCGGTTACGTAGAGGAAGGATTAGCACCCTCACAACGCCCAAAATTGGTACCTTATTGATTAATTAATGTCCTAATGTCAAAAATTTGAAAAGATTTTAAAATACAATTCTTTTAAAAGTATTTAGATAATTCGAATTGGATATTGAAATTCTCTCGTTCCGAAGGAACAAAATCTCACATCCAGCACGTTAATATACGACATTTTAAATCCTCGATACCAAGATCATCTCATGATTTCCAAAACTCATGCATTGAAATTTAAAAAGTATATTCGGTTATTTGGTCAAACGGTAAATCAAAACCTAACACTTTAGGGCACGATTTTTCGAACCTCCAAACACGAAATATTGACTTATTTTTAATTTTAGAAAACAAGGACACAATCTTAAATAGTGATTTGGTCAAACGGAAAACTGAAACCCAACACGTTAGGGCACGATTTCTTGAATTTCCAAACACAAAATATTGCCTTTATTTGAAAAGAATTATGTATCGAGTAAAATTAATGTAACACGAATTTGTGAAAATAAATCGCGATATGGGTAATGGAAATAAAATGGACGAAAACATAAATAACAATACTAAAAGCAAAATAATCAAAGATAAATAAATAAAAGAAAGTTAATAAACAATAAGTAAACAAATGAGAATTAACATAACAAAAGAAAAAGAAAAGTTAAAAACAAAGGAAATGAAAGAAAAATATGAATAAAATAGAAGAAATAAAAATATAAAAAAAAGGTAATAATAATGATAAAGTAAAAAAAATAGTAATAATGCATTGATAAGAATAATTAGAATATAACAATAATAATAGAAAATAATAATAAAAATAATAATAGTAATAATGGTAGGAGTAATGAAAATAATGATATTAATAATAGTAAATATAATAGTAGTAATAATAACTGTAAATGTAATAATAATATAATAATAAGCTCAATTAATTAATTTAATAGTAAAATAACAAAAATAATCAAAAAGGGACTAAATTGGATCGAAAACAGAAGTTTTGGAGTAAAATTAGAAAGTAAATAAAAGGAAAATGACCGAATTAAAACACGCGCAAAACATGGAGGGACCAAAAAAGAAAATATTTCTTCCCCCAAAACGTGCCGTTGCCAAGGGGACCAAATTGAAACTGCAGTATAACTGTGAGGCGAATTTAGAAAAAAAATTACTTTAACTGTAAAATCATAAAAAATTGGAGGGGCTAAAAGCGTAATTAACCCCCCTGGAAAACACGCGGATCCCCTGGGTCGAGTCGAGCGCGCACACTGGCTAGGCTGAAACGGCGCCGTTTTAGCTGTGTTGGGAAAGGGACAAAATACAGCGTTTTAAGCTGCTATATAATCCAATTTTTCCCCAAAAATTTCATTTTATCACTTCTCAAAAAAAAAAAGTCTTTTCCCTCTCAACTCTCCCTCTCTCTCAAAGCATCCGGCCAAAGTCTCTGACGCCGACCACCGCCGCCGACCGCTGTCGCTGGACGGCGGCACCGAAGGTAAAATTTTCCCTTTTTTTTGTATTATGTTTAATATGTAATATATGTAAATAATTTTATAAAAAATAAAAAACAATAATAAAAAGTTTCGAAAATGAAAAAATAAGAAAAGAACTCAAAGACCTTTGCTTGATTGTTTGTTTTCTATTCTTCAGGTGCTTGCTGTTGTTTTTTTGAGTAAAATATGTTTGAATCTCTTCTTGTATTGATTTTGTGTGTATGAATCTCAAAAGAAAATCTCTCATTTTACATTGTTAAGAACGGCTTTATATAGCCTAAATTACAACTGTTTGGTACCGAATATTTGGCCCCCTCTTTGCAGGTGCACGCGGAGATCACGGAGGACGTGGGATATGCTACGTGGGCGTGGTGGATGGCGTGGAAGGCGGCTCTGCTGGTGTGGGAGCGGCGCACGACCAGAGCACCTAAACTGATTTAGGTTGCTGAAATTTTAGGGTTTAGTTGGGCTAGTCTGATATTGGGCTTAGTTTAGGGTATTGGGTAGTTTTTATTTTGGGCCTTTTTTTGTTTGTATTTGGTTTTGGCTTTTAGTGGTTTGGGTCTTACAATTATAATTAAAATTGGGTTTATCATTTACCATAAAATCTCAAATAAATTACTCTCCCTAATATGAAGACAGGCAAGTTTCTACAAAGATATGTTGCTTGTTTCCAAGGAATCAATCATTGCAGATGATCATATACAGATGATAACTACATTAGGGAAAATAAGAATATTTTCCATGAATTTTCACAAGAAAGTGGTGGACCTATTGCATAGAAAAATAAAGCATTTAGCTCCTATCCTTTTCACCAGATCCATATTGTGAATATATGAAAGGCAGAAGATCACACATTAGCCTAACAAATCAAGTCATTCAGCTGAATCTGAAAAACACTAATAAACAAACCTGGTAAGATGAAGTAACCAAGATATCTGCACCAGCCTCCAAATACTCCAGATGAACCTGCACATATTAACACTCCACGTTGATTCAAAATCTAAAACCTAGTCTCAAACTTTATACCCTGTTTTTGACATGGAGTCATTTGCAGAACAGCAATGTACATATTTTCCAACAAAGTTGAATGAGAAAGAAGACCGAAAGGTACGAAGAGAAAACCAAGCAAAATGATTTGGTTTTGTTTAAGAAAAATATTAGACAGAAAAAATGGGAAATATCTGATATTTTTCCCACTAATTATCTCAGTAACCGCAAGAGCTCTGCACCATTTTGATTTCTACCACAAACCCATGGATTCAATTTTTTTCAAGAAAAAGAAAACGAGAAATTTTACAGTGAAATCGAAGGTTTACGGACTAAGGAAAAAGAGATGGAAAATGAAGATGAAGAAGGAAAATGGAAAATAATAAGAAGATGAATAATGGAAGAAGGATTAGCAATTTTACCTTGATGAATGGAAAATGTCCTACAGAAAAAAAAAAATCCTTAAGACATTTTCCAGAGAATGAAGGAGATTTTACCATATTTTCCGGAAAATCAAATCCCTACAAACCAACGGAGCCTAAGATCAATAATAAGTGATTACCATACCTTTCTTATAAAACAGAGAATGAGCAAATATGTAAGAAAAGAATGAAGAACACTTTGAACCTCACAGTTCTAGTAAGACTGAGCTTCTATCTACTCTTAGCTAAAAAAATTCATAATTAAGAGAATGTCCAAAAAAAAATTATAGTTAACACTCTCTATAATAGTTATATTTGCCTATCAAAATTTTGAGTATTATAATGTCACGGTTGTTATAAATCTATAACAACATTCGATATTTAAATTATATTTAATTTTATTTTAATTTTCAAATTAAAAAACTATAATTTATAATAATTGATGAGATTTAAATTATATTTCAAATAAAGTTTACAATAATAATTTCTATTATTAAAGATAGCCTTAATAACATATGAATATATTTTTATATAATTTAAATATTTTTGAATATATTACCAAAATTTATTTTTTTTCACTTAGGAATAAAATTAATTTTATTAAAATTTAAGACAAGTGACTAGAATTAAAAAGTAATTTAGTAAACTGTTATAGAGAAGTAATTCAATAAAAAGTGTATCTATTGCTGTTATAAAATATTATAATAAAACATAAATAAAATTTTTCTACAACAAACTTGAACTACCTATGATTATTGTTCTCTTTTCTCATCAACCCAATTACCGCTCACGTTTTTTCTTTTCCTTATCAATGAATAGATATTTTTACTTGTATAACTTAGATGTCTCGTATTTTTTGAAAAAATGATTCGATTGATTAAATTTGGTATGATACTTATGAGATTGATGACACCAATGAGATTGATATTCAAATATTTCTTCTTAAAACATATTGATCCATAAGCGAGACCAATATCCCATGGCATGTTGCCGCCAAAAGTAGAACCTCGTATTTCTTCTAGAGAATCTCCTAATTATTCCAGAGCAACTAGAAAGATATTTTTTAACCAGAAAGAATTCAGTTCAAATGTAGTATACCTATTTAAAAGTTTTAGCAACTCAATCATGTATGATGGAATCATCAAAGATTTGACCTTTTCAAACCTTGTCTGCAACTCACTATAGGCTCGGGAAACAAAGAGAAGATGTGTACGAACGAGATATCCAGCAACAAGAAGGAAAAGGATTGAATAGAGGAACTCCTGAACATTTGGTGATCTTAGATATGTTGATATCAATGTTGACTCATTATTTCAGTGAATTATTTCTTCGGACAGAAGGAAATTATGTCTGTATTAACAGAAGAAAGAAAATTTCATATTCAATTCTTTTTTAACTATTGCCAACAGTCATCTCTAATAGAGGAGGAGTTTTATTCCAACTTAATTCTATAAAGATAATAAAAAAAATATAATAATTTAACAAATATTTGAAGATCAATCTTATTTTGTGCGAGATTTAGTACAAGCAGACTATATTAGCATTACACAGGCTAATACATTATCTTAATAGTGTCGTGTAAAGCTGTTTAATTTACCTAAAAAATATAATAATTAAAATGATAAAAAAATCTTAAAGTAAAATAAAAGATAAACACAATAATTTTAAATGAACTAAAACACCTCGTTGAACAGTAAATATTTAGTACACTGATAATATATTTTTTAATTCCACGTATATATTTATAAATTGCCGCGTTTTTCATTTTTTTATATATTTACTTTTAATTTTTTTATCTTGTTTGCGAAATTTTTAAATTTTACTAACAATATATCAAATATTATTTTGTAATTAACAAATTATTATTAAAAATATTACGGTTGATAACTTGATCCAGAAAGTCTCTATTTTGCTGCTCAAATTTCCTCAAGGGCGCCGTGCTCTGCGCCAAGTTGAATATTTCCAGCGAAATTGCACAAAATTAGCTTAAATTTTAGTATCTTCACGACATAAAATAAACAAAATTTATTAATATTATTAGAATTAAATTCCAAAATCATGCCAAATTATGTGCTTTAAGTTGGGATTTATTTGACTCATTTAACCTACATTTTAATGAGCATTTGGTGGTTCTAATTCTTGTGTTTCTTCTACTTCTCTTTTGCTGTTTTGTTTACTTTGAGATTGTATTGACTGAGATTAGCCACCTACTGTGACCAATTTCAAGGACTTCACTCTTTGAAATCATTGCTCAATGGTTGTAGTTGAAAATTTATTTATAATAATCTCAATTCAAATTATGCTCACTCCGGAAATAAATATGTTAGATCTTTTCTAAACATTTTTTATGTACATAGAGCATTTTACATGTGAGAAAGGATTGTATGAAACTGTGATTCCACATCATTGCTATCCCTTTTCAATAGAAAAATGACAAATCAGATTTTTTTCTCCTGTTTTTAAATTTTTTTTTCAGGAGAAAAGATTTTAAAATCAGGAGTAAAAATATTATTTGTCATTCTCGTATTGGAAAGGGATTGAGATGATGTGGAATCACAATTTCATACAATCCCTCTTCCTTACATCTATGTCCGAAATATATCAAACAAAAGGAATAGAATCAAGAATCAAAACAGCACAAGATATCAAGAAGTTGTGAAAATAATAAACTATTTATATTGAGAAGTTCTGAATTTACAATTGAAGTAGGATTGGCTTACTATGAAATGTGAACAAACCACCAAAAAAAATAAATAAATAAATCAATTGAAGTAAATAAGACCAAAAAATCACCCGCTTTGAAACCTACTCACACTGCTTCAAAAAAATACCACAAATGTAACCCTTGCCGAAGCAATAAAAAAAATAATTACTTTTACACTTTTACTCCCACCTACCAATATTACTCTTAGTCGGACATGGGAGTAAGCTCAACTTTCTAAATTTTTTTTCATTGTAGGAACAAACCTCATATCCATGCCCGAATATATATCAAATACAAATGTCGGATACGGATACTTTAAAATAAATAAAGAGTGGGGATAACATGGGTGGCTAGCATGTAAAACCGATCTTGGTTATTCACAATTTCGTGGTAAGCTGAGATCCTGCAACTCTTGAATCAAACTTCATGCTGGTCAGTTTACCCTCAATCTGACTGCACCTGAAATATAAATGTCATGTAGTCGATCATGATTATGCAACCAAAGGTTTAGGATGTCAAACAAAGAAAAACTGATTAACTAAACAGAGCAAGGCATTAAGTTTACATTACTCGAGTTTAAGTGCGTGTTGGATATAGTCAATATTCCCATATCAATATCTAGATATTCGTCGGACGTGAATGTCAATCATAGGTATTTCAAGAAAAATTAAGAGTCGAAGCAGCATAGCACTAAATTGAAACTGAGTTCGATAACATGATCAATGGTAGAAGTTCATTATGTTACATAACAACCTCAGAATAAATATGGCATATATTATGAACATTTGATGCACATTCGAGCATGATGATGCAGGTACAGTCACTTCCAGTTATCTCTCAAATACCTATCTTCATTGCTTCCTATTTTCTATTCTTAATCCTACAAAACTCACATTTCACATATGTGGCATCATTCATGGTTAATCTAATTATATCTTGCAGATCCATGACCATACAGCATTCATTGTTACAAAACCAAAAAGAAATGATCAGCTTGAGATGGTAGCAATTTACTTGAAACAAAACAAACACGATGCAGTGTTAATCAACGAGAGGCATAAGGCAATTTCCGCAACAGTCAGTCAAGGCATGCAAAAAGTTTATACTGAATGTGCAAGATCTCCACCAAGAAGAGACTATTTTCTTCGGAGAGACATTTATAAAAGAATGCTTACCATGTAATGATAAACATAATGCTCATGACACAGACATGTTCCTCCTCCTTATCCCCAGTTTCCTCAATTCTCGTAACTCATGAAGTATCTCTTGAATAAGAAGTAGACCTTCATTTCCAATTTGAAGAGATTTTAGAGAATTCTCAAGAAATTTATAGTCAGCCACAAGTGCTTCCAGCTTCTCATTAAGGTCAGAAATTTCATTTTCAACACTGGCTAAACCACTTTCATTGCAATTCTCAGAACCCTTCTGCCCATTGGAAACCATATGACTGTTTCCCTTACTAACCACTTGATCTTCACTTACTGAAGTATTTGACAATTCTTGCGAAGGAGCACTTTCATCAAGGGACTCTTGCTGATGTTGGCCTCCATTTGCTGCTTCATCCAAGCTTTCCCTATCGGAAATGTGTGGCAAAGTACCATGATGAGCAAACTTGCTAACTTTCCTCTCCAAATCTCGCAGACGTTCAGAAATGTACAACTTCTCATCCTCGAATTCTGACCATGCAGATTTGGCTACAGGATTATCACTGTCGGGAAACATTGTTTTCGAGGGAAACTTCAGATCATCTTTTACGGAAAATATGCTCGTAGCCTCGGTAGAAACATGCCCGTTGCTTAAGTTGATGCTTGCCCCAGTTAAATTCTCTATCTGTGTTTCATCTGTGAAGTTTAATCTGTAAAATTCAAGCTCTGCTTCCAGATCTTGTAGTTCTTTCTCCCTTTCTGCCAGAAGATCATTAGCTTTATCCAGGGCATCTCCATCGTATTCTGCCTGCTCTTCCATCATCCTTAGGTAATGGAGGCCCTCCATCTGGAGGTTTGACTTCTCTTCTTGCAACCTTGTAATCATAGCCATTGCCTGATTAGCAGCTATTGCGGAGGCATTTCTTTCTTCCTCCAATTCCTTATATAATCCATCCATGCACTTCTGATAATGCTCAACTTGCCGCTTCAGCCTATCGACTGGATCTTCACCTTCAATTTCACTGAAAGTGCTTTCATTCAAAGGTCCAAGGATATCAAATTCACTCCTTTCTGTATAGAGTAGGTTATCAAAACTCTGAACCCCATAAGGATCGGATTCATTAGTTGTCTCAAAGTCATCACTATGACCTTGTAACTCAGGACTTAAATAAATCCCTTCTTCAGAAGAATTCTGAACTGGTAATGACTGATCTTCGTTAACTCCAAAGCTACCAAATTCACCTCTTTCTGCAGAAAATAGATTATCAAAACTCTGAACCCCATAAGGATTGGATTCATCAGTTGTCTCAAAGACGTCGTCGTCACCTGGGAACTCAGAACCTACATTGTTAAATGATAAATCAATCCCTTCTCCAGAAGAATTCTGAACCGGCAATGATGGATATTTGCTAACTCCCTTATTATATCTCTGCATTGGTTCTTCTGTAACAAACACAGATGCACCTTTTTCTTCACCATAAACTGGTGACGTATACACAGCATTTAGATCCTCATGTGCAGAATGTACCACAGCAGTATCATCCGCAACTTGATCAGTTTGGAAACCAGCTCCAGCTGATGTGCTTATCGACTTCAAGCTTTTGTCGGTCTTATTGATAGAAATATTTTCATTTTTACTTGCACCAGTAACATCTGCCATTGCAAATTTAAGACATTAAGCCATATAAGATAAGACCAACATTTACATGCATACACATATGCACACAGAAAGGGAGATAACTTACGCTTTCCCGATGATGCTTCAAGAGGAGTTTCCATTACATTAACTGAAGGGGGCTTATCAACTACAGAAATAAGATCAGACAGTAACGAAGCACTGTAACTTGGAACTCCCACAAGGCAGGATGATGCAGGAATATCATCTAGAGAAATAAGTTCCGGCAAAACTGAAGAATTGGTTTTCTTATCGGCCAGCTGTCCTTTAAGGTCACAGACATTATTCTCACTATGGACATTGGGATAAAAATATCTAAAATCATGGGGCTCACTAGAATCAGGCTGTTTCCTTTTAACCAAATTGTTGTACAGTCTTTTAGATGGAGTTTCCGGAGCAGAGTGAACTAGAGATTCTTTCTTACTCTCGTTCATATCAAGAACCATACAATTGCTAACCTCATCATCAGAAAATGGAATCTCAGACTCCGATTCAGAAGTGATCTTCAGCTCAGTGAATCCTGCATGAGGCGATGTATCAATTCCAGTGTTTCCTATATGAGTCAATGCTGGAGTAGAAAACTTATCCTTTGACTTCTTCGGACCATTTCGATGTCTTAAGGGACATGGCAAATAAAAGTTTGCCTTTGCAACCGCAACACCACGTGATTTTAGGGGGGGTAATCCTTGGGCATTCGATCTTGGAGTCCATGGTTTATCACAACATAAACAAAACCTAGTGCTTTTAGAAGCAGGGGAAAGATCCCTGTTGAAAAACGAGCTCTGGGAATCACAATTTCCAAAACCTGCAGGTTCAAACCCCAAATTTTCTAAGGAAACCCTCTGTATATCTGAGTTGGATTTGTTTTCCTCAATGTCTGATGAGAGACAATTGTCACACATATCACGACCATCAACCAGCTTGCCATGAATGTTGCAGGAAACCAACGATGAAACCTCTGATCTATGGTTGCTGCAAAATAGATTCCAATAGTATCCAGGTTTTTCATTTCTGAAAACATGATCAAGCCTAGAGCATAAAATGCAAGGCGCTTGCAATCCACAGTAATGTGCAAATCTTGTCAGCAGGTACGAGAAGGCAGCATAAAAAAACAGCAGAACAATCAGAAAACATTCACAAGCAGCAGATTTTAGGGCCGATGTAAAGCCCTTCAAATTCCTTTTAAGGTGTGAAGTACTGTTTGTAGCCATTTCCACAACAATTGCTCTAGGATACCACAAGGTTCATAACTGGATGAACATCAAAAAGCCTTAATTGATGCATAAAGTAGTTCTTAACCTTGCAATACAAAGCTGACAATCCCATCCCCAATGCAATGTGGCAAGCTACGATTACGCCATAAAGAAACAACCAATCAAGTCAGCAACAGCCCCACCTTGACAAAAGAAAAAAACAACAACAACAAATTCAGTGCTAAGCAAACTTCCTAAGCTATCAAAAATGTATAGAAACAACTAAAATTAGAAACACACACAAATGCATATGCTCGAACACACGATACAATCGCCAATTTGGTGTTACTTGCTTCGAGTCATTCAACACAAATAAAGATAAAAAAAAAAAAAAACCCATTCTGAAATGTAAGAATTTGCAACCATATTAAAAACATATTCCTTTAAAAAAATGTGAATTTCTTAATAACAAAAAATTGAAAAGGACATGGAGACAGTTTAGAATTGAATCAAAATAGTAAACTACAATCAATTCACATGTGCAGTGTAATGCTTGGGGGATCATCATAATCAACCTAACCAATTAATATTAATAAAATTCAAAGACCTAAAACCTAACCCATTAATATTAATAAAAACAAAAACCCCACATGGAATTTAAAACCAGACCCAGTTATGAGATCCATTGAGAAACAGCTTTATCATCCAAAACCCGATATTAAGAAGAACATTTAAATACAATTCCAGATATTGTTCATAATGAAAAGCTGCAATCCAATACCAAAATAAAAAATAAAAAAATACCTTATGGAGAATTGAGATTGGCAATGATGAGGAGGGAGGGAAGGAGAGAGAAGAACAAGGAAGAAAATGAAAGGAAAAAGGAGGAAATGGAAAGTACTTAATTTCCGAGAAAAGGACTGACCGTTGAATTCAACTGCTGTGATTTGTTGGTGCCAAATTAAGGAAATGCTTCAAAAAATTTACATTTTGGTTTTCTCTATCACTATAATAAGCTTCTGCCTAATTAATTCATCATCTTTCAAAAAGAACCCCTTTTAACTCTTTGCTTTCTTTTCCTTTTTAGTAAATCTTAAATCAATGCAAAACCATATCTATTTCTGTTTCTGTTTCTTTTCATTTTTTTTTTTTTGCTTAAATTAAAATCTAATCACATTCATTTATTTCTTAGTTTTTTTATATTATATTCATATGGTTAAACTATAAAAATAGTCATTTTTGTTTGCTTTAGATTTTATTTTAGTCCATTATATTTGAAATGTTACGTTTTAGTCACTTACGTTATCGTTTTGTTATGAAATGGTCACTATATCGTTAAACCCCCTTACTTCCCTAACGGCGGTCCTACGTGGCAGTTTAAATTAAATTTATTTAATTAAAAACCTATTCTTATCCCAACAATTAGACATCCAAGTTGGCATTTAAAATTTATTTGGACTACCACGTAGGACTGTCGTCAGGGAGATAACGGAGTTTAACAGTAAAGTGATTACTTCATAACGAAACAATAATGTAAGTGACTAAAACATAACATTTCAAACATAAGTAATTAAAATGTAATCTAAGGTAATCAAATTCATCCCAACTCAATAATTTATTTGCAATTACAAATAATATATTTAAATAAAATATAAAATAAGTTGAAATTCGAAGTTGGAATCTTAAAAGTTTCAAAATTTTCAATCTTGCCATTAAATTAAAGATTTATTGAGAAAAAAGAAAAGAAAAATTCATTAATTCATTCGATCATATAATTCGAAAAAAACAACAACAAACACTTATTGTATATAGTGAAAGACAAACATTGCCAATACAACAAAAGTTCAGTTTCAGTGTCAATAGAATATTATGACACGCTAACAATTAGTTCTGTTACAACTCAAATACGACATATTTGGAGTGATTGCAAGTACTTGATACGATAATAAAATAATAATTTTTTAATGTTAAATTAAACTTGCTAAGAAATCAGTGAGGATGGCTATTAATTTTTATGTATATATATATATATATATACATTTTATTTAAATCTAATTCTAACATTATAATGTATTAAAATATAAATATTATTAATATTTTAATGCTTTTAAATGATAAAATAAACTGTCTTAGGTGGGAGGAGCAAAATAAATATTTGGAGAAAACTAGACCTAAAAATATTAAACACTACTAGAAATAGAACAGAGCACAAACATTGTGTGAGTTATTAAATACAAATATCTAAAAGATCATATAATACAAAATATTAATATATTAATACATTAATGTATAATTATATATATATATATGGAATACCTAAAATACAATTATGATATGATAAAATGGGTAGTTATTAATTAGTTGGTACACAAGTCGTGAAAAATTTTAACTTCATAAGTAAGGTTAGAGATATTTTTATATGTTCTTAAATTGTATTTAAAAAATTAAAAAAAAATAAGACATGTGACATAATCTCAATCCGCTCTACTACTTGTATATTGAATAATTATTGTGATAAAATATACAAAAGTATACCAAAACTTATAAAATGCATTAATTTAAATGTGATTATGAATAAGATAACTAAGGAATTATTAACGTATTAAAATTATTTTTAAATATTAAATTCATTATAAATTTTTATCATATTTACTTTTTTTGATAGAATGTCTAGAACAATTCATAATTCCTCTAAATATTTAAATGAAAGGATAATGTGCTACGACGTACTCGAACCAAAATTCCCTTACAATAATAATAATATCGACGCCAATTAAATTAAAACTCAATCGACTAAATTACCTCGTAATGGGGAGATATCATTGACCTAATAAAATTTATCTAACAACCCAAAATAAAATTGCCACTCACTGAAATGCGTCACAATTTATGGGTGTATTTGGCACACCTGCATTGAGGTGCGGAAAATTACTCTTCTAGCCCATCCATCATTATTATTTTAATTATTTGTTTATTTTTAATATAAAAATGAATTTAATAATTATTTTATATCATATAATTGTAATATAATAATACTTTTAATAATATTTAATTATGATTTAACATAAATATAATTTTTATATATATAATTTAATATCTTTAATGATTATTTTTTATTTTAATCTCATTGTCATGGTCGTGTTTAAATCTAAACATATATCCTATTACCACTATAATATCCAATCTCTAGAGACATTGTTAGAGGAAGGCCTTAGCTCCCCTTACCAAATGGTAGAAGTGCAATAATATAATAATCTCCAATAAGTAAAGCATTAAATTTAAGCATTTTAATCCTTTAATTAAATAAAAATTTTAAATTTTAGTCCCTCTAAAAAATAAATAATTTAATTTAAGTATTTTTAACATAATATTTTTAACCTTGGTTTTTAAAATTTTAAAATTTTATTTCAACCCCTAAACAATACTTCTAATTTTACTCCTATTACTCTCATTACTACAATAATTAATTTCACGGTCATCGCTCTTTTTAATCTCACCGTCCATCCAAATGAAGTTTAAATGTAAGATGCTATAAAAATAATATAACCTTACAAAATATCAAAATACAACAAATCAACAAAGCATGAAAATACACGATAAACTATTGTCATATAAAAAATTAATGGTTATAACTATATGAAATATCTAACGTTAAAATCTACTATTAGTCTTCGTACTTTAATAAAATTTGAGATTTAGTCTCTGTACTTTAAAAGTTAAACGATTAAATCCTCCTACTTTTTTAATTTATAATTTCTATTCCAATCATTATCATCAATGGTAGTTTCTATCATAATTTGTCAACTCAATATGTTTATTTTTTGTCAATTATATGTCACGTCATATAAGGACAATCTAATCAAAATTCTAAAATAACGAATTTTAATAAAAAAAAGAGTATTTATAATTTTAATTATTGAACTGAAATTTCAAATCACCAAAAAAATATGAAAATTAAATTTTAAATTTGTCAAAGTCCAGGGACTAACGGCATATTTTAACCAATATCAAATGAAATTGTATTAGAATTGGGTTGTGCAATCTATATCTTTTTATTGTTCACATTCTTTTTCTTTTTATTCATTACTACCATTATTTTTATTATATCGTTTTAATATAAATATAATATAAGTATCATTTAATATATATAATTTCAATAGCTTTTAATTATTATTAATTTTATAATATATTATTATTTAATATAGACATGATTTAATAGTTTTTTATTATGTATACACTTATTTTAATATTATGCTATTAAAAATTATTTTCTATTTTGACTTTACCGTCACATTTAGGTCTGGATCTTAACTTGTATTTCATAATTGATTTGATACCTACCACTATGATGATTAACCTCACAATTATCCTTATTTTTATTTATAATAGAGTTAATCTTACCACATCCCATTCAAATGAACCCTTAATCTTTTCTTATAGTGTGACGGGTAGCCAATCCGATTGCTACTCATCATTTTTCTCCTTCCTCTCCCCCATTTCCCCTTCACCTTCCCATTCTCTCTTCCTTTCCCCACACTTCCCTACCACATGCTTCTCCACTTGTCTCTCCCTACTTCATTTTTCTCCTTCAGCTTCCATTTCCATTTTTTAGCAAGAAGATTCCATCCCTTGCCTTTTCCTCCATTCTCTTCATTCTCATTTTCCTTTCCCCCAAAAAATGTTGTTCCCTTTTTCGATGTAGTCAAACCAAGAGGCGACCTTTTCCTCTTCTTTCAACAACCTCCACTTAGAAGGGTCATTTTTTTTTGGGTTTCTCCCTTGTGGAAGTGAACATTTCTTGAGTTTACCATGATTAATTGTCATCTTGTTTCGGTGGTGTAAGTGCTTTTTATTTTCAATATTTTCAAAACTGGACTAGAAGACAAACAAGTTAAAACACCAGATCGTTAGCCTAACTAATTTGACCTCTCCAGGTGATTTGATTAAATAATTAATTAAAATTTTTTAAAATAAAAAATACATTAGAAGTCCATTCAATTAAGCCATATCAATTCGTGACTCAACCAATCAATCTAAAACCTCTCCTCAAATTTAATCAATTTTCACTCCAAACGGTCCAACCAATAAATCCAACCATGAGAGTCCAATGGGGTCATCGAAATGAGCATACCCTTGTTGCCACTAGAATCGATGCACCAGTAAGGAGTTTCTGAATGTGGTGGCTGAGTGATCATGTTGTGGACTTGATTCCCTTATCGCTCCTGTTCGCTACTGTCTTCAACCATCGCTCTTATAGATCCGAAAACAAGCGTCTCTTCTTCTTTTTTTGAAAGGTTGGGATGTATTACAACTTTTTGGATGCTCTTTTTATTGATTTGAGAGGGCTTGTTCTCACCATTTCTTCGGCTATTATCTTTTATACAATGAAGTTTATTTGAACAAAAAAAAAATGGTGGTCGGGTGAACCCAAGCTCTACACTTGTCCACTAGGAGATATTAATTGTTAAGAGTCCCCAACTTGAGCTAAAATATATCCTATTAAGAAGGTGAAGTGGAATAATTTTAATAAATAATTATATCATTTTGTCTTGATTTTTATAATTATTAATTATTAATGATGCCTTAGTTGCGTTGGTATGGTTGATAGTTAAGATTGTACTTTTATTATATACATGCATAAATCTCTCGCAGATTATTTTGAGTTAAGTTTTATTATGAGTAGACTTTATTCAAATTTATTCTGATTTAAGTCTAAATATATTTCTGTTTTTGGTCCATTGTACTTTGTATTAATTTTATTTTAGTATTAGCTGACCGGACATGCATTATATACTAAAATTGTCAAATATATATACTAAAACCATTTTCTATATGAATATATTATATGCTTTATATATTTATATATTACATATTGTTGCAAAATACATTAGAGAAATAAACAGTAATGTAAAATATTGATTTAAATCACAATATCGAACTAGAACAATATAGATATATATATAAATCTGCAAAACTGAAATTGGAAATAAAACTGGATCGAAATTGTGTACTCGTAGGTAGGCAGAAATTCGACTGGTAGTTGAGGCCTGTTTTTACAATTTCCTTAAAACAGATTTTGCCGCTCCTTCGATGCTGAAGAAATGTTACAGTGATCAACAAACTATAGCCTAGCAGGAAAAGATCTATTTGCTGACAATAAGTATACACTATAAATTCCTTACTATGAATAAAATTATTGCTCTCAATCTCGTACATAAACCATAAACAATCCTTTTTTAAAAAAAGGACATGTATTGACTTGTCAAATTTTTAATTCATGTGAACTTTAATCTCTTTGAATTCGCTAAAAATCCTGTAACATATGCATTAAAAGGTTGAAGGTTTTTGACAAAAAAAAAATGCCAACAATAAGGCAATCTAGATACAAGTTAAGTTGCAACTAAAATGTGTAATTGGTACCGACAATCTTCCCCCCCCCCCCCCCCACTTTTTTTTTCTTCAAAGCTGCAAAGGCTTCATCAATGATCATGAGCAAGTAAGTCAACATTATAACGGAGAAATGGAGCTTTCTAACAATTCAGGAGCTTAATCTAGCTTTCCAAATGTTGTAGTTATTTATCAATGTAAGCAACATCTTCATCTAGCTGCTTGAACAATGTAGCCATATTAGCATTAGATGGCCTGTCTGTCAAATATAGATCCAGTTGTAACTGGAGCAGCAATTGGCACATAATCCTCACCATCCTCTAAATCACCTCTAACATAAGTGTCTGCAACTGAATGTTTATAATAATACTTGAGTTCTGGCACAGGAGGTTCAAGAACCTAGTCTTATTGCATTATATCTTGCTTTTGTTATAGCAGGGTCTGATAAATGAAAGAGGGAAAAGGTAGCATGTCCGTAGTGTTCTTGGTTTCTGCATGTTTTATAATCACATTGAAGATTAGGAACCATGATGAACAGATTAAACAAATCTACCTTGTACAACAAATCTATCATTCTCTTGTTAACCACCATACTCTTGTTTGTTTTTGCAACCAATAATTCCTAATAGAAATAGCCTGCAGCAGAATATATATAGGTTTGAGTTTTCAAATAAGTGGACTGAACTTTATTTGTGAGCTGGGAGGTCAAGTCATCATGATTCACAGTATAATTACCATCATCTTCACCAATGTGATGTAAGAATTTGCCAATGGCAGTAGGATTGAAAGTGAACAAGTGTCCTCGAATATATGTCTGCATGTAATGTGGGTGACTTTTGGAGATTGGCATATAATTTCTTCACCAGATTCTTCGCATATGGCTTGACATGTGTAATTGAGTAAAAGAGATCATTCTGTTCAAGGAAGATGTTAATACCATTTTCAGTAAACCCATTCAGATGTTCCTCTCAATGATAAAACCTCTTTCAGCTATAATTTTCCTTCTCTTTGCACAGACTGAGATGAGGAGTCGTGGCTTCTTTTTCTTAGGCTCAGGCCTAGTAGCTTTAGTAGCTTCCCTCAAAACCTTGGGGCACTAGCATTTTTCATCTTGCTTCTTTCTTGGCCGAGGAAGGAGCACCAGGTCTCTTAGAACGATGTTTTACAGCCTGTGGTGCCAATTTAGCCAATGGCACATTATCCTCATCATCGGAATCATCGGCTTCATCAATGGCAAGTGCTGTTCATTGTTTTCTTTTGCCTTTACTAGCAACTTTCATCTTTGCATGCTCTGATTCAAGACAGAAGCCCTGGTTCGCCTTTGAGATACAAGACCAGTTGCAACTGACATAACAACTACCTTAGGTTCTTCAGCATCATCGCTCTCCTTTTTCCTCTTCTATAACTACATCTTCAACAAACTACTGGGCCGTTAGATCGATTTCAATTGGTTGTTGCTGAGTAATAGCGTCAAGATGGGGAGGTCCCGCTAACAAACTGTCTGATTTTCTAATTTGATCATTTTTTATTTCCTTTTTTTTTTATTTTAAAAATTCATTTCTAATTCTGTTAATTAAAATGACAGATTTTGAATAAATATTATATGAAAATAATAAGTTAACATGACATTATATATTACAAAAAAAAATAAAAATGTGCTGCAAAAGATTTTAAAAATTGAGGGAAAATTTAACTTTCATTTATTTCGTTTTCTTTTTCCTCAAAAGTATTACCCAAACATTCAAACCAATCTAGATTATGGCAGTCGATCACCACGCGGACCGTCGTTGGTTGCTACTAGTCAATGGTCTATCATGACGAAAATCTCACCCTAACAAGAGTTCAACATAGATGCAAAAGTTGAACGGCTACTCTAAAGTCCAAACTGATAATTCAAGTGAACACAGATAACGTTTGAAAAACATCACCCTTACGGAATCTGAATCCTGAAAACTGATAACATAATGTTGAACTTCATGTACTATACATTCAAGGTGGTTCTAGTCAGTTGTAACTGAGAAAACCCCATGTTCTAAGACAACTTTAAAAGATTTAAAATAAAAAAAAAAGGTCAATGGGATTCCAATACCACAACAATTATGGCCTGCTTTCATAGAAGATTATGGCAAAAACATTAACATCAATTATTTGGTACAATGCAAATTTAGTCATCTCATAACTTGGTTTGAAATTGCATGGAAAATTCAAAATATATGATTGGTTGAGCTTCACAAATTCAACAAGAACATACATCCAAAAAAGCCTTGGCAAAATCCAAGCTTCACATTATTTGAGACTGCGGTGGCATGTTAACATTAGCAGGCATCAAGATCACGGCATGGAGGAGGTTTCGGATCGGTTAGCAAAGTGGTATTTCCACCTTCTGGTCCGCTCTTGATTCGTTTTGGATTTTGAGTGCCAGGCTGAGATAAGGAGAGAAATCAAAACTTACATTAGTGGTATCACTATGGAAACAAAAGCCAATAAATCCAAATACCCTAAAGTTCTGTTACGGAAAACCAAGCACTCCTGATCAACTTGCACTTACCGGGAGCTTCTCTCCCCTTCTTAGCATCTCAACTATCTCAATAACTCTTTTTGGCGTAATATCTTCCTGCATTGTTAAACATGAAATGTATATATTAAAGGACATTTGACCTGGGTTTAGTTCTGTTAATACATGCAACTATCCTTAAAAGGTGGCATCCAACGTGCCTGGGGTTTAAACCCCAACATCTACAACCTTTTCCCTTAGCCCAAGGCTGTGGCTTTCTTTATACCGAAAAAAACAAACTTGAAGTAGGTTTTTGTCAATTGAATAGACCAAAGTATGGTAAATAGAAAAGTTGAAAGGAATTCACATGAAACCCACATAGTAATTATATGTGTATCCTTCAGATCCATTGGAGTAATCAGCAACTGTGATCATAGGAGCATTTACACAACATCCCTGAAGGAAACAAATTAGTAAAATGTCAAACTTGTCAGTCTAATAATGAAAAAAGGTCAGCATAGCATAGATTTCGAACTCTTGATAGCAATTTGTCTTGCAAATACCATAACAATGAGGAAAGGTAGCAATACACAAATAATAAGGTAAGCCGAGCCACAAAATACCCTATAGGTTATCATGAACAGGTTTTCATGCATTGCTAGCTGCACAACAAAATTTTCCAGTATCTTAGGTATAGATCCTTTTCATGAATTTGTTCTCCAGAGATCCTTTGGGACCATTCGCCGTGAATCAATAAATATAATTATTGTCAAACTGACTTCTAGATACCATCAAAAAGCAAAGGTAAAAGGTTAAATAAGAAAATACAGATCTGGATAGGTAAAGTGAGAAGGAAAAGACTTACCATACATTCCATTTCTCCAACTGAGAACAAACCATCGCTTGTTACCTCTAAACCACAGAAACAATAGATACTTAATCTTCAATGCCATCTAAAATTTCAAACTCTGACATGAGTTTTGCAAAATGTCAAACTAAAGGTAAAATTAATTACAGCACTTACCATTCCGCTTAACCCCCAAGTGGTTCAATAGGGCTTCTTCAATTTCTCGTGAACCACGTATCATACAAGGTGTTGTGCCACAAACTAGCAGATGATATTTCCCGACCTGAGAACAATTGAATAAACTCTACTGTAACTTTGTTCATTGACAGTACCATAAAAAAGACTTTGAGGTGCAAAACAAATATAAATTCTGACCTTTGACCGGTTGAACATTGAATAAAATGTCGCAACCTCATACACACGAATAGGAGCAACTTCTATAACCTTCGCAACCTGCACAACAGTTACATCTTTGATTCTGAATATAATTCATTTAACTTTTGCATTAGGAAAATGACTGCGCCACTCAAAGTAGTTGAACTAATTTGCTTAGCCACAGAAGAAAACCTGAATTCACTCTACAGACTTGCTCATGTTTCATTTCAAGCAGAAGTTTAATAACCGACCGATGCATAATTAAGTAATGTCTATTTAAGATTAGATGACCCACAAAAAGTGTTTAAGCAAGTACTGTTTCAGTGGTTAAAAGATCTAGCCAAATTTCAGTCTTTTGCAATTTCAGATAAAGGCCTAGCTATTGAAAAGACAAATATTGAAATGATACAATTTTGTATTTCAGTCTAACAATCAAATTGAACCTCAGTTCAAATAATTCTAGATGTAATTATTTGTAGTCATATAGTTATACGACTTTTCCTTTCTTTACAGGCTCTATACATTCATCAACTTGAATCTTCAGTCAGATCAAATATTATATTAACACAAGATCAGGTACTACTAGTCCAGTAAACAACATGCTTAAGAATTCCCTTTAGCTTTGCATGCTGCAGTAAAAATAGAGGGCATCTGCATGATCCAACATGAACTTAAATTTAATTTCCTTAACAAAGTTCCTAGCATGGATTTTGTGTAAAACAATGATAAGGATAGCAATGCATACGGTGACATCATAGGAAAATAATAACCAACTTGCTAGCCTGATTAACACTAGTAATTCTTTTACTGGATATTAGTATTAGGTCGGCAGTCAGCTGAATCAAATTAACCACCTACTTGCACAAATTTGCTACCAAACATGGAAATTTTTAACAATAAAAGGAGTACTCAAAAAGAAATTGGTAATTTAATCAGACAATAAAACATTGAAATTGTTGAAAATATAATAAAATATGATTCGGGATATTTTTCTTCAGTTAAGTACTTAACAGCTCTGACACGACAAAGAGTTTATCTAAAAGCAATCCTTTTCTATTATATTTAGCACTATAGGTTAATAACTATACATATGTCACGAAGTACAAGTCTGTAATGCATTTTGGCTTAAAAGCAGCATATTTATTGCAAACCAGAAACCAGATGGCAGGGCAAACATTTAATATGAAGCCAAAAAAGAAGACTGAACTTCACCTCCAAAAGTGGTTAGTTTTCAAGCCCAAATGAATCATCAGTCTAATTCTTCATATTAACTAAACATCACAGACTTTTAAACACTTCAAAATTACTAATTTGAGAGTATTAATGCATGTAATCAAATTTATTTAACACTACTCATGCCACATACCGCATTCATTGCTGAAACTGGAAGCCATCCTCCATGCTGCTGCTGAGCAAGATCTAGCAAAGGAATAACTGCAGATTGCTTGTAGTTGGATGGATAATGAGACAATATCTCCTTGACCTATACATAATAAGTCCAGATTAAGAAATAATCAACTTTGGATTAAAAAATGTTGCAAATTACCAAGCCACTTAAAATACCCAAGGTAAACTTAAAAATCCGATTCAGCTTCCATATAATTGAAAATAGATTGATGTAACAAGGAGAGAAAATTAAACGCATTCTACTCTCATTATCTCGTACAATTCTTCAAATTTATGTTACTAGGATTCAAGATACAGGTAACGTTTAAATTTTTCCAATGCTTCAACAAAAATGAAGAGTAGGAGTAACACAGCTTAGAGAACAAACCAGCTTTAAACAACCATACATAGAATGAGAATCTTTGCGCTCATATAAGTTATGGAAGTAAATTAATGGCCTTTGATTTTAATATCCTACATTTATTGAAGTTTACAAGAGTTCCTCAATATTTTACAAATCCCAAATCCCATTTTACTAACACCGTCAAAAGTCATATGCTTTCCAACCTACAATGACAGAGAAAATAAAATCCAAAACTCCAATTGCAAGCATTTCAAATTAAACTAACCTTTTGTTTGTTCGCCTCGGAAAATTCCCATGGAAGGTCGGGATTATTATCTGGGGTATCAAGATGCTGCACCCCCCAAAAAAACCACAAATTCACTCAATCATCTATCTTTTCCAGTAAGGAGAAAATCCCAGAAAATTGACATTGTAATATGGAAAGATTAGAACTTACATAGTTCAGGGCAGTGGACAAAGATCGAGAGGCCTGCAGAAGAGGGAAATAAGATCTAGGAGGTGTTTGGATGAACGGACAATGAGGTAAAATGACAAGAAACAAAGAAAAGGGAATGAATTACCTGAGAAGATTGACGGAAAGCTTGACGGATCTCGAGAAAACGTCGAGACGCGAGCCGAGCAAGCATTTTCAAGACCCAACAAAACCAACCAAAGACTGAACGAGTGAAGAAAATGAGGCGACGAGATTTGGGAAGAAAATCGAGCACATTACAAGCGTTGTGTATATATATATTGTTAACATTTACGCTTTGGGCGTGTGGTTGCAGCGTGGTTTGGTTGGGCCTATGACCCAACCATAGTAATTGGGCCTATAATTTCATAGTCCAATAATAGCTGTATTGGGTTAATTATTATAGAGATTTTAATTTAATATAAGCAAATGAATATTGAATTTAAATATTTGAACCAATTATTCAATTAAATAAAAATATTTTTAACAATGAATTTGAATTTTTAATTAATTTTAAAATTTTATATCTATATGAAATATGTTTCTAGTGTTTATTAAATCTATTGCTTTTTTTTAGTTTGAAAGTATAAATATATGTTCAAATAATCATTTAATATATTAAAATTTTTCCATATAAATGAAAAATAATCAAATTATTACAAATATTTTTTTAATGTTAATTTTATTATAAGTTTTTATCATATATGCTCTTTTTGATGATCCTTAAATAGTAGAATAATAATACGTTTCAGTGCATTTGAACTCACGTCCTCTTACATTGATAACAATAACGATATCAATCAAATTAAGACTCAATCGACAAATCTAACCCTTTTAAAATTATTAAATTTGCAAAGGTCCCAATTAAAACCAACTCCATTATGAAACTTATTTGTGTCACAAGTCCTTTACATAGTTAAATCGGGTCTGGGCCTATCCGATGGCCCATTATTTTTTTCTGGAAGAACGAAATGAAATGAAAATTTAGGGTAAACTATTTCATTAGTCACTAAATTATGAGTAAGTTTTTATTTTGGTCACTTAATTATTCAAAAGTTTTTATTTGAGGTTGGACTGTTAAAATCGATGTTATACGGCTTTCTCTATTCATACTACATGTACCAATCCAAAACTTTATTTCCCTTTCTCTTCTACGATTCAATTTTTTTTTCATGAAACAACTTTGGATGTCATGAATCTATGAACCAAAATTCTAATAACTTTTTTCTCCAATCTTCGAAACTGTCCATCAGATCAACTTGGATCTAAGGTATGCTCTTCTACTTGTCGATGGATACTGATCTATTGTATTGATTGTTGAATCGTCGCTTGAAACTCGCTAGCGAAACTTTAAAAAAAAACTTAAAAGTCTAATGACTTAAATAAATTTTTTTGAATGGTTCAGTGGCTTAAATGAAAACTTTCAATAGTTCAGTGATTAAATCATAACTTTTTTTTAGTTAAGTAAAAAAAAAAAATTACCCACAATTTAGTGACTAATGGTGTAATTTACCCATTAACTCATTTAGTATATATACATGTGTAAGTTTCTTAATTGGTAAAAAATATTTAAATAATTAATTGAGCTGTTGAGAATAACATTCGATTAAAAATTCAGTAAAATTTAGCGATGAATTAAGCCTTCAAAATTATATTTTTTGTGGAAGCCTTTTAACACAGTTAATTTTGTGTTGATTGGGCTGATGACATAAAGGATGATATTGAAGTTAAAAGAAATATTTAAAAATAAAAAGCAAAAAATCCTAAAAACAATTTTAAAATTATAAAAAAAAAACTGATAGAATTTAAAAATATATATAAAATAAAAATTATAAATTATAAAAAAATAACTTTAAAAAATTATAAATCATATCAATTAACTCAAAACTATAGTTGCATCTAATGTAACTGCAAATTAAGTATAAATTGCTGCAAATTTCAAGTGAAATGTTTGATCCAAATCATCCCTTTCAAATTTTGCTAGGAATTATAATTTATCATAGTATTCTTTTTTAATTTTTTTATATGTGAGTTATGATTTTATTTTTGAATTTTAGTTATATTCACTATAAAAAAATTGGAAATTTTCTTAAATTACCTTCAAATTTTTCTAAAAATCAAGTTTTTTTTTGTATTTTTAAATTATAAAAATATATAAAATTACTAAAATTGCATTGAAATGAACATAAACAAATCAACATATCGATCCATTTAATTTTGGACATTCATTTATTTAGATTGAAATAATAAAAAAATCCAAAAAAAATATAATATACCATATCATTAAGTGTCTACATCAATTGTCATGTGATCAATTTTCAACATCATTTTTCACGTAATTAACCACATAAACTATCACATAATCATTTAACAAGGATACGGACTTCAATAAAAAATATTATTTCCAAAATTTAATTGATTGTTAGTTTTTTTTATTAAACACTCAATTGAATGTTGTTTTTTTATTAGGAATTCAAGTCATCATTTATTTATTTTACGATTTTCTTTTACAATTTAAGTGGTTATTAAACCACTCCAACATTATCAATTGGATATAATATTTAAAAGTTAAATTATAGTTCTCAAAAAAAAAAAAAAAGAAGTTA